>OY282641.1:51944625-52601113 GCA_958299015.1 Tetanocera ferruginea | reverse complement strand
GGTGATGATATTTGTGTCACGCTTGCCAGTGATCCACATTTGCCTCGGCAGAAGTATGCGTCGTAACCACGTGGCTGTATAATCCAATCACCCCAACCTATGTCGTCAAAAGATATGTACAGTTTTTCGCGACAGCATTCCGTGATGCCATCAGTACAGTTCACGCTGCGTTTTTGGCGTGACAAACGGCGGCGATTCTGGGTATCTATCATAATGAATGGTCTATAATCTTTATCCACTGAGATCATCTCGTCCATTGAGTTGGTTTCACATGATTGGCATGAGATGTGAATCAGATGGCTAAGATCGTGGTTGCCAAACCAGCTCTTAATTGGCCACTCAATATCGATTTTCATCCACTCTCCTGAAAAATTAAAACTTAAGAATTAATGATTGCATAATAACTACATGTAAACTTAGGTAAATGTCAATACAAGAAAGCCTTCCTCAAATAATCAAATATTGAGTTGTAACAATACGACCATTGAACTATGTAAGGAATACAGAACTTGACAATTTGTTATTGTTATCAAATCGGAAATGATAAAATATATCCTTACACGGACAACAAAAAGATTCAAAATCGTGTTTCTAATTATAATAAATTTGGCTTAGCTACACGTTATTTCTAAATTCTTAAACCACAAAGTTTTAAATTGAAATATTATTTTCAAACCAAAAGTTAAATTAAAATTGCCAGTGTTTGCATTTGCAATATTATAATCATGTTTAAAAACTCTGTTGGTCTTAGTTTAAAACCTAAAAGATTATTTCAAAAACTTATCTCTTTAAAGATAAGGGTTGTTATTAAACTTAAAAGTTAAATTCTGTAAATCCTACTGGTTTAATAAATTTCAATACAGTAGAATCTCGAAAAAGTTAACAAAAATGTATCAAGGGCAATTGACTTTTTCGAACTATCAACTTTTCTAAGCGACTTTCAGACTTGAAAACAATACAATACTTGACCATTTTCGTACGCATATTGACAAGGTCTGCCACCTGATTTGCATCGTTATTGTTTTCATACCATTTTATCAAGGTAGTGATGGTTGCAACTGTTTTCGAGAAGTTCAACACTTTTGGTTGTTGAATTTCTTGCTCGATAATTGACACGTCGCACAGTGTTGCGAGCCCATACAAAAGTTGGACAAAAATAGAAGGAGTCGTCCGATTTGGATGAAATTTGGAGTGGTGAATTATTTAAGGTCGCTGATATCAAATATGAAAAAAAATTTAAAAAAAATAAATTCCATCATGTCTAAATTAAGGTTATAAATTTCAATTTTTGAGATTTTTAAGTTTTTTAAAATATTATTACCATATTTAAAATTCTTAAATTTACAATTTTTTTAATTTTGGTTTAATATATGGTTTATGATTTATCAAAAAAAAATTATTGCTTTGAAATATGTTATATAGTTTAAAAGATATAAATATTTTTGTAAGAGTATTTTTGTACTAAACTATGCTGGAAAAACTTATATATTTTTAATACATTGACGTTTTCTTCTTTTTGAAAGATATTCGCTTTGAATAATAAAATGCAAATATTAATTTTACTAATAATTATTTAATATTTTCTTTATGTACATTATTTGAATTAAAAAAGTGCTAATCTTCATCTTTATTTTCATTATAAATATACAAATTGATGTTAGAATCTTCCTCAATTATCTTTTTATTATATTTACTTTTTCTTTGAGAAGATAAAAGAGGGTCTGATGAGATTACCAAATAGGTCATAAGATCTGTATTGGAATTTTCTCTTGAGCACTTCCGCGTGTGATTAAGACGAGTATATCGAATATTTTTGTGGCTTCCTTCTAAAGCTTCTTCAGATAAAGTTCCTGCGAAAATAATTATTGTGAAAAAATATATCTTAGATCGAATTACTTCAAACTACAATATTAAAAGTTTAGTCACCTATTGGTAAATCGAAACATTTTACTACTTCGCATCCATGTACTAAAACTTTGTGTACAGAGCAAGGCATATAATACCAATTGTAGCACTCTATGTACAAGTTCCTCGTTTTTCTCAGCAGCTTACTAAATTCATCAATTTTAATGATTTTGCCACATGAGAGGATTCTTAACACTAATGCAAAGTTGTATATAAGATCTTTGTTAAGTCCTGTGATTTCTGCAGATACTTCATAGTTTAAAAAAAACTTCCTAGCCGTATTTCCGTCGTTTGTGGTGCCATAACCTGTTTTTACATAATCCACTAGCAGGCCCAGTCTCTCTCTAAACTCTCTTTGTATTCGTGCTTTAGTTTCAGCAAAAACCGTTTTATGTTCTGCTCTTACTTGCCAGTTTTTAAATGCCAATCGATAGGCTATATGCAGTAAACATTCAAAAAACCTTATCCAACAATGTAGTGTTGAAAGTCCATACTCATAATGATTTATATTTGGAGTTTTAACCAAATCAATTCGATTCATTTCAATAGGACTTGCTTTGCATATAAAACATCTACTTGTTGAATTGGTTTCAGTTAGAATATTTGCAATGGCACCATCTATCATTGTACAGTGCATTATGTATGAGACCTCAATAGGTCTTCCATCAAGATCGATTATGTCGCATTCTAACTCATTTATCTGGTTTTTCATAGCAGCATTTTCTCCAATAATAATATTTTTATTTTCTTTTGCCATGATAAATTTCACAGGTCTACAGAAAAGAGTGGAAGAGCATTTTTCATTGACCCAAATTTCATTTCTGGATGTTGAGTCAATTAATCTAAAGTAATAAAAATGTTTTTTTACTATATAAAATTATACAAAAGTTACTCACTTTATTGGAACAAAAGCAATTAAAAATAAGAACTCATCGTTGAACCGGTATGATATATTTCTTGTATATATTAAAATACATATTATTCAAAACATGTCCTATAATATAAAAAAAATATCTAAAAAAACAGACTTAGATCATTTTTTAATAAAATAGATAAGAAACATGTTTGTTTACATTTGTATTGCTGTTAAAACAATAACAATTTTTCGAAAAATTATGAAAAATTGCATTTTGGACCATTTTTAAAAATTCGATTACTCAAAGAATCGGACGTATTCGGAAAAGTTTTTTATAGATTCTAAAAGATAATAAACCATACTTACAATGTTTGTTGGTTTCAAAGGTGATCTCAGCGGAACTTGGAAGAAGCTGACTAATAAATTTAACAAAATTTTTTATTTTTCCATAGTTTTATCAATTTTTGAAATTTTTGAAAAAATTCAATTTAACTTTTTTCTTCCCAATAACAAAAACCTTATTTTTTACTATAAATTAACTTTAAATGAAAATTAAAAATATTAAAATATCTTGAAAAATGAGTTAACAAAAAAAAATTTGCCTAAGTGCTCGGAAACGAAAATTGTACCATAAAAAAACTATGAAATTGTATTGACTTTAAACAGGTGTAGCGTCTCCAAAAATTATTTAATGGAACTAAAAATTTAAATTCTTCTTAATTGGAGTATTTCCTTTACAACGATACCCATTTTGTATGATTTGATGAAAAAAAATTTTTGATTTTTGTCCACTAGACGCAACACTGTGCGTCGTTATCTTTATCAGACACTCCGAAATCTTCGTTATCTTTCATTATTGCATCCTTGTTCCAATTTTCATCACATCTTGATCATTATCACTCTATTTTATCTTATTTCACGCTCTTATTAGAACTAGGGTTACCATTTGTACTCTTTTAAGAGTATAAGTACTATTTTTGAAGTCCGTACTTTTGTACTCTTTACTTTTTTCTAAATTTCCTCTTTTAAACTCTTTTTTATCATTTTAACAAAAAAAAAATGTTCACTGCGTTTAATCTGTTTTTTTAACATAATTTCGTTTTCAAAAATTTCAGTTTAAAAAAAAAAACAACAATCGTTGATAAGTAATCGTCCATTAAAAATTAATTAACCATACTTCCCTGTTTCAAATGAGTCCCTAATTCTCTGTTAGGGTCAAATTTGGTACTATTAAAGAATAACTAAAGAAATTAATATTTAAACTTAAATTAAAAATCTGAATCTATCTTTATTATTTTTTTTATTTATACATTCTTAACACAAATTAAACTTTTGGAAATGATCCAGGCATAACGCTTTGAGACAGGAGTTACAGAAGTTACCATACTTATTTGCCGCATTGAGCTTGTTTCTTCGGCTGTGGTTGATTATCTACATCAAAAAAACGCTTGTGACTGCTTGAAGAAATTTTATTTTTCAATATATCGATGGTTAAGCTCACTAAAATGATAAATGACCTTTTGACAAAAATAGGTTTACTGCATTTTCCAAGTCTTCAATATAATATCTACCTTGTGTAAATTTGTTGAAAATGCATAACGAATTTATTTTGCTTCATATGTTATGTTACTATATGTTAATTCATGAATTATTTGGCATAATGCTCAAAATATAATTCTTAAAGAAGACGTTTTTTAAGAATTATACAATAAAATTAACAAATTAAAATGCCACAATTTTATAACTCATATAATGTTTTTGTTTTGTGTTACTGGAATGAATTCTTTATTTAATATTAGGAGTAGTTTTATTATATATACTAGCAGGCCACAGTCGTCCGAGGCTTCGCCACGGACATTTTCTCTTTATCAATAATACCTTTGTATATTTGAAAAATTTCAATAATAAAAAACGTTAAAATATTAGCATATTATTTGTATTTGGAAGCAAATTATATTAAATAGTATAACTATAATAAAGTGAAGATATTTCCATTTGAGTTATTTAATACTTCAGTATTAACAAAGTTTTTTGATTCATTGGCATTACCAGGAATAAGAAAAATCTGATTATCTGCTGTACCGACTCGTTTACCATAATCTACTTCTACGTTTTGTATTAAATATTTATTATACTCCATCCGCAAAGCGTAGCGGGCACAATAATTTTGTCACGAAATTTTTTTCACGACCATGAGTCGATTAAGCCATGTTCGTCTGTCTATCTGTTCATTAGTTTGTCCACACGATTACAGCCGTGTCTTTATTGCAAATCTCTTTAAAGTCCATAATGAAATAATTTTCATGATTTGAGATTTGTCATACAGTGGTGCTCCAGTTTAACGAAAGATATAAAGTCCAAGGTCGTTCGGTAAATCGAAAAGTTCATTAAATCGGTAATACTATTTTCGAGTTTTTTTACCATATAACAAAGCTAATAAATTTGTTAACTTGAAACAAATATCCTTACATTTTTTGTTTTAACTATGCACTCCAATAATGTTGATTTTTATACCCTAAACCTGAAAGGTCAGGGTATATTAACTTTGTGCAAACGTTTGTAACGCATAGAACGAAGCGAGTCCGGTATATAAAAGTATATATATTCTTGATCAGCGTCACCACGTGAGTCGAGCTATCTATGTCCGTCCGTCCGTCCGTCCGTCCGTCTGTGTGTTGTCCGTATACACAGGATAAGAAGAAGGAGTTGAGATAATTGGATGAAACTTGGTACACATGGTCACATGTACCCAAGGATCTGCACTATTGAATATTTTTGGAATCCGCCCACGGACACGCCTACCACCCATACAACGCAAAAATTTAAAACTGCATAACTCAGCTCATAATAAGTCTACAACAATAAAATTCGGTATGTGTGTGTTTTATATCAACACAAAGATGTCTTTGAAAAATGGACGTTATCCGCTCACGGACACGCCCACCTCCCATACAACCCAAAAATTGAAAACGCAATAAATAAGCCTCTTTTTAACTTACAGAGCTAAAATTTGGCACGTATGTTTTTTGTAACAAAAAAAAGATGGTTTTGAAAAATGGACATCGTCCGCCCACGGACACGCCTACTTCCCATACAACCCGAAATTTGAAAACTGCATAGCTCAGCTCATAATTAGCCTACAACAATAAAATTTGATATGTATGTGTTTCATACCAACACAAATATGTCTTCGGAAAATGGACGTCATCCGATCACGGACACGCCTACCTCCCATACAACCCAAAAATTGAAAACGCAATAAATAAGCATGTGTTTAACCTACAGAGCTAAAATTTGGCATGTATGTTTTTTATGACAAGACAAAGATGGTGTGGAAAAATGGACTTCATCCGCCCACGGACACGCCCATTTACAATAAATTTTTTTTTTTTTTTTTTTTGAAAAGTGGGTTTAGGGTATTTCATAGTCGGCCTAGACCGACTTTAGACTTTCTTTACTTGTTTGAACTTGTTTTAGGTATTATTAATTATTATTATTAAATGTTTAGAAAGCTGCTGGTTAAAATCTGTTCACACTCCAAATGAAAAATCCAAGATTATGTCAATACATTCCTATAATGTTTTTTAAAAAGGAAACCCTACAATATATATATTAACCCGAGGGGACTATTTGAGAATTAGATAAGTAAATACATATTAATGTTATTACAAATTCAAAAACAAACGAAGCGAGCTCAGAGAAGCAAATGTTGTTAAATAGAATACCTACAATTTCAAATGTTCGGAATATAGAGTCAACAACATTAAATAAGTGTTCCTTATATTGGGAGTTCGTTAAATCGGTGTTCGCTAAATTGGAGCACCACTATAATGCTTAAATTTGAAACATATACCCTGCAGTTGAAATTCAACAAAATTTTGTGAATACTTCCATAGAAAGTGATGTCACCAAAATATCAAAACCTTCATAATTTATACAAAAATTAATGTGTTTAATTGAAAGATCATACATAAGTCTTGTTTTCTTGATAAATAAAACGTAATCTGAGTTTGAAATATGAAAAGTTGGAAAAAATATAACCTAAATAAATCCGAATAAGCTTCAACCTGAGTATTTTGACTTCGGGCAAGTCGAAGATAATTTTTTAATGGTTTTATTTTTTATTTGTCTTTTATTCATCATTTAAGTGATGAATTAAAGTATATTTCTATGTATATATTCCTAACTTTATCTTAAGAAGTGCTCAAACATGCTAGTATAGTAGACATTTCATCCAATATCCCAGGAAAATTTTTCGTTAGGTCTCGTTTTTTAATCGATTCTAAAATGCATTACATGAATGCTAATGCAAGAACTTAAATTTAATCCGTAATAAATACACGGCAATGCATTCACATCAACTTGAAAGTTGTTATTCAAGTATTAATTTCGTGAAATCAATTATAAACCAACCGTTTTAAGCGCTTAATCTTTTCAAGTGACAGCGCTTTCGATTACCTCTAATGACATGGATATATAAAAATAATGGGTTCAGTAAGCGAGAGGGTAAGCGATGAATGAAATTTTCTGGATTACTTTTTCGATTATATGTAAGCGAAGATTTTGCTGGGATGTTCTCCAGCAATACATTTCTCCAGAGCTTTTTATAAAAACGTCCTCGTGTCATAAATGTCAGGTTAAAAAATATACTTTATAATTTTGTGATTACTAAGTTCTGAGACTATACATCGACAAACAAACCTTATTTGCAGCTCTTAACCTGCTAGAACATAATTTTTAATACTAATATGTTTTTGGGTGTCCTGTTACATAAAACAATTGAAAAGCTCAATTTATTACTTACTTCAAAATTTCTAAAAAAATGTAAAAAGGATTAAAATTCATTACATTTTTTATTGAAATTAAATAAATGGCGTTTTATAACAATTTTATGGCGTTCTGATGTTTTTTTATTACTTACTTCAAAATTTCTAAAAAAAAAATAAATTGATTAAAATTCATAACATTTTTTATTTAAATTAAAGAAATGGCGTTTTACAACAATTTTTTGGCGTTCTGATGCTTTTTTGATTTATTTTGAAAATGTCTATTTAAAACTCTAAGATGGTTTCCTAACTCCTTTAATTTACTAAAGTACATAATTATTATTCTGTTCAAATCAACTAACAAAAACTGTCAAAAATACACTTTTTAAGAAAAAACTTTTCTAAAAACTATTCTAATTTTCATGACTCTTGGCCTTGTTCTCCCAGGGCAAGTTTGCTTTGGGAATTATGTAGATAATGACTATGAAACAAATTTCTGATATCAATTTGGTATCACTGTGATATTGTGATATTTATGGTCAAGAATAAGGCAGTCAAATGTTACAGACCTCAGTCTTGTCTATTTAAGTCGAAGCTAAAATGTATAAAGAGTACTATAAAGAAATTTATAAAAATTAGAAAAAAAGTTTTTTAAATTAATTTTAATATTTTTTTCTAATTTTCACTTAACTTTTATATAGAAGACGTGGATTGATCTCGAAAAAATATTTAAATTGATAGTTATTCAGGGTCACTGAGGGAAAATTTGTTAACGTTTTACTTCCCGGTCCTATTTTTTCCTCAATTATGCAAAATTATTCAAAATAGATCTTTGGGGATTACTCACTATTGCTAGTCAAAATTTTGCGTAAACAAAACATTTTTGAAAAATTCCTTGATTGCGGAAAATTTTTCAGTTTTGTATAAGTTACCAATTTATCTTTCAAATGATATCTAATATATTACTATCGATGAGATTAATTTTGTATATTGTTACCGACTTTTATAAATAATACAATTAATTAAAATATTTATGTTTACTCATTTGCACTTTAACAAAATAATCATAACAGTAAACTATTATTTAAAATAATTATATTAATTTCGTAGTACTTTTTAAGCATTGCTTTTATGAGGTTAAGTATAACCTTCTAAAAAGGCTTACTTAACAATTTAGTTTTGGTCCCGGGTGCCAGCAACCCTAGCTACGCCACTGCCTCACTCCAATTGCAGTCGTGAAAGCAAATAATTACATGCATAATTTACCAACAATTTTATCTTTCAGTCGCTGCTCTTGCTCTCCTAGCGCGGAGCATCGCTCTTGCATTTTCTGTTAAACTTGTCAAACTTGTTTTACGTCGAGGTATTTATTTGTAGCTGTATTTGTAGTTTAAGGGAAATACGAACACTTATGGCGTTTTCGTTTCTACCAAAAAATGTTGCCTTTCCATTGTCCTTGCCTTTTTTCGTGTTCGATTCTAAAATAAGTGCAAACGGGTGAGTAAATTTTGTGTTCGTTTCTTAAAATGTCACACTCACAGAGGGCAAAAAAGGCGCATTTTCTACCCTGCAAACTTTCTCAGGGTAGATGATTGCCCTGCATATCAGCTGTTTTTAAAACGACAATATTATGACATGCGTGCGTTAGACAAGGATGGTTATATTCGTTAAGTTGACATTTTTCGAGAAGGCAAAAACATGCACTTTTACAGGGTTGCGGGCAACATTGAAAACATTTTGAAAACATTGAAAACATTGAAAACGACAATATTATGACATGCGTGCGTTAGACAAGGATGGTTATATTCGTTAAGTTGACATTTTTCGAGAAGGCAAAAACATGCACTTTTACAGGGTTGCGGGCAACATTGAAAACATTTTGCTTTGCGATAGGGCAACATTTTTTGGTAGAAACGAAAACGCCATTAATTTTTCAAACTTTTAATTTATCTTTAATCTATACAAAATATGCTATCACACTTGTGAATGCACATTTTGAAATATTAAAATATCTTTCTTTCTCAAGTGTAAATTAAAAATTTGGAAAACTACAATAAAAATATGTGTAAAGAAATTGTATGCGGCGAAACAAATATGCACACATTGGTTTGCAGCTCATCATTCCATAGCAACAACAAAACAGCAAGCTTTATTTAACTTGTATTCCCATTACGTTAAAGAGCGCCAACTGCTTTTGGTTACTCTTCGAATGAGTGTGGAGAGCGAGATCAATAAACTTTAAAGAGAAGGGTTGATAGCAACATGTAGTTGAAACTCTCGTAACACAAACGCGTGAAAAGCAAACGACCAAGCAATGCTTAGCATAGGTGGTAATTTCCTAAAAAACTTAACAACTTAATTAAATATATTTATTGTTAAATTTTCTTAAATAAACCCCACCTATGGCATTCTGTAGCACAAATATGATATTTTAAAATTTTTTTCATAAAAATCGGTCCAGTAGTTTTGGAGTCATTGGCGCACTTAATATTTCCACTTCAATTTTATATAATAGTATAGAAGATAATAGTATAGATATAGAAGTATAGATTAAATACGCTAATTGCGCGTTACTTTTTGTTACAACGTTATTAAGAGCTATGATGCGATATCATTGCAAACGATAAGAAGAACAATGTGTTCATTGTTCAGACAGACATGCAGGTGTTGATTTAAGTAAGTAATGAGTTTATTTAAGTAAGTCAAATTCCATTAGTGGTCCTCATGAAAGCTCTTAATCTCGCATATTCATATATGCTCACCCTACAAGTTGCGAGTATGTAAATCAGCTTTGCAGTACAAAATGCCAATACGAGGTTTACATACGAAGTTTACGAACTCAAAATGCTTTGGAATTTTGTGAGCACCTCGTAAACTTTTTTGTATGGAAAAAGAGAACAGCTGATATAAGCAGTGAAAAATTGCGAGGTTAACGTGGTATTCGAGACATTTGCGAGCTTTTATAAAAGCACTATTATAAAACTTCACATCAAAATTTTTTGCAAAGGCTAGATTTGCACTATATTATAAAACGCATTACATAAATGCTGATGGACCAATAATGCATTATATTGTAAATTACTCGTAATGCAGTTAGTAATACAGTTGGTAATGCAGTTAGTAATGCAGTAAGGCCTTTGTGCTTTTCAAATGTTTTAAGATTATTTAAATGTTTTTACTTTTGTTTTTTTTATATGTGTGAAATGTAAATATATTAAATAAATTAAAAACAATAGAAATAACCTACAAAGAACGAAATGCAAAAAATAAAAAGTGCGCAATAATGAATGTCTTAAGGTTATTTTAAACTTTTAAACTATTCATTTTACATGCTTACCAGTTTTTGTATCTTTTGGTAGAAGTACGAAGAGATATGAATAAAATTATGTCTCTAAATATTTTATGATCAAGCTTCAACTGTCTTTGCAGACTAATTCCCATCAGAAATGATAGTTTTATATTATTTATCATAAAATCAATGCGAAAAAAAATAAGAATTATTTTTAACAGTATTTTTTTTCAATTATCCATAAATATTTTTAATTTTGCAAGACACGAAAAGCTACGTTAAGCTCTGTAAAAATTTTTAAATACATTATAACTCCTAACCTAACAATTTGTTGGTGCGCATGAGAACTTTGCTTGAAAATTTATCATTTTCTAGTTCGCGAGCAGCTCCTTACTTGGCTCTGGGCTTGCTCGTGGTTCGGTTTATACTTTGCAGCTCATGATTGGCCACGAGAGTAACGGAAATTAAAAAAAAGCTTGGGCCATGAGCTTCCAAAAATGTATACAAATAAGCTCAAGTTCGATCCAATAGCGAGATTTTACGTTTAATAGTCTTTACAATCCGGTAATCACAATTGAAAATTGATGGTATGCTATTTTTGGAAAATAATTTGAGAACAATTGTTTTTGTTTTTTTCCAATAAAATTTAATGAATGTCAAAATGAAGCTACACCACAATTTTTATAAGATCACTTATTTTCTTAATCTACCACTCTGTTCAGACACAATCTACCACTATTTATAATTTTTAAGTGACAGCACTGCGAGTAATTGAGTGCAAATTTCGAATTTACTCTCCACAAGAGAGTTTATGCGAAATTAAAATTATTTAACGAAGAATTGGACTCGTGTGTAAGATAGGTTAAATCGTATACGCCGGTACATTTCGAACTTAGTTATAACTCCGATTCAAAATTGTCGGAGTCGAAGGTGTAAAATCAATCGGAAGTTCCGACCTCTCGGAACCGAAGTCGAAGCTCCGTTACATCCCTAATACAAACATGCTTATTTTTGAATGCAAAACTGTCTATCTACTCATGGAATTTTTACGTATCGGTGATTCCATGTAAAAAAGCGCACTTTTCTGACATCAATACTTTCGAAAATTGTTAAACTTTTTGGTGGATAGTTCCAGAGGCGTTCCTAGTGGGGGAGGAGGGGGCGGTCCGCCCCGGGTACCACCATTTTAGGGGTGACACAATTTCGATATTTTGTTTATTTCTCAAACAATCAGAAAAAGTGAAAAAATACTTAAAGTTAAAATATGTGTGTCTCATTTTTTTAATAGCTGTTTTAAAATTTAAAATACTGCTTGCAAGTCGAAACAATGAGGAGAAAACATTGTAGAAACGTTTTCAAAGCTAAAATTAATAAAAACTTATTCAAGGTCTTTCAAGGGAGACGCAAGATTTTCCGATCTTGCTATTTTATCCATTGAAAACGAGCTTACAATATTGATTTCGATGAGGTTATTTCGAAAGTTATTTATTTGTTAAGCAACAAAATAGTTCAAAAATAGAAAAAAGTTTTTGCTTTGTTTTTAAGCTATAACAAAAAAAAAAAGAAAGATTATTGGATTTTAGCAAAACTTTTCTGTAATTTTATTTAAAGTATTTATTTTTTATTTTCAAAATATTATTTGCACTTTTTTATAAACAAGAAAGATTTGCTCATTTAAAAAGTGATTTTTTACAAAAAAATGTAAATTTTGCACAGAAAAATATTAAAACTTTATCAAATTTCAAAATTGAATAAAAAAAAAAAAATTCTTTGATTTGAGCGAAACTTTTTCGTAATTTGATTTGAAGTATTTAATTCTTATTTGCAAAATATTATCAGCACCTTTTTATAAACAAGAAAGTTATCCAGGTTTAATAAAATGACTTTTTGTGAGAACTAATAATTTTTGCATAGAAAAATAATTTAGCAAAGTTCAAAAGGGAATTAAAAAAAAAGATTCTTTTATTTTGTAGTGAATCTCACGAAGAAGTTATAGTGATGAAAGTCAGTAGTGATATGAGTGATTAAAAAAAGTTACCATATTTATTTTTCTATTATAAATAACATAAACTGTGTCTTAAATTGTATTTTTAAAAACAAATAATATAGGTCCAACAAATAATAAGGTCCAAAACCGTTAAGGTTTTACCAATTTCTATAATTTTCAGTTCACATCTATTACTCTTCTTGTCTAGCATTCTCACTGAGTTTTGATAGGATCGGGCTACTTTTGTATGTACCTCCCATACAAAATCGTCCAAGGAAGGTACCCCTAAGTTCTCATCAATTTCTACTGTAATCAGTGCAAAACTATTTCTCTAATTGCCTAGCCTTTTGACCATATTTTGCTAAGATCGGTCAACTTTTGTTAGCACTCGCATACAAAATAATGTTAAAAATTAATATAGGTCCAAGGAAGGTACCCCTAGGAACTAACCGATTTCAACCATTTTTGCAATTTTGCTTATTTAGCTTAAATTATTCAACCATACAAAATTTAATAATCATCGGAGCACTCCTTCTATTTTTGTACCAATTTTGTATAGGATGAATACACAGTGCAGTGCCATTAAGAAGCATACTTTCAAGAATTTTTTTATGAAATATTGTTATTACATCTGTATTGTGAAAATTAGTATATTATAATACAACATTTGAAGATTATTTAAAGAAGTTTGGTACAGAAATATAAAGTAATAACAGATTTATTGCAGTTCTCCGCTGGTTCCTCAAAAAAATTGGTTTTTGCAAAAATCGCGATGAAATGTTGAAGTTTTTTACAATAAAATTGACCTTTTTTCTATTGTAAGATAGATACTAATTGAAAAATTTAAACGTCATTTGAGAGTTATTTGAATGCTCAATAAACGATCGGTTCAGTAGTTTTTTCCGAATCGTGGTCACCGACTTTAAAAATAACATGTTTGTGAAAATCGATCTAAGGTTTTGTTCACTGGTATAGCTGAGTTGAAGCCGATTGTCCTCAAAATTCAATACAATATTCTTGAAATGTTGAAAACTTTACCCCGCCCTAAATAAGTTTTCTTTATTTAACCTTTTTTTTCGAAAAACATAAAGATAATAATAAAAACACTAAATCACATCGAATTGGTTTCATTTGGCCATAGTAATTCTTTTTTGGTGAAAAGTTTATTGGAGCGAGCGAGCGAAGCGAGCGAAGCTCCCATGGAACAGGTTGTTTGAAGCTGTTTAGAGACCTTAAACTCTCGAACGGATTGACCGATCTTAAAATTTCTTTTTCTGTACTGTTCTACGCTTCCTAACGAAGGTTGTTTTCTTAGGAAGTTTTTTCAAATTCCATTTAGTTTAAAAGTTAATTGAAAATAATATTTCCATGAGTTTTGTTGTTGTTATTCGCTGAAATAGTTTTCTTCTAACATGCTTGTGTATGTATGTATCAGTCAATGAAAAAACCGAACGACATGAAACGAATGTTTTTCGCTGCAACAGCTATTTATCAATAAATAGTAAAATAGTAAAATATAAGAGTACGAATTTATTTATGAAGGAAAATAGTTAGAAAATAAAACACAAAACATGAAATCTGTTTATATTTGCATATGTAGGTGAACCCTGTTAAATAAAATAAATTTGCAGTTTGAATTCTTATTTTAGGCTTATTTTCTTTCATAAACAACATTTGTTGTTGTTTGACAGACATTTGTAGTTTCAAAAATTTCAGCTCAGCGCTGCTGTTTTGCTGCTAAAGAAAATTGCAGCGCATGCAAATCAATTTTTGTTCTTTACTGTTCCAACTATAAAATATTAAAATATTCAGTGAACGCGTAATTGTCGCAGAGTATTTTAAGAGAAACAGAGTGTTATTTTGTTGTCATCAGCAAGCCATTTAAGATATTTGATAATAAATTTCTGAAATGATTTTTAAAGATACATATTTAAAAGCAGATTTATTTCGTTTCCAATGGAAAGAGAAACGCATTTTTTTTATAACTGAAAATTTGTCTGCTTCGTATTTTCTCGTTGTTTTTAACAGTTCATTAAAAAGTAACGTTTGAAAAGATCGTCCGTTCTGAAAAAACTTTTGTATGCAGCGCTCGACTATCAGCATCAGCATCGTCAAGTGATTTTTTTTTTGTTGTGCATGTCATCGGTTCGTTTTGCATAGTTGTTGTTCTACATGTTTTCGTTTTGCGTTATCATGGAGAATTGAAAACAATAGGGGTATTCACGATGTGGTGTATTTGCCCTTATATTGTGTATTTTTGATAAATTTGATATATGAAGTAAAATTACAAAAACAAAATGTACAGTGTTCAAAATACAAACCTGTAGCAAAACTACAATGGCGAAACCTTATTGTATTCTTTGTAAATTTCGTTGTATATTTGATCAACTGATCAAAAAACTTTTTGACTCAGCGTGGATGAAGGTACTGGCTGGGTTGTGTGTTTATTTAATAAAAGTTTATTTAATTCAGTGCTTCGTTTCAATTCTCTTATTTTCTCGTACTGCTAAATGATGAACTTCCCAGACTGTAGTGAAGGTTTGTTCACAATGCGTGTAAATATTGTAAATTTTGTAAGAATTTATCAAAAATACACCACATCGTGAATACCTCTAATAAGAAATAAGAAAGAAAAGTAATGAAATCTGTTAGGAAGAAACATTTAAATAATTAAGTGCCGGTCGTGAAGAAAGTTCCTAAATTATTAATTCAAACGCTCATTTTGAATAATTGATAACAAACGAACATTCGTTGTTTTTATTTTAATTGTGTGAAAAAATCGAAATAATCCAATTGGATTTTGAATGCCGTTTTAAGTGTTTTTTAAACACTTAAAGTTTGAGTGTTCACTTAATTCACTTAAATAACATATTTATGAAGCTTTGAGCAGTTCAAAAATAAAATAAATAAAAGAATTGTTTTTTTAGATTTAGTTGAAAAAAAAGTTATAGTAGTGTTAGTCTGTCAACTTGTGAAAACGTGATATTATGAAATTTATATATGTAAGTGTTTTTGTTTTAAATTATCATATTCATTGCTGCAAAAAAATATACGGCCATTCCATGTCTAATGAAAGTTTTTTTCCAAAAATTGATCACATACTCTTAGACTTATTTTCTTGAAATTTTGTCTATAGGTACCTTTTCTACTTATAAGAATATAAGTTATTTGTTTTTTTATAGCAATTTTTTCAAAAATTATGGAGATACCAATTTTTTATAAAAGAAACAATCTTAAAAATCAATTGAAAATCAGTCATTTCCGATAAATCATGTCTCCGTCATCTGTTACCTTATTTTCGTAAATGAAGTAACATTAGAAAGCTATAGCGATTTAGAAAAAAATAATATTTATGAAATTTGTATGCTAGAGTTGACAACTTTTTGAAAAAAATTTTAATTTGGTTATAACTCAAAAAGTGATTATTTTTGTTTTAATTTTAAAAACAAAATAAACTTTTCACCAACATAGAATTACGATGCCCAAATTACACGTTTTTTGCAATCTCTTTTTCTGACACACATTTCACTTTATCGTTCATAACTTTTGTACAGTTTGAGATATTTATACAAAATATATATACTTGTTTTATATTTAGTAATAACCTCACACGTGACTTTGGCCCATAATATTGGAAAAAAACTGGAATAAATTAAAAAAATTTAATTTTTTCGTTTAAGATAATCGGAAGAGATAATAGGGGTATTTACACTGACTTGGGTAGTTGGGTACGGGTATATTGAGTACTTTTGATTACTACGAGCACCCTTAACTGCAATTGAGTACTTTGTAGAATAACAGCTGATGAGAGATGAGTGATAGTTAGAAAAGAGTTGCCACCATATTATTTATGTCATTTAATGAGCGCAAAATTTAGGCCATTGTACGGGCCTTAAAAAAGTTATTTTATATAGAAGTAATTTTTAACGTGAAATTTGCGGCATTCAATAATTTTTATGTCAAAAATTTTAAAATAACTCATTTCAACACAGTTGTCTATTTTATTCACTTATAATTTGTTTACATTGCTTTAGTTTTTTGTCAATTCAATTATTGCCTACTTTTGCAAAAGGTGGTAAACCATAAAAAAGTACTCAATCAATCTACCCAAACAAGTCAGGGGGTCAGCTAGAGTAGATTGGTAATTGGGTACTTGGGTAGAATGGCACTTTTACAAACACAAAATGTATGGCATTTGCCAATCTACCCAACAACCCAAGGCAGTGTGAATACCCCTAATATATTTTCTTTTATAGTTTTGAGTAAAAATTTTTCAAAGTGAGCGACCCAACTAATTTGTATCCTCAACGTACCTATTTATGTGGCCAGCTTAGGCATTTGCTAAGCGATTGCTACGACCTAGTTTTGTTTTTAAAACTACAAAAAAAACAAAACAAAAATTCACTTTTTGAGATATAACCAAATTGAAGTTTTTTCATAAAATTGTTAACTCTAGCATAAAAATTCTAAAAATATTTATTTTTCCAAATCACTTTTCTGTAGCTTTCTAATGATTTTTTATTTACAAAAATAAGGTAACATCCCAGCAAAATCTTCACTTACATGTAAACGAAAAAATTGGAAATGACAATTTTTAAGATTGTTATTTTTATAAAAAATTGGTATCTCCATAATTTTTAAAAATATGGCGATAAAAAACAAATAACTTTCAAGTCTAAGAGCATGTGATAAATTTTTGAAAAAATCTTGCATTAGGCTTGGAATGGCTGTATATTTTTTTGCTGCAATGAATATGATAATTTAAAACCGGATTTAAATTGCTGCGTAACAAATAGCAACAGGACCAAAAATTGTGCTGTGGCTGTACAATAAAAGTACAAGCGATTCGATTACATGTAAGCGA
This sequence comes from Tetanocera ferruginea, assembly GCA_958299015.1. Classification (NCBI taxonomy): domain Eukaryota; kingdom Metazoa; phylum Arthropoda; class Insecta; order Diptera; family Sciomyzidae; genus Tetanocera; species Tetanocera ferruginea. The sequence continues at coordinate 52,583,446 of OY282641.1, read as the reverse complement.
AGATTTTGCTGGGGAGACTTCTCGCAAAGCTACATATAAAGTTCGGTATTTATTTATTTTATATCAAAACTAAGGCGTGTTAAAAAAAAAATGGGCGCCATCCACCCACGAACCTTCTATAGAACCCTAAAATTGAAAACTATAAAGAAGTTTCTCTTTAAGCTACATTAAAATAATTTGATTTTGTGCTTCAAAATTATATTTTAATGAAAATAACCTACATGTTAGACGATTACAAAAAGTCAGGGACCGAAAATAATTGTTTTTTGAAAATTTTGAAGGAAAAAATCTATATGTTAAAGGCACTGGAGAAGAATGTCACGTATACCAAATTGATCCTTGTTTCATTGGCTGTTCAAAAATATTAAGATTGTTTTTTTTTTATTTTATTTTAAAACTCATAAGTTAAGTGTTATTTTCTGAGTAAAATAAGTGTTATTTTAAAAATAAGTGTTATTTTCTGAGTAAAAAAATAAAACTCAAAAACTAAGTAAATAATTTTTTTTTAATAAATTAACCCTGAGGAAGCAAGAAAAAAACCCAGCGAAACGTCGGTGGAAAAAATTAAATAAATTTTGAATTTATTTGCCTTAAAAATAGAAGACCATCTAGCCCAAGATGAACAGCAAAAATATTATAAATAAGTTTAATTTTCTGAGTAAAAAACTAAAACTCAGAAAATAAGTTTTATTTCAGAGCGAGAAAATAAAACTAAAAAATTAATTTTATATTCAAATAAAATAATAACAAATAAAATAGGACTCAAAAAAGAAGTTTTAACTCAGATCGAAAAAATAATTAAAAAATAAATATTATTTACTGACAAGGAAAGGTCCCCAGATGACAGTCTCCGATTTGAATGATTTTCGGATATGTGATAGAAGACAAAAATCAAAGATCGACGTATGTTTTTATACGTGCTCAATCGATGGTTTAGGGTTTTAAACTCGCGTTCAAAAATCAGCGAAAATTCCTGCTTTTTTTCTTTAAAAAACAAATTTTTTTAAAGAAATATGAGAATATGCATTCCATTGCTTTTGTATATCGTAAAAATGTCCATATTTGGTACTTTGGATGATTAAAACTATTGTTTACTGGTGCGATGAGACTTACAAGAAAGAAGCACACATTTTGTATGGAAGCCCTATGAAATGTCAACTTTTCCGATAAAATATTTGAATATGAGAATAGGCCATGAAAAAATAAAATTTTTGATACCCATATTGGGTACTTTTAATGTAATGAAATTTTTTTCTTTTAAGAAAATAAATGCATTTCAATAAAACAAAAATTTCATTATAAACAGTAACAAATTTAAAAAAACAACAAAAAGGTAAGTTTACAAATTGCCTTAAATGCAACATAAATTAATATGAAATAATTGTGTCAACATACTTCTTTGATATCAATTAATCATTACTAAAAATTACAACAACAAAATTACAACAAAATTTTCTTATGAAAAATTGATGCCATCGTGTGTGTGGTTTTGTAAGAGCTAAACTCAATTCAAACAATTTCAAAATTCCGGCAAGATTGTTGGAAATAGTGTTTGTTGGTTTGTGTGTTTTGGTCTATTTTGAACTCATGGTCTCTTTTCGGGATTCTTTTTCACACATTTAAACACTATTTCCAACAATCTTGCCGGAATCTTGAAATTGTTTTCAGCCTAAACTACTTGGATTAAATTGATTGTATGGGACTCACCTTGAACATCTATAGACTGTATTGCAATTGGTTTCACTTTAGGCAAATATTTCGAGTCAAGTTGTTGCTGCACCTCCGACACAACAATTGTTTGCTGCTCTTTCATAGAATTGCTGTGTAAAGTATTGTTTATTTGTTTATTTTTGAAGATCCAGAGAACAGCTGTATTCACATCGAAACCATCTGCATCAGCATCATCTATTTTGAACGAGAAGCATATCGAAGGGTGTGGACCAAGTCGCTGGCATTCATGTGTCTCTGTAATCAAAGAAAATTTATTTTTTCATAAATATATATCAAATAACATATAAAATAAAAATATATCTTAAATATATATAAAATAATATATAAAACAAAAAAATTTTGTATTGTACTGAGAAAAAAAAAAAGAAATAAAACGCACATTTTGAAAACGGTTAGTAAAACTAATATTTTAAAAACATTCTACGCTATGCAAAAATGAAAACGCATATTTTATAATATAAAAGTAAAATGTAACATATAGAAAATATCAACGAACGTTATTACTCGTAAAGAGGGCAAAATTATTATTTTCGAAAGCATTCTACGCTATACATAAATAAAAACGCATATTTGAAATACAAAAGCAAAATTAAACGTTTTAGAAACAGCAACGAACGTTTTAACATGTCATCATAACTTAAAACTGTTTTACTAGGATAGGTCACCAACAAATTCTATAATTCATATAAACCATTTCAAATTAGTCAATACCTTATTGGTGAAGAGTGTTGAGCTTTGAGTTATATAATACATTGCTCACGGGTACGAGATCAGCTTATCTCATACTTCTCTCATGAAGTACACTGACAACAAAAATACACTTTAACCCTTTGGCGAGTGGTGTACACTAGAGTGGGTCGAAAACAAAAGTTTGAAAAAACCACCACGTATTTTAAAGTTGACCTCGAGAGTATTCCGAAAACAAAAAAAATTTTTTTTTGGACCACCGGAAAAACAGCCAAAATGGTCTTTTTTGCATAACTTAAGCATTACATGTCAGATCTTAAAAAATTATATGTGATTGAAAAGGGCTTTACGAACACTACAATGTCTTCTTAGAACATTGTTACTTCTGAGGTCATATTCAACTAGCCCAATTTATACCCCTTTTTTTTTTTTTTTTTTTTCTCATAAGATTAAATTCCTTCAAATTTGTTTAATTTGTGTTAAAAAGATTATTTATTAAGTTTCTTTTACAATTTTGTTTATGTTATATAATTGTTCGTTAACTAAACTTAAGGTAAATTTTTTATAAAAAAAAGGATTATATCAAATATTTGAACTATTATAACTTCTTTTAAATTTTTTATAAAAAAAAGAATTATATCAAATATTTGAACTATTATAACCGTGGTGACCGTGGCATGCAGGTTAAGTGTGTGGCTTAGCATGCTCGGAGCCCGGGTTCGATCCCCAACCGCGGCGAAAAGTTTTTCTGAAATTTTTCTGATCGGTCACCACCTCTCTGCAGACAATAGCAAACCTCAGAGAGTAAATAATGCTTCTAGAGAACATGAACTTAAGCCGTTCGGAGTCGGCATAAAACATGTAGGTCCAGTTCTCGGTCAATTGTGTGCAAACATTTAATAACACACACAACACAATTGATCATTAGAAGCTAGGTCAAAGTCCTTTCAAGGGCTGAAATGGCCAATTTGTTTTTTTTTTATAACTTCTTTGTTTTTAAACTGAATAAATAATTTTTTGAACACAAAGTAAACAAATTTGACGGAGTTTAATTATATGGGAAAAAAAAAGAAATTTAAGGGAGATAAATCGGGCTAATGGGGCTTACTAATTGAATATGACCTCAAAAGTAAAAATGTTTTAAAAAGACATTGTAGTGCTCGAAAAGCCCTTTTTAACGACATATAATTTTTTAAAATCTGACATGTAATGCTTAAGTTATGCAAAAAAGAGCATTTTGGCTGTTTTTCCGGTGGTCCAAAAAAAATTTTTTTTTGTTTTCGGAATCCTCTCGAGGTCAACTTTAAAATAGGGGGTGGTTTTTGCAAACTTTTTTTTTTGTATGGAGGCCGACCCACTCTAGTGTACACTATACTGTACATCGATTATAAAGCCTGTTGCTAGCTCGCCTATGCATAAAATCGTCTGATTTAAATTTTTACCCGTTATTTATATCATGGTCAACCAAGTAATGCATATTTATACCCTAAACCTGAAAGGTCAGGGTATGTTAACTTTGTGCAAACGTTTGCAACGCATAGAACGAAGCGAGTCCGGTATAGAAAAGTACATATATTCTTGATCAGGTTCACCTCGTGAGGCGAGCTATCCATGTCCGTCCGTCCGTCCGTCCGTCTGTGTGTTGTCCGTAAACACAGGATATGAAGGATTTGAGATAATTGGATAAACTCGGTACACATAGTCACATGGGTTCAAGGATTTGCACTATTGAATATTTTTGGAATCCGCCCACGGGCACTCCCACCTCCTATACAATGCACAAATTGAAAAATGCATAACTAAGCTCATAATTAACTTACAACAATAAAATTAGGTATGTATATTAGAGTGGGTCGAAAAAAAAAGTTTGAAAAAACCACCCCCTATTTTAACATATAACATTTTAAGATCTGTTTTAAGATCTGACATGTAATGCTTAAGTTATGCAAAAAAGACCATTTTGGCTGTTTTTCCGGTGGTCCAAAAAATAATTTTTTTTGTTTTCGGAATCCCCTCGAGGTCAACTCTAAAATAGGGGGTGGTTTTTTCAAACTTTTTTTTTTTGGTATGGAGGCCGACCCATTCTAATGTATATAATTTATATCAAAACAAAGATGTCTTTGAAAAATTGGTGTCATCCGCCCGCGGACACGATCATCTCCCATACAACCCAAAAATTGAGAACTCAATATATAAGCTGTTCAACCTACAGAGATTAAATGTGGTAGTTATGTTTTTTTGATAGAAGAGCGTTTTTTTACATTTGATTCATGATATAATTTTACCAGGTAGTGTTGACAAATGTTGATTCTCTCAGCTACAAGTAAACGAACTCTTGTCAAAAACAGCTGTTCGTTGTTATATGCGTTGGCCACATTCAGCTGTCTCAACTGTTGTGACAGCAACACATCGGGGAGCGCTATACGGTATTGAATTTTCAGAAAAGTTGTCAAGTTAATGAAATTTCAAACTTTGAATCAATTACCAATGAAAATTTTGCCGACAAATAAAAAATTTTGTATTTTTAAATGCATTTTAATGCGCATATATTTATGTGCATCAAGTTTTGACTTAACAGTTGCCAACTGTTGAGTTCGATGAATGTGACCAGTGAAAATTAATTGTATGCTATGACGGATTGTGAGCGCTCTCTTTCTTGTTATATTTTTTTAAAAAAGTCCGTTTCCAAAAGGAACGTCAATACTACCTTGGAGTCATTATATCATGCATTTGATTTATACAAGGATAATATAATTCTAAAATAACAAGTAATAATAACAAGTACATTCGCTTTTCAACACCCCCACTCGAATTACATAGTTGACAATCCCATATTCTTGCAATGATATTGATGCTTCTCTCAAAAAAATCCTTTTGTTATAATGTCAGCTGTTTGATTTTCAGTTCCAACTCCAAGATATAAAACTTCACGATTCTCACATTTTCCCCTGATAAAATGATGGCGTACGTCTATATGCTTTGATCTTGCATGATAACCGTTTGATGTTGCCAGATGAACTGCACTTCTGTTGTCACATAAAATATTGATAGTTTCGTCAAGATTTCGAACTTCTTGGTTGAGGGACTTTAGCCAGAGTGCTTCCTGCGTTGCGGCTGATAATGCCATATACTCTGCTTCGGTAGAAGAAAGGGCCACTGTTGGTTGTCTTTTGATGTTCCAAGAAATTGCTCCATTTTTCAACAGAAAAATATACCCTGTTACTGATTTTGGTTCATCATCATCAGTTACCCAATCTGCATCTGCATAACCAACAATTTTGTATGAGCCATCTTTCCAATATTCTAACTTCATATTCTTTGTTTCTTGCAAGTATCTAAAAACTCGTTTAACTGCAACCCAGTGCATTCATCCCGGATTGTTGCAAAATGAACTTAGGTGGTTAACTGCGTGACATATATCTGGTCTCGAACATTGTGCAGCAATGCATGGAACTTTTAAAATTTCATTATTTTCTGCTTCGGTTTTCGGTGACATTTCTTTCCTTAATTTTATATTAGGATCTAAACGTGTTAAAACTGTTTTGCATTCTTCCATACCGAAACGTTTCAAAATTTTGTCGATATACGTCTCTTGGCTTTAAATTAATTTGTGCACTTCTTTTTCAATTTTTAAACCTAGACAAAATTTAGCGTCACCCAGATTTTTCATTTTGAATTTCGTAGATAAGTGATTCTTAATCTCTATTTTCCTTTCAAATCGTTTGTAAAAATAAGCATATCGTCAACATAGATCGCGACAAAAGTCCTTGACGTGCCATCAATTTTGAAATAAACGCAAGCATCAACTTTTGATCTGTTTAAGCCAAATTGTTTTAATTCTAATTTTAAATTCCAAGCAAAGCTGGCTTGTTTTAACCCGTATAAAGCTCTTTGAAGTTTACATACCTTCGACGAATTACTGGTGTCTTTAAACCAGGGGTGCGCAAACTAATACATACAAAGTTTTGTGTTTGTATTGCAAAGCTTTTGTTTTTCAAGTTAACACTGAACGAAAAGCACGAGTTAGTTCATTGTTACAATTACAACATATGTTCAGTCGCTGTTTGAACTTCATGATTAAAGGTTGCGGTCGCTTGCTACTGCGTTGACATATTCAATACTACAAGCTTCGTTTAAAAATTAAGTAAAATTCTACGAATTAATTAAATCCCTATTATTTAAAAACAAAAAATTATTACAGACAAACAAATACAATAAACAAACGCATATTCATTCGTATGAATGGTAGTTTGTCGATTTTAAAAAGGCTACGCAGGAGCAAGCGACCGCAACCTTACAGCATGAAGTTCGCACAGCGACTGATCGTGTGCTGTGATAGCACGAATGTGAATAAATATTTAGTGTAACAGTGCGAGTCTCGACTGCAAAGCTTTTTTGACTGAAAGCTGTCGTATGCATGTGAAAGCTATCCGCCCATGGGCGGCCTTTTGCGCATGCCTGCTTTAAACATTTCTGGTTGCTGCTTATAAACTTCTATTTTCAATTCGCTTTGTAAAAATGCAGTTATTGCGTCCATTTGGTCAATTTGCACAACATACTCTACTGATAAAGCAAGTAAATATCGAATCGATGTATACCATACCACTGGTGAGTATGTATCATAATAGTCAATTCCTTTGCGTTGACTGCAGCCCTTTACAACCAGTCTTGCTTTGTGGCGGACACAACCATCTGCTCCTCTTTAAACACCCATTTACACTTAATCGCCTTTTTGCTGTGAGGTAAATCTGTTAAAGCCCAAGTATTATTCTCTTTTAAGAATCCAAACTTCTCTTTCATTGCTGCTAGCCACTTTTCTCGGTCTGTGAGATGAAATTTGTATTTTGTACAAAATCTAAGACATGTACAAAAAATGGGCGTGATCCGCTCATAAACACGCCCACCTCCCATACAACTCACAATATTGGAAATACCATAAAAAGGTTTGTATATAACTTACAGGGATTATACTTTGTATGAGAGAATTTTATATCAAAACTAAGGTACGCACAAAAAATGGCCGCCACCCGCCTACGAACACGCCCAACTCCCATACAACCCACATTAGTGAAACCTGTTAAAAACTGTAAAGGAATACATGAACTGTGAAAAAATAAGAATTTATTTATATTTGTTTAACTATACCAATATATATTTTAATATGATAAGAGGTTTAGGGTATTCCATAGTCGGGCTAGACCGACTTTAAAGTTTCTTTACTTGTTTTGTTGTCAACAAGTGATCAGTTGCGTGCATTCTTTAATGGTGGCAACAACGCAAACGAAATTGTAATAAACCGCGTTTTTATAAAATTAAAAAAAATATATCATAGGGTTTGATTTTTTTGATAAACAGTCAGTTTTTGTATTTAACATTATCACCCATATTAAAAAAAATTGTCTATTAATTTTAATTTTAATAGACTTTTTTAACAAAATAAATTTATTCCCATATTTTTATTTCCACTAGATTTCATTCCCATGTCAAAGGGTTAAAATTAAACAAACAATTTTAGAATAGAAACTTAAGGCATTTGCGTTTCTACAAAATAAAATTTAAAACAAGTGTGTTTAATTTTCAACTATAACTTGTTAAAAAAACTTTTGTTTCAAAATTAACTTTAAAAATAGTTGTATTTAACTTAAATGAAATTGTGTTATGCTCTATTTCGTTTGATATGAACACAATTTCATTTAATTTAAACACATATTTTCCTCAGTGAAATCTCTCTTTACAGAGGTGACGAAAATTACTTTTTATACCTCCACGCATACTGCGTAAAGGGTACATTATTTTAGTATAGAGGCTTATATTTAAGCTGCAGGACAACAAAATGATACGTATGTGTTTTATATAAAAACTAAATCGTATTCTTCATGCGATTGCTAGACGTCATCAAAGAAGTAAAATCTTTGAAAGTCTCATATTAAAAGAGCTAGGGGAGCGGGGGGCTAGTTGTAACAGGGGTAAGTTGTAACACGCTATTTTTGTCTAGAATATAGAAGTTTTTTTTTTTTTTTCATCCTATGTTACGCGCTCTTTCAAACGAGACCCGATAGTGTCTCATCAGACTTTACATCGAGTGGGCGCAAACATAGGCTTTATTTCTAGCAGTTATTATAAAGTATATATTAGACCGGATCATTCTTATATGGATACAAAAAATTTCAACCGTTCGGGGTCTCAAAAGTTAGAGGAACTCATTAAAATGATTTCTGCATACTTTCTTTTCAAATCGGAGAAAAACCGCCGAAGAAATTTTGATTCTCCTGAAGGTCCTTTTTAGTAAAAAAAACATGTTTTTTGCTTATAACTTTTTATTTTGCACAGAACGCATACCCAAATCTTCTTAAATGTTAAATTTCTTACTCATACTAACATTTTTACATAAAAAAATTGTTAAAATTTTGTTTCATTATAACTCTTATTGACCATCAAAAATTGAATTTTTTGCTATTTCTAAAAAGGCATTTTTTTAAAACCGCTGTAAAAGACACATTTTTTATTAGGTTTACGTGGAATAGTTATTGTTGGATAGGTATTAAGTTCTTCCTTCGTTCTGTGTATCGTTTTCATCAAAGCTATGTGATAAAAAAAAAAAATTTATCAAAAACTGGACGATAAAGCAGTGAACAAATTAAATGTTTGTATGAATAAAAAATGCTTCATTTTATCAGATTTCTAAAGTCGATTTCTCACATTCTATCAGTTTTCGCACACAGCTTTGATTAAAGCGATACACAAAAAGAAAGAAGAACTTAATACCTTTCCAACAATAACATTTCCACGTAAATCTAATAAAAAACGTGTCTTTTACAGCGGTTTTAAAAAAATGCCTTTTTAAAAATAGCAAAAAATTCAATTTTTGATGGTCAATAAGAGTTATAATGAAAAAAAATTTTAACAATTTTTTTATGTAAAAATGTTAGTATGAGTAAGAAATTTAACATTTAAGAAGATTTGGGTATGCGTTCTGTGCAAAATAAAAAGTTATAAGCAAAAAACATGTTTTTTTTACTAAAAAGAACCTTCAGGAGAATCAAAATTGCTTCGGCGGTTTTTCTCCGATTTGAAAAAAAAAGTATGCAGAAATCATTTTAATGTGTTCCTCTAACTTTTGAGACACCGACCGGCGGAATCTAAATTTCGGTCCGGTCTAATATATATGTATCTTTTTATTTTTTGCTTCTTGAAAGCGTCTTATGGATTTTTAAAATGTTTGTCAAAAATTATACTGCGCGGCAAGTTGTAACAATTTTGTGGGGTAAGTTGTAACATGTAACAACTTGCTCCACACATTTGAACTGGATATTCGGTGTTTGTTTATTTTATTATTATGTCTTAATAATTTTTTGCAGAATCGGGCAACTCAAAGTAAAGAAATTTTCGAGTTGGCTGCTATTGCAGTTAAAGATCAGAAGGCAAGTGTGAGAAAATCTTGTTAAATTTGTGTCAGTTTCTTTACATAGAAACATAAAAAAATAACATTGAATTGCCATTTGTTGGCTATAATAACCCAGAGTGGTGTTTAAAGATAAAGATGAAGATAAAATATCTTCGTACCTACCGACGCGTGCAAAAATCTCTTTTGGACTGCTTTTAATAGAGGTGAAAGAGTTGGCATACCTACCAATGTTCACCAAATATACCAGCCTCATGGCACTAAAATAATATGGCTGGACCTGATTGGTTAAAAAAATTCATTAAAAAAACAAAACTCACAACTTTCTCTCAGGACACCTGAAACCACATCTCTAAGCTGGGCCAGGTTCAACGATTAAGAATTTTTCAAAAAATATGAATCTAGTAGTTGGTGAAACTAGGCCTTAATATTGTTGAATACTTGTTGTTAGTTGTATCAATTGAAAATAAATGAGTAAAGAAAAAACTTCAGTTTTATTGCTTGTTACAACATGCCCCAAGGCTGTTACAACTAGCCCCATGCACGGGGTAAGATGTAACACTTGCAATTTTTTTTTTAAATGTCTCTCAGTTACAAAATGCTTCCTATTCCAAAACTTTTTTTTAACGCAAGGATAGTCAAATATTTAACCTTTCAATTCTTGTTTTTAAAACCAGGATATATCGTGTAGTTTCGTTTACCCATCATATTTTCCAAAAAGTGTTACAACTAGCCCCCCGCTCCCAGAAATTTGAAGGAGTTTAATCTTACGCGGAAAAAAATAAATTTGAGGGGGGATAATTTAAGCTAGTTAAGCTAGCTAGTTAAGTTAAGCTAGTTTAATATGACCTCAAATGGCAAAATGTTGAAATAAGACAATGTAGTGCTTATTAAGCTCTTTTCAACGACATATCATTTTTTAAGATCTGACATGTAATGCTTAAGTTATGCAAAAAAGACCATTTTGGCTGTTTTTCCGGTGGTCCAAAATAAAATTTTTTTTGTTTTTGGAATCCTCTCGAGGTCAACTTTAAAATAGGGGGTGTTTTTTTCAAACTTTTTTTTCGACCCATTCTACTGTACAATAGGCCGTATCGAAAAATTTAGATCGTATTCTTAGAGGTCTCAAAAGTTGCATAGGCTTGTCAAGATCACCCAAAAAAAATTTTATAAAAAATAAAGGACATCTAACTGCCCCGCAAGGACTAAGTTGTTTTTTTGGGAAAAACAATAAAAAATAACGATCTTAAAATGCTTTGATTTTTTTAAGAAAATCCACACATGACTTAAAGCAAAAGTAATAATGCAGTTTAACTAACAATTTCTTGCCACACACGGTGCTACTCATGAATTTTACCAACAGTATCCTGTATGAAGGATATTCAAAGCGAAAGTTGTACTTGGGATAGCACAAGACTTTTATAAATTTTATTGGTACTGTTTATAGTGTTGATGTATTCCATAAATAACATGAATTAATAATTTACATAGTTTTTGCATTTGTATTCTCTTGTTTTAGAGAAATGTATACTAGAACGCAATTTTTTAACTTTTTCAAAAAAATGAATATAAGATTTTATGACAAGTGATTCAGAAGTGGTGTCGAAGATAATCTTCTCAATTTGAGTTTTTTGAAAATTTCTGAACATGATGCTGCCTTAAAATATTTATTTAATATATCAGCTTAAGACCACAATTTTTTTTTCTTTTTCGATATTTTAAAAAAAGTTATTTCCTGGCATCAAATTTCTCAATTTGAGTTATGTCCCCCTTGTCGTTATAATTTCATTAAAACACATTTTAAAAACAAGTGTTTAGTCTTTTGAGACCGACTGAATAGCATAAAATGTATTTTAACGATATGATAACCATAAAGAAGATATAACTCAAATTGAGAAATTTGATGGTACGAAGTAAAATTTTTTTAAGTATTAGAAAATAAAAAAAAAAAATCGTGGTCTAAGCCTGGCATATTAAATACATATTATAAGGTAGGGTCATGTAGAGAAATATTTGAAAAATCGAAATTGAGAAAATTATCTTCGACACCACTTCTTATGCCCGTGATATAAAAACTAATACTAAATTTTTTGAAAATGTTAAAAAATTGCGTTCTAGTATACATTTCTCTAAAACAAGAGAGTTGATAGGCAAAAACTATGCAAATTATTAATTCATAATATTTAAGAAATACGCCAACATTATAATCAATGCTATCAAAATTAAGACTCAATGGTTACAATCAAAAGTTATGTGCCATCTCGAATATAACTTTCGCTTCGAATATCCTTCAAACAGGATACTGTGGGTAAAAATCGTGAGTATCATCGTGTTCGGTAAAATATTGCTAGTTACTGCATTTAAATTTTTTTCTTTAGACAAATGTAGTTTTTTTTTTATAAAAATCAAAGCATTTTAAGATCGTTATTTTTTACTGTTTTTCTCAAAAACAACTTTGTCCTTGTGGGGCAGGAAGATGTCTTTTTATATTATAAAATTTTTTTTTGGCAGATCTTGACAACCATATGAAACTTTTGAGACCTCTTAGAATGTGAAATTCGAAAAAAAATGTAATTTGATACGCCCTACTGTACAATCGTATGTTGTTCGGATATTGGTACAATCGTTGTATACAGTGTACAAACGATACAATTTGCGCGCGATTTTCTCCCAACAAAGCTAGTCAAGTATTCAACTGTGTGCACGTCAGTTAAAAAGATGTTTCTAAATAAAAAAATAAATATTTTCTATAATATCGTGTGTGTAGATGTAAAATGACGTTTAAATAGTAACCTTTTCTGCTTTATCTCTCTAGTCCGATTGTTTTGTTTATTTTGCACAAATTTTTATACCCCCACGCGTACTCCGTAAGCGGTATATTAATTTTGTCACGACGTGTGTAACGCCCATAAAGAGGCGTTGTAGGTATAGAAAAGTATATATATTCTTGATCAGCATCACCACCTGAGTTGACTTAGCCGCTTGTCTGTCCGTCTGTCTGTCTGTCCGTCTGTCTGTCTGTGGACACGATTACAGTCGTAATCTTAAAGCTATTGAAATTCGATATTTAAATTCGATATTTAAGCTTTTTTATAATAAACTAAAATCAAGTTCGAGAATGGGCTAAGTCGGCTGAAAACCACGGCTACTCCCCATACAACCCAAATAATGAAAACTCTATAAAGAGGCTAATATTAAAGAAACAAAACTGAAACTCAGTGCTTGTGTGTTTTATGTCAAAACTGAGATGTGTTATAAAAATGAGCGTCATCCATCTACAAACACGCCCACCTCCCATACAAGCCCAAAATTGAAAACTCTATAAAGAGACTAATATTGAAGTTACATAACTGAAACTCGTTACTTGTATATTCTATGTCAAAACTAAGGTGTGTTAGAAAAATGGGCGTCATCCACCCACTAACACACCCACCTCCCATATAACCCTTAAGTTGAAAATTTTTTAAAAAGGCTTATATTTATGCTTCAGGAAAACAATTTGATATGTTTGTATTTAAGACACATAAAAATAACAAAATCTTCTAAAATCTCATACAAAAAGCTCTTCAATTAAATATTCTTTAACCCTTAAGATCGATCGTGGGGGTATTTCAACTTCGGCCAAGTCGAAGATATACCTTAGTAGTTTATTTATCTTCCGAAAATTAACAAATAAATTAAAAACACTCAGTTAAGGACTTCTTATCGAGACCAAAACAAAGAAAAAGTTAAAAGTAAGCATGATAAAATGAGCAAGCAAAAAAAACCAAGCAAAATGTGAAATTCTTTCGATCATTTCTTCAAGTTTGACAGGTTGAGTTCATTGACTTAGTTGAAAAGAAGGCGAAGCAAATGCCACTTTTCATTGGTGCCACTTTCATCTCCGCCCGATACCTATATAGTTTGGGAGCTACTGTCGGTTTCACTACTAGTTTCAAAATAAAATTAAGACCCCCGACTTTTAAGAAGATCGCATGCACAGAGGGAAAAACCTATGGACTCAATACATAAATTTATGTACTCATCGCATAGTTTTCTGCACACAAAAATTTTACATTTTTCATGTATTGAGTACATGTTGAAATCTTTATTGACTACATAATGCTTTCAAGCGGTTATGTAGTCAATAAAGAATTTTATGTACTCAACGCATAAATATGTGTCGTGAATTCATGGATGTATGTGGTGAGAACATGCTCACCATGTACATGTACATGTAATGAGTAAAGATCTTATGTACGTATTACATAAATTATGACTAGTGTCCGACCGAATATTCGGTTTCGGTTTCGGCCAGTTTCGACCCTTTTAGTCAGTTTCGGCTATTCGGCATCAATATGGCCGAAACCGAAACCGAAACCGAATAACTCTAAACACTAAAAAGTTCCTTAAAGTGGTGTTAAAAATTATCTCTTTATTTATTATTTTAAAGTTGAACTTTAATATTCAAAGAATATTTATCGTATGTATACGTTATTATTATCTGTTTGAATTGTTTTGTTTTTGAAAGCTTTTAATTAAATTTAAAAAAAAAATAAAATGTTTTTAAAAACAAATTTGTATGCAGACTTTCAGTTTCGGTTTCGGTTTCGGTTTCGGCCGAATATTACAAAAATGGCCGAAATTCGGTTTCGGTTTCGGCCAAAATTTTGGTTTCGGTCGGACACTAATTATGACTCAGTACATACATAATTTACTCATTACATATTTGGAGTACATAATTTTATGCAATGAGTACATACATTATTTACTTATTACATATTTTAAATGCATAATTTTATGTAATGAGTACATACATAATTTACTCATTACATATTTTTAGTGCATACATTTATATAATGAGTACATACATCATTACATCATTTACTCATTACATATTTTAAAAACATAATTTTATGCAATGAGTACATGCATAATGTATTCATTATATATTTTTTGTTCATAATTCCATGTATTGAATATATACACAATTCATGCCTGTGCCTAAAGCACCCTCTCAACAAATGCAATAAATAATTTTATAAAGAAATGACTAGATTTCATAAAATAATTGGCAATTACTTATAGAAACCCAGCCATTTAATTCTTATCCAATCATCGCTTTTGTTCTAAAGTACAGTGGATAAACTCATTCCCGCCCTGATGTTCTACAGGCTTTAGAGGTGTTGCTTATTTGAAAATCAAGAAACGAATGACATAAAACAGCAAAATCGTGTGCCGATGTGCAAGAGATACGTGTACTGAGTCCATATGTTATGTACTGAATAAATGTGTCACTTCAATCGTATAAGAAGGACGTGTACTGAGTCTATATTTTATGTATTGAGTAAAGTTTTTGTAAAAAATTACATAACACGTTTATTGAGTACACGTTGCTTGTATCTATTGAAGTCTGCTATGTATTCAACACATAACATGATGTATTGAATACATTTTTTATTCATTTTAAAAAGTGAATAAATTGATATGTACACCCAGAAAAAAAATCGTGTAAAAATAACACTTTTTTAACACTAAATCATGTTATTGAAATTCAACACGATCGGTCATGTTAATAATTAACACTTTACATAATAATTCAAGTCTGTTAAATGAATGTTTGTGCAGAGCGCAAAATCACATAAAATGGCTTCTGCTGAACAGAACATTCAGAAAAGGGGCATTTTGTCACTTAATTCGCTCAACAGCAACATTATTCGCACTGTCTCTTCTTTTGATGCAATGAGCAAATCAACACTTTACTCATGTTATTTTTTAACACTGCATAATACAGTGTTAATCTTTAAAAATTGTTGTTGTTTTGCGAGTAAAAATTATCATGTTAGATTGACAGGAGCCGTGTTGAAAAATTTTGCCTCATTTTTCTCTGGGTGTAGTCAGTACACGCTCCCTTTACTCAGTAAATACTGCTCTTGTTGCGTTCTCATACAAGTTGCAGTGCATAGATTTTACATAGCTGTCTCTGTACTGACTACATAACTTTTTGCCTTAGTGTGGTGGCTATATCTCACGCTGAAAAAATATCCTTTCTATTAGTGTCACTTTCGTGTCTGTCCGCTTATAGTTTGCTAGCTACACTTTCGTTTCTGTCCGATGTATAGTTTGAGAGCTTCACTCAAATAAGTAGTGGGATGTGGGATCCAAATTAATGAGCATTAAAAAAAAATATAAAAATTGATCCAGAATGAAACCTGAATAATTTATTTAATCCAAAATAGATGTGTTCATCTCACATATTTAATTCTGTAACTTTCTACTAGACGCACAAATGAACACTTGCTCTGTTGGATGAATATATCGTGTCAGTCAAATAGCCACCGCCATCTATTGGGTAAAAGCATAAAACGATATATTATCCAAGTCGTTTTTTTCATAAGAGTTAAATCTAACCGGATCACAGACCCATTTCGTTAAGTTTGACAGCTTGAGTTCATCGACTGAGTTGAAAAGAGGTTGTGGTTGACATCTTGTGTTAAAATAGAGCACTCAGTACACTAACGAAGCAGTACGTACAACAACCCAAGCCCTCTTAATATGGAGTAGAGAACCAATGCTGCGAATCAGTTCGTATAGAACAAAATCAATACAAGCAAAAATAACGAAACAAACACAAAGAAAGCAGCAGGCACAACATAAGCAGCTGATGATTGATTTTCTTATATAAACACCTTAAGTTTTCTTCTTACATTTTGATATTTTGTGACTTTAATATAATAGAAACAAAATTCAAAATTAGGTATTCATTCAGCGCAGAATATCAGATATTATTATAGTATATAATTATCTTTGAACAATAAGTATAAAAGGGTGTAGATATACCCTAAAGTATTGGTCAAAAAACGTTTCATGGCCTTGAAAAAATTTGTTAGAACGACCTCAAACAAACCGTGCTGTAAGACTTAATTCTTCGTCAAAACGGACAGATTTAAATTAAGCGCGTACAAATACATACGAATTCACTTTTGGTTCAACTCTGGTCCAAAAGTTGACCCTTGTTTGTAAACCTGTCTTATGAAATGTTCTTGACTGCTAATTAGTGATCTCAGTTTTAAATTCTTTAATTTTGGTAATATTAATAGATATCTAAAGAAAATATTTTGTATTAGTCGAAGTTGAATTTTAATTTTAAAAAGTTGAATTTGATCTAAAAGTTTTTTCCGAAAAAAACTGCAAAAATTTGATTTTTTTACATCAAAAAGTTTAATTTGAACGGTTGTGTTTGGAGTAAAGAATCTATAAAACAAAGATCATGTGATGAAAAATGTTTCTGTGTTATCGACTTTAATTAGTCGTTTTTTGATTTGCAGTTGCAGTGCCTTGATTAAATTTAATTAATGATGCCATGATGTAGAATTTTTTTTTTAACTTTTCGTTATTTCTTTAAAATAATGTTCAAGTCTCGTTTGTGCTAATAACTGGTACTGATCAATGGGTAAAACTCAATGCACTGACTTTAGTGTATTTTAAAGCCCGCCATTTTGAAAGAAAATTTTAATTATAAAAATTTTGTTTTTAATTAGAAACTTCCAAAAACTCTTCCTCCCGACCCTCGTCATAAACTAAATTAATTATACTCTAAACTAGGGATGTAACGGAGCTTAGGCTTCGGTTCCATAAGGTCGGAACTTCCAATTGATTTCACATCTCCTACTCCGACAATTTTCGACAAAAATCGGAGTTATAACGAAGATCGAAATGTACCGGCGTATACGATTTTACCTATCTCACACACGAGCTCAGTTCTTCGTTAAATAATTGTAATTGCTTATCAACTCTCTTGTGGAGAGTAAATTCGAAATTTGCACTCATTGCACGTCAATATTTATCGTGTCCTCCAGGATCAGTTGAAAGTGAGCAACTTTTTAGTAGTGTCGGTCTCATATATGGTCTTCTAAGAAATCTGTTGGACGGGGTGAAAGTTGACAAGCTTTTGTTCATTATGTTTAATTTATTCACTTAATTTGGCTAAAACAAAACTTAAAACCAGATATTTTCCTAGAGTTGCGTATACACTTAAATATGTTCTATATCTTCATAAAATTTTCGGTGCTGATTAAAGATAGTGAATACTATACTATGTTTATTATCTGTACTATTATATAAAAGGATGCTCACGGCGTATATGGTGACGAGTGTTCTAAATAACCGCTGAACTGATTTTTATAATTTGTTCACTATTCAATTGCTATCATAAGGGAAATTACTATAGGGCACTACGTTTTTTACAAAAATTGTTGTTTAATTATTTAAGTATTCATGTATTTTAATCCATACTATTGGATTATATTGTATCGCTCGTTCTTATATAATTAATAACCTTAACATTTAACTAACACATCTTTCTTGGACTCCGACTTCGGCTCCGATTTCGACTCCGGCTCCGATAAATCAAATTTAAATACTCCGACTCCGGTTCCGATAAACTCACCTCCGAAACATCCCTACTCTAAACAATACTCGGTTACACACTATTACCTTTTTCGATTCTTTCCTTGTTTAAAACAAACTGAAATTTAAAACACATCGATATTTACTACAAATACTTTAGGGAAATATGACTTTAGTACTTTGTAGGAAATATGACTTTACAACTTGAATTGACTTTAGTAAAGCTCTATTGATTATTAGTTAAATTCACATACATATCCTCCGTCACCTAAAATGCAAAAAAACACAACACTTTTTATATTTTTATAGAAGAAAACAAAACATTATAAAAAGGCACATATTTAAGATTCAAGAACCAATATTTCTTTTGAATTTCGTTAAAAAAATAGCTATTTTTGGAAGTATGAGTTTGAAATTTAGCTAGACATTTTAGTTTAGTCAAATTTGTTATAATAAATAAAAAATTAAATGTGTTTCAATTGATTTGTTTTGTACCGCTTATGTCAGGTAATATGTATGTGAGTATGTGTACTAAGCCGGATCGATTTTGTATGGAGAAAAAAATGTCATCCGGACACCGACTCAAAAGTAAGAGGGACTCTTAAAAACTATTTCTGCATCATTTTTTTTTGGATCGGAGAAATCCCCATGGAGCGGTTTTGGTTCTCCTGAACCCTTTAAGCAAATAAGCAAAAAAGTAAAGATTGTGATAGTGTACACATCGCTTAACATGTGTTCATCGGTGTTCTTCAGATGTTGCCATATTCGTGGCATCGCACCGAAACTTTGAGACCTCAAAAAGTCAATATTTCGTCATTTTCGAAAAGGTGTTTTTTTTAAACACCTATAAAATATACACCATTTTGAAAAACATCCAAAAACCATGTTTTTCGTAAAAATATTATCTGGTGTAGCAGTTACAAATAAACAAATGGTTGAAAATAGTAGTACTGAAGAAGATCTTACTATCTGGTCCAAAAACTTTCAAATCTTTGCCACCTGACCAAAGATATTGCGAATTTTAATAAAAAATTTTTACTTTTTCTTTTAAAAGTTCTTGTTCTGGGAACATTTCTAAAATCAACGGCAAATAATACGTGACTGGGCGAGAATTTTGGCAATAAGTTTATGACTTCATTTTCAAAAAATTTTAACTCTTTTTTTTTTACTCTTGACAAAATTTCAAGTAAAATTCTTTAATATACCAGCGTACTTTTTTCGGCAAGAAGGTACTCGGGTACTTTTGTAGAGTCAATAGTACTCAAAAAAGTACTATTCCACTCAAAAAATCATCCCTGTTACAAACTCTTTTGAGACCTTAAAAAAGTCAATATTTCGTCATTTTCGAAAAGGTGTTTTTTTTAAACACCTATAAAATATACATTTTTCGTGGTATTCATATGCATTTAAGCTTATTGGTAAAGTATTGAGCTATTCTTTCCAATGGTATAACGTATGGAGAGGTTTGATCAAAAGTGAGTGCCATGGAAAATACGTATATTGCAGGCGTTTAAAAAAAGTATTTTCGAAATTCATGCATTTTGTATTGGAGCGCCATCTGGCGTACACTTTTCTTAAAAATGGTTGTCAGAACTCGATTTTGCGTACCTTAAAACTCATACGTACCAAGACTTGTCGAAATCTAATAGTAATTATGGCAATTAAATACCTAATAATTAAGCTGAAAAATCCTTCTGAATATCAATTTCTCACGTTTTATATAATTGTGGCACTTAGTTTTGGTTAAACCACAGCATAAGATATACCAATGGAAAGAAGAGCTCAATGCTTTTCCAGGAAGCATAAATATATGTGTTTAGCTTGAAAAATACATATTTCATAGGTGTTTAAAAGAAACATCTTTTCGAAAATGATGAAAAATCTACTTTTTGGGGTCTCAAAAGAGTTTGTAAGGACAACAAATTTAAACATTTTTTTTAACCAATATATGTACACTATCACAATCTTTACTTTTTTGCTTATTTTGGGTATGCACTCTGAAGAAAAAAAAAGTTATAGGCAAAAAACTTGATTTTTTGGCCAAAAAAAGGGTTCAGGAGAACCAAAACCGCTCCATGGGGATTTCTCCGATCCAAAAAAAAATGATGCAGAAATAGTTTTTTAGAGTCCCTCTAACTTTTGAGTCGGTGTCCGGCGAAATCTAAATTTCGATCCGGCTTAATGTGTACTTATCAATTTTGACGGGTTCACTCTGGTTGATTTTACTGTTGAAAATAAAATTGCTTATGCTTACCTCTTTCCAAAAATATGAACTTTTTGCTGGTCCGCGCATAGTAGTCATCAAGGTCTTTAGTTTTTGTCTGCTCGTCTTCATGCTGAATCGTAGTGCCTTCATATATGGGCTTCGGCAATCCTATCGCCGATACATTTGGTCGTTCCTTAAGACGTAACTTTTCCAAAATCTGTTGCTTAACAAATTCAATTCTTAAACGTGTTAGTTCCTCTTCTGTGATGTGTTCAACCTTGCGCTGACTCTCACACTTGGGACAGCGGAGTGTAGGTTGAGCCCGTTTATGACCACGTTCTGTGCTGTCGTTTTCACTACTTCCACTACCGCCAAAAGAGTCAGCATCATTAAGGTTGCTATCGATGTTAGCTACTTCTATTGCCACCAGGGGTGGCACACTTTCCAATAAGATCCTCGAACTAAACTCGTTGCTTTCTGAACCATCGCTTAACATGTGTTCATCGGTGTTCTTCAGATGTTGCCATATTCGTGGCATCGCACCGAAACTTTGTTTGTCAATGGCTAATGGTTGCTGTGTCTTTAGATAATGTTGTTGATGGTGTTGCTGATGTTCGCGCTGACGTGTTAAATGTCGCTGCAGCAGCTCGTATCGTTGTTGCGCGAATTCCACATCCTCATCCTCCCCACTCTCAACATGTTGCTCGTGATGTTCATGGCGATGCGAACGTTTATGATGATGTTGGTAGTTTTGCTGTTGTTGTTGTGTTCGATGCTGAAAATGTTGCCGCTGTTGGCGCATATAATAGGCCAGGTCGGCCTCATTACTGGCGCTAGTCCAGATAAATATGCGGCTGTACATGCTGTTATTCTCCATTGCCAATAAGGCTAGCAAAACACACGTTAGAAAATATTTTGGCATTTTGTAAGACACTTCAATAATTTCTTTTATCGATATTCTTGATTTAATAGTGTATGTTGATCGATGATAGGATTAACGCAAATTAACCGAGCTTAGAAAATATTGATTTATAAATTTTAAGAAACTTAATAAAACTGTGTTCACTATCTCTTTGGAAGCAACAAACATCCAGTAGTTGTCCGAAAAGTCTGAAACTTCATCGATTTCTTGATAAATCACTTCACAAAACGCAATCGATAAACCGATTCTTTGTTATATTTTTTGTGTATTTGTATTTTTTAGTCAGATTTATATTTAAAAATTTTTTTGTTTTTGGTGTGGTAACAGCTTTTCTGAAAGATAAAATAAAAATTAGTTTTATGCATTTAATATGTTAAATATATAAAAGTGATCTTATGAAAATCTATTAACAACACTAACACACTCACTCATACAACAACACCCACACACAGGAACATATTACTCTATCATCCTTTGCAGTCAAGCAATCAACATTTTTCTAATTGTGGCTTATAATTAGTAGGGATCAATAACAAATAATTATTAAGCTTTTTTTAACCGTAACACCAACTTACAACCACTTCAACCAGCTCAAGCTTGTTATGAATGAGTGATTATTTGATTGGTATCAACCGTTTTATTCACACAAAGTTTAGTGTCAGTTGTCAGCATAAAAGTACGCCGGATGCGCTCAAAAGCAATCGATTAGCGAGCGATTGCTGCGCTGCTTCTAGCTACAACGAAATAGGTGCTAAGATTGCATCAGCTTAACAACATCAACAACAATTGTACGCTTAACTATACTAGCAAGCCCAGCAGCAGTATTATAGGCCAAAATTAACCAAAAAAAAAAAAAAAAATAAATACACTTATTACCATTATGTTGTATTTATAGGAATGCATGTCGAGAAGACTCAACCACTTTTGTTTTACTTAAAACCATGTTCTTATGGCCAAAAACGTACAGTATCGTGCAAAACGTAAGCAACTCTGTCAATATATTTGAATGATGTCATTATTTTTCTTGATTGACCACTAAGTAAAATAAGAATACATTTTATTTCTTAAGTTTAAGTAGAAATTATTATAAATACAAAGAAATCGAAAATATTTTTGCTTTATATATGGTCAAATAAAACCAAAAGCAAAATTTACTCCAAAATAGGCTGTTCAAAATATAAGAAACTACATGTTTCACAATTGTTTGAGAGTTTAATATATTATTTCAGTGTTTTTTCAATTCAATCTTATCAGTTGTAGTATCAGCTAATAGATACACGTATTTTATTCATTGCTTCTCCTTTATTCTGTTAAATTTTTTGGTTTTCTTAGCATGTGTACAATATATAAAAAAAAATTTATTAACAATTAAACCATTGCAAAAACCCATTAAAAATTGTGCTCAAATCAAAATATGCAATTTATGAATGCATAGTTTCTTCATAAATAACTCAAAGAAAAATAACAAAAACCAACTTAAAAGAACCATCTCGTAAAACTTCATTTGGTTGGGAAATATGTGCTTCTCTGAATAAAATAAGACATAACTAGTAGTAAAAATACTATTATGTTCTTAAGGGGCCTTTGGCCTATATATTTATATGTATACTAGCTTATAATATCCGGCGCAGCTCGAGTCCTGTGCTGCTTTTTATGTGTTGGTTATGAGATATGATACGGTAAAATGCTCAACTCTACACTGAGAAAAAAACACGTACCTTGCTCCGGTAAAAAATTTCTCTATTTTTGATAATAGCAATTTTCTCTTTTTCAAATAAAATTTTCTTCAATTAGAATAAATTTTCACATTTTCGAAGAAATATTTCTTTACTTCTAAGAAATGGAAATATTTCAATATCTCCAATAATGATAAGTATTTTTCTCGCACAAAAAATTTCTCATTTATAGAGAAATTGTAGTGAAAATGAAAAAATGTTCTTATATTTTGATAAAAAATTCACTATGAGAAGTGTTTTCTTCAATAAAAACAAATATTTTCTCAAAAAAAAAAAGTATTTTTCTCTAAAAACGATATATTTTTCTATTTCATGGAAGCTTTTTATCATTTTTAGAGAATTTTTAGTATCGCAATTAGAGAATAGCATTCTCTGGAGCAAAGTCTATACCATTTTTCTCTAAATATAGCCTTTTTTATCATATTCCGAGACACTTTTTTCTGAGTGTAGCCATAATTTTCTTTAACCCTCACTTTGGCACCAATCTTTTACTTCGTAATCTGGCACATATTTACATTTGTAAATATTTTTTTTTGTCATCATTAAAGATAAACAGAACCTCAAAATTTACATGATTTTTTAGGTGGAATATATGTATTAACACCTTCTAAGTCCAATTCCGGAAAAATTTACACACCGCTCTCAAGTGGTTTAGAAGTTATAGGGTTCGGAAGTTGGGAAAATGGGCCTGGAAAAGTCGTATTTTTTTTTCAAACAATATCTAGCTTTATGGGTATCAAAAGAAAGGTTTTTCTGTAACCATTTCAAAGAATTATTAGCCATTGAAATCCATGCATTATTTCCTACGATATAGCGTTTTAAATATTATGCACACTTGACGGTCCAGCTCTTTACGAAATAACCAAAATGTAAGTATGAAGATCAAATTGAAAAAACTTTATAGTTCCAATGAATAAACAAAAACCAATTTCAACAAAAAATATACTTTTTTCATTAAATTAGTACTTCCAGCTACAATATCAAAACATGACATATTGTTGTGCCAGCGAACCAAAAATTTCTGTTCATTAATATTTTCCCAATATAAGCTATCAAATACGAAATATGTATAAATAAAAAAATGTGAAGAGTTTTTCCTTATCATTTTTTTCTATTATTAATTTAAAAAATGCGTTAAAACACCATAAAAGCCTTTAAAATACAAAATATTTACATATGTAAATATGTACCAAACAACGTTATAAAAATGAAAAATTTCCAAAAAGTATCAGAAAATTCTAAAATTCAAAACAAGTTTTGAATTTTCAGAAAGAAAACCAAAAAATAGCCACAGAGTCCAAGCCATATTCAAATCGCATAAAAAAGAAAGGAGTTATGGCAAATTTAAAATTGGGATATTTACATATGTAAATAGTGCCAAAGTGAGGGTTAAAAGTTTCTGGTAAAATTTACTTTTTTGGTTAATAATTTTAAAACTTTGATTTTTAATAATGTGTACTCCGTTCAAATATTAACTTTGACCCTATTTTCCTATGCAAATACTTGAAATCGCATTAAAAACGTTGAGTGAAAATTCATATTTGTGGTGAAATCTGATTAATATTAAAAAAAAATTCGTTGACATAGCTAATTAAAACTTTTTGTAAAAATCGAAAAATGTGGTTTCGGATATTAGCGAAAACCAACATAGTGACATGTGATTAAATATATAAATGATAAAATAAGTAAAGAAAGTCAAAGTCGGACTAGCTTTATCTACTACTATGAAATACCCTAACCCTCATATAAAATTTAAATTTATAATAAAATACTAAAACAAATAGATGTAGTTTCATCAAAATATATGCATTATTTGTACCTATAGAATTAATACAGGTTTAACTAATTTGGTTTGTATGGTAGGTGGGCGTGTTGGTGCGAAGATGACGCCCATTTTTTGGGCACACCTCAGTTTTGATATAAAATGTTCCCACACGAAGTTTCATCTCTCAAATATGGACCTTTTATAGCTTGTTTCAAAAGAGAAGCACATTTTTGCGCATGTTTGAGAATAAGAACATAATTTTGAAAGTGTTCTTCATTCTGATTGGTCGGCATTAAAAATAAAATTGAATATTCTCTGAGCAGAAAAATAAATAAAAAAAAATTAATATATATTCCTGAATTTTGTTATTCATCACAACTGCGCTGTGGAAGTACTGAATATTATTTTTCAAAATCAACCAATCAAAATGGAAAAAAATTGTGTGTCAGAAAATAATTTGTCAGCCAGAATTTCATTTCACAATATTTGCTTAAGAAAATAATTTATTTTGTTTGTAATTTGTATTTGATTTCTCTCTCAAGATGCAGGTTGCTGCAGGCCGTCGGTAAAACACCGTACTTGTGAGATCATTTGTTCTCAATGTTTGCGCATTTAAATATACTAGTATTGCCTGGGGTCGAAATTCGACCAATTTATTGATTGCCTATTTATAATTATATGCGAGATGATCAAAATAAGTTCGAGGCTATAACTCTTAATTGATTTGAGATATAAAGCTATTTTCTTCAAAAAAATTATTTTTTTATATTATTATTTTGTTCAAATAGAGAAAAACAACATTTTAAAAAAAATTTAATTTTGTCAAAGAAATCATTTTTTGATGGCACGGACAGTTTGTTAATTTAGTGACAAGACAAAATAAATTCACCTAAAACTCGGTAAAGACTTTGAAAGAAAATAAAAAATGCAATTTTGGGTTTTTTTTTTTTTATAACAAAAATCATTGTTACCCCATATTTTAAGAATAAATCAAATTTTATGGTATTTTTTTAAAAGGAATAATTTAAATATAAACAAACAAAAAACGGTATTATTTTTAAAAGTTTTTTTAAGTAAACTGATAAGACTTAAATACAAAATAGAAATAAATAAAATCAATTCACAGATGGCGGAGATATTTGCTTCAGAATTTAGAACATTCAATTTGAGACAGTTTTTTTCTCTCTCTTGGCATTTGGTTGAAACACACACTAAATAACTAACGACAATATTAAGAAAATTCATTAAAAATACTTTTGGTTAGAACTTTGCTGTAAATTTTATTACATTTGAAAGAAATTTAACAAACTTTCAGAAAAAATTAGAAGAATTGAAAAACCGGTAAAATTTAACCAAGGACATGGAAAGTCAAATTTTTGAATTAAAAACACATTTTTTACAAATTTTACAATTGACGAATGAATAACACTTAATTTTTTTTACAAATTGTTACTTTTAAAAAAATTGAAATTCGACCAACTCAAAAACTCTACCCCAACCAAATTTCATATTAATTAAAGAGCGGGTTTTTCTCAAAAATTTAATTTCTCTCTTAGAAGGCTGCGAACCCCCTCTATCAGATATATCTACACTATTATATAAAATTGAAGTGGAAATATTAAGTGCGTCAATGACTCCAAAACTACTGGACCGATTTTTATGAAAAAAATTTTAAAATATCATATTTGTGCTACAGAATGCCATAGGTGGGGTTTATTTAAGAAAATTTAACAATAAATATATTTAATTAAGTTGTTAAGTTTTTTAGGAAATTACCACCAATGCTAAGCATTGCTTGGTCGTTTGCTTTTCACGCGTTTGTGTTACGAGAGTTTCAACTACATGTTGCTATCAACCCTTCTCTTTAAAGTTTACTGATCTCGCTCTCCACACTCATTCGAAGAGTAACCAAAAGCAGTTGGCGCTCTTTAACGTGATGGGAATACAAGTTAAATAAAGCTTGCTGTGTTGTTGTTGCTGTGGAATGATGAGCTGCAAACCAATGTGTGCATATTTGTTTCGCCGCATACAATTTTTTACACATATTTTTATTGTAGTTTTCCAAATTTTTAATTTACACTTGAGAAAGAAAGATATTTTAATATTTCAAAATGTGCATTCACAAGTGTGATAGCATATTTTGATAGATTAAAGATAAATTAAAAGTTTGAAAAATTAAGTGTTCGTATTTCCCTTAAACTACAAATACAGCTACAATTAAATACCTCGACGTAAAACAAGTTTGACAAGTTTAACAGAAAATGCAAGAGCGATGCTCCGCGCTAGGAGAGCAAGAGCAGCGACTCAAAGAGAAAATTGTTGGTAAATTATGCATGTAATTATTTGCTTTCACGACCAGTGTGTCCAGATTGGGCGATAAAGCGCCAATTGGGCGATCTTTTTTATAATTTTGCGCTTATTTTTATTTAAAAAGCGCCTCGCGCTTTTTTGGGCTACTTTTGTCGGAAGATTCGTGAAAAAATTACATATATTCAGTCATTCCATTTATTTCAGAAATGTTTAAACCACTTTAGAAAACCGTTTTCTGAACTTCTTCTTCATTATTTGAGTCAGTTGGAGAGACGTGCAGCAGAGCTAGAATACGATTCGCTATTGGTTATTCCATGGAAAGATATTTTTGAAAAAAACATTCTATCAGATACCGAAGAATTTTGGTTGAAAGCGAACGATTAAAGAAATGCTGGTGGAGGCAAAATGCTGGAAACTATTTCTAAATTAGCACTTATTTTACTATCGCTGCCTCACTCAAACACTTTTGTTGAAAGAGTATTTTCTGTGATGAATGCTACTAAAACGAACATGAGAAATTGTATGATGTTGGAATCCCTTTCGTCTATTATACGAATAAAATGTCAAATGAAAGCCTGAAACGTTTGCTGCAAGACTCTTCCGATAACAGAAAATATGATTTCTAAGTGTATATATATTTATATATGAAAAAAAAAGAAATAGATGAAGAGGAAGTTGATGAAAGCTAAGAAGGTATTGAATATCTTCTTCAGGAAACTTTTGATATGTTTTAATTATTTGTGTTGAAAAGAAAAATTTATTTATTTTATGTAAATTTCTTTGAATTGTTTTTTTTTAAAGAAATGTTTAATTTATGTTATATCTTCTTAACACATTGCAAATTTTCAATACATACAAATATAAACAATTTGTTTTAAAAATGAGCTTAAGAGAAAATTTTTGGGACTTAATATTGTAAATGTCCCCCAATTTGCGCTTTTTTGGGCTACAAAATATTAAAAACTGAAAAATTGGGCGATTTTTGGGCGATAAAAATTTTGTAGTTCTCGCTTTTTCTAAAAACTATCTGGTCACACTGTTCACGACTGCAATTGGAGTGAGGCAGTGGCGTAGCTAGGGTTTCTGGCAAACGGGACCAAAACTAAATTGTTAAGTAAGCCGTTTTAGAAGGTTATACTTAACCTCATAAAAGCAATGCTTAAAAAGTACTACGAAATTAATATAATTCTTTTAAATAATAGTTTACTGTTATGATTATTTTGTTAAAGTGCAAATGAGTAAACATAAATGTTTTAATTCATTGTATTATTTATAAAAGTCGGTAACAATATACAAAATTAATCTCATCGATAGTAATATATTAGATATCATTCATTTAAAAGATAAATTGGTAACTTATACAAAACTGAAAAATTTTCCGCAATCAAGGAATTTTTCAAAAATGTTTTGTTTACGCAAAATTTTGGCTAGCAATAGTGAGTAATCCCCAAAGATCTATTTTGAATAATTTTGCATAATTGAGGAAAAAATAGGACCGGGAAGTAAAACGTTAACAAATTTTCCCTCAGTGACCCTGAATAACTATCAATTTAAATATTTTTTCGAGATCAATCCACGTCTTCTATATAAAAGTTAAGTGAAAATTAGAAAAAAATATTAAAATTAATTTAAAAAACTTTTTTTCTAATTTTTATAAATTTCTTTATAGTACTCTTTATACATTTCGACATTTTAGCTTCGACTTAAATAGACAAGACTGAGGTCTGTAACATTTGACTGCCTTATTCTTGACCATAAATATCACAATATCACAGTGATACCAAATTGATATCAGAAATTTGTTTCATAGTCATTATCTACATAATTCCCAAAGCAAACTTGCCCTGGGAGAACAAGGCCAAGAGTCATGAAAATTAGAATAGTTTTTAGAATAGTTTTTTCTTAAAAAGTGTATTTTTGACAGTTTTTGTTAGTTGATTTGAACAGAATAATAATTATGTATTTAAGTAAATTAAAGGAGTTAGGAAACCATCTTAGAGTTTTAAATAGACATTTTCAAAATAAATCAAAAAAGCATCAGAACGCCAAAAAATTGTTATAAAACGCCATTTCTTTAATTTAAATAAAAAATGTTATGAATTTTAATTAATTTTTTTTTTAGAAATTTTGAAGTAAGTAATAAAAAAACATCAGCACGCCATAAAATTGTTATAAAACGCCATTTATTTAATTTAAATAAAAAATGTAATGAATTTTAATCCTTTTTAAATTTTTTTAGAAATTTTTAAGTAAGTAATAAATTGAGCTTTTAAATTGTTTTATGTAACAGGACTCAAAAACATATTAGTATTAAAAATTATGTTCTAGCAGGTTAAGAGCTGCAAATAAGGTTTGTTTGTCGATGTATAGTCTCAGAACTTAGTAATCACAAAATTATAAAGTATATTTTTTAACCTTACATTTATGACACGAGGACGTTTTTATAAAAAGCTCTGGAGAAATGTATTGCTGGAGAACATCCCAGCAAAATCTTCGCTTACATATAATCGAAAAAGTAATCCAGAAAATTTCATTCATCGCTTACCCTCTCGCTTACTGAACCCATTATTTTTATATATCCATGTCATTAGAGGTAATCGAAAGCGCTGTCACTTGAAAAGATTAAGCGCTTAAAACGGTTGGTTTATAATTGATTTCACGAAATTAATACTTGAATAACAACTTTCAAGTTGATGTGAATGCATTGCCGTGAATTTATTACGGATTAAATTTAAGTTCTTGCATTAGCATTTATGTTATGCATTTCAGAATCGATTAAAAAACAAGACCTAACGAAAAATTTTGCTGGGATATTGGATGAAATGTCTACTATACTAGCATGTTTGAGCACTTCTCAAGATGAATATTTGAAGTACAAAAGCTTTTTTAAAAACTTTATGGAATATAAAGTTAGGAATATATACATAGAAATATACTTTAATTCATCACTTTAATGATGAATAAAAGACAAATAAAAAATAAAACCATTAAAAATTATCTTCGACTTGCCCGAAGTCAAAATACTCAGGTTGAAGCTTATTCGGATTTATTTAGGTTATATTTTTTCCAACTTTTCATATTTCAAACTCAGATTACGTTTTATTTATCAAGAAAACAAGACTTATGTATGATCTTTCAATTAAACACATTAATTTTTGTATAAATTATGAAGGTTTTGATATTTTGGTGACGTCACTTTCTATGGAAGTATTCACAAAATTTTGTTGAATTTCAACTGCAGGGTATATGTTTCAAATTTAAGTATTACAGGGGTGCTCCAATTAAGCGAACACCGATTTAACGAACTTCCAATATAAGGAACACTTATTTAATGTTGTTGACTCTATATTCCGAACATTTGAAATTGTAGGTATTCTATTAAACAACATTTGCTTCTCTGAGCTCGCTTCGTTTGTTTTTGAATTTGTAATAACATTAATATGTATTTACTTATCTAATTCTCAAATAGTCCCCTCGGGTTAATATACATATTGTAGGGTTTCCTTTTTAAAAAACATTATAGGAATGTATTGACATAATCTTGGATTTTTCATTTGGAGTGTGAACAGATTTTAACCAGCAGCTTTCTAAACATTTAATAATAATAATTAATAATACCTAAAGCAAGGTATTTTTAAAAATTCAACATTATTGGAGTGCATAGTTGAAACAAAAAGTGTAAGGATATTTGTTTCAAGTTGACAAATTTATTAGCTTTGTTATATGGTAAAAAAACTCGAAAATAGTATTACCGATTTAATGAACTTTTCGATTTACCGAACGACCTTGGACTTTATATCTTTCGTTAAACTGGAGCACCACTGTATGACAAATCTCAAATCATGAAAATTATTTCATTATGGACTTTAAAGAGATTTGCAATAAAGACACGGCTGTAATCGTGTGGACAAACTAATGAACAGATAGACAGACGAACATGGCTTAATCGACTCATGGTCGTGAAAAAAATTTCGTGACAAAATTATTGTGCCCGCTACGCTTTGCGGATGGAGTATAATAAATATTTAATACAAAACTTTGAAAAACGTAGAAGTAGATTATGGTAAACGAGTCGGTACAGCAGATAATCAGATTTTTCTTATTCCTGGTAATGCCAATGAATCAAAAAACTTTGTTAATACTGAAGTATTAAATAATTAAAATGGAAATATCTTCACTTTATTATAGTTAAACTATTTAATATAATTTGCTTCCAAATATAAATAATATGCTAATATTTTAACGTTTTTTATTATTGAAATTTTTCAAATATACAAAGGTATTATTGATAAAGAGAACATGTCCGTGGCGAAGCCTCGGACGACTGTGGCCTGCTAGTCATTTATATATACATTCTGCACATCTGGGCAACATAGCCTTTCAAATGATATAAGTTTCATTTATTTTGAGTTTTAATTAATACCAAAAAAGCGTACGACAAACTTTAATGTTCACGTATTAATATATAAGATAGAAAAACAGTAAAAAATATTCAAAAATAGCATAAAGTTCAGCGAACAGTACAAAAAGAGCAAGAAATTATGCTCTAAAAATTTTCTAGCTTTAGAAATCATTTCTCACTGCGCATCGAAAAATGAAACTTTAAAATTTTCTGTTCTTTTTAAACAGGCTATAATAGTGTTTTTAATATTGTGAGTTGTATTGGAGGTGGGCGTGTTCATGGGCGGATCACGTCAATTTTATACTTTTCTATACCGGACACGCTTCGTTCTAGGTGTATAGCCCGTTTCAAAAGAGAAGAACAGTTTTTAGTTTCATTTTTCGTTGTCAGTGAGAAATTATTTTTAAAGCTAGACAATTTTTTAGAGCGTCATTTCTTGCTCTTTTTGTACTGTTCGCTGAACTTTATACTTTTTTTGAGTGTTTTTTACTATTTTTCTATATATTTAAATGTGGGAACATTCAGAACAAATGATCGCACAAGTACGGTGTTGCACCGACGGCCTACAGTAACCTACATCTTGAGAGAGAAATCAAATACAAATTACTTAATAAATAAATTATTTTCTCAAGAAAAAATTGTGAAGTAAAATTTTGGCTAACAAATTATTTTTTGACGCCCCCTTTTTTTTTCAATTTTGATTGGTTGATTTTGAAAAATAAAATTCAGTACTTCCGCAGCGCAGTTGCGATGAACAACAAAATTGAGGAATATACATTAATTTTTTTTCATTTATTTTTCTGCTCAGAGAATATTCAATTTTTTTTTAATGTCGACCAGTCAGAATGAAGAACGCTCTCAAAATGATTTTCTTATTCTCAAACATGCGCGAAAATGTTCTTCTCTTTTGAAACAGGCTATAGCAAACGTTTGCATAAAGTTAATATACCCTGATCTTACAGGTTTAGTGTATAAAAATACCATTCGAATCAAAACAAAATGCTATTGTACACAATGGACCAATTTTTCACGCAATTACCCGAGTAAAAATAAAAGTTTTTTAGCTAAAGCTGTACAACGTTTGTATAACAGGCAAACAAGAAACTCTGTAAGCAAAAAGCCGTAAAATGGCTGTACAACAGGCGCTTGCCGGACAGCTGTACGTATGCTGAACATACTGAGTTTCTTGTTTGCATGTTGTACGAACGTTGTACAGCTTTGGATAAAAAATATTCATAGTATTCTCAAATTTTGTGCTTTTCTATATACAAAAATCCAAAACAAATTGGCCATTTCAGTCCTTGAAAGGACATTATTAGAGCTTCTTATGAGCTATTCTGCAGTGCGTTTTATTAAATTTTGTACACAATGGACCAAAAACTGGACCCACTTGTTTTATGCCAACTGCGAACGGCTAAACAGCATATTTTCAAGAAGCTTTTCATGGAATTTATAATTCTCTGCGGTATGTCATTATCTGCAGAGGGGGTACCAAACCCTTCGACGCCAAAGCTACACACAGTTTGTGCCTCAACCGCAACGTTTTTATACAGTGGTGTTCCAATTTAACGAACACCGATTCAACGAACTTCCAATACAACGAAATCTTTTTTTACCATAAACCTGAAAGGTCAGGTATATAATTCTTGATCAGAGTCACCTCGCGAGTCGATTTAGCCATGTCCGTCCGTCCGTCTGTGTGCTGTCCGTAAACACAGGATAAGAAAGAGTTGAGATAATTGCAACTTGGTACACATGTGCACATGGACCCAAGGATCTGCACTATTGAATATTTTTGGAATCCGCCCACGGACTCGCCTACCTCCAATACAACCAAAAAATTGAAATCACTGTAAAGAAGGTTTTGTAAAAGCTACAGAAATGAAATTTCATATGTATGCATTTTGTACAAAATCTAAGACATGTACAAAAAATGGGCGTGATCTTGTTGTTCATATATGTAAAACTATTGTACTATAAAAGATCTAGAATCTCAATGTACTGTATGTTAATTTTTTTTTTTTAAATAAATATGAAATATGAAGTATATTACCTATCAAAACGCAGATGTACACAAAAAACACGCCCACCTCCCATACAAGCCATAATATTAAAACACTATTTAAAGGTTCATATTTAACTTAGAGAGATTTAACTTGGTATGGGTGCATTTCATATCAAAACTGAGGTGTGCACAAAGCGTCATCTGCCCACCAACATCCACCTACTATTTAAACCAGATTAGTTAATCCTGTATTAATTGTATAGGAAGATAGAATGCTTGGAATTTTTAAAGGAAGTTATGTCTATTTGTTTTAGTATTTTAATATGTATTTATATATTATGGGAGGTTTAGGGTATTCCATAGTCGGGCTAGACCGACTTTAGACTTTCTTTACTTGTTTAATATGCATTTGAAATGCATTTGAAATGCATTTGAACATTTGAAATTGTAGGTATTGAAGGTACATTTGAAATATCTACTTATGTAATTCTCAAATAGTTCCATCAGGTTAATAAAGATATTGTCAGGTTTTATAATTTGAAGAGTGGACAGCTTTTAACCAACTGCTTTCGAAACATTTTATACTAATAATTTATAATGCCTAAAACAGGTGAGCCTTTCAAATTTATTTTAAAAAAAAACAAATTGGCCATTTCAGCCATTGAAATGACTTTGACCCAGCTTCTTATGATCAATTGTGTTGTGTGTTATTAAATGTTTGCACACAATTGACCGAGAACTGGACCAAAATGTTTTATGCCGACTCCAAACGGCTAAAGTTCTCAAGAAGCTTTATATGGCATTATTTACTCTCTGAGGTTTGCCATTGTCTGCAGAGTTTTTTATTAAAAAACTTTTCGCCGCGACTGGGGATCGAACTCGGGCTCCGAACATGCTAAGCCACACACTTAACCTGCTTGCCACGGTCACCACGAACTTATTAGTGTGCATAAAAAAGACACAAAATTTAAATATACAGTCGACGTCCAGTAATACGAATGATATAATGTCAAGCCCTTTCGTAAAATCGAAAAATTCCTATTAATAGAATGTAATTTTTATCAGTGTTTTTTAAAAAATAAACAAATAGTAGGTAAAGTTTTGAGTTAGATATATTTTATTTTCTTTGAAACTTTGCGGCCGGTCTGACTTGGTCTAGTCAGGCAACATTTTCCAATAGAGGCCAGTATCATCAGCATTGAATACTGCTTCACACGAAAGGTTGAATTCGTTTATGACATCATCCAATTTATTTATGAATGAAGCCTCACAAGATCTTTCGACAAATACAATTTTCCCCCAGATTGGTTTAGTAATCTACCTCCATAACACTTCTTGAACTTAGGAAATAATCCATCGCTGGCAAAAA
This sequence comes from Tetanocera ferruginea, assembly GCA_958299015.1. NCBI lineage: Eukaryota > Metazoa > Arthropoda > Insecta > Diptera > Sciomyzidae > Tetanocera > Tetanocera ferruginea. The sequence goes on along the minus strand of OY282641.1, from coordinate 52,548,523 downwards.
CTTTCCCTCATTATATTTTTTATAAAACAGGATTGTAGGATTTCCGTTGGACGCAAAACCATTGATGATGTACTTTCTTCATTTTTAAAAACTCGCTTTTTTTCATGGTGAAGCGGCATTTTCCGACGTTCTTAGAAGAGCTTAAGGGTTCACGTTTTTGTTTTTTATTGTACAAATGGTTGCTAGACAACCTGTACTTATTGATATCTTATGCAAAGAATTTCCTTATTTGCAATCTGGAATAACGCTTATTTTTTCCTGTAAAGAAACTAGTTTTTTTTATTTGTCCTTTTTTTTAATACAAAACTACAATTTTTAAACATACACGAAATGTGGATCCACACGTAACAGATATCCAACAATAATGACAATTTGATTCCAATTCGCGAAAACTAAATCACACAAATTAGAAAAAAATAAGAAGACAAGACAAAACAAAAATAAAACAAAAAAAACAAAACGTTATTGATATTATTGAGCATCGAATTTAACTATCATTCGTATTATAGAGTCTATTATGCAAAAAATATTGCAGTCGAATTAATGAAAATTCGACTGTGTTTGTGATAAGTTGTCAAATTACGATAAATGCGATAAAAAACTCGAAAAAAGTGTTGCCGATGTTATGAACTTTTCGATATACCGAACGATTCTGGATATTATATCTTTCGTTAAATTGGAGCACCACTGTATTTAACTATTTATACCCTAATTTTTGATATTTTTTGTCATCACCAAGCATACTAAGGTCCTCATCCAATTCAGATTCATCTAACACCTTAAATATTTAAGGTAAATAATTTGCCATGCAAGGATTTTCAAAGTTATGTTATCGCAATTTGGTAGTTGCATAACTTTGTGGTTAGTAACGTTCTTGGTTTAGATGTCCTTTATTAGACAAATTCCATTTTCTATAAGAACATGCAAGTTTCTTAAAATTTTCAAGAAATTGACTCCACTAAAACTTTCTTGCCTGAAATATACAACAAGTTTTTAATACTTATTTTATTTTCTGTTAAAATAGAAAAAAAAATCAATCAAAAATGAAAGTGCTGACTTTGAAAGTCAATAACTCGGTCATGTTACAAATGATTCCATTCATTTGTTTTTGTTTGAAATTTTAATTGATTTACCGTACAATAATTTTTCCATCGTTTTCATAAATAACCTTGAAGAATTTCTTTATTTCGCAAAAAACGTTAATAGAAATAATTGTAGTTCAAAAAATATATAAAACCAAAAATGGCTTTTTTAATTTTCTTTTATATGATAAATGTAGGATTTGTTCAAAGTTTCTATCGTTAAAATTTAAAAACGGTTTGTACGATCGAAAAATCAATATCATAAGAATTTAAGATTTTTTATTTGTTTATTTTTATTAATGTTGCATTTTTGTAATTTGGAATCCATAAAAAGTAATGGTGTAGTGAAAGAATCATGATAATTTATCAATTCGTTTCTGAGTGACAATCCTAAATACCCCTTTAAACACTCTCACAACAACGACAGCGCCACCTACCGGGCCAAACTTTAAATCTAAACCATCTACAGACCCAGCCGCATGTACACGCAAAGAAATTTTTCGTTTATCGTAACTGAAAAATTCACCAACTACACTTCGTTTGCGAACTGTATTTGCTGCAAACGAGTATTCAGTTGTCATCAACTTAAAGATATTCTTGTTTGAAACGAAAAAACATTGAACTTAATGAAATTTTATCATTGTTTTGGAAGTTCAAGTTTAGCCGAGCGTGCTGGCGTTCGAGTCTAGGAACTTGAGTGACCTGGGTTCAATTCCCAACAGGAACACCAAATTTTATTTTTTTTAATTAATGTTTTTTATTATTATTTTTATTATTCTTATTTTGACGGTTTCTTTTGACCAAGCAGTTAATGAAACAGAATTACAATTCAATAATTAAATTAAAATTTTTGATACTAACACAGCCAAGAATCGAACCCACGTCTCCCGCGTGCCAGTCTAGCATGCATCCATTGAGCTATTGTGAGATATTGTCTAGAATGAATTTTTTTAGATTACAAATGTGTATGTCATAAGAAATGGATCTTTTTTCTACAAATGAAGTTTTCAGTTGAACAAAACAAATTTGTCGGTTGCCGAAATTTAAAAACAACTTACGTTAATGGCAATCGAAATTAATTTCTTGCAATTAAATAACGCGTTTCCCGCAACTGACTATTATTATAAAAACAACACCTAAAATTTTTGTTAAGACAAAGTGCAAAGGTACAAGCGAGATGCCATTTGTGTGGCTGCGCTTGCTTAAACTGTAACACATTCTAGTTTCTTCGTTTATGGCAAATATTTCACATTTGTCAGCAACGAAAGCGTGACTGCGCTTGTGATTCACAGTTGTGTATATGTTTGTTCACACTCTTAAAATACTTCCTTTTCGTTGATGGCAAATATTAAACACTTTTCATCACAGAAATAAAACAATTTTTTTTGTCAGTTGAGAACTACTCGCTTATAACAAATTAATTTCTTTTCCTGCAAACGAAGTTTTCAGTTGGAAAAAATAAATTTTTCGGTTGCTGCAATTTAAAAATCACTGCCGTTTATGACAAACAAAATTAATTTCTTGCAACTTAATAACGTTTACAAACAATGATTTGAAGCATGACAAACGAAGTTCGTTTGCAGCAAACTGGCGATAAATGTTTTTTTTCTCTGCGTGTAGTCACCAAATTTCATTCAAATCGGTTGAGCCATTTAGGAGGAGTTCAGTCACAAAGCCATGTACAGAAGAATTTTATATATAAAGATAAATTGGGGATAGGCATTATTTTAAGGGGGTGCAAAGTGATTTCTCGGGCAGTTTGCGGCAGATGAAGAACAAGAGTGAATTTCTGGATTGTTGTTTTCGGCACACCAATACATGCAAACCTTTTTTGAGGTTACTTTTTTTAAGTTTCCCATCTTGTTAATTTGGTTGCTGTTCAGCATTTGTTGAAATAGCATCTTTTTGCACAATTAAAATAAAGCGAGAGAATATGTAAAGTTGATTTTCTTTTTTCTCTGCTTTACACACAAACTGCCCTTTTTTTGACAATGCTTGGTTTTTTGGTTTTATATAAACCGTTACTAAAGGAAACATGTTTTAGTTTCTTATTTTTGTTGAAGTAGTTATAAAAGCTGTAAAAGAAAACCTTTTCTTGTATTACTGCGCATATAAAAATTCGACGCTTTAATCATGTGGAAAGGACGAATTGCTTAGATTTTGTACAATACTGTAGATCTTCTTGATATCTAACCGTGCGTTTAGACCGCCTGAACGAACGAAGAATTCATTGCGAAGAATTTATTGCGATAAAAACGTCGTTCGCCGTACTGTCTGCTCCGGACGAACATCAATCGCGAACGAACATTATCCGCCATCTTGTATGTTCAGGCGGTCTAAACAGAAAATTATGCATTCGGCGAACATGAATAAATGCAGGGTTGATAGCTATTTATTTATATATTAGTAGTGAAGCTTGTAGTAGTAAAACAACAAATTCGGCTGGCAAGCATTGAGTAACACATAATCGCGATTTTATTTTAATATTTCAATTTATTAATTTATTTTTAATATTCATAATAAATGAATTAATATTATTTTTTAATATTTATTTATTTTCCATAACAACATTTTAAACTATTAGCTATTGTATGAAAGAACCATATAATTATTATTATAATAATATTTAACTTACAACAATTAAATTCCAGCAGAATTTAGCAGAACACGCTCAAAAACATAAAGAAACCTTGAACAATACTGCTTTGTGTTGTTTTGAAGTTAAAGTTACTACGAATTTTTGTACTTTCCGTGATTTTTTCTTTGAAGATACTCATTTTTGCTACTTTTTTGTTTTTAAGAACAGCGCAACACCGGTTTCGCTCAAAAAGATCGAGCGACGGCCGAACAGTCCGAACGAAAGAATTCTCGTTCTTTCGCCCAAATTTACTGTCTACACCGGGCGAACAGCGTTTGTGATGAATTTGTAGCGAACGCTGTTCGTTCGGGCTAAGTGTTTACACTGAGCGAACGAACGAGGTTTCTTTCGTTAAGGTTAAGGCGGTCTAAACACACGGTAAGAAGCCTTAACCAAAATAGACGAAACGAGACGATTGCAACTCAACGAACGTGTACACTCGTTTCGGCAGTTTTGACATTTAACCCAAAATGAAACGTTTTTGAATTCGTCTAAACTGATCAGTTGTTAACCGAGTTTAATGCATATAAATGTCTTGTTCATCCCTAACAATGGCTATTAATTCATTAAAATCAGGGACCGTACCGGTTATGGTTTTTATCGAAAAAGTCACATATTAACTGTTATTTTTTAACTTTTATTTTTTCCAACAAAAAAAAAAGTTATTGTGTGCCTTATATTTTTTCAGGCAATTATAACAGTTACTTTTGACTTTTATTTTATCGGTCAAATTTAACAGTTATTTTCTGCCTTTTATTTTTTCGGTCAAAAATATCAGGCTATTTGTGTTTTTTCAAAGGCTGTTTTACCGACTAATAGACTATCGATACCCTTATTTTCGTCTCGTCGGTGCGCACGATTTACATATGGTATCAATAGTTTTATAATTGGTCAAGCGGCCTTTAAAAAAATACAAAGTGCCTGATATTTTTGACCGAAAAAATAAAAGTCAAAAGTAACAGTTATTTTTGACCGATAAAATAAAAGTCAAAAGTAACCGTTATTTTTGTCCGAAAAAATAAAAGGCAAAAAATAACAGTTAATATTTAACTTTTATAGAATCAGTCGAAAATTTAGAAGACACGTAATATTCGTGAAGCTGAGGCCATTTGTATCATAATGGTATATTTGAAAAAGTCCTTCGACAATTTTTTCATTGTGTCTTTTTCATTTAAAAATTGTAAAATAACAGTTATTTTCGGTCCCTGATTAAAATATTGTTTCTTGCACTAATTGATAAAAATGCAACAAAACTTGATGTAAAAATACTCTGCACTATTGTTGCTGACGAGTTGGGACGCAAAAAGTTCGGTTCTTACGGAACAAAACGTCTCGTCAAACCGTTTCGTTCAGTTTCGACATGCTTACGTTTGCTTATTTTGGGCATCAATGTTGAATTGCATTTAAGCGAAAATTTTCGTCTTCGCTCCTTACGGAGCAAATCGCCTATTTTGGTTAGGGCTATACGCGTATGCCAGCATGTGGCTATTAGAGTTAGCTGGTGAGCTGGTTGCAGAGAGAGCGATTCAAAGAGCATGTTGTTTAAGTTTATATCAAACTACAACGAATAAAATTTTGTTTGTGAGTATTTCATAAAAAAAACAATTTAGAAAACATTAGAAATTATGTTTATTTTGTGCTCTGATGGAAAAATAGCAAGAAAAAATGAGGCAGGTCTGTTAAATAACAGAGAAATGCTATTGGCATAAGCACGAGCCAGCTTAAGTCGTTTTGGTTAAATTAACGATTTGACAGATCTCAAGTTGGCTTTTCGTAAAGTTTTGATGTTAGCTGCAGCCAACTCGAGCCTATTATGGTTGAGCCTTTAGAGTTCGGTTCTTACGGAACAAATCGTCTCGTCGCAATGTTTCGTTCAATTTCATTCAGTTACGTATGTTCATTTTGGGTATTAACATTGCTTTCCATTTGCTTGAACTTAAGACCCAACCAAAATAGACGAAATGAGACGATTGCAATCTGATGAGCGTTTGCATTCGTTACGGCTGTTTTGGCATTTAACCCAAAATAAAACGTTGTAGAACACGTCTGACCTGATAAACTGACAACCGAAATAAATACATGTAAATTACTTTTTCATCCCCAACAACGACAATAAAATAATAAATATATGTTAACTTGCACTAATTGATAAAAATGCAACAAAGCTTGATGTAAACACACTCTACACAGTTGTTCCTGACGAGTCGAGATGATAAAAGTTCGGTTCTTATGGAACAAAACATCTAGTCAAACGTGTCGTTCAGTTTCGATCAAATACATAAGACCATTTTGGTTAATAACATTGCTTCACGTATGCTTGAATTTACTCATTACGTCTCGTCTCGTCTCGTCTATTTTGGTTGGCCCTTTACTCGTTACGTCTCGTTATGTCTATTTTGGTTAAGCCTTGAGTCAAGTGTCACCGTATATAGCTCCAACTGTTATTGGGCTATTGCAGTGTTTTGAAAAATTTTTACTCGCCAGTGACGACTTTGTGGTTTTAACAATAGTTTGTTTTTAAAATGTAAATGACAGCAGATCTGAAATTTTTACAATATTTTCAGAAAAAAGAAAGCCTTTTAAAAATAAAATAAATTAATAAAAATGAGTACTGTAGTTATCGCTCCACTTTCTCTAGAAACGGAAAAGATAAAGAGAAAAAAATTCAGAGGAGACGCCAGCGTGATCGCAGTAGTCCGCTGGAATTATCCAAATCTGTGTAAGTTTTGCTGTGCTAAACATAAATATGTTTAAAAAAAAGAAACAGTTTCGATAATATCGTAAGTGTAGACGTAGAATTCCGTTTAAAGGCTCAACCAAGTTATGCGTAAGCCTACAAAAGCTAGAGAGCAAAAAAACGTACTTGCTCAGCAATATATTGAGTCGCCCAAGTTCTGCGCAGTGTTGCCAGAAAGTTTTGAGAAAAGAAGCTAGATGGCCTTTAAAAAATGGCTAGAAAAGGCTAGATGGCTTTAAAAAAATAGCTAAAAAAAGGCTAGATTTGTTAACGTTATTATACCCTAAACCTGTAATGTCAGGGTATATTGACTTTGTGCAAACGTTTGTAACGTTTAGAAATAAGCGAGTCCGGTATAGAAAAGTGCATAAATTCCTGATCAGTGTCACCTCTTTGGTCCATCTGTCTATGTGTTGTCTGTAAATATAGGTTAAGAAAGAGTTGAGATTGGTACACATATTCACATGAACCCAAGCATCTGCAGTATTGAATATTTTTGGAATCCGCCCACGGACACGCTTACTTCCCATACAACTAAAAAATAAAAATCGCTGTATACCTAACGAAATAAAATTTAAATGTATTTATTTTATATCAAAACGCAGACGTACACAAAAAATGAGAGTGATCCACCCATGAACATGCCCACCTCCCATACAACTCCAATATTGAAAACACTATTATAAAGACGCTTTTATTTGAACTACTGGGATAAAACTTATCAGATATGTATTTTATATTAAAACTTAGATGTGTGCTAAGATGTAAAATAGTCGTCATTCGCCCTTAAACACGCCCACCTCCCATGCAACCCACTATAGTAAAAACGCTATAAAGAGGTTTATATGAGCCAAAAATATAAAACTTAGTATTGAGACTGTTGTATCAAAACTAAGATGTGTTCAAAAAATGAGCGCCATACAACCCACAATACGGAAAACACTTTAAAAACGTTTATATTTGGCCTACAGAGATAAAACTTGGTATGAGAACATAGTATATAAAACTAAGGTGTGCTCACAAAAAAGCGTCATCCACCTACGAACGTGCCTTCCTCCCTATTTATTTAGTTCTATAAAGAATACATGGATTTTAAACAAAAATAGGAAATTACTTCTATTTGTTTTAGTATTTTAATATATAGTTTATTTAAATATTATAGGAGGTTCAGGGTATTTCATAGTCGGACTAGACTTTCTTTACTCGTTTTCTTTTAAGAACATATCTTATCGTTAGAAGAAAATTTAGCATGCCATTTTGAATACGGTTTCTTTACTTGTTTTTTTTTTATAAATTGCGTTGTACTAAGAATTCTTTCTGCCTCAGCGTTGCTTAATGCCAAAATAATAAAACTAAAAACCAAATCTGATAGCTCTTGGAACGGATCTTCATTCAATGAATCTCTAGCTTCTGCCCAGAATTCTGTAATGAAACTTAAGTTATTCCACTTGTGATTAACAATTTTTGCCATTATATTTCAATTATCGTTACTTCTTCTGTAGAGTTACTGGATTTTTCTTTCTCTATATCAGAAAATATTTGGGTTTAACCACTTTAAAAGTATTAATAGCAATAGAAGATTCACACTTTCAAAATTGCAAAGTCAAAAAAATTGGATGTAGTAATTCATCTTTAAGCAAAATATTAAAAAAGGCTAGAAAAGGCTAGAAAAAAATAAAAAAAGGCTAAAAAAAAGGCTAGAGGCTAGATGGTAATTTTCGAGGCTAGGCAACAAAAAAAAAGGCTAGATCTAGCCTCAAAAAGGCTAGATTGGCAACACTGGTTCTGCGTAAGCAATTTTTCGTTCAGTTTCTCAATTTTCGTTTACTTTTCAAAACTTGAGAGTGAGCGCTAAATACCGTATATTGCTTAGCAGAAAAGGGTTGCAACCTGTTTAATAAATAATTTAAATTTTGATTTAAACACTTATGTACCGAAATTTTATTAAAAATCAGTAAAAAATATATGTTTTAGACAGGATTAATTTATTAAGCGAGGTTTGTATTGAAATTGACCGTTTTTTTCAATCATAGAGCATGGATGAATTTACCAACTTAAAGAAAATATTTTTCTGTAATTTTAGTTGGCAATCTTTTTTCGACAAAAAAAAATTATTATTTATTTGTCATTTCATTCGAATCGATTTATATTGAAATTTTTTTTTCATGCTTACTTTGTTTTTAATGAAGTATGGAAAAGTGTGTTTTTGAACTTTTATATACTTTTCGTTGACTTCTCTCTGAAACTTTTGTATGCTTACGCATAACTTGTTTGTTCCTTAATTTGTAACCTCTTCTACTTTGTCTCTTTGGTCCAACTGTTTTATCCATTTTGCACATATTTTTTATTGATCTTCCGAAAATTAACAAAACAATTAATAACACTCAATTATGGACTACTTATCGAGGCCAAACAAAGAAAAAGTTAAAAGGTATAGTTTGCGAACAACACTGGCTAGTGCTAGTGGAAATTGGGATCCAAATTAATTTGCATTAAAAAATTTTAAATTAATTTTAAATTAATTATTTTAATTTATTAATTTTAAATAATTAATTTTAAATTAATTAAAATTGGGTAAAAGCATAAAACGAAATATGATCCAACTCGTTTTTTTCATAAGAGTTAAATCTAACCGGATCACAGACCCATTTTGTTAAATTTAACAGTTTGAGTTCATTGACTGAGTTGAAAAGAGGTTCATGACCTCTGGTTTCAAAAAAAAAAAACACTTAGTAAACTAGAACAGTAGTGCATACATAAACCCAATGCAAACCAATGCTTACAATGCTACAAATACGAACTAGAACTTCCAGTTTCACGTAAGCACGTGCTACACGTGTTCACGTGTTTTTAAAAAAATCAAGTGAAAACACGAAACTCAACTGCACGTGTATTTTATTCACGAACTACATGTGAAGTTCGTATTCACGTGAAAGTGCCAATGATCCACCTGTGACCGCAGATAATCCCACTGCATCCGATTGGCCATAGAATCATCCATTTTGGTCCAAATATTCCATGGAACCCATAAATGTGCCAATGACCTACCTGTGACCTCAGATAATCCCACTGTATCCGATTGGCCATAGAATCATCGATTTTGGTTCAAATGTTCCATGGAACCCATCAAAGTTCCAATGACCCGTCTATGACCTCAGATAATCCCACTGCATCCGATTGGCCATAGAATCATTAATTTTGGTCCAAAGGTTCAATGGAACCTATAAAACTGCCAATGATCCACCTCTGACCTCAGATAATCCCACTGCATGCAATTGGCCATAGAATCATCCATTTTGGTCCAAATGTCCTGTGTAGTTGTGTAGTTCGAAACACGTGTTTGAGCTGAAGCTCTAATACGGACCAATCAGTTCGTGCAAAATAAAAACAATACAAGCATAAACAACGGAACAAAAACAAAGAAAGCAGCAGGCACAGCAGTTACATTATAAGCAGCTGATGATCGACTTTCTCATATAAAAACATGCATTTTTCTTCTTACATTTTATTTTTTTCTGACTTTCATATAATAGTGACAACATCCAAAATTAGGTATTCATTCAGCGCAAGATATATCTGATATTTTAGTATATATATTATCTTTGAACGATAAGTATTAAAGGCTGTAGGTAAACCCTAAAGTGTTAGCCAAAAACGTTGCATGACCTTCAAAAAATCTGTTAAAACGACGCCAAACAACCCGCGCTGTAAGACGTAATTCTACGTCAAAAAAGCACTTTTCCAGATTCATCGCACAGTTCAGAGTGGACAAAGCAGCTTTTACGTATAATTTAAATGAAGTGCAAGATTATATGAAGAGCAAACATATAAATCAAGTTATATCACAAAATTCAAATTCTGAGTAAAGGCTCAACCAAGTTATGCGTAAGCATACAAAAGCTAGAGAGCAAAAGAACGTACTTGCTCAGCAATATATTGCGTCGCCCAAGTTGTGCGTAAGCAATTTTTCGTTCAGTTTCTCAATTTTCGTTAACTTTTCAAAACTTGAGTGTGAGCGCTCGACACCGTATATTGTTAAGCAGAAAAGGGTTGCAACCTCTTTAATAAATAATTTAAATTTTGATTTTAACCACATATGTATCGAAATTGTATTTAAAATCAGAAAAAATATATGTTTTAGACAGGATTAATTAATTAAGTGAGGTTCATATTAAAATTGACCGCTATTTTCAATCATACAGCATGGATGAATTAACAAACTTCAAGAAAATATTTTTTTGTAATATAAGTTGGCAATCTTTTTCTACAAAAACAAATTATTTTTCTTAATTAAGTATGGAAAAGTGTGTTTTTGAACTTTTGTATACTTTTCGTTGACTTCTCTCTGAAACTTTTTTATGCTTATAGTACGTTCACATTGAGCGATAATTATGTTAAATCGAGTTAATGACGTTAAATCGAAAAACAAGTTCTCAAATGAAGTTTTGATGAAGTTAAATGCGTACAATTGTTGTTGGAAATGAAACGTGTTTAATCATTTAATTGGAACAGGAAGCCATGGAACAGGTTGTTTGAAGCTGTTTAGAGACCTTAAACTCTCGAACGGATTGACCGATCTTGAAATTTCTTTTTCTGTACTGTTCTACGCTTCCTAACGAAGGTTGTTTTCTTAGGAAGTTTTTTCAAATTCCATTTAGTTTAAAAGTTAATTGAAAATAATATTTCCGTGAGTTTTGTTGTTGTTATTCGCTGAAATATTTTTCTTCTAACATGCTTGTGTATGTATGTATCAGTCAATGAAAAAACCGAACGACATGAAACGACAGCAAAAATCTTGCGGCGAATGTTTTTCGCTGCAACTGCTATTTATCAATAAATAGTAAAATAGTAAAAAATAAGAGTACGAATTTTATTTATGAAAGAAAATAGTTAGAAAATAAAACACAAAACATGAAATCTGTTTGTATTTGCATATGTAGGTGAACCCTGTTAAATAAAATAAATTTGCAGTTTTAATTCTTATTTTAGGCTTATTTTCTTTTATAAGCAACATTTGTTGTTGTTTGACAGACATTTGTAATTCCATAAATTGCAGCTCAGCGCTGCTAATAATTTGCTGCTAAGGAATCTTGCACATGTTAATCCAGTTTTGTTCTTTACTGTTACAACTACAAAACATTAAACAATTTTAAGTGGGCAAGGAACACTGAGCGCGTAATTGTCGCAGAGTATTTGAAAAGAAATTTACAATTATTTTGTTTTCATCAGCAATCCATTAAATATATTTAATAATAAATTTCTTAAATGATTCTTAAACTTATTTAATAGCAGATTTATTTCGTTTGCAATCGAACGCAGGCATGCACGTTAATTCTTCCCTTTTACCCGCTGCTTTCTTGAAGATCTTAAAAATGCGAAAAAAGCAAGTGTCATACCAGCTTTAGCATAGGAGAAAATAATAGAACATTTTTCGTTTTTCAACGAAACGAAATTTGATTTGATAAATTGTTAACGTTACTTAAAAAACGAAATAATTTTGATAATTTATTTTTCTGCCTCAACGAAACAGAAAAAATTCTGTTGATTTCGTTGTGCATGTCTGATCGGAAGATAAAAGCATTTTTTTTATCACGGAAAATTTGTCTGTTGCGTTTTTTCTCAAGAAATTTTACACACAACTACAAAAATCAACGAACGTTCGTTTTAACCGTTCATTAAAAATTAAGGTTTAAATAGAATGTCCGTTCAGAAAAAAATTACTAGCAGCGTCAGTGATTTTTTTTTGTTGTGCGTGCGTCATCGGTTCGGTTTGCGTTGTTGCAGTTCTACATGTTTTCGTTTTTGCGTTATCGTGGAGAAATGAAAACAATAAGAAATAAGAAAGAAAAGTAAAGAAATCAATCTGCAAGAAACATTCAGATAATTAAGTGCCGGTAGCGAACAAAGTTCCTGAATTTTTAATTCAAACGCTCATTTTGAATAAGTGATAAAAAGCGAACGTTCGCTGTTTTTTTTTTATTGTGTGAAAAAACCTAAATAATCCAATTGGATTTTTATTGCCTTTAATTGTTTTTACACAACATCTTTGGATTTGAGTATTCACTTAGTTGAGTATTTCTAAAGCTTCGGTGTTCAAAAGTAAATAAATTAAATAATTATTTTTAGATTCAGTAAGAAAAAAATTATAGAAGTGTTAGTCTGTCAACTTATGTGAAAACGAGAAATTATGAAATTGTTAAATATTATTATTTTCGTTTTGAATTATCATATTCATTGCACCAAAAAAATATAGCAAATTTTTTCCAAAAATTTATCACATGCTCTTAGTAGGTTCCTTTTCTACTTATAAGAATATCACTTATTTGTTTTTTTACCGCCATAATATTGTAAAATATTATGGAGATACCAATTTTTTTATAAAAGCAGCAATCTTAAAAATTAAGTCATTTCTAATAAATCATATCTCCATCTTATGTTACCTTATTTTTGTAAATGGTAACATTCCTATCATTAGAAAACTATAGAAAAGCGATTTAAAAAAATTAAATATTTTTGGAATTTTTATGCTAGAGTTGCCAACTTTCCGAAAAACTTTAATTTGGTTTTATTTCAAAAAGTGAATTTTTTTTTTTTTTTTTTGTTATTTTAAACTGTTTGCCGTTTTAGAGGTTTATATATAGTAATGTTTGTTTTATATATATTAATGACCTCACACGTGTCTTTGGAACATAAAAATGGAAGAAAACTAGAATAAATTAAAAAATTTTAATTTTTTCGTTTAAGATACTCGAAAGAGATAATATCTCTTTTTTTACAGATTTAAGAAAAAATTTTTTAAAGCGAGCAACCCAACTAATTTGTATCTTCAACGTACCTATTTATGTGGCCAGCTTAGGTACTTGCTAAGCGATTGCTACGACCTAGTACTATGTTCACACTGGAAGCTAAATGCGCATTTAAATCTTAATTCGCATTTATTTCATTAAAGCTTCTCTAAATGCGCATTTACCCATAGAAAATTCTGTCAAGTTAATTCACTTAAATGCTACTCCTAATGAGCATTTAGCAGCTTGCGACCCTGATTCGATATTCGAAAAACTGCTACTCGCTACTTTTTGCTCATCTCTGACTTGAACTCGTTTCATTAGTTGTCAATTTTGTTTACTGTCAGATTTTTTTTGCTTAGGCTGTGTGCCAATCGGAAACTTTTGACTCGGATTGATACTCAGGAGCTGGTTTACATTAGCCTCACTCAACCGACTCATTTTGATGTGAGTACGCTGTCAAATGTTCACACACATAACTTGCCTCAATTTGAGTCTGATGTACTGGAACCAAAAATTCTTTACTTTCCGGCATTTATAACGCTTGATTTTGTGTGTTTATTCCGATTAAGCACAATTATTTATTATTTAAATTGGTTTCACATATAAACATTACGCTAAAATAGTGCAACTCAACAAAAAGACCAAACAATGACGAATGTCATTAAAAAGAAACTACAAGTGAGTCGAGAAATTTTAAAGATTTTGAAACTCTCGCCTCACGTAACATTTCACCTTTCCACTTCCTCATCTCTTCTAAAAGCATCAAAGTGAGTCGGTTGAGTGAGGCTAATGTGAACAGGGTCCAGGGTATAGTATAAATTTTGACAAAAGGGAAGAGAATGTTTGACACAAGCGAAAATTAAAGAAAAAAGCATGTCTTAGTTGCATTGAAGTTTGGAAAAATTAAGAGGAGGGTTGTGTAAAATATATTAGCTACATTATTTTGACTTTTTTTTCTGAAAAATTAGTATTGCTTGATGATTTTTCTGGATGCTGAAAAAATGCTAATTCAGAATATATTAATTTTTCTTTAAAGCAATGTGCGGGCGGTAGTGTAGTGCTCAAAATGTAATGTATATAAGGATTTATAAATGTAATTATAGAGTATAAATATACATTATTTTGGATTTTGAAAATTTTACCTTCAGGTAAATTGCACACAAATGGAGAAATAAAATAAGAGCCACACATTATTAAACAAAGAGCCGCACATGCCTATTGATGGTTTATAGTATTTTTCCAGCAGGTCTTTTCTCTAATATAATTTTTTTTTAAATTAGTCTTGTTTTGTTATTCGGTTTAAGCAATTCTGTCCAAAAATAAATGACAGCCGTCCATACTTTTCCAGCGGTATATTGATAACGAAGATCGTATAAGAAATAATAAAGTTATTAGAAGTTTTGTGAAAATAATCTAAAAAAAAATACATGAAAACATTATTATCATTAATGCAAATGCAAATATTTTCAAATTTTTGATGCAGATTGAACGACCTTTTTCAGGCCTATAACTTGAGACAGTTTATTTGCTTACAACTATTACACTTGTTAATATATATACGGAAAACATGATTTTTGGAGGTTTTTGCAAAATGGTTTAGCTCACTGACGGATTTCATTATAGCCAAAATATTTTGGGAATCACCGTAAATTACATCAAGGTTAATTTTAGAATGGGTACAACTGGAACTTGTTTTTTCAAAGCACGTGTGCAAATTTTGTATGGTTTACTTAAAATTTGCAACTTCGGGTGTTGCAAGGTCAAGGTGGACATAATTTTAGCACGTTACTGATTTTTTTTACATTAGTATATTTTATAATTATAATAAAATGATATCAAAAACATGTTGAATGAAAATAATTATGAATAAATCGATGGTTAAGTACACTAAACTGATAAGTGAAAAATTTTACATGTGCAGAAACGTCGATTTTGTTTTTACATCTCAATACATTTCAGTACAAAATACTAATTTGAACTACATATGTATTGAGCAGCATTCATTGGTTATGCATTTTCAACAAATTAACACAATATAGATATTACATTGACGACGACCTATTTTTGTCAAAAGACCAAATGGTTTTTTATTTAATTTTTATACATGTTAACACAACTATTGCTTTAATAATCTTATTTTACGCAAAGCAACAGTATTTATTAAACACATATAATTTTGAATAAAAAAAGTATTAGAAAACGCAGAAGTTAACTTTTCATGCTTCATTTGGCACAGTAAAAATGACAATTTAGTTTCAATAGACAGAAATTTTGTTCAACTCAAAATTTTCCTTCCTACCACGAGTGAAATGTTTCCGATTGGCACACAGCCTTATAAATGTTCGGCATGTTCGAATACTTGTCAATGCATGTTCGAATACTTCACAGCTTCTCCCTAATGGCTGTGCTCACACGTGAATCAAATGATTGCAGAATAACGGGATTTTTTTGTGCATTTTACTCTCTCTGAGTTGATTTGACCGAAGTCTGCTCACACGTGGTTATTTGATTGAACCTCCGAAGCAGACTTTTCTGCTACCTACTGTTTGCGGTTAGTATCATTTTCCTACTGTTTTATTTCGTTGTGTTTTGTCGTGCTGTCTGTATAAAAGTTTACAAAAATTGAGAACAGCAGTGAAAATTTGTATCTTTACGGATTGAAATTGATTTCGTTAGGAAATCAATATGCCGGATATTTTTGTTTTTCTTTAGAATGCATTTATACAATATTCGGTCAGCTGTCTTGTTCACGAAATGGTAATTTTTCACTTTTAATATTTTAAAAACAATACACAACACTCTACACTCACAAACATTTTCTCCTTTTTTATACCCTAAACCTGAAAGGTCAGGGTATATTAACTTTGTGCAAACGTTTGTAACGCATAGAACGAAGCGAGTCCGGTATAGAAAAGTATATATATTCTTGATCAGCGTAACCACGTGAGTCGAGCTATCCATGTCCGTCCGTCCGTCCGTCTATGTGTTGTCCGTAAACACAGGATAAGAAGAAGGAGTTGAGATAATTGGATGAAACTTGGTACACATGGTCACATGAACCCAAGGATTTGCACTATTGAATATTTTTGGAATCCGCCCACGGACACGCCTACCTCCCTTACAACGCGAAAATTGAAAACTGCCTACATACATATAATAAGCCTACAACAATATAATTTGATATGTATGTGTTTTATACAAACACAAAGATGTCTTCGAAAAATGGACGACATCCGCTCACGGACACGCCCACCTCCCATACAACCCAAAAATTGAAAGCGCAATAAATAAGCCTCTGTTTAACCTACAGAGCTAAAATTTGGCACGTATGTTTTTTATGACAAGACAAAGATGGTTTTGAAAAATGGACGTCATCCGCCTACGGACACGCCTTTTTGTTTATGAAAAGTGGGTTTAGGGTATTTCATAGTCGGCCTAGACCGACTTTAGACTTTCTTTACTTGTTTACTTATAAAAGTACTTTTTTGTTAAATCTACTTCCTTCTTATCAATAACTTACTACTAAGCAGCAGCTGAGTAAAAGTTTGCAACGCTTTGACTGAATGATTCAGGTCTAGAGCGTGGTCAAAACTTTGAATGAAGCGATGACGTATTCAGAGTTCATTTTCTCTCTCACAGAGAGTTCATTTTTTTTTAGCTGGACAAACACATGGTTGAATAACAAGGTTGCTTCAAAACTGACTGTGCTCTCTTTGGCTGTGCTCACACGTGAATCAAATGATTGAAGAATAACGGGATTTGTTTGTGCATTTTACTCTCTCTGAGTTGATTTGACCGAAGTCTGCTCACACGTGGTTGTTTGATTGAACCTCCGAAGCAGGCTTTTCTGCTACCTACTGTTTGCGGTTAGTAGCATTTTCGTACTGTTTTATTTCGTTGTGTTTTGTCGTGCTGTCTGCATAAAAGTTTACAAAAATTGAGAACGGCAGTGAAAATTTGTATCTTTACGGATTAAAATTGATTTCGTTAGGAAATCAATATACCGGATATTTTTGTTTTTCTTTGGAATGCATTTATACAATATTCGGTCAGCTGTCTTGTCCACGAAGTGGTAATTTTTCACTTTTAATATTTTAAAAACAATACACAACACTCTACACTCACAAACAGTTTCTCCTTTTTTTACTTTTAAAAGTACTTTTTTTTTAAATCTACTACCTTCTTATCAATAACTTACTACTAAGCAGCAGCCGAGTAAAAGTTTGCAACGCTTTGACTGAATGATTCAGGTCTAGAGCGTGGTCAAAACTTTGAATGAAGCGATGACGTATTCAGAGTTCATTTTCTCTCTCACAGAGAGTTCATTTTTTTTTTAGCTGGACAAACAACAACAAATTTGAGTTCATTCAATCATTTGATTCACGTGTGAGCACAGCCTTTCGCTTATCCGAAAGTGTCAAAATCAAATGGCTGCTGAAAAACAACAGCAACAACAACAACAGCTCAAGCAGTTCGCTTTGGCTGTGCTCACACGTGAATCAAATGATTGAAGAATAACGGGATTTGTTTGTGCATTTTACTCTCTCTGAGTTGATTTGACCGAAGTCTGCTCACACGTGGTTGTTTGATTGAACCTCCGAAGCAGGCTTTTCTGCTACCTACTGTTTGCGGTTAGTAGCATTTTCGTACTGTTTTATTTCGTTGTGTTTTGTCGTGCTGTCTGCATAAAAGTTTACAAAAATTGAGAACGGCAGTGAAAATTTGTATCTTTACGGATTAAAATTGATTTCGTTAGGAAATCAATATACCGGATATTTTTGTTTTTCTTTGGAATGCATTTATACAATATTCGGTCAGCTGTCTTGTCCACGAAGTGGTAATTTTTCACTTTTAATATTTTAAAAACAATACACAACACTCTACACTCACAAACAGTTTCTCCTTTTTTTACTTTTAAAAGTACTTTTTTTTTAAATCTACTACCTTCTTATCAATAACTTACTACTAAGCAGCAGCCGAGTAAAAGTTTGCAACGCTTTGACTGAATGATTCAGGTCTAGAGCGTGGTCAAAACTTTGAATGAAGCGATGACGTATTCAGAGTTCATTTTCTCTCTCACAGAGAGTTCATTTTTTTTTTAGCTGGACAAACAACAACAAATTTGAGTTCATTCAATCATTTGATTCACGTGTGAGCACAGCCTTTGACATTTACGGCAGTCACGCTCTCCGTCTTGCTACTAAGGCTGTGCTCACACGTTAATCAAATGATTGAATGAACTCAAATTTGTTGTTGTTTGTCCAGCTATAAAAAAAATGAACTCTCTGTGAGAGAGAAAATGAACTCTGAATACGTCATCGCTTCATTCAAAGTTTTGACCACGCTCTAGACCTGAATCATTCAGTCAAAGCGTTGCAAACTTTTACTCAGCTGCTGCTTAGTAGTAAGTTATTGACAAGAAGTGAGTAGATTTAACAAAAAAGTACTTTTATAAATAAAAAAAGGAGTAAATGTGTGTGAGTGTAGAGTGATATGTATTGTTTTTAAAATATTTAAAGTGAAAAATTACCATTTCGTGGACAAGACAGCTGACCCAATATTGTATAAATGCATTCCAAAGAAAAACAAAAATATCCGGCATATTGATTTCCTAACGAAAACAATTTCAATCCGTTAAGATACAAATTTTCACTGCCGTTCTCAATTTTTGTAAACTTTTATACAGACAGCACGACAAAACACAACGAAATAAAACAGTACGAAAATGCTACTAACCGCAAACAGCAGGTAGCACAAAAGCCTGCTTCGGAGGTTCAATCAAACAACCACGTGTGAGCAGACTTCGGTCAAATCAACTCAGAGAGAGTAAAATGCACAAAAAAATCCCGTTATTCTTCAATCATTTGATTCACGTGTGAGCACAGCCTACCTTATTCAGTGTACCCTGGACAAACAACAACAAATTTCAGTTCATTCAATCATTTGATTAACGTGTGAGCACAGCTAATGTGAACACTTGACATTTGGTTGAATTTTCGAAATTCTAAATGCGCATTTAGAAATCAGTGTGAACGTACTATTAGACTATGTTCGTCAAAAGCTGGGCATAGATGATTGGAATGACGATGCATTTGGAAACTGTTTGAGGTTGGTAAAAATATTCCTTAAAAATCTGCACGCCAGATGGCTTAAAGCAAAAAGGACCCAGGCCAACTTTCTAAAACACTACGCAGGTTGGCTTAGTTACAAATAGATTTTTGTATGGAGGAGCTACGATCAACTTCATCAGGAAGGTCTAGACTTAATTTTGAGGTTAAAAAACTCCTATAATATATTTTACATTTTTATAACATATTTTAATTTCACTTCGCAACAATATCTTTTAACTTTTTTGATTTCAGTTGCATCCTTTAAATATTGTGATTTAATAAAAGTTTGTCCTGCCATAAATTCTCTAAATTGAAAGAGGAAGTTTTTGTTGTTGGAAATTTATTTCAATTTCTATAGTGAAAATTTTAACCGTGTAAAAAAAGGCTGTCGTAATTACATGGTCTCAAAAATGTTTCACATATATATGAATCACCATAATTTTTATCTACAGAATGATTACATTATCTCAATTAGTTTAGAAGTTATGAATTTTTCTCTCCTAGATTGTTCAAAAGAGCCACTGTGCACCTCTCTGCAGACAATGGATGGAATGAGGCAAACCTCAGAGAGTTAATAATGCAATGTAAAGCTTCTTGAGAACATGAACTTTAGCCGTTAGGAGTCTGCATAAAACATGTATGTAGGTCCAGTTCTCGGTCAATTGTGTGCAAACATTTAATAACACACACAACACAATTGATCAAAAGAAGCTCGGTCAAAGTGCTTTCAAGGGCTGAAATGGACAATTTGTTTTTTTTTTGTAATCAAATTTTTCAGTTTCATTACGAAAAAGTGTGTTTTCAATTAACTTTTTTGTTATTTTGTCTTTTTGTAGTTGACAAATAAACTTTGTTATCGAACTAAATTAATTACTACATGTTGCTTTCTCAAAGTGCCTGATAGACGAATAGTATTTAACAGTATATAATCAGTAAAATATGCTTATAATATAAATTATACATTTAAAGAAATTTTAACATAAACATAAACAATTTTTTATGATTTCGCAAAATTATGTTAAGACTATAATTGTTGTGGTTTTCGCTACGAATTTTTTATGATCTGGTGATTTTGTGGGTACGTAGCTTACATAAGACAAGCTCTGTTACCACATAAATCAAGTTTCTTGCGAAATTCGAATTAGAATGAATTTAAATATTGCGAATTCCCAAGATTTTCTTATCATTTATAATCAAATTAATTAGTGTTGCACAGCTTTGACTCGTGCTGGAATATGTTAAGTCTTATCAATGTGTGGGTTAAATCGACAGCAATATTTGCGCCTCTCACTACACGATTGTGAAGAGGTCGAGTGCAATATAGTGACCACATCGGACTGCGACTCAATTAAGTATCACTCGTTATCATTATCTGACAAATAAAATTAGTAAATTTTTTCAACTAATGATTTTGAATGATCAAGGAAATTGGCGAAAGTTGTTAAGGGTTCTATCAGTAAATTAATTCTATATATATAAATATTACGTAAAAATTAACATTGTAAAAAAACTCATTGCAATTAAAGTAATAAATTTAATCATTATTTTGCGTTTTGGCTTTTTAAAATTAGATATTGCTGATTCATCTAAAGATTTGTTGCCAAGATTGACATACATTACTATATAAAATTGTGTACAAGGACATTCGTTTTGAATTACATTAAGGGTATTCATGCAACTGGGCAAAACCCTTATAAGCGGTATAAACCGTATAAGTTTATTCTCCTTATAAATGAACTGTCAAAGTTTGTATGAAGAAGCTTTTGCACAAACCAGATATCTTTGCTCAACGATTTAGCTGGGCAAACGAACCAGGCAAACTTATAACATCAATCAGCTGATTTATTTTATTAACGGGCCGATAGCCTTTGTTGCTAGTTGCCTTTCAAACATGTTGTATAATTATTTATAATTATATTTCATTAAATTAAATAAATAAATTTTATTAAAGCAAAAGAAAAAATTAGAAGCAGGAGAAGATATAGTCAAAATTGTAAAATTAATAAATTAAAATGGAAGAGGTAAGAATGGAAATTTTGTGAATTCAAGGAATTAAAAAATATTTGTATACTTCATTTGCAGAAAGCAAACCCTGAACTTGCAAACAGCTGATATATGATGCAAATGCTCAATCGACTTTTAAGGAATGCTCATGCAATCTGCCTGATAAAAATAACTAATTGCCCAAATTATATTCTTGCCTCTTTGCATGATAAAAATAACTAATTGCCCAAATTATATTCTTGCCTCTTTGCATGAATACCCTTATTATTTATTTAATCAATGTATATACAAATAATTGAGATTTTACAGCAGGGTTGCTAACTCATGCTTTGTATTTAACCGCAAAAGTTCTCAAAATTCCCCGATTTTTCATTAAATTCCCAACCAAAAAAAAATATAATTTATGTATTTGTATGCTTTTTTAATTGAACACAAACGTACACCGAGAAAAATACTACAGCAAAGCTAACAAAAAGTTTATGTAAGTTTACCCAACGTTTGCCAAACTGTCGATGGTCGAAACAGCCACCTTTTTAAATTCTACTACTGTTTGTTTTTTCGTTCTTACAATAATTAAGGAAGGATGTTCAAATTTATAAATTAATTTGAAATTGTTTAAGAAAATACAGTAAATATTAAGAAGTAAAATTTTTAAGCTACAATACGGCAATGGCCTGATTCTAAAGTATGCTAAGTCGAGTTACTACATTTATGATGTTGAAATGTAAATTCTTGATTTTCAAAGTTATAAACGAACATTTATTAAAATTTAATAAATGAATTGTATTAAAATATTTAAAAACTCAGAGGTCTTCCTAAAAAAATTTGGTTCTTCGAATGAAACCGTCAATTGGGTCAAGAAAATAATATCAACTTATTTATATATTTGTCTAATGCTTGGTTTTTACATAGACATTTTTGATTTGACATGAAAGTTTAAAGTGTAAAATATCACAAAAATAACAACTTTTATGCAATTTTTGCTGAAAAAAAGTGAAGAAATCAGTTTTTCCTATTTTTCGTCATTGCCAAACGGAAAAAATT
The DNA here is from genome assembly GCA_958299015.1 of Tetanocera ferruginea. Lineage (NCBI taxonomy): Eukaryota > Metazoa > Arthropoda > Insecta > Diptera > Sciomyzidae > Tetanocera > Tetanocera ferruginea. The sequence continues at coordinate 52,526,120 of OY282641.1, read as the reverse complement.
GACAATGTGTTGGGATTTTTCATTCACAGACAACATCTGATCATATTGAAAGCCAGGCTTAAACAATTTATATAAAGTAACAAAATTTTAACTTTTATGTCTATAAGATAACTGATTGAAAATGTTTCATTAAGATTTTATTTTTATTGTATCAGAAATTTTAATGAAAAATCCAATTCCCCGCAAATATCAGATAAAATTTTAAATTCTCCGCAAAAAATCATTAAAACTTAGATGAATTATAAAATTCCCCGAAAATATGAGCCCATTCCCCGATTAACTTGAAATTCCCCGCAAATCGGGAAATTCCCCACCAGTTGGCATCCCTGTTGTAGAGAAAGAATTTTTCCAATCTGTTTGCGGGCAACGATCTCAACAATTCCGCCCTTGGAAAATGCAGAAGGACACCACCAATCGATGATGATAGAGTAGATATTACACCACTAGCCATGACAAGATCAGAGTTGCTATCCAGCTACTCAACAGCAACAACCTGGCAGCTGAATTGTTAAATACTGGTGGCGAAGAATTGATAAAGTGCATGCATCAACTCATCAGCAAAATATGACTAGCAGAGAGCATGCCTGAGGATTGAAAGCTCAGTGTTATTATGCTAAATTAAAGAAAGGAGGCCTGCCAATATGCCAATCAGTCTTGTCCAGTCCATCGCATATAAGGTTCTCTCGATCGTACTGTGTGAAAGATTGAAGCCGCATAAAAAACACTGATTGAAAACTGATCAATGCGGCTTTGAGCAATACATGTAGATACGTTTAGGTAGGAAATGACCTCTCCAAAACCTTCGATACAGAACGAGGTTTCAGACAAGATGACTCACTATCCTGCTATCTATTCAATTTCATCATATTATCGTCCGAACCAAGAGTTCTTCGGACGGCAAGAACACTTCGCCATTACTGTGATTTCTCAAGTTCTATTGAAGCGATTAAAACCTCTATGGTTACTAGGGCTGTTCATGTTCGGTTTTTTCGAAGCTTTAAAGTATTCGAATATTCGAAGCTTCCTTATAAAAGTTCAATTCTGAGATTCAGTTTCCTTCTACTTCCAATCATCATCGCTAGAAAAACAAAAATGTTTTTTTAAAAATTCACTTTTTATGTATTCTAAGATAAATTAAAGGTCTGCTCCCGTATTGTTCTACATGTTAACTTAGGAAAGATACTATAAGGCCAAAAGGAATAATTCCAAATTTGGCTGTCATTTGAAAAATTAAAAAAATAATCAGCGTTACGGTTATAAAGCCAAAAATGAAACATTGTTTTTGATTTTTCATCATTACAATAATCTTATAAAGGCAATATGGCTTAAGAACCTTTGGCCTTTCAGCATCCCACCGTGAACTTACCTTTCTTCATGCTGGCGTTTTCTTTGTAGTTCTTCTGGAAAAATTGAATGCATCTTTAGATGCGCAAGAAGTGAACTCGTGGATCCATGCGACTGCAATACTCACTCGCATACATTGCAAATCGCTGATTGAGCATCAGAACTTTTAGTATGATAGCTCCACACCCAGGATCTCATGTTTTTTTCTTATATCGAAGTGTACCAAGCAAGCACAAAAATATATTAAATATATTTGAGTAAAAACTTCGAAGCTTCGAATTTTTTACTGCCTATTATGTTGAACGAATAGTCAAGATTCGAAGCTTCGTAAATCTGAAGTTTTTCTCTTCGAAGTTTTGAAATGAAGCTTGGAGCTTCGAAGCTTCGAATACTTCGAAGTTCAAAAACTTCGAATAAGAGTCGTAGCCCTAATGGTTACTATCTCTAAAAAAAATGATTTTTGTTTTCAAACAGCCAACATTCTGAAAAAAAAATTTTTTAATTTCCATAGTTCAGCCCATATTGATATTCTTACTTATTAAGAATCTTTTTTCTTTTATTTTTCATATCACCAAAAGGGTTGGAATCATGTCAAGAAGGACGCACCCTTATTATTCACACCCTCACTTTACCAGCCAATAATTTTTTCAATTGTCAACATTTTTTCTTTTCACAAATATTTTTTGTATTATTACGGCAGTATTCATAAAAAATTATGAGCCTCTTATGAAGCCTTTATAAGAAAAATATCAAAAACATCATTCATAAACGTCCAATAACGATAAAAACCTCTTATAAAGGCTTCATACATAAGAAACCTTCAATAAACCCCTGATATAGCAATTTTCAATGTTATTTTATCTGAGCTCAAATATTGCCAAAAATACTTCAAATTGTCGAATCAATGTAAAAGAACATGAAAACATGGCACACAAATTTCAGTATATTGATAATAAAAATATTAAGTGACAATTTTTTCAGAGAAAAACATAAATAACAAAATTTTTTGACTATTTGAATGTCAAAATATTAACTCAATTGTGACAAAAAAAACAAAAAATTATTGATTTTATCAAATTCACAAACCACTTTCCACAAAATTTGCAAAATTGTTAAAAAGAATTTTAATTCTAAAAAGCTTTTTAACTATAGGACATTTTAAAGCTGTTTCAAGATTTTTTTATGAATAAGACCTTTAAAATATTAACAAATATTTTATAAAAAAATGGCTGGTATAAATATTCTTTTATTGTTTTTTATCAAATTTTAAAAAACATTCAAAATTTGTACTCCTAGACTAGAAAACTGCCTAAGGTTGCGGCCAGAGTGAGTCCAGAATGGGACAGACAGACAGGCTGAAATCTGTGTGAACAAGCGAGATATATAGCTATTTGTATCTCGTTTGTTCCCATTATTTGCCTGCCTGCCTGTCTGCATCTGAATTCACTCTGGCCGCAACCTAAAAGAGTAGAACAATTAACCTACTTAAAACTCTTTTTTGAGTTAAAGTTTTTCTTCTACCGTGCATGACGGCCACACACATTTTTTACTCTGTTATGAATAGGTTAATTGAAACTTGAAGTTACTCGAAAGCGTTTCTTCACCAGTGATGGCATTTGCTATTTTAAGTAGATTTCGTATCGAATCAAGTTGAAAATAGTACTAAATTAGAGTCGTCGTATCGAAAACTTTAAAATTTGCACTCTGCTTTCCAGGAGAAACTATTGCAAAAGTAATGATTTATAGATTTAATCAATTTCACTTGGGTTTGACTTTGTTGCTAACAAATTTAAATAAGAAAACCACGATTAACATCACTAGTTTCATTCGAAAAAGCACTTTTTCCTAATATATTACTTTAATGCTGTCAAAATGCACTATAATCGTAACGTTTATGTATTTATCCATTACAACATCGGACTGATTCATAAGCAAATTAAGGCATTTTCACATTTATACAGCCTTAGTCAAAAATATTTACACATTGCTAATAATTTTGCATGAGTGAAAGAAAGAGCTCACTCTATTATTGTTGGAAATAATTTTCAAAGAATTTTGTTGTTGTTGTTGCATTTCATGTGTATTATTATTAAACAAACCAAGTTTTAGCAAATCTAACGGAAAATATCAAAGAAAAAACTGGTAAGTCAAATCGTCTCTCTGGTATAATAAGTATAAAAATCTCATGCAAAAATATCAGCAATGTTTTAATATTTTTGAATACAGCTGTATATGAAGCTGTACTAAAAAACGACCGTTTTCTTAGATTAAAACCCAAAAGCACCGAGTTGTTCGTAAGTGCTGTAAAGTTAAGAGTAGATAGTAGAAAAAATAATAAAAAAATTATACTTTTTAAAGCAATTTATATAAAATGAAACAAAATTATATTATTATGTTAGCTTTGTACAAATAGTACTGAAAATGCAGTTGTGTAGTTTACGAAAAAAGTACAATTCTATCGAAAATGCCATCACTGTTACACATCACCTTACACATTTTTCTAGCACGAGAGAGAAAAAGAACAAGCAAAATGTCACTTTTTTCTACTCTATATTACTCAAACTCTACTTGAAAAATTTTTTACGAGCACGAATCTCGAGTTTCAAACAGCTGATGGTCAGAGTGATAAAATAAAATTGTTGTTTTGTATTGTGAAGAAAAGGTAATTGTGAAGGCAATTGGTTAGCAAATTAATAAAACTAGGTAAAGTAGCCAAAATTAACCCAAACGGAAGTGTTTTAAATAAACCAAAAAATCACTTCAATTTTATTGTTTTCTAAAAATAACTGTTCTGCTGGAAACTCATTTGAAACCCTTCCGTACTTTATGAGAAATTTGCTTATTTTGACAGAAAATCAAATTACTCGAGCTTTACTCAAGTTTTACTTGAAGCGATAATGGAGACATACCTAATATAAATCGAATAAAGTATAACTATTTTATCTCCTCCGTGAATTTTTAATTTAACGTATGCAATCTTACGCATTTGTACCTTTTGATTCAAAACAAACTTTTTTTAAAAAAACAAAATAAAATGCTAAACTTGCAAACAAAATTTTCTCGCATGAGCAATACTCGCGTGCTTATTATACCTCGCATGCTTATTATTAATTTTGTCACGACGTGTGTAACGCCCATAAGGAGGCGTGATAGGTATAGAAAAGTATATATATTCTTGCTCAGCATCACCACCTGAGTTGATTTATCCATGTCCATCTGTCTGTCTGTCTGTCTGTGGACACGATTGCAGCCGTAATTTTGAAGCCATCGTGCTGAAATTCGATATTTAAGCTTTTTTTTTTAAAAACTAAGTTCAAGTTCGAGAATGAGCCAAATCGGATGAAAACCACACCTACCTCCCATACAACCCCAATATTGAAAACTCCATAAAGAAACGAATATTTACGCCACAAAACTTAAATTCGGTATTTGTATAGTCTATGACAAGACACATGTGTGTTAGATGATGTGTGTTAGAAAATGGGCGTCATACACCCACTAACACGCCCACCTCCCATACAACCCCAATATTGAAATCTATATATAGAGGCTTGTGTCGAAGCTATAAAAATAAAATTAAATATTTATTATTTTAATATAAAAATTAAGACGTGAGAGAAAAATGGGCGTAATACACCCACGAACACGCTCACCTCTCATACAACCCCAAAATTTAAAACTATATTAATAGGTTTCTGTCGAAGCTACAAAAATAAAATTAGATATTTATTCTTTTTATAATAAAATTAAGATGTGTTAGAAAAATGGGCGTTATCCATTGATGAACACGCCCACCTTCCATACAACCAATAATATTGATAACTCTATAAATATGCTAATATTTAAGCTACAGACCTGAAGTTGGGTACTTGTGTATACTATATCAAAATTGAGGCGTGTTAGAAAAATTGGCATCAACCACTCAAGAACACGCCTACCTCCCATACAGCCTCTAATTAAAAACTTTATAAAAAAGGCTTGTCTTTACTTTGCAGGAAAACAATTTGTTATGAATTGTTTTTCGAGGGTCTTTTCCAAGATTTGTCGGAGCGTGAAGATCTGGTCGATGGTGGACTTTCCAGGTCTGAAGCCACACTGATAAGGTCCAATCATTTGGTTAACGGCTTCAGTCTTTCACACAATACGCTCGACAGGACCTTATATGCGATATAAAGAAGGCTAATCCCACGATAGTTGGCGCAAATGGTGGGATCGCCTTTCTTGTGGATTGGGCAGATCACACTGAGCCTTAAAATGCCAAAAATATTAAATTTTTGTACAAAATAGCTTTTCAATAGCTTTCTCATGGTACAAATATAGGATAAAATAGGGTATAAGGTAACTGATGCCGGATATATGATTTATTTCAAATCACTTTATTTTTAAGATTGTTATTTTCATCAACAATTGGTTTCTCCTAACTTTTAAAATAAATGGAGATAAAAAAAACAAATAACTTATATTCTTATAAGTAGAAAGTATTCTTTTGGCCTGTTAGAAGAAAACTATTTCAGCGAATATCAACACAAAACTCATGGAAATTTTTATTTTCAGTTAAATTTTGAACTAAATGGAATTTGAAAATTCTTTCTAAGGATAATCTTAGTTAGGAAGCGTAGAACAGTTCAGAAAAATAAATTTTAAGATCGGTCAATCCATTCGTGAGTTTTTTTGTCTCTAAACATCTTCAAACAACTTGTTCCATGGGATATATTGAATTAAGAAAAAGTAAGATATTCAAGCAACTGAGGGACTTTTGTGTCATTCAAAATGCACTCCTCTTCAAATAAGGGTATCGATCTCCATTTGCGTGAGAAGACGTCAAATATCGGAATAACCTTCTAAATTATTGAATCATGATCCGGACTTGTTTAAAAAAAATTATGGCAAGTCTAGCAGTACTTCAATAGCATAATTTAATTTAAATTCTTTATATAAAGAAAAAATAACAGTTAACTTTTAAGTTTTAAGGAATCAGTGGAAAATTTAAAAGACACTTATTATTCGTAAGGCTGAGGACATCAGTAACAAAGTCCTTCGACAATTTTTTCATTATTTCTTTTTAATTTGAAAATTGTAAATTAACAGTTATTTTCAGTCCCTGTTTACATCGTGTTCAGTTGGTGTTTTATTTGCTTTCGAATGTCTTCTCAACTTTGTCACTTTTTGTTTGCTTAATTGCATTTGCAGATGCAAATCTGGTTGATTATTGTGTTTTGATTCCTGATCATAATAGTTGTATGTTGATCATGTTGAGTGAGCTGCCTCGTAAAGCAGCGAACATTGATTGTTGTGTATATAAACTTGGTTGGCTTTAACATTTTGTTAAGATGATAGCTGAGTTCCAAAATGCATTTTTGCAAAGTATCAGTGTGTTTTTCTAGGGATTGGTTCTTTGCAGATTCACCAAAACTGCGTAACTGGATTGCTATTATTAAGCACGTATTAGTTGCTCAGTTTTAGTGAATCTATTATGCACCAAACCAAAGAAAAACAGACTGATGCTTCTTAAAAATGAATTTTGGAACTGAGCCGATGTTGCAATCACCATACCTTCATCATTAGTTACAGACCCAGCTGCGGCTACATTCTTAAGAGCTCTAATTCCCTGTTTATGTTCACGAACGCGCTCTGCTCCTGTTAAAGCTACTTCTCTTAGCTTCGGTACATTTTTGGCATGGCAAAAATGATTCAGCAGTCTAATTAATTATTATTTTTTAATTATTTCACTTTCTACACTTTTTGCTTTTAATTTTATATCGTTTTAACTTTTTTCATGTTGTCAATCATCTGTAAAAAAAACAGTTTTTGATAGCAACCAACACGTCGTTGCAACGTTAGGATATGCTCTTTCAAATTAAACTTTAAGCTAGGATTTAATATTCAACAAAAAAAAAAATATGCAGTTAGTGTTGCAATTATATTATAAGTTCATTGATGTTAAGAAAGCATTCATTACAGTTGTTATATTGCCAGATTATACCCTTCATTTTGTATCACGAAAAAGCACACTAACGATCAGCAAGACACGATAAGCAATAGATTTTTGTATGGAATAAAGTCGTGCTTCATGTGTCTTGCTGATCGTTGGTGTGATACAAAATGAAGGGTATATTATCTGTCAGTCTGTTGATTTTCTCCATAAGTTGTTATATTTTGTAATGTAATGTACAGCATACCAAGCATAAAGAAATACAATTTCCGTGCATACTCTTACGATGAAAATTAAATGGTACGGAACAAAACGCGTTCTTGAGACATGGTGTCTGTCTGTGGTATACAACACACGGACCACAACCCGTTCAATATTAATTGCATTTTGTTTGCTTGTTTGTCATGTTCCTATGTGGCATAGTGGTAAAGGTTGTGACTCTTATGGAATGCTTAGTAGCAAGTTCAGTTTCTAATCCTGGTAGCGACGATAATTTTTTGAAAATTTTCATATGAATTCAAAACGTTAGCCTAGCGTCACGAATAAGAGTCCTTGAACTTCACTCGCCGCCAAAGAAGTTTCACTTCAAAAACAAAACATCTCTTACAGAGATCCTTCTGGTGAAGTTCCATAAGCGGAAATAAGTGATTTAATTCACAGAGTAATTTCATTTGAATATCGTTTGGATATACTTCAACAATGAGTTTTACTCTCACTTCTAACTTTTCGTTTTCAATATCCATTAATTTGCACAAAAATCCAAATAGTTTTACCTGTCCATATGCTTCAATTATTTTTTTCAATTCTATTGCTACACTCAGAAAAAACACCTATCTTAAAACACCTATAAAAATTTCTCTATTTTCGATAACTGCAATTTTTTCTTTTTTAAATAAAATTTTCTTCAATTGAAGGGCTTATTGCAAAAACATGATATGCCACACTGCTTTAAAAGTTCATATTTTATGTTCATAACGTTCCTTGATGCATTATCAATATCCACTGAAAATATTGCTAACATTCACGATCAATTTTGGACGTATACGTAATTGTTCTTGTAAGCATTATAATGATTTCATACAAATATACATTTTTTAAAAACTTTAAGGTCGATTATTTCGAAATATTTTTTATGTGGCATATCATGTTTCTGCAATAAGCCCTTCAATTAGAATAAATTTTCATATTTTCCTTGAAATATTTTTTCACTTGTGGGAAATGGATATATTTCATGTCTCTAATAGTGATAAGTATTTTTCTCGAACAAGAAAATTCTCATTTATAGAGAAAAATTTATTGAAAATGAAAAATGTGTCCTATTTTTTTCAATAAAAACAAAAAAATTTTCGTTTATAAACCTGTCCCTTCTGTCAAGTTTGAGCGATCTTTGGAAAGGGGGCATGGCACCGCACATACAATTAAACTTTTTGATATCGAATCAATTTGGAACTAGATGTCGTATAACAATGAAGCTCAGTATGAAATAACTGATTGGTCAGGACTTTCAATTATGAAAATGACACGGGCATTGGAAAACGGGGCGTGTCTACGCCAATTCAACTCGAATTTTCGATAAAGAATAGCTATGCAAGTAAAACTCACATATAATTTTTACTCAGAATAAAGTTACTATTTGGTGGTGTCTGGACGCTACTGGAAGGCTAGAATGGGCATTGTACAGCGGGTGTGGCTCCACCCATATAAGACACATTTTTTAAATTCATCATTTTAATCATTTTTGGGTATTGGAAAAGGTGTGTGGCTCTACCCATAAACTACAATTTTATATATTTAATAGCATTGGAAATAATGGTCAAAGAATATTGAAACTCAGAGTGGAGGTACTATTTGATATTGGCTTTCTATTGACAATCTGTAACAGGCATTGGACAATGTCGGCAGCAACGCACCGGGTACCAGCTAGTAATTTTATATATTTCTCTTTTTTATGGAAGCTTTTTATCGTTTTTAGGGAATTTTAAGGATCAAATTTAGAAGAGCATTATCTGGAGCAAAGTCGATACCATTTATCACTATCCCCAGCACTATCCTCAAACCCTGAAAATTCATTTCGCAAATCTGTTACGAATTCGATAAGTGAAGAAAGCAGCTATCAAATCAGAATTTACTTTTTGCAAATATTAGTTGGTTGCATTCAAACGTTGCATCTCTTGATGCATTATCAACATCCACTAAAATATTGCGACCATTACCAAATGAATTCTGGCCCTATACTTTTTTAATTTTAAGCATAACCACACAGTAAAAAATATGATGATAAATTTTATACTATTTGGTATATATATAAATCCATACCAAATATATTATAAAATTTATACCATAAAATCGTGTAAACCAAATTTATACAAAGTTGGTATAGATTTTATCCGAAAAGTGAACAAAATGTGTTTACACCAGGTTGGTATACATTTTTATAAGCAAAAGTATAAAATCTTTTTAAACCACATTTCGTTTCATTTTATATCAATATTGTATAAAAATATGCGGCACATTTGTAAACATAGATTAAATATGGTAATATGTGTTACATTTGAAGTCATAAATCAAGAATAATATTTAGATGTTAATTGATAAAATTCATGATATAGGTAGTGTTTTTTTATATTTTCAAAAACAATTTGACAGAAATATAAAGGGTAAAAATTGTTCTCAGAAATTTGCACGATTAATCATGTTGGCAGAGCTTTCAATTAAAGCGCAATATTTGTGTCTTATTAGGGGGCGTCCATAAATTACGTGAGGTGTTTTTTAAAATATTCTGTACCTCCCTCCCCCCCTGGTGAGATGTCGTGAGATTTTATTCAACCCCCTCCCCCATACCCCAATCTCACGTGAGATTTTTCAAAATGTGGGTTTCTTACGTAAACGCGTTGGATTGTTATTGTAAAAAGAAAAAAAAAATTTGCTTCGTACTTTTATTTACGACTAGTTAAGACTAGTAATCGATATTGCTGAGAGTTATAAGTGTAATAAAAATTTAACAATAGAATACTTAAATCGTAACTTCTGTGATTAAAAAAAAAATATCTACTCCAATTCAGTCCATGGAGAATCATGCGCGGTCTCAAGAGAGACTATTAGGACCAACATGTCCATATGATTTTCAGTAAAATCATCTACTCCTTCAACTTCGTTCTGATCTAGCCACTCGAAGCCGTTGGCGCTTGCGCACAGTAACTCATTAGCTCGTCTTGTGACAATCCGTGAGGGTCGCACTTTGCAGAACATTCGCGCAAAGTAATTTATTTTGGAGTAAAATAGCTGTTTGAATGGAAATGCAAGTTTTATAATATTGAGTGGGATAAAACTTAAAATAAATTTGGAATAAAACGAGTTTATACAACAGAAATGTTATAAAAAAGATAAAATTTATCCTCAAACTTTTTACTGTGCAAGATTTCTTAAAAATATACATTTTTTTTTTGAATTTTAGGGTCGATTACTTCGAAATATTTTTTATATGGCATATCATGTCTTTACAATAATCACTTCATATATACGCGACTGCCGGGCCCATACCTGCTCGGGGCCGGGGTATGCAGCCCCCTAGCCCTCACCTAAATCCGCGTAAACCTGGTTACAAACGTTTGCACAAAATTAATATACCCTGACCTTTCAGGTTTAGGGTATAATAATAATATTTATACCCCACGCGTACTACATAAGGGGAAAAGAATATATATTCTTGATCAGCATCACCACCTGCGTTGGTTTAGCCATGTTCGTCTGTCGGTCTGTCGGTCCGTCAGTCCGTCTGTCGACACGATTACAGCCGTAATTTTGAAGCTATCGTACTTAAACTCGATATTTTAGCTTTTTTCTAAAAAAAAACAATGATCAAGTTCGGAAATGGGCTGAATCGGATAGAAACTATGCCCACCTCCCATTACTACAATAAATAAAATTCTGTAAAGAGGCTAATATTAAAGCTACAAAACTGAAATTCGGTATTTTTTTATTTTATGTTAAAATTGAGGTGTGTAAGTAAAATGGGCATCACCCAAAAATAGAAAAAAAACAAATTGGCCATTTCAGCCCTTGAAAGGACTTTGACCGAGCTTCTTACGCCCACCTCCCATACAACCCCAATATTTTAAACTTTATAAAAGGGCTTCTGTCAAAACTACAAAAATAAAATAAGGTAATTACTCATTTTATATCAAACCTAGGGACTGTCAAAAATATGGACGTCATCCGCCCAATAACACACCCACCACCCATACATCCCCAAAATTGAAAACTATATAAAGAGGCTTCTGTCAAAACTACAAAAAGAAAAGTAGGTATTTATTTATTTTATATCAAAACAAGGGCATGTTAGAAAAATGGACATCATCCACCTCTAACACGACCACCTCCCATACAACCCTAAAATTGAAAACTATATTAAAAGATTTCTGTCGAAGCTACAAAAATAAAATTAGGTATGTATTCATTTTATATCAAAACTAAGGCGTGTTAGAAAAATGGGCGTCATCCACAAACTAACACTTCCACATCCACCAACTAACACGGCCACCTTCTGTGGGCAAAACTTTATAAAGAGGCTTATATATAAGCTACAGGAAAACAATTCATTCAAGACGTCATCAAAATACTAAAATCCCATACAAAAAAGCTACAATTTAAGAGTTTTTTACCCTTACGATTCGGCCGTGGTAGTATTTTAACTTCGGCCAAGTCGAAGATATCCTTTACTAGTTTTATATAATTTTTTTTATTGGATTGGAAATGCTCTTCAAACAGCTAAAGTAATGCTAGTTCGTTATTGTTATTTCGAGAAGTTTATTAGAACTTCATGGTAGGTTTCAACCCTGCTTGCAGTATATACTTTTTGCCGTTAAGCCTAGTACTTTGTTCGCTTGCGTGAAATTTCGCAGGCAACATCCATTTATTTGTTGCGTGAAAATTTTGAAAGATATTTTGCTGATGATCAGCTGCCAAATTTCGACAAGATGCAGTAAATAAACAGCCAGAAATTATTATGCTATGTCTACACAGAGAGTTAAGTTTGAGTTACCAGTACAAAGCTAAGTTTACCCATTTAACGAGAAATAAACTTCTGCGTTACCAGTACGAAACTGTACGATTTAACTCAGCTTAACTCATTAAACATTCTGAGTTTTTATGACTCAATGTAAAAAGTGTCTAAAAGTACACTACAAAATAATATAAATGTTTATATTCAGTGGTATTTTTGATGAAGGAAAATTTTGTTTACAAGAACTGTCAAAATAGAACAGCTGATTCGTTAATTATACAATTTTTTTTTTTTAACTATATGTTGTTATTTTCTTTGTAAATGAGTAAAATAAATCGAAAAGGAATTGGGCAATAGTGGGGATAGTAATTAGTCTGTGAGCGTGGCACTCCATAATAACTTCTAAACGACTGGACCACTTTCAATGAAATTTTGTACCAATTTTGGCAGATTTTTTGTTGCGAACGAACAGCTGATGTTCAGCTTAAAAATTTCAACAGGAGGTAAATAAACAGCAAGTATTTATACAAGGACAGCATAAAATCAATTAATCTCTTTAATTTGCATTATTTGTGATTCTAACAATACAAAATATATATTTATACGAGTATGCTTATGGATGATATGCTTTGTTCTGGAACAGGACATGTCATTAGGTTATGGCAGTCTACAAGCTGTGAAATTTTGAGACCGCCAACACCGCGGAAAGGTGCATTTTCAACAACAACTGCAATTATTAATTGCAAGAGTTTAGAAATAGTACAAAAATATAGTTTCAATAAGAAACTACTTTTTTTTAAAATGAAATGACAACTGTCACTTTTCACGGCAAAATAAATGGTCGGTTCAATTAAATTGCCGTGAAAACAATGTGGCAGATGCATGTTGCGGAATTAGTACTAGATTTTTCTGATTAGTACAACTTTGACGAAAAAGTTATGAAATTTTCACGCTTGTTTCACAGATGTCATTTTTTGGATGGAGACTTGAGTGGAATTTCACGTGAAGCCGAACAGATTACTTTGTTAGTAGTTAATATTTATGGAAAATTTTAGATGGGAATTTTTAAGTCATCGAACTTTGAGGTTCAATTCGAGGAACATACAGTGTACAACTCTGGCGCGGGATGAGATTTCAAATATAAATGATGGCTTCTTAATATAATAATTTATTAATAATTCTATAACATTCGCCTATATATTTAAACAATTGTTTTTTTAATTTTGCAGATAACTTTATTGGCTTAATGTGCTTGTTGTTGTTTTTCGTGCCTCTGATAATCAATTGTTTTCTTACGAATTCTTTTAAAACGATGATTAAAGAACTTTGTTCCACCCACAGAATGTTAAAAAACAAACTTATCAGTTGAAAATATTGCTTAATTTGCTGTTTTTTGTTTTGATTAAAATATGAAAATATGTAAAAATTGAACTAAATGCTGCCAATTAAATTTCAAACCACTCGATCAATGAAAGCAAGCTAAGAAACCTCAGCACACAGCAACGATCTTTGGACTCGCGATACACAGTATACGTAATCCCCAAAGAGGTCGTCTGTCTACTCAAAAGTCTGATGAGAATCACGCACAGCATGCGTGCAATACTAGCAGGCTAATAAAAAAAATGTTTAACAATCAGTACTGAATGAAAAAAAAAAAACTAAAAATTAAAAAAAAAATAAAAATTGAGAATTGAAAATAATAAAGGATTTGCAAACAAATGTGCATTACAATTTAACTTTTAAAATGTTTAATGAGCTAGATAAATAAACTTTTAAACTTTCGTTTGAGTTTTGAATTAATTAATAATAATAATGCTTACTGTAAACTCTGCTTGCTTGATGAATAACGAGAACCAATTTATTTGTTTATTTTCTTGACTTTTTTGACGTGTTGGAGATTTATTTGTTGTTTCCCTTTTTCACTCCTTTTTTCTATTTTCCGATTAATTTAATCACAAAAGTGAAAGTTCTTTAATAATAGCGCGCACTTAAAAAAGTATTTTTTTAATTACAATATTTAATTGTGTTTTTTATTACAAGTTTGTAAAGCTCTCCAGAAATCGGCAGTTTTTTATGGCTTTTATTTTTTTTTGTACACGATTTTTAATCGAATAGTGATTTCTAAATTCATTTCTTTTTTAATTTACTTTGATCTCATCACGACTCAATGGCTGGTTGTGACCAAACTAAGGGATCTCTTGCAAGTGATTAATTTTCCGTCGCATCAGTACGTTCGACTTCGACTGTGTTCGACGACTTTCGGCTCTTCTATTTCTAACAGTTTAGAAAAACGAACGCTGAAAGAATCGTATAGTTGAACAAGATCAACTCGTCAGCTCTGCGATAATCTGAAATAAACTCTTTGAGAGCGTTCTAAAAGCAACAGTAGCAACAATCTATAAATCTAGTTCCTGGTGGTTCATAACAATAGCATTGGTTCGAAATAAATCTTAAAAGTGTCACTCAGCTACTCAAATGTTTGCCACCAACTTTTGGTTTTACTCTATGAAATCACTCTCTCTGTTTATATTGGTAGTCCCTTGATAATTTTCCATATTCATGGTCAGCTTATTCTCCGATAAGAATTTGCTTTATTTTGATTGGATGGCTAAGATGCACAGCATATGTTGTAGGTACTCGTGAGCAACGTGGATAAACATTATATTCAAGTGTTAAGTTGAAGGTGTAAGTTAAGGAGATCAATTTGAATGCAGATGATTAATATTGAGACCGCCTTGAGGTCTTTTAGGCAATCTAGGCGATTACTTAGTTCACGCAACGTGCCTGCTGCACAATCGCGAACTCAAGTGATTATAAACAGTGATAAATTCACCTACTTTGAGCATATGTTTTTATTCCAAAGTCCGTTCATTCAATACGAATTCGGACTCTGGTTCAGACGAATTCGTTGGATCAGATTGACTGCAATCTAATCAACGATTTTCATTGCCTATCAGTTTAAATGGATTAGTCATAATCGGTATAGTTTACTTTTGATATTCTGCCCTTAGAAGCACAACTTGTGAGGAATGAACCTTCACAAATTCGAATTTGACTAAAATATTTTAGAGTACTTCGAAAACAATTGACTGGTGCTTGCCATCCCAAGTTATATGAGTGACTAAAGGGACAGAGGCTTACCGCCTCTATTAGCTTTAACGGTATATTTGCGTTTTGAGCCATGACTTTCAGGTTTATACAAAGTCGAATCCATATAAATATAACGATGAAATTTTTTATGTTAGGAGTAATATAGGGGTCAGTTATCAAACAAAATTTATATTTTCACTCAGGAAAAAAATACTGTTATATCAAACAAATCATGGGTTAAAATAACAGATTTCACTGTTAAATGCCATCCAACAGATGAAACTTTCAAATCAACAGTCAGTTGACTGTTGGTCTATAGAACACGAAACCCGTATAAAAACGTACTTATTGAAATTTTATCACTGTCTTGAAAGTTCATGTATGGCCGAGTGTGCTGACGTGTGCGTCTAGTACTCTAGTGTCCGGGTTTAAATACCGGCAAGGCCAACAAAAAAAATTTTTTATTTATAACTAGCGGATGTAACCCGGTGTTAAAAGGACAGAAAAAGGACTATTTTCAAAAATGCTCTCATTTTAACATTTTTTAAATTATCAATTAATAATAGCAATAATAGCAATTATCGCTTTTTCAAATAAAATTTTCTTCAATTAGAATAAATTTTAACATTTTCGAAGATATATTTCACTTCTAGGAAATGGAAATATTTCAATGTCTCTTATGATGATAACTATTTTTCTCACACAAAAAAAAAAAATTCTCATTCATAGAGAAAAATTTATTGCACATGAAAAATGTTTGTCCATTCCTTGATTTTTGTGGAATGAACTATTAAAAGCATAGGATCTATTTTAGTAAAAGATACAAATGCTTACCAAGTTTCATCAAAATCGGTTCATCCGTTTTGACGTGAATGGGCCAAACATAGTTGATTGAATAAAGCGCCCTCTCACGGAAGTTTTCTGAAATTTAAATAGCCTCAATTCTGTTGCAGGGTCAAGTTATTTCACGTACCAAATTTTAGTAAAATCGGTCAAGTTATTTAGGAGTTATTGAGTCTTAAAAATGCACTACTTAAAGCGCCCTCTTGCCGAAGTCTTTGGAATTTTTTATATTATATGTTTTATCTTGGGTGGAGGTGAACGTTCATACCAAATTTCATTGAAATCGGTACAGGTGTTTAAGAATTATTATGTCTTTGAAACGCACTACTTAAAGCACCCTCTTGCGGAAGTCTTTGGAGTTTTTTATAGGCTATGTTATCTTGGGCGCAGTCGAACCTTCATATCAAATTTCATTGAAATCGGTCCAGGTGTTTAGGAGTTATTATAGTGTGCCACGCCCACAGACTTGCGTCCACTTTTTACACCCCCTATACCGTACTCGGTGTCCAAGCTCAATAGGTTAAACGGTGCGCGAGCCTATACGGAACAGACAGACAGACAGACAGACAGACAGAGGACAAACATTTGATTTTATATATTAGATATGACAAAAAGTATTAGAGATGTATATAATATTTTCATAAGGACTATAGCTGAAATATTTCTAAAAAATAATTTAACTGATGATGAAAAAATTGAAGTAAAAACAAACTATTGGATTTTACATTGTTTGAACTTTTTTTTTTTTTTTAAATTTATTAAGTGAAAACTGAAAGTATAGCCCGTTTCAAAAGAGAAGAACATTTTTTAGTTTAATTTTTCGGTGCGCTGTGAGAAATTATTTGTATATGTAGAAAATTTTTTAGAGCGTAATTTCTTGCTCTTTTTGTACTGTTCGCTGAACTTTATGCTTTTTGTTTTGAGTGTTTTTTACTATTTTTCTATATATTTAAATGCGCAAACATTCAGAACAAATCGCACACTAAATACAAAACAGTCACAACTCAAAAAACATGACTTTTCAGGAGAAGCGAAAAATATAACCCGTTGGTTGAAACTACAGAAGAAAAGCAATTTTCATTTAAACACACAAACTTCATTCTTCCAGTTACTTACTACTTACTTAGATGGCGCTTACAACCGTTGGTCGGTTTTGGCCTGGTCTAAGAATTTGCGCCAGCCTCTTTTGTCGTGCGCTTGCTGGCGCCAGTTGGAAATTCCAAGCGTTGTCAGGTTATCCAATGCCTGGTCTTTCCAACGGAGATGCGGTCTTCCTCGTCTGCGTTGGCCACCGCTGGGTACCGAATCCAATATTTTTTTCGCTGGAGCTTCGTCGTTCATTCTCTCGACATGACCTAGCCAGCGAAGCCGCTCAATTTTAATACGCTTGACTATATCGATGTCGGCATATAGCTCATACAGCTCATGGTTCCATCGTATTCGGTACTCGCCATTGACGCAGATTGGACCATAGATCTTGCGAAGGATTTTTCTCTCGAACGCTCCCAAAGTCCTTTCATCAGAGCTGCTCAACGTCCAGGTTTGTGATGCGTATAGTAGGACGGGCATGATTATTGACTTATAGAGCGTCAATTTTGTTCGTCGAGAGAGAGCTCTGCTTCTCAATTGCCTACTGAGCCCAAAGTAACACCTGTTGGCAAGAGTAATCCTTCGTTTAATCTCAATACTGATATCGTTGGAGGAGTTAATACTGGATCCCAGGTAAACAAAGTCCTTCACTACCTCAAAGGAGGTGTTGTCAACAGTGACGTGGTTTCCAAGACGCTGGGACTGTTTGTTTGTTGACACGAGATACTTCGTTTTATCTGCGTTCACTGCAAGACCCATTCGACTCGACTCTTTTTCTAGCCTGGAGAATGCTGCACTGACTTCGCGCGTATTTTGGCTAATGATGTCAATATCATCAGCATACGCCAGCAGCATAACGCTCTTATAGAAAATTGTGCCGCTGCGTCTCAGGTCAGCAGCTAGGATGATCTTCTCCATTACTATATTAAAGAAGTCGCACGATAAGGAATCACCTTGTCTGAAACCTCGCTTGGTATCGAAAGGAAGGGAGAGGTCCTTCCCGATTTTCACTGCGCTGCTGGTGTTGTACAGTGTCATCCTGCAAAGACGTATTAGCTTGGCAGGAATACCAAATTCAGACATGATGGAGTATAGGTGACTCCTTATTGGACTGTCGAAGGCGGCTTTGAAATCGACAAAGAGATGGTGCGTGTCGATTTGTTTTTCGAGGGTCTTTTCCAAGATTTGTCGGAGCGTGAAGATCTGTTCAATGGTGGACTTTCCAGGTCTGAAGCCACACTGATAAGGTCCAATCAGTTGGTTGACGATGGGCTTCAGTCTTTCACACAATACGCTCGACAGGACCTTAAATGCGATATTTAGAAGGCTAATCCCACGGTAGTTGGCGCAAATGGTGGGATCGCCTTTCTTGTGGATTGGGCAGAGCACACTGAGGTTCCAATCATCTGGAATGCATTCTTCCGACTATATTCTGCATAGAAGTCTGTGAATGCATTTAAACAGAGCTTCGCCACCGGTCTTAAACAGCTCAGCCGGTAGACCATCGGCTCCTGCGGCTTTGTTGTTTTTAAGCCGAGCTGTAGCTGTTAAGACCTCGTTATAGTCGGGCAGCGGAACTTCAACGCTGTCATCCATGATTGGGGTTTCCGGGATATCATCTCCACTGGTGGGATTGTTGTCAACGTCGCCATTTAAAAGACTAGAGAAGTGTTCCCTCCGTAGCATCAGTGTACTCTGGATATCTGTCACTAGATTCCCATTCTCATCCTTGCAGGAAGAGGCTCCGGTCTTAAAACCATCGGCCAGGCGTCTTATTTTTTCGAAAAATTTTCGAGTCTCATTCCTGTCGCCATGCATCTCAATTTTCTCGCACTCACGCATTTCCGCCTCTCGTTTTTTTCGCCTGAAAATGCGTCTCTCTTCCCTCCTCTTCTCTCGGTATCGCTCCATAACAGCACGCGTTACAACCGACTCCAGGGTGGCTTTGTAGGCGATGTCCTTCTCTGCAGTGGCGTCGCGACACTCCTGGTCGTGCCACTGGTTTCGGCGAGGGCGGTGGTAGCCTATCACGTCTTCGGCAGCCGTACGCATAGAGTGGGATATGTGCGTCCACTGTCCGCATATATCGTCGATCGGAGGAGTGCTTTCTTGAAGCAGGAGTGAGAGTCGATTAGCGAAGGCTTCGGCCGTCCGTTTTGACTGCAGCTTATCGACGTCTAGCTTTCTTTGTGTAGGATTGCGAGCATTCTTAGCTGCGCACAGACGTGTGCGGATCTTGGCTGCGACAAGATAATGATCCGAGTCTATGTTAGCACCACGGATCGTGCGTACGTCTAGTACACTGGAAGAGTGCCTTCCGTCAATCAAAACGTGGTCAATTTGGTTGCATGTTTTTTGATCAGGGGACAGCCAAGTGGCCTTATGAATATTGAGATGCTTGAATCTAGTGCTACTAACGACCAATTTTTCGTGCTGCGGCGAAGTCAATCAACCTCATTCCGTTATCGGATGTGTTGTCGTGGAGGCTGAACTTTCCGACTGTTGGACCAAATATGTTTTCCTTACCCACCTTGGCGTTGAAGTCACCAAGCACGATTTTTATGTCATGACGGGGGCAGCGCTCGTATGCGTCTTCAAGGCGCTCGTAAAAACTTTCTTTGGTCTCGTCATCTTTTTCTTCTGTCGGAGCGTGCGCACATATTAGGCTTATGTTAAAAAATTTTGCCTTGAAGCGAATTATGGCAAGTCGTTCGTTCACAGGAGTGAATCGCAGGACATGATGCCGTATTCTCTTGCCAACTACAAATCCGCATCCAAACTCGTGCTTCTCCGCATGGCCGCTGTAGTAGATATCACAGGATGCTTGCCGTAAGCAACCCTGTCCCTTCCATCGCATTTCTTGGATTGCAGTGATATCAGAATTATATCTTTCCAAGATATCAATCAGTTGGATAGAGGCACCATCCCAATTTAGGGTCCGGACATTCCAGGTGCATATCCGTAAATCATTATCAGTTTTTCGTTTGCGGTAGTCGTCATCAGATTTGGGGATCATTCTTTTATTTATTCTTAAACTTTTCATTGAAATGGTTTTATTACATGGTGGGCTTCAAACCCAACGCACAACCTTTGCTTGATGGCCAAAGGAAGCCCGCCGCTCAGATTCGCCGCCAAAGTTTATCGGGCGATAGTACTTTGACGTTACCAGGAGACACCACGCGGAGGTTTGAGTCGACTTGAGACGATTTCGACATGGATAATGCTGGCCTCGCCAGGTTGAGGCAGTCAGACACGTTGCCATGTGAAGATCGCCCCCTTATCTCCCAGTTATCTCCCCTTATCTCCCCCTTATCTCTCCAGTTAATGAAGAAAATAATGAAAAAGATACTGAGATATGTGCTTTGTGAATTGATTTATAACAAAAAGTCGGTATAAAAAAATTTTGAGTTGTGACTGTTTTGTATTTAGTGTGCGAAATGATCGCACAAGTACGGTGTTGCACTGATGGCCTGCAGCAACCTGCATCTTGAGAGAGAAATCAAATACAACTTATAATTAAATACAAAAAATAAATTATTTTCTCAAGGAAAAATTGTGAAGTGAAATTTTGGCTAATAAATTATTTTTTGTCGCCCCCTTTTTTTCAATTTTGATTGGTTGATTTCGAAAAATAAAATTCAGTACTTCCGCAGCGCAGTTGCGATCATGAAAGAATAATAAGGTAGGCGCACATTGGAGAGGAAGTGAGCTAGATTTTAAAATCAGCTGTTCGTATTCGAGTTTATCTAATTGTTGTTGTTGCCTTTTCGTTTGACGTTTTAAGCACTCACAGCATTGTTTGTGTAAAAATAGACATTTGAGTAAAAATTGACATTTGAATATTAAATTTTTTTTAATTTCGACCAATCAGCACGAAGAACGCTCTCAAAATTATTTTCTTATTCTCAAATATGCGCGAAAATGTTCTTTTCTTTTGAAACGGGCTATAACAATACACGTATTGTTTTTTTATGGTAAAATTTGTTGGCACATAGTTTGCAAAAAAGTTTGGCAGGTTTTCAGTAAAAATTTAGAAGAATAAAATAATTTAAGTGGCAACTCTGGTCTGAATAGCCAAAATCTTAATTGCGCTCATTACAAATCAAAATCAATGTTGCTTACTCAATGATTTCATATAAAGGGCATTTTTAAACTAATCGTTAATATTTTGCAAAAATATAATTACTATAAAGCATACACTTACGCTGAAGAAGTGACTTCAAGTTTTTTGTTTTATTTTTTATTTGTTCGAAAATAACGCGTCTTTTAAGTTGATTGCTTAAAAAATTACTGTTAATTTGAGTACATAACGAGCTGTAACTTTATTTTCAACACTTTATTGTGTTATTCTACAAGCAAAATGGTCCTACTCTTCTCGCATCGCTTCATAAAAACGTCACCTACACGCAAATGACGTCACAAAATAAAAAACAAAACAAAATTATTTTTATATACTTTAGGAATTGTTGAAATCAATAAAAAAACTAGTGTTTAACAATGTCTCTGACCATTTTTTTGTAGTATTCTCTCAAAAAATGCCTTCAGAATCGATTATGTTTACATAAAAGTACAATTATTTTCTCCAAATAAAGTATTAAAAAGTTCTTGGGGGGCTAAAAGTTCTTAAATTAAAGTATTACATTACCCCCTTTACCCCCTCCCCCCTTGTATCTGCGCCTGGTTGTATGGGAGGTGGGCGAGTTTTATCTCTGTAGGTCATATCATCGATACAGAAGAACAATGACGTTAATGCAAATTTTGTTATATACAGTTTATTATTTTATACAGTAGTATTTTCCCAAATATCAAACTAAACAAGCCAAGGCCAAGACTATAAGTTAGAATTATACCAGTATTCATGATGCAATTATTCTCGGTGAAAAACTTTGTTTTTAATAAAAGTTTTACATAGTTTAAATTTGTTTTTTCTGCAGTTACTACAATTACAATTTCTGCAGTTACGGCATTGTTCTTCTGAACCGACGATATATAAAACTTTTCATAGGTTTTAAATTTTTTTGTGCATACCTTAGCTTTGGTATAAAATGCATGCTTATAAAATTTTATTTCTGAACTTTAGATATAACCCTCTACATATATACTGATTTATGGGAGGTAGATGTGTCCGTAGGCGGATTTCATAAATATTCTATATATGCAGATCCTTGGGTTCATGTTAACTTGTTAACCAAACTTCATGCAATATCGCAAATCATTCTTATTATCCTTAATTAACCTTAAATGTTGAGTGTAAAAACTCAAACTATTATTTTTACGAAGAATTACTTTAGATTTAAAAAAAAACTTTAATTACAAATTATACTTTTTTCAACCGATTTAAAATTATTAATATTGGACAAGAAATGGCGACGTTATCTGCAAATTAAGGCGGTATTAATGGGCATGGCATTTTCGTTTTTTTTTAACATACTTAAATCCATCTTTAGCTACTTAACCCACAGTACCTGGGCGCCCGAGCTCCGCTCAGATTCCTGCCGTATATTCAAATTTTTTACGGTATTTAATGTATCGGAAATGCCAACTTTATCTTAGAAACAATATACATATAAGATCATATTTTTCAATTAACTTTAAATGCATTTTTATTTTATGATAACTTCGTTTTTCAACTAAACGAAATTTGTTTTGGTTTTATATATTTTTATACCCTAAACCAGTGATGCCCAGAAAAATTATTTGAAGAGTGCTACAACAATTACAACAAAAAGACAACAACAACAACAACAAATCTTTGGATTCGTGGCACAATAATTTTTCTAACTACAAAAACACATAAAACAACAACGCGCATAAAATCTACATCTGCGTCAGCGCAAAAGTTCATAAATATTGAACACACAAAACAACAACACGAATCCTTCAATGTGCGCAAATACAACAATAAAGTAATAAGAAGCTGAAAACTTAATTCGGCGAATTACAACAATCATTGCAATATTGAAGTTGTTGTAAAGAGTGGAGCATGTTAAAAACAACAACACGAATGCTGGCAGTGCCCAAGCAAAATAACAAAAGGACATACAAACAACAACACGAATGCTGACCGAGACCTTTTGCTTTTAAAAAAACAACAAATCAATAAGAAGCAATGATTTAACTTCAAACTGAATTCATCGAATTACAACAATCATCAAAACATCGAAGTTGTTGTAAAGAGTGCAAAGAGTGGAAAGAGTTAGGCGCTGGGCATCCCTGCCCTAAACCTGAAAGGTCAGGGTATATTAACTTTGTGCAAACGTTTGTAACGCATAGAACGAAGCGAGTCCGGTATAGAAAAGTATATATATTCTTGATCAGCGTCACCACGTGAGTCGAGCTATCCATGTCCGTCCGTCCGTCTGTGTGTTGTCCGTATACACAGGATAAGAAGAAGGAATTGAGATAATTGGATGAAACTTAGTACACATGGTCACATGTACCCAAGGATCTGCACTATTGAATATTTTTGGAATCCGCCCACGGACACGCCTACCTCCCATACAACGCAAAAATTTAAAACTGCATAACTCAGCTCATAATAAGTCTACAACAATAAAATTTGGTATGTGTGTGTTTCATACCAACACAAATATGTCTTCGAAAAATGGACGTCATCCGATCACGGACACGCCTACCTCCCATACAACCCATAAATTGAAAACGCAATAAATAAGCATGTGTTTAACCTACAGAGCTAAAATTTGGCACGTATGTTTTTTATGACAAGACAAAGATGGTTTGGAAAAATGGACTTCATCCGCCCACGGACACGCCCATTTACAATAAATTTTTTGGTTTTTTTTTCAAAAGTAGGTTTAGGGTATTTCATAGTCGGCCTAGACCGACTTTAGACTTTCTTTACTTGTTTATATTTGGTTTAATTATTTTGATAATTTACTTATGCTGAACTTATGCCGGCCATTCCAAGCCTAAGTAAATTTTTTTTTCCCAAAATTATTAGAAGTTATTTTTTTATGTCGCAATTTTTTCTAAAGTTATGGAGATAGCAATTTTTGATCAAAGTGAAAATCTTGAAAATGGAGTCATTTTCAATAAATCATATCTCTGTCATTTGTTACCCCTATTTTTGTAAATGAAGTATCGTTAGAAAGCAATTGAAAAGCAATTATTAATAAAAAATAGAATACTTTTGGAATTTTTTTGCTAGTTGCCTACTTTTTCAAAAAAAGTAAACTGTTCATATCTCAAAAAATGCATTTTCGGTTTTTTTTACGTAGAATTACGTCTTACAGCGCGGTTTGTATGCAGTCGTTTTAACAAATTTTTTTAAGGTCATACCTACAGCCTATAATATTCATCGTTCAAACATAATATTTATACTAAAGTATCAGATATATAGTGTGCTAAACGAATATCTAATTTTGGATTTTGTTACTTTTATATTAAAGTCACAAAATAGCAAAAGCTTAGAAGAATAATCTAGATTTTTATATAAGAAAATCAATCATTAGCTGCTTGCATGTTGTGTCTGCTGCTTTCTTTGTTTTTGTTTTTGCTTGTGTTGGTTTTGTTTTGAACGAACTGATTCGCAGCATTGGTGCTCTGCTCCACGTCAAGAGGGTGTTCTAAGTTAAGAGGGTGTTCCGATTAGATTTAACACTTATGAAAAAAACTATTGGCATTATTTTTCGTTGTATGCTATTACCCAATAGATGTCGTTTTCTATTCACTTAATATGATCTTTGCATCTAAAACAGTAACCGGTTGTTATTGGGTTGAGCAGAAATCAGCAAAGTGATTTCTCAGTCGGATAAGCTGTTGTGGTGATAACATTAAGAATCAGAGAAGCCTGGTTCGATTCTCAGCCTGGTTGATAAGTATATTTTTTATTAATTTTTTATTATTATAATCTTATTTTATTAATTATTTAATGTAACAATTGCATAGTGCAATATTTTTATTTTTTTGTCACATCCTGTTGCTTGCGATAGCATGAACAAAATGTAAGCAAAATACAGCTTTTATTAGTCTTTTAGTTATTTTGTATTCAATTTTTAACCTAAGTTACCATAATTCAAATTGTATTCCCAATTAATTAAATTTACGTACAGCTTTGACTTAAAATATGTCTAGTATTTTTAATCGTATCAATTCTAAAAAAAAGGATTAACATATGTATTGTTCAATGTATTGTTTAAAAATTACTCTAAGATTTTTAACCGTAAAGTTGTTGTACTATGTGGTCTGTTCACACCTTAAGATATTTACAAAATGTAAATTTGTCACTTCATCCTCCCCAGACGGCCGTTTGAAAAATGTTAAAACTGTTTTGTTATAAGACCGCTTAAAAAATTCTTAGAGTAAATTTGATCTTAATTTATTTCGAATTTTTATAAGGCATTTAAAATTTTGTAAACTTTCTGCATATAAAAAAGAAGGAACTAAAAATTTTGTTCGAGCTTTTTACAGTTTTATGGTCCAAGATTCCTTTATTATATACAAAATAATTATTTGACGTAACAAGAAAAACATTTTTGCTGCAGATTTTATAACAATATCTCAAACGGTATAGAAGTTATGAACGATTAAGTGAAATGTATATCAGAAAAAAATTTAAATTACGAAAAGCATAACATTTGGCCATTATATTTTATTTTGGTGGAAACTTAATTTGTTTCTTAAAATTACAAAAAAAGTGCACTTTTTGAGATGTGAGCAAATTAGATTTTTTCTTTCAAAACGTAGGAAACTCTAGCATAGGAAACTCTTACAAAAATATTTTCCTTTTTAAAATTTGTTTAAGATTTAGTGTAAATTACTCTATTTGCAAGATTTCTTTTTATATCAAAAATTGGTGCATCAAAACTGTACTAAAAACGTTTCTATAAAAAAAAAATAAATGAAAAATATAACAAATTCACCAAATCACTGTTTGGTGAAGCTTAAAAAATAAAAACAAAAAACTTATTGTGTACGGCGGGATTCGAACTAGCTACCTTGATATTATAAGACAGAAGCTCTATTCTCTGAGCTATCACCTCTATAAAAAGCAAACTTAACATAACATATTCGGCAGAAAAATTAACAAATTTATTAAATGCGTGAAAACTCGGAAAAACAGCTTTTCCCAGAGATGAGACCTAGCTGGATCGATTTTTCAGCCCCCTCTTCATCTATATTGTAAATTTCATCGAAATCGTTAGCGCCGTTTTCGAGAACGCAATTGCAAATATATATACAAATATTGCTCGTTTAATAGAATAAGATATTTAATTTCATCAGTTTAAAAAAATTGAATTAATACGTTATGAGGCTTTGGCCAGATATTACCAATGTGCCTGGCTAAAACACATACTTAGCAAATAAAATAAGTCTTATTTTGTATTATTGTATTTGTATATTCTTTTTTTATCAGAATTTTCAGTTCTGAACCATTTGAAATGAATTTCTATCATTTCGATATTGCATAATTATTCAGACTTTTCGTTCAGAGCGGAGCATGCATCAAGAGAAAACAAATTTTTCGATAGAAAAAGTAAACGAATACCTTTAATTTAAGACATTTCTTTACCTAAAATCCATTTCAGTATCTACTTTTTAAATTTAGAGATTAAAAAATTCAAATCTAATTAGCTATTAATAAAAAAAATCACACATACACATATAAATCTTTTACCAGTTTTATAGGTCGAATTATTACTTAAACTCAATTTCTAAGATAACGTCGGTTTTTATATTTCTATCATAAAAAAAAAATCGGTGTAAACAAGATAAAGGCCAGCGCGTTGTAGGAGAGCGTGAGAAATATTCGAGTTGCTAACAGTAGCGTCTAAAAAGTAGAATTTATGTACATATCTTACTTCTTCGTTAATAGTGTAACGAAGCAGAATTTTCTATGCAAAGTTCCTGGTACTACAAATAAAATTAAAATGATAACTAGGTCGTAGTAATTGCTTAGCAAATGCCTAAGCTGGCCAAATAAATAGGTACGTTGAGGATACAAATTAGTTGGGTAGCTCTCTTTAAAAATTTTTTTCTTAAAACTATAAAAAAGATATTATCTCTTCCGATTATCTTAAACGAAAAAATTAAAATTTCTTAATTTATTCCAGTTTTATGGGCCAAAGTCACGTGCGATATTTTGTATAAATATCTCAGACGGTATAGAAGTTGTGAACGATAAAGTGAATGTGTGTCAGAAAAAGAGATTGCGAAAAAATGTGTCATTTGGCGATCGTAGTTTTTTGTTGGTGAAAAGTTTATTTTGTTTTTAAAATTACAAAAAAAAACAAAGTTTTTCCAATAATTTTTATCATAAATTCCATAAATATTTAATTTTTTTTTCTAAATCGCTTTTCTATAGCTTTTTAATGTTAGGTACTTCATTTACAAAAATAAGGTTACATATGACGGAGATATGATTTATTGGAAATTTTTAAGATTGTTACTTTTATAAAAAACTGGCATCTCCAAAATATTTTAAAAAATGGCTATAAAAAAAACAAATAACTTATGTTCTTATAAGTGGAAAAGGAACCTATAGACACAATTTCAAGTAAATCTAAGAGCATGTGATAAATTTTTGGAAAAAACTTACATTAGACTTGGAATGGCAGTATATTTTGTTTGGTGCGATAAATATGATAATTCAAAACGAAAATACTAATATTTAACAATTTGATAATTTTACGTTTTATAATAAGTTGACAGACTAACACTACTATATTTTTTTTTACTAAATCTAAAAAAATAATCCTCTAATTTATTTTGCTTTTGAACTGCTCAAAGCTTTATAAAGATATTATTTAATTGAACACTCAAATCCAATGATGTTGTTTAAAAAACACTTACAAGCAATAAAAATCCACTTGGATTATTTCGATTTTTTCACACAATAAAAAAAAGCAACGATCGTTCGTTTGTAATCACTTATTCAAATTCAAATTCAGGAACTTCACGACCGGCACTAAATTATCTAAATATTTCTTCCAGACTGATTTCTTTACTTTTATTTTTTCATTTCTCCACGATAACGCAAAAACGAAAACATATAGAACAACAACAAAGCAAACCGAACCGATGACCAGAGTGCGTAGAGCACTCAAAACTCGCTTTCGCTCTTTCGAGACATCACCCAGCAGTTATTTTGGAGACAATTGGAAAAACCAACGAGTTTATTTCTAGAGAAATAGGAGTTAGTTGTGAACTAGTACAAAAGACGCTCAGCATAGAACCGTTTTGATTTTATTTTTACATTCTTAGTTTTTCTTGTCGGCAAACAGCTCAAAACGTGTTGTGCGTGGGTAGAGTGCTCAAAACTACAACCCTTTACTGAAGAATGCACTTTGATTTTTTACTTTCCGACGCCTTGAAAATGCTGGAGACGAGAAACCAACTTACAACTTGTTTTTAAACACGTCAACTTCAACGACCTCTAGAAAATAAACAACAAATACAAAAACAAAAAAAAAAACATTTTTTTTATATCTTCAACTTTAACTGTACATAATTTAAATAAATTTGAATTAAATAATTTAATAATACTATTTTACTAGCTTCACACTGCACTATGGGAAATTTTACCCTATTTTGTGGCCAAAATTCGAAAAGTTGAAGTATCATCTTAAAACTTGATCCATCACTTAAGTTAGAAGTATTAAGCTTGCATAACAAAAATATACTTGCCACGCCCACTTTTTTATAGGTGGGAGGTATAGAGTTGAACTATCAGCTTGAATTTTAATCCAGCACTTGAGCTCGAATTAGTAAGCTTACAATACAAAAATTGACTTGCCACGCCCACTATTTCTACAGGTAGGCGGTAAAAAGTTCAATAAATGTTGTAATTTTAAGGTTAGAAAAATTTTTTTTTTTTAATATCGCACAAAATCGCAATATGAGATGATGTGGCAAGAACACATAAATGATTGCTCTATCGATGTATGATGAGTTTTTCTTGAACTCTATTGAACTTTTTTTTTAAACTCTAACTAAAGTTTTCTTTTAAAATTAAACAATTTCTCGTAAAGGTCACTTATAATAAATTCACTCTCTATCAGAAACATTAAATTTAAAAGGAATAATTAATTGATATATTTTTGAAGAAACCATCGCTAGTTTTTTCCATTTTTTAGTTATCTTAAGTTGTTGTTAGATTTTAAGGTACATCCATCTGAACACGATATAAAAACCTACATAAAAAAAAATAAATTTTTAACTCATTTCGAAACAATATGTTTGGGATGTACCATAGCAGTGGTAAAACACATTATCGAAAAACAGAGTTTACATTTGTATGCTTTGGAGTATTCCCTGCTAGATCAAACCGAAAATAAAAAGATTCAAACAAGTTGAAAAATTGACTTTTGGCCTCAAAATGGGGCCAAATTTCCCAATGTGCACTGTAATAGTACCTTAAATTCAATTGCTCTGTGTTGTATTGTGTCTCACTTATTGACAGTTTTCTTCGCAACTTCTGTCAGTATTGCTGAAGGGGTACAATTGTACCTTTTGGGGTACACTTAAAGTTCCGTCAGTACGAAAGTACGCCTTATTTTCAAAAGGTACACTTTTGGATTTGGTAATTTTCGATTTCATATTGACAAGAGTCCCGTATTTTCTTAAGACTATGGCATGGCTTCCATATAAAAGTGCAGTAGCAGAGCGCGTTTGTTCTAAATTTAAGCTCATTAAAACAAATCTTTGATATAAACTAGCCGTTATACTTAATTAAAAAAACATGAGATTTAAACTTCAAGCTGATATGGCGCTTATTTAGCATTTTACTGATAATTTTCAAAAAAGTACGTTTTCCTCATTTATAAAGGTACACTTTAAAAATCCCTTATCTCATCACTGACTTCTGTTAGCCACCATAAAAAAACTGGTCATGGCATTGAGGTTAGGTCGAAAGCATGCTTGAAATTCGCCATCAGCTGATTTTGACAGGAACGGGGAAACATAAATTTATCATTTTGAGAGAGAAGTGTCAAACTCGCTATCACCTTCTTTTTGCATTATGGACTTATGCCAAGAATGTTAAATAACAGATTGCGACATGCGCATGAGTCACATGAGTCATGACCACATGTTTGAGACGGGATCACATCGAATCGTTGAGATCGATCTTGCTTTGTGTACGTGAAGCGCAAGCAAATGTAAAAATAATTCATGAAGAATTTTCGACAGCACGTCAACTCGGTTACACACAAAAATGAAATGAAAATAAAATTGTGTGTTGTGTGCTTTAAGAAAAAGATCGTGAATGAAGGTGTGTGAATTTTCTGCAGGTGGAATTTTCAACTAGATACGTTTTGCTTCAATCTCTAACCGTGACACCTTACGCTGGAATTTTCAACCTGTGTGATTCAATGGGATTATCAGAAGTCACAGGCGTGTCATTGGCACTTTTATGGATTCCATGAATCATTTGGACCGCAATGGATGATTATACGGCCAATCGGATGCAATGGGATTGCCAGAGGTCACAGGCGGGTTATTTGTACTTTTATGGATTCCATGGAGCATTTGGACAAATATCATGCAATTACAATAGAGTTCAGCTACTACAGCTTTTTCGCACATTCTCAGCATTAATTTATCTGAAGCCACACTCCAGATCTCATTGAAATATTTCAATGACATGAGTTCCAGTGGCTCAAAACAGATTAATGTGGGAAAAATTTACCCACCACAGAGTGGATTGGGCTCAGGGACAACAACAGGACATAACAACTATCCAGGCATACTCAAATACAGATCTAATTATACAACAGCTTTCAGTCTACTTTTGAGTTGACCTTTTGACAAACTAACATCAAAAAATGTACATTTATTAACAAAGGAACTCATGCGGTTTAAGGGAGCAGTAGCCAAGTAATTTGTTCTACTAAATGGTAGGTAAATTAAGTTGTTAGAATTTCTACTACTTCTACGGTTAGAGTTAAAGTTTATAGAGAAAGTAGTTCCGGACAATCGAATACACCGGTTATGAGTTGGTGTAAATAGACGATATCCGCAGGCATTTTCAAAAGTTTTAATCGATCCTCGTAAGGAGGAAGGTCCAAAAATTCAATCCCACCTAAGCCCCTAAGAGCCAACCGAACAAAACGTTTTTGGATTCTCTTGACCAAACTTGACTTGCGTACTCCAAGAGAGGGTGCGCTATTGCATCAAGAACATCAAGAACACGCGCACCTCCCATGCAACCCCTAATTGAAAACTTTATATGAAAACAATTTGATATGAATGTATTCATCACGTATTCATCACGTATCATGTATTTATGTACGTCATCAAAATAGTAAAATTGTTTGAAATCTCATACAAAAAGAGCTACAATTTAAGATTTTGTACCAGTATGAATCGGCCGTGTTGGTATTTTTACTTCGGCTGAGTCGAAGATATACCTTACTAGTTTCATATCATCTGCATAAATTAGCAAATGAGAATGTTTAATAATGTGAGTAGCATCATTAATGGCTAAAATAAACAGAAGTGGACTAAGGTGACTACCTTGAGGAACACCTGATTCCGCAACAAATGCAGACGACAAAACCCCTCGGAATCGTATCTGATAAGATCGTTCAGTCAAATACGATTGAATCCAGCTTACAAAATATTGAGGAAATCCCATTGATTTAAGTTTAAATAGATTCAAACTGTGTGGTAATTTATCAAATGCTTCACTAAAGTCAGTGTAAACGCAGTCAACCTGGTTACCAGATTCAATTGTATTAAGGCAAAATGTTGTAAAATCGAAAAGATTAGACACAGTGGATCTGCCATAAACAAAACAATGCTGACGAGTTCACTGGCTTATCTTCACTGGCGATGAGAGCTTGGCAATAGGCCTGTAGTTAATAACATCATTCCTGCAACTTTTTTATACCCTAAACCTGAAAGGTCAGGGTATATTAACTTTGTGCAAACGTTTGTAACGCATAGAACGAAGCGAGTCCGGTATAGAAAAGTATATATATTCTTGATCAGCGTCACCACGTGAGTCGAGCTATCCATGTCCGTCCGTCCGTCCGTTCGTCTGTGTGTTGTCCGTGTACACAGGATAAGAACAAGGAGTTGAGATAATTGGATGAAACTTGGTACACATAGTCACATGGACCCAAGGATCTGCACTATTGAATATTTTTGGAATCCGCCCACGGACACGTCTACCTCCCGTGTTTTATATCAACACAAAGATTTCTTTGAAAAATGGACGTCATCCGCTTACAGACACGCCCACCTCCCATACAACCCAAAAATTGAAAACGCAATAAATAAGCCTCTGTTTAACCTACAGAGCTAAAATTTGGCACATATGTTTTTTGTAACAAAACAAAGGTAGTTTTGAAAAGTGGACATCATCCGCCCACGGACACGCCTACCTCCCATACAACGCGAAAATTGAAAACTGCATAACTCAGCTCATAATTAGCCAACTACAATAAAATTTGATTTGTATGTGTTTTATACAAACACAAATATGTCTTCGAAAAATGGACGTCATCCGCTAACGGACACGCCCACCTCCCATACAACCCAAAAATTGAAAACGCAATAAATAAGCCTCTGTTTAACCTACAGAGCTAAAATTTAGCTCGTATGTTTTTTATGACAAGACAAAGATGTTTTTGAAAAAATGGACGTAATCCGCCTACGCACACGCCTACCTCCCATACAACCCAAAAAGTTTTAAACTCAATAAATAAGGTTTTGTTTGTCATAGAGTAATTGAATTTGGTATGCATATATTTTATACCAAAACTAAGGTGTGTTCAAAAATTGGAAGTAATCCGTCCATGAATCCGCCCATCTCCCATAGCGAAAGCACAATAAAGGCATTAACTGTGAGCTACAGGAATAAAACTTGGTATGTGTAAATTTTTCATCAACATTTAAATGCATATATAATATAGGCTTCATCTGCCCTTGGAGACGCCCATTTACAATAAAAATTTTTTGTTTTTGAAAAGTGGGTTTAGGGTATTTCATAGTCGGCCTAGACCGACTTTAGACTTTCTTTACTTGTTTATAAATTGGACTTATGTACGATTTTTTCCAAAATAATGTAAATGACTGTCGTTGATTGATTTGTTGAAAAGCAAAGAAAGTGGTTGACACAAAATTGAACCGCATTGAGTTAACACTGCGGCAGGAATTCCATCGGGTCCAGCATTAAAGTCCTCATCAATAGATCCGATATACTTTAAGATATCCTCAGAGGTAAAGGATATAGGTTCCAAAGAAACTTTGGGTCCTGAATTCATATATTCAAAATACTCTTCATCAGGATTGAAAGAATCAGAACAAAATGATTCTTTGAAAAGATTGGCAAACAAGCTACAAATTATAACAGGATCGTCACTAAATCCATCAATGGTTTTGAATGACGAAGGGAATCCATCAGATTTCTTCTTTGTGTTTATGAATCCCCAAAATTTCTTTGGATCAGACAAAATCATTTACTTAATATTTTCTAAATATTGATGATATAATTCAGCTACGCTATTTTCCAGAAACAAACATTTATAAGTTTCCAGGTCATTTAAGTCAAAGCTACAGACATATTTCTTTTAAATCCTTTGTATACAGGGATACGCAGAATTTTTCACAATCTTGAGGCTGTATGGCACGGATTGAGAAAACATAGCAAAAAGCTCCATATAAAAAAAATTAATGGAATCCTCAAGATTATTTCCATTTATGTACTCTAAAATATCATTAAGCTTGCTATGAAGTAAACGATTCAACTTCAAAAAGTCAGCATTTTTAAAGTTAAATTCATAAACCTTTTCTATTAAACTCGAATTTACTATATTTTCTCTGTCAGATTTGTACCAGATGCGCAATGGTGGATGGTATTCATCAACAGTCGTTAGAGCATGGACGGCCTTCTTAACAATGACATTGTTACTGTTTGTAGTTAAGACCAGGTCAAGAAGTCAATTAAGACTATTGTAAATGCAACTTACTTCTTGTAGGTCGGAACATACATATATTATCAATAAATATATGTTCTTGACGAGTCTTCGAATTAGATGCACAAAAATATGTATCATCGTCAAAAGAATGCCATTTTAAGTTGGGCAGATTAAAATCGCCCAACAACAAAATGTCGTCATTAACGTCAAGTAGACTTATTATAAATTCTATGCAATCAGCAGGGCTTGCATAGACCTCTGTACTGCTCTTTGGAGGAATATAAGCATTAATAACATATAAATTGGAATTACAATGTATAACCCTAACGCATATTAGTTCAATATTAGAAGATCAGGGAATATCAATAAAGGAACTGATGAAGGAGTTCCTTACAGCTAATAGGAGCTAAAAGGAGTTCCTTATACCACCACCAGCAGCGGAAGTACTGTCAGCGTATCTGTCCTTTATAAAAACTTGAAAACTATTGCCAAACAATTCCAAGTCAGTTATGCTATCGTTGAGCCACGTTTCAGTTAACGCGATAATATCTTCTGAGAAATTCTGGGTTGACAAAAATATGTCACGCGTCTTAGATCTCAATCCCCTTACATTTTGATAGTAAAAGGGATAGCCTATTTAGTTTTTTTGGATCTGACGGACGATATTATTTGACCTTCCAGACTTATTTTAAGGCTTGAACTCAGATACAAGAATATTATCGCCCCCACAAATTAGATTAAAGAACATTTGCAAACTCTTCAGCTGCAACTGTTAAAATAAAGGAGGCGTGGGATGGTTTATTGCCTATTTTCTTACAAACGCAAATGCATTTTGACTTAGTAAATTATTATGTTTGACAAACGTAAATATATTATTAATTGTTGTGTCGGGTTGAAGACGCGAAATGAAAACCATTTTTTTCCTCGACACTGCCCTTAAATTTATCTGATTATTGGGCTCAGTTGAAATTGTAGTTGGGCTATTAGCCAATGGAGGAGTGGGAGTAGGAGGTGTCGAAATAATGACTGTGTTACTATTCTCAGAAGGCATAGCAAAGGGCTGCTTTGTCTGAGAATTGTAACGTATTTTTTGTTATTCTTATTATTTTTATTTTTCCTCTTAATTTTTGAAATTTTAAGGTCTTTGTCTGATGGATCTATTGTTTGTGATTCGGTAGAAGCAGTTCGAGAGAAAGAACTCGAGACATTTTCGGATACAGAATTCTCATCATAGACGCTGGTACTCGGTGCTGCACTAACTTCGCTAAAAAAAGCAACAATTTTTAAGACTTTCCCCAAAATGCTTAATTTTAGCATACAGCTCATCTGCGGAAAGGGCCCTGCACGAAGCACAGTACCAGCGCAGATCTGAACGTACAGATCAGAGAACAACTTTAGTGCATTCAAATGGCGTTTCGAATATGTCGTCAAAATACGAGCTACGAATGTGCCTTCTGTATTAAAATTAATGCGCAAATACATGTACCAATCGCTATGGTACGAATGCCGTAGAGTACGAGCGATGACGAATACGAATACCTGCGAAACATGAATGTCCGACGAAGCCAGACATTCGAAACATTCGCCAAAAGCAGCGAATATTTATGCTTTTATGTTTATTCGCAGCAAGGAAAAAAATGTTAACTGCAGTCTGCAGCAGCGCTCAGCAGCGCCTCACTCTATCCACTCTTTTACAACAACTTCGATATTTTCATGATTGTTTTAATTCGCCGAATTCAGTGTTCAGCTTCACTCTTACTTCTTATTGTTTTATTGTTGTAATTGCGTACTGTCGATCGATGCTTGTTGTTTTTTTTTTATGTGTTCAATAATTTAATCTTGTCGAGCCAACATGCGTGTTGTTGTTTCTGAACTTTTTATTGTTAGAATACAAACACATGATTTTAGCTTTTGCACAGTCGTTGTGTGGTTTTTGTATATTTTTTGTTGTTTGTACTTGCTTACTGTGCCACATATGCAACGATTTGTTGTTGGTTTTGGCTTTTTGTTGTAATTGTTGTAAAAGCATAAAAAAACACTGCGCACAACAAAACGTCAGGAAAAAAAAACAAAGAACACAAAAATAAAATTCTACTGAGCTCGAGTCTAGCAGCAAACACTCGAGCTTCCAGCGAATCATCGAATGTCAGCATTGTCTGGATGCTGCCTTTGTATCGATTCGCAGTCGTCACACACTGCGCTAAGCACCAATCGTTGTTAACAAACTCGAGTGGTATACAAGCATGTGTTTGTTTGTGCGATTGTGGCTGACGTCGATTGTTATTCGAGTTTCAAAAAATGACGAATGGTCTCATGTAGTTCTCTGGTACAGATATTAAATCGTTAAGGCACGATTTTGAGATTCCAGCGCAAGAAGCATGGAACATTTGCTCGCATGGGCCAGAACAACTGAACATACGATTCAACATATTTTGGCTTCTGCATAGCTCGTTTAGAGAACAAGCAGCGCTATTTCCAGCGGAGAAATAATCCATTTCCAATAAATGGAAAAAAAAAGAAAATTTTTTATTTTTATACCCCCACGCGTACTGCGTAAGGGGTATATTAATTTTGTCACGACGTGTGTAACGCCCATAAAGAGGCGTGGTAGGTATAGAAAAGTATATATATTATTGATCAGCATCACCACCTGAGTTTATTTAGCCATGCCCGTCTGTCTGTCTGTCCGTCTGTCTGTGGACACGATTACAGTCGTAATTTTAAAGCTATTGTGCTGAAACTCGATATTTAAGCTTTTTTCTAAAAAACTAAGATCAAGTTCGAGAATGGGCTAAATCGGCCAAAAACCAAGCCTACCTCCCATACAAGCCAAATAATGAAAACTCTATAAAGAGACTAATATTTAAGTAACAAAACTGAAACTCAGTATTTGTGTGTCTTATGACAAAACTGAGATGTGTTATAAAAATGGGCGTCATCCATTTACAAACACGCCCACCTCTCATACAACCCCAAAATTGAAAACTCTATAAAGAAACTAATATTAAAGTTACAAAGCTCAAACTCGGTATTTATGTATTCTATGTCAAAACTTAAGTGTGTTAGAAAAATGGGCGCTATCCACCCACTAACACCTCCCATATAACCCCAAAATTGAAAATTTTATAAAAAGGCTTATATTTAAGTTTCAGGACAACAATTGATATGTTTGTATTTTAGATTCATAAAAATAACAAAATCTTCTAAAATCTCAAACAAAAAGCTCTCCAATTAAAGATTTTTTAACCCTTAAGAATCGGTCGTGGGGGTATTTTTACTTCGGCCAAGTCGAAGATAAACCTTACTAGTTATGTTATTAAAATTGTGCGAGCAAGTTTAATAAAATGCAAAATGCGCTTGAAGGGTTAATGCAGTGACTGTAGTGAAAAAAATAACAGTTTGTTGACAACAACAACGTTCACTGAGCTAAAGTAAACAAACGCCGCACAAAGAAGAATACAAGAAAAAAACTAAACAAACAAGCAAAGCTGGTTCGTTTGAAGAACGATATTATCATGCAATAACAATAGAGTTCAGCTACTACAGCTTTTTCGCACATTCTCAGCTTTAATCTATTTGAAGCCACAATCCAGATCTCATTGAAATATTTCAATGTCATGAATTCCAGTGGCTCCAAACAAATTAACGTGGGAAAAATTTACCCACCACAGAATGGATTGGGCTCAGGGACAACAAAAATACAGTTGAACTTCGATTAACCGTGATGCTCGGGACCGGGCTAATCACGGATAACCGAAAATCACGGTTAAAAGAGGTAAAATTTTACATGCATAAATTTTATTATTTTTATTTATTTTTGACAAAAACATGTTAATCTGCGTCTATAAACAACTTATCATATCTCTAGGAATACATAAATTTATTTAAAAAAATCTTTTATTAAAGTCTCTCTTATGTTTTTAGCTTTTGATTGTTCTTCCAACAAATGAGTTTGTATGCGATATATTTGCGTTTTATCTGCTTCTGAAATACTTGGACAATTAAAATTTTCTAAAAAACTTAACAAAATACTGCTAGCCTCTATTGCCTGAGGCAATGTAGGCGTTTCGTCCGCATTTCCTCCATCTGATTCCTTGGAATTGGAATCAAGCTCATCTTCTTGGCTTTGGGTAACCATGTCTACGATTTCGTCTTCAGATATAATAGCAAACGGAGCGACATCAGAGTCGCACACCATCCACTATTCGACAGCATCAATCGTACATCCAGACGGTATGGTTATATCTGTTTGTATATCAACGAGGCTATTTGAAGCATCTTCATTATGAGATAGTAAGTTATTCCAAACTCTTTTTAAAACTTGTGGAGTTACAGAGTCCCACGAAGCTGCGGCTGGCCACAAAGCTGTCTAAATATTCAAAGATTTAACGAACTCACGTCTGTCATTAGCACCAACAAGTTTTAGAACGATCAGTTTACGGTAATGACATTTGAAGCTCCGAATTACTCCTTGATCCATAGGCTGAATCAAGGACCTGCATTTCGGTGGGAGATATTTTACTGTAACTTATTCAGCTATCATATCATTTACATCTGGGTGTGCTGGACAGTTGTCTAATAGTAAAAGTATTTTACAGTTATTTTTGAGACTGATGCGCCGTTGATGTTCCTTTGCTTCTGGTTCAAAATTTTGATTAAACCACTCCAGAAAAAGCTGTCGTGTTACCCAAGCTTTCTTATTTGATTTATAAATCACAGGAAGGTGTTCAACGTTTTTTTAAGCTCTTGGATGGGCACTTTTTCCTATTATCATCAATTTACACTTGTGAGTTTCTGCAGCATTTGAACAAACTAGCACTGTGATTCTCTCCTTGGACTCCTTGTATCCTTCAATAGAATATTCATTACCACTAGCCAAAGAACTCTGAGGCAAACACCTCCAAAATAGACTGGTTTCGTCTGCATTGTAGATCTGTTCAGTTGTAAGTTGTTCGTTTTTAATGATTTCATCCAAGTCGTCCACAAACATCGTAGCAGACTCATAATCAGCACACTCCTTTTCTCCCGTAGATTTCAGTCGACAGATTCCATGACGTTTTTTGAATTTATCCAACCAACCAAATGAATAAGTGTACTCTGAATTCATGTTTAACTTCAAATGGAAACTTTTTGCCTTTTCGACAATCATTTCGCCTGAAGTTCAGAAGCAAATTTCAGTTTAAGTTCATACAATAGCTCGATTTCAGTTAACTTAC
This sequence comes from Tetanocera ferruginea, assembly GCA_958299015.1. NCBI lineage: Eukaryota > Metazoa > Arthropoda > Insecta > Diptera > Sciomyzidae > Tetanocera > Tetanocera ferruginea. The sequence goes on along the minus strand of OY282641.1, from coordinate 52,486,721 downwards.
CTGAAATTGGAGTTCCCTTAAATCTTTCTTGCCGAAACCATTCATATGTTGCGAAATCAACTTTTGGATTTTGGGATGTTTATACCCTAAACCTGAAAGGTCAGGGTATATTAACTTTGTGCAAACGTTTGTAACGCATAGAACGAAGCGAGTCCGGTATAGAAAAGTATATATATTCTTGATCAGCGTCACCACGTGAGTCGAGCTATCCATGTCCGTCCGTCCGTCCGTCTGTCCGTCTGTGTGTTGTCCGTAAACACAGGATAAGAAGAAGGAGTTGAGATAATTGGATGAAACTTGGTACACATGGTCACATGGACCCAAGGATCTGCACTATATTTTTAGAATCCGCCCACGGACACGTCTACCTCCCGTACAACGCGAAAATTGAAAACTGCATAACTCAGCTCATAATTAGCCTACAACAATAAAATTTGGTATGTATGTGTTTTATATTAACACAAAGATGTCTCTGAAAAATGGACGTCATCCGCTTACAGACACGCCCACCTCCCATACAACCCAAAAATTGAAAACGCAATAAATAAGCCTCTGTTTAACCTACAGAGCTAAAATTTGGCACATATGTTTTTTGTGACAAAACAAAGATGGTTTTGAAAAGTGGACATCATCCGCCCACGGACACGCCTACCTCCCATACAACGCGAAAATTGAAAACTGCATAACCCAGCTCGTAATAAGCCTACAACAATAAAATTTGATATGTATGTGTTTTATAGAAACACAAAGATGTCTTCGAAAAATGGACGTGTATCGTTGTAAATAAGCCTCTGTTTGACCTACAGAGCTAAAATTTGGCACGTATGTTTTTTATGACAAGACAAAGATGGTTTTGAAAAATGGACGTAATCCGCCTACGGACACGCCTTCTTCCCATACAACCCAAAAAAGTTTTAAACTCAATAAATAAGGTTATGTTTGTCATAGAGAAATTAAATTTGGTATGGATGTATTTTATACCAAAACTAAGGTGTGTTCAAAAATTGGAAGTAATCCGTCCATGAACACGCCCACCTCCCATAGCGAAAGCACAATAAAGGCATTTACTGTGAGCTACAGGAATAAAACTTGGTATGTGTAAATTTTTCATCAAAATTTAAATGCATATAAAATAAAGGCTTCATCCGCCCTTGGAGACGCCCATTTACAATAAAAAATTTTTGTTTTTGAAAAGTGGGTTTAGGGTATTTCATAGTCGGCCTAGACCGACTTTAGACTTTCTTTACTTGTTTTAGTGTATATCTGTGTTTAAGGCCAAGCATTGAATGAGTATTGGAGCAAAATTTTAAAATCCGATCTTTGTTTTTTATTAAATCGGATACAGTTTGAATGCCAACTCCATATTTTTCAGATAACATTTTAAAAGGTACTTTACGTTTTGAGTATTTATTAATCAGATCCATTTTGTCTTTAATTGAAAGAACCTTTCTTGCTCTTTTCGCGGATTTAGTTTTTGGCGGTGGCATGATGTAAGGAAAACACGTCTTGACAGATCAAATTTCACACTGATAAATGAATATGAAATTTGATGCATATGAAAATTACAGTTTCATGAAAAAGGGGAATCACCGAATTTTGATATGAGAGATGTGTGTGTATTATACGAAAAAAACAAACAAGCAGTCATATCAACGATAGGCAACCGATACTTTTGCATTTTTCGATTGTATGCGTTATATGCGCTCTGGCACTCACCACGAACCGGTGTTGCCAACAGGACTGCTAATTTTGCCGACCACCACGGATAATAGAGGTAAATCACGGTTAATAGAGGTAAAAAATCAACCATTCAGCATCACGGTTAATAGATAATCAGGGTTAAAAGAGTCACGGTTAATCGAAGTTCAACTGTTTATCAAATCTATAAATTTAAACACAATAACACGAAATAACTATTAATAGTATCAGTATTAACCGATATACAATAGTTTCTTTAGAGTGCCTCAAGCTATTTATAATCTCTCCCACCTTTTTAATTATTCTACCTACCAAATATTAGTACCCAAGTTTCAATATTAACTGAAATGCAGTGTTTTTCTAATTGTGACACGCCTCTTTGTTGAATCTCCCGCCAGTATTGAGAGTAGCCAATTGTCTACTTATCACTAGCTATTTCACTAGTTCTATTCGTACTAGCTACTTTTCTGACCATAGGTAATGCAAAGACGGGTCAGTTGAATCATCTTCAAACTCGTACTGCTTATTGTTTATGTTTTTTACGTCTTTCTCTCATGAAAATTACTGTTATAATTCAAAGCAACTATTTCGGAAAAAACATGATATATGAGGCTTTTCAATTTCATTGAACTACGTTAATACAAAATTGTAATAAAACAAAAAAAAATGAACTGAAGATTGATTTCTCAATGGCTAGGTTTTTTGTTTTTTTATATTTCTGACTAGCGAATAAGTTTGCCCTATAGCACTAGTGAAGTGGCAAGAGAATGGGAATGTAAAAGGTAGCAATTGACTCCTTCCTATGACATCTTCACGTTAAATTCGCCAGTTGAATACAAAGAGATTAGATTGAAGTAGAACTATTACTGGCTACCTAAATCGCTAGTTCTGTACTAGTGCCCTAGTGTCAATAGTATTCGATATAATATTGCCACAAAAAACAGCAAAAACATTCGCCGCAAGATTTATGATGTCGTTTCATGTCGTTCGGTTTTTTCATTGACTGATACATACACAAGCATGTTAGAAGAAAACTATTTCAGCGAATATTAACAACAAAATTCATGGAAATATTATTTTCAATTAACTTTTGAACTAAATGTAATTTGAAAATACTTTCTAAGGATATAACCTTAGTACCCAAGTTTCAATATTAACTGAAATGCAGTGTTTTTCTAATTGTGACACGCCTCTTTGTTGAATCTCCCGCCAGTATTGAGAGTAGCCAATTGTCTACTTATCACTAGCTATTTCACTAGTTCTATTCGTACTAGCTACTTTTCTGACCATAGGTAATGCAAAGACGGGTCAGTTGAATCATCTTCAAACTCGTACTGCTTATTGTTTATGTTTTTTACGTCTTTCTCTCATGAAAATTACTGTTATAATTCAAAGCAACTATTTCGGAAAAAACATGATATATGAGGCTTTTCAATTTCATTGAACTACGTTAATACAAAATTGTAATAAAACAAAAAAAAATGAACTGAAGATTGATTTCTCAATGGCTAGGTTTTTTGTTTTTTTATATTTCTGACTAGCGAATAAGTTTGCCCTATAGCACTAGTGAAGTGGCAAGAGAATGGGAATGTAAAAGGTAGCAATTGACTCCTTCCTATGACATCTTCACGTTAAATTCGCCAGTTGAATACAAAGAGATTAGATTGAAGTAGAACTATTACTGGCTACCTAAATCGCTAGTTCTGTACTAGTGCCCTAGTGTCAATAGTATTCGATATAATATTGCCACAAAAAACAGCAAAAACATTCGCCGCAAGATTTATGATGTCGTTTCATGTCGTTCGGTTTTTTCATTGACTGATACATACACAAGCATGTTAGAAGAAAACTATTTCAGCGAATATTAACAACAAAATTCATGGAAATATTATTTTCAATTAACTTTTGAACTAAATGTAATTTGAAAATACTTTCTAAGGATATAACCTTAGTTAGGAAGCGTAAAACAGTTCAGAATAATAAATTATAAGATCGGTCAATCCATTCGAGAGTTTGTAAGTCTCTAAACATCTTCAAACAATTTGTTCGATGGGAGCTTCGCTCCGATCAAATCATTATTCTTTCATATAAAAACATAAATCTAAGGCCTAGGCAGGTCAAGGCACTTCTTGATTAGACTTTTGCGGAAGAAATTTATCTCTAATTTTAAACAATTAATAAACTGTCCGATCATTTATGTTGTTCATGATCGATGAACTGATATGGATCAGACAACCATTGTTTTTTTTTCGAATGTTCTGTTCACTGATAAGATTACTTTTTTTTATTGTATTTTGGTTATTTGAAGAAACACGTTAAGACGTCATGTTTGCTAATTAAAAAACAACCGTCAATAAATCGTAAATACACTTTTATTTTTTCCTTAACTACAAGTACCGATAGATGAAAGAAAGTTTCATTCTGTGGACAGCAGGCTCGCATTTATCATAAACATTGAAAAGCATTTGCCTAGGGGCGTCAATTTAAGGGGCGCAATACAATGAACAATTTTTCGCACTATCACTTTAAACAAAATATCAAAAAATTGGCTTAAACAAAGTGTACTACTTAACTGCTATTATTATTGAGCACTGAAAGTTTGTAACAAAATTAATGAATTTGGATGAAAAAGTTTGTGCAAAAAAATTATACTTTAATGAAAACTATGAATAAGTCAATTGTTATTTAAATGAAATAAGTACACTCAGAAAAAAACACATTTCTTTCTCCAAAAAAAAATTTCTCTATTTTCGCTAATAGCAATTTTCTTTTTTTCAAATAAAATAACTTTTTCTTTTTTCCACATTTTCGAAGAAAAATTTCTTCACTTCTAGAAAATGGAAATATTTCAATGTCTCTAATAATGATAAATATTTTTCTCGCACAAAAAATTCTCATTTATAGAGAAATATTTCTTGAAAATGAAAAATTGTTCCTATATTTTGATAAAAAAATTCACTATGAGAAGGTTTCTCAGTTTTTCAAGTTTTTTCAAATGTTTTCTCAAAAATAAAAAGTATTTTTCTCTAAAAACCATGTATTTTTATATATTCCTCTTTTTCAGAGAAGCATTTTATCATTTTTATAGAATTTTTAAGTCTATACCATTTTTCTCTATATATGATGCCTTTTTTATCATATTCCGAGAAACTTTTTTCTGAGTGTATAAACTAGCAGTAGGGGAGACTCGTCCCCGTTCTCCCAAGTATAGGGTTCCCAACTGTCCCGGATTTCGCGGGACGTTCCGCATTTCAGCTAATTTTTTAGCGTCCCGCGACGACCCCTTGCGGGACACCTTTTGTCCCGCATTTGAGAACTTAAGATTGTTTGTATCTAAATTTCCAATTCGACATGAAACACAGTTTCCTAAACCGTGTAATTTTATTATCAAAATAAATTTATAGCTCGTTTCAAAAGAGAAGAACATTTTTTAGTTCATTTTTCGATGCGAAGTGAGAAATTGTTTCTAAAGCTAGAAAATTTTTTAGAGCGTAGTTTCTTGCTCTTTTTAAATAAAAAAATACATTATTTTCTCAAGAAAAATTGTGAAGTGAAATTACGGATGACAAAATATTTTTTTGCGGACATTTTTTTTGTAATTTTGATTGGTTGATTTTGAAAAATAAAATTCAGTACTTCCGCAGCGCAGTTGCGATGATCAACAAAATTCAGGAATATACATTAATTTTTGACGTAGAATTACGTCTTATAGCGCGATTTGTATGGGATGGTTTTAACAGATTTTTTCAAGGTCATTAGGCAACGTTTTTGACGAATACTTTAAGGTATACCTACAGTCTTTAATACTCATTGTTCAAAGATAATATATATATTAAAATATCAGACATATCCTGCGCTGAATGAATATCTCATTTTGGATTTTGTCACGATTATATTAAAATCACAAAATAGTAAAATATATGAAGAAAAATGCATGTTTTTATATAAGAAAATCAATCATCAGCTGCTTATGTGCCTGCTGCTTTCTTTGTTTTTCTTTCTTTGTTTATTCTTGTATTGCTTTTGTTTAGCACGAACTGATTGGTTCGCTTTGGCAGCATTGTAAGCATTGGGTTTATGTATGCACTACTGTTCTAGTATACTATTCTGAAACCAGAGGTCATGAACTTCTTTTCAACTCAGTCAACGAACTCAAACTGGCAAATTTAACGAAATGGGTCTGTGATCAGGTAAGATTTAACTCTTATGAAAAAAAAACGAGTTGGATCATATTTCGTTTAATGCTTTTACCCAATAGATGGCCTAAAATTTCAATTTTTGTTTTTAATGCAAATTAATTTGGATTCCACATCCCACTAGCACTAGCGAGTCTAGTTCGCAAGCTATACATCGAATAGAGACGTATATTTAGAGCTCGAATCTTAATATCAGACAGAGACGAGAGGAAAGGACATGTGCTCAGTGTGATATATAGTAACCATACGATTTTTTAAAAATCGGGGTCTCATTTTTCATTTTAATTTGAAATTAGTAGTTAAACTGACTATAGCTTGCCAACTATATATCGGACAGAGACAAACGTGGCACCAATGGAAAGTGCATTTGCTTCGCCTTCTTTTCAACTAAATCGATGAACTCAACCTATCAAACTTAACGAAATGATCGAAAAAATTTGAAATTTTGCTTGTTTCTTTTTGCTTGCTCATTTAATCATGCTTACATTTTTACTTTTTCTTTGTTTTGGCCTCGATAAGTAGTCCATAATTGAGTGTTATTCATTTATTTGTTAATTTTTGGAAGATCAATAAAAATACGTGCGAAATGGACAAAACAATCGGACCAAAGAGACAAAGTAGAAGAGGTTACAACTTATACGGAATTCTACGTCTACACTTACGATACTATCGAAACTGTTTCTTTTTTTCATTTATTTTTCTGCTCAGAGAATATTCAATTTTATTTTTAATGTCGACCAATCAGAATGAAGAACACTCTCCAAATTATTTTCTTATTCTCAAACATGCACGAAAATGTTCTTTTCTTTTGAAACAGGCAGGCGCGGATACAAGGGGGGGGTAAAGGGGGTAATTACCCCCCCAAGAACTTTTAAATACTTTATTTTTTAATACTTTATTTGGAGAAAATAATTGTTTCCACAGTTTAAGGGTACTTTTATGTATACATAAGCGATTCTGAAGGCGGTTTTTGAAAGAATACTCCAAAAAAATGGTCAGAGACATTGTTAAACTCTAGTTTTTTTATTGATTTCAACAATTATTAAAGTATATAAAGTATATAAGTTTTTTGTTTTGTGCCGACATTTGCGTGTAGGTGCCGTTTTTATGCAGCGATGCGAGAAGAGTAGGACCATTTTGCTTGTAGAATAACACGATCTGTAGTCATCTGCAAAAAACAAAATATAATTATATATAAAGCAAACACTTACGTCGAGGTAGTAACTTCGCCTTTTTTTAAAAATGAGCCTGAAAATAAAGTTACATTTCGTTCTAGTACTCAAATTTACTGCCATTTTTTAAACAATCAACTTTAAAGACGCGTTATTTTCTTACAAACAAAAATTAAAAAAAACTTGAAGTCACTACCTCAGCGTAAGTGTTTGCTTTATAGTAATTATATTTTTGCAAAATATTAACGATTAGTGTAAATATGCCCTTTATATGAAATCATTGAGCAAGTAACATTGATTTTGATTTGTAATGAGCGCAATTAAGATATTGGCAATGCAGACAAGAGTTACCACTTAAAATATTTTATTCTTCTTAAGTTTTACTGAAAACCTGCCAAACTTTTTTGCAATCTATGTGCTAACAAATTTTACTATAAAAAACAATACGTGCATTGTTACTTTCAGTTTTCACTTTATAAATTTTCAAAAAAAAAAGTTCAAACAATGTAAAATCCAATACCTTGTTTTTACTTCAATTATTTCATCATCAGTTAAATTATTTTTTAGAAATATTTCTGCTATAGTCCTTATGAAAATATTATATACATCTGTAATACTTATGTCATATATGTTATATAACAGGGCTGTTTTGAAGTGAATTGATGTTAAGTTAATGTTGCTTAAATTGTATCAACTTTGCAAATAATTTATTGCATACAATTATTTTTGTTTGAGTTAATTCTAAATTGTTTGTTTAAATTCTGAAATTTTTCAAGCCTACCTTAATTTCATCTTAATATAAATAGGCGTAGGGAAAACAGTTAGGAAACATTTTCTCCCGTGTTTTTCAACCGATTTTGATAATTCTTGTTTTAAATGAATAAGAGTGCGGAGAAGGAGTGCACCGACTATATTATACAACTATATTATTTATAAACAAACAAAAATTGGTCGATTTTCGACCCAAGGCGGTACTAGTAATTATAATTGCAACAAGCCAACCAAATTACCACAACCGACTTTCATGAAATAAAACTGCCACGTTTAGTCCACTTTTAGTAAGGAACTATTCAAATTCAATTATTTCATGAACTTTAAATTTGGCAGTGTATATAGGTGAGCGAAACTAAGGTTATTGATATCAACACCGTTTTTACTCTTTGTAATATTGACATTTTTGCACTAATTTCTAAAACGTTTGCTATCTTTGCCACGCTTCCTATCAGTGTAGCAACAGCTGAGCGAAGTTTTTCTACACTGCGACGATTAAAAACATGGTTACGTTCAACTATGCAACAAGAACGATTGAACGGACTCGCATTATTGCATATACTTGGGATTTTAAAATAAATATTTACGAAGTTATTGATAATTTTGCGATGATTTTGTCATATAATTTTTTCTCTATCAAATGACTATCTAATAACACAGAGTTACAAAATGAAGCTTTATAAAAAGTGCAGAGATCTCGATAAACTAGTCCGAATGCATTTTGGTCGTTGATTTCAAATATGGACTCCTTTTTTCTCCATCAGCTCGAGTTTTTGAGTTATAGACAAAACATGAAAATCAGTTATTTTTCTTATCATTTTGCTAAATCGATTATATTGATCTACCTATTTGTATTACTATGAATAATTTCAACGAAGAAATACTAGACCTTTCAATTTTTGCACATTCAATAACAATATATTCGACAGGTTCGAAGATATCGACGTTCAAGGTCGAAAAAATTTCACAATTTTACGTAGGCTGCTCTTTTGAAACCCTTGTATCTTTGATATTTTTCAACGAATTTACAAAAACTTTTTTTACTTGGTAAAAAATCTCTGAATTTTTAATAAACATTTTAGTTTTTATTATCTTGCATATTTTCAAAGAAATTGAAAAAACAAACAGTTTTTTACATTTCATTTTATTAAAATTCACTTCAAAAAGGACGTAAGTAGAAAAGATTTTTATATAAAAGTAGAGAGAATTTTAATAAATTTGAACGAAGAAAACTGTTTGTTTTTTCAATTTCTTTGAAAATATGCAAGATAATAAAAAAAAACTAAAAACTAAAATGTTTATTCAAATTCCAAACATTTTCTAACAAGTAAAAAAAAGTTTTTGTAAATTCGTTGAAAAATATCAAAGATACAAGTGTTTCAAAAGAGCAGCGGACGTAAAATTCTGAAATTTGTTTGACTTTGAACGTCGATATCTTCGAAACTGCCAAAGATATTGTTATTGAATGTGCAAAAATTGAAAGGTCTAGTATTTCTTCGTTGAAATTATTCATAGTAATACCAATAGGTAGATCATTATAATCGATTTAGCAAAATTATAAGAAAAAGAACTGATTTTCATGTTTTGCCTATAGCTCAAAAACTCGAGCCGATGGAGAAAAACGGAGTAAATGTGAAACATTTGAATAAATAGACCTTTTTCAGTTTTTATTTACTTTTCGCTAAGATATTATTCCAGAAAAGGGGAAAAATAAATAAATACGGAAATGTGCGTGCATGTGTCTGGGAAAAATGCTTCTTAAGCAATCCAATAATTTCAATTCAAAAAAGTACAATTTGTCTATTTGTAAAAATACTATATTTTATCAAATCGAAAATGTGTCTTTGACAATTTACCCCCCCCCCCAAGATTTTTTCCAGATCCGCCCCTGGAAACAGGCTATATCATTTATTTTTCATACATTTTATTTATCAAAACGATTTGGATTTATTTTTTGATTTTTTCATGAATTGGCATCGTTGATACCTTTTATTTCTCAAAGAATAAAAGGAGATATTTGATATAATAAAAAATTCTAATGTTGTCCCGCATTTTCCAGCCAAATCCCGCATTTTTGATGGCTCCGTCCCGATTTTGTTCTTTTCAGAGTTGGCAACCCTACCCAAGTACTAGTTGTCACAACGCCGATATCTTTTGATTTAACACGTTATCGAATGGAATATCAATGCCATCTATACGCTATTGCAATGTCTAGCATCTCAAGAAAGTTTAAGTGCCGTTAGTTTTATTTTGCAAAAATTAAAAGAAATTTAAGAAACTAAGTTGGATTTGTGCATTTTTATATTTTTGTTTTAATTTTGTTAATAAACAAATAGAAGTGTGTTATATTCAACTTTAAATAAATTTCCATTACAATTAATATTATATTTTGCAAATACTTATGAATTTTAAGATAAAACTTTATATTTCAATTTACAGAACATTGTTTACATTTTTTTCCAAATGGTACAGGTTGTCACAGTGCTTGTGGGGCTTGTTGTCACATATAATTTCATAGAACCATTTTAAAAGTATTCTATGTTTTATTTGAAATTAAGGAAATATGCCAAGAAATCGCAAACGACTTACAAACCGATGACGGACATCTTCAGATATCATGATGCAAGAAGAATACAGCTAGTATCAATGAAGATAACGTGGATTCACTATGTGTAGTTTGTTGTCAAGCGTCAAATCCTTTAACAATTGTCGTCAATGTATAAAATGCAAACGTTGTGCACATAATGCATTGAGCCCCATTTTGTTCTTAAAGCTTAAAGTATCAATTCGCTCTCAGTTTATATAGAAAAATTAAAATATTTTGTTTTTTGTTTACATATGTATTTTTATACAAAATAAATGAAAAACTAGTAAAATGAGAGCGATAAGAGCGAGTAAAAAAAGCTTAACTCCCCAATATGTACGAGATAAATATTTCTGGTTTTAAGCTATCTCGCCGCCATTTTTATCTCCCGCTCAGGAGTTAAAAGTCTTAACTCTCTGTGAACAAATGAAAAAATGAAATTATCTCGGAGATACATTTATCCCTCTGTGAACAAAACAGCCCTGAAAGTGATAGTTTAACACATTGCTGCTTAAATTGTGTTTCGGAGTGTGGCAGCGATGACGATTAAGAAGTGTGACAACGGGGACTACGCATTGGGACAACTTACCCCACGAGTCGGGTAACTTGTCACAGACGAGTTAAATTTTTTATCAAGGAAATTTTTTTTTTATTATACCCTAAACCTGAAAGGTCAGGGTATATTAACTTTGTGCAAACGTTTTTAACGCATAGAACGAAGCGAGTCCGGTATAGAAAAGTATATATATTCTTGATCAGCGTCACCACGTGAGTCGAGCTATCCATGTCCGTCCGTCCGTCCGTCCGTCTGTGTGTTGTCCGTATACACAGGATAAGAAGAAGGAGTTGAGATAATTGGATGAAACTTGGTACACATGGTCACATGAACCCAAGGATCTGCACTATTGAATATTTTTTGAATCCGCCACGGACAGGCCTACCTCCCATACAATGCAAAAATGTAAAACTGCATAACTCAGCTCATAATAAGCCTACAAAAATAAAATTTGGTACGTATGTGTTTTATATCAACACAAAGATGTCTTCGCAAAATGGACGTCATCCGCTTACGGACACGCCCACCTCCCATACAACCCAAAAATTGAAAACGCAATAAATAAGCCTCTGTTTAACCTACAGAGCTAAAATTTGGCACATATGTTTTTTATGACAAGACAAAGATGGTTTTGAAAAATGGACGTCATCCGTCTACGGACACCCCTTTTTCCCATACAACCCAAAAAGTTTTAAACTCAATAAATAAGGTTATGTTTGTCATAGAGAAATTAAATTTGGTATGAATGTATTTTATACCAAAACTAAGGTGTGTTCAAAAATTGGAAGTAATCCGTCCATGAACACGCCCACCTCCCATAGCGAAAGCACAATAAAGGCATTAACTGTGAGCTACAGGAATAAAACTTGGTATGTGTAAATTTTTCATCAACATTTAAATGCATATAAAATATAGGCTTCATCCGCCCTTGGAGACGCCCATTTACAATAAAAATTTTTTGTTTTTGAAAAGTGGGTTTAGGGTATTTCATAGTCGGCCTAGACCGACTTTAGACTTTCTTTACTTGTTTTTCTAATAATTTATATATTTTCTAAATTCATATTATTTTAAAAGTTATATAAGTACATTGCTTTTGGTTGTTTTTCTGATATTATAAAGAATAAATTGATTGGATGGCTTTCCTATCCTAAAAAGACCGAAATATTACGGAAAAACAGTTCTGTCAAAGATAATCACTGATGATTTTAAAGGATTGACCTTGTGCTTGGTTGATTGTCATAATAAAAAATGTTCGCACAGGAATTTGTATCGCTTAAATTGGAAGGGTAAATCTGAGGAGATCAAAGGGATTCGAGGCATCAAAACTTTTTCTTTCTTTGCTGGACCAGTCAGAATATTGCTTTAAAATTAATTTTTAATAAATTTGGTAACACGTAACGGAATTCCATTGCATAAAACTTCGAAACTAAGTCATCTTTTATTTTGAGTTCAATGCTCAAGCATGAAGTAAGCTTAATGCCATTATCCAACTGTCAGAACTGTTGATGCAAAGGTACCAGCTGTCATGTCATCGCGAAGTTGCACTCGAATATTCGTGCGCAATTGTACAACTTGCACTTTATGCCAAAACAATGATTTTTTAAAGAAGCTTTTTAAAAGTCGCCCGAAATCGCCGGAAAACAAACAATATTATCCGAGCATTACTTCATAAAATTAATGAATATCTCTTTCGTTAAGAAGATTCATTCGTTCTTATTATTCTCGATTTACATATGTACGATTTCCATATCAACATGGATTCTTATCTGGAAAATCTACTGTCACTAATCTTCTTGAATTTACATCTAAAACTATTGAGAACTTTGGAAAAGGTCTACAAACAGATGTTATTTATACAGACTTTAGCAAAGCCTTCGATGTTGTTAATCATAAGCTCTTAGTTATAAAACTGTCTCTTCTTGGTTTTCCAACGCATTTAGTGCGGTGGATTGAATCATATTTATTAAATAGAACACAAAGCGTTATATTTAACCTCGTAAAGTCAGATGAGTTTCTTGTTACTTCTGGTGTACCTCAAGGAAGCCATCTTGGTCCTTTATTGTTTTTACTTTATGTAAACGATTTACCATCTGTGGTAAAGCATAGCAATATCTTGCTATACGCTGATGATGTTAAACTTTTTCTGTCATACAAATATGAGCAAGACTCTTTATTCCTACAAACTGATCTTGACCATCTCTGTGACTGGTGCGAAATTAATTGCATGAAGCTCAACTTGGGGAAGTGCAAACAAATGACTTTTTCTCGAAGACAACCTTCTCGAACTCATTACAATATAAATGACTATACACTTGAGTTTTTAGAGGTTTTCGATGATCTCGGAGTAACTATGGACACCAAACTTCGCTTTCACATTCACATTAATAAAGTTATCAGCAGAGCTAATAGTACTCTAGGATTTATTAAACGATGGTCCAAAGAGTTTAATGATCCTTTTATAACTAAAACCTTATTCACATCGCTAGTAAGGCCCATTCTAGAATACGCGTCAATTGTTTGGTGCCCTCGTTATGGGTGTTACATTGACGATATAGAATCTGTTCAAAAGCAATTTCTTCTGTTCTGCTTACGTGATCTATATTGTAATTCAAACTTTAATTTACCTTCTTATGAATATCGTTTACAGCTAATTAATCTACCTTCTTTAAAAAATAGGAGAACTATGCTAAATGTTAGTTGGATTTTAAAACTCTTACATGGATATGTTGACAGTCCATATTTACTGAGTAAAATTTACTTTAATGTTCCTCTTCGACCTAGAAGATCTTTTGAGCTACTTTTTATGAACTTTTGTAGAACTAATTACTTACAAAACGAACCACTAAGAAGCGCTTGTAGAGACTTTAATTCCGTTTCAGATGTTATAACATTAAATGAATCCATGTACTCAATTAAACTTAAAATTTTAGATTATCTGCAGTACCGCCGCTGAGCTTGATAGCGCTCTTTCCAATCAACACAATTTTCGCTTGATGATGGATACAAAACTTCATATAATCTGAATGGACCTGAGCCTGCTTGGACCTCCTCACTTAATCAAATCTAACATGCTTGGTGAACGCTAACTTATCTTTCGGCCGTACCGTGCTGGTTGCATATTTTTTCTTCAACCATGCACGAACGATTTGTATTGTATATATATTAATATAACTGGCCAATGACACCTAGTTGTCTTAGTGCCTGCGTTCGCAACCATTTCTTGATATGGAATGAAATTGGTGTGGTGTATATGACCTAGTTTGTCGTAATACCACCTTGCTTAGCCACGACTCCGTTGGCTATTACAAGACAGAACGATTTATATTATATATATGCATATGCTTATCAGTGTGGCGTACAGACCTTGTTTGTCTTGATACCTCCCACCGTTCTATGCCGACACCAAGCTATTTTAAGTGGGGGCGGATATAACCATGTTTGCCTTCTTACCACAATGTTCTTTGCTGTTTCATATTCTTAAATATCTTATATTTTTATGTACATATTTTAACGTATATTTTAATTTGTTTGTACAATTTTAATTGTGTTTTTATATTATTAATGAAGTTTCTTATTTTAATGTTTAAATTTTTTATAATGCTAAAAAGCCTAACAAGGCTTAGCAAATAAATAAATAAATAAATAAAGTTCTGTTTTTGTACAAACCTTAAAAAATATATTACATAGCTTTTTAAAATAATTAATACTGACCCTGTGTAAAAAAAAATTATTGTGTGTTTACTTAAGAGTAGAAATGTACTTATAAAAGTCGCATGATTGAAGTTGTCTTTGATTTATTATACCATTTTATACTTTTCGAACCATACTCCTCTGAAATCATTTTTTATTTGATCACGAAATAGCCACAAAAAATTGCAGTTTTATATTTAAATTTTACCAGAAACCAAATAGAACAATTTTTAAAAACGTTTACTCTTTTATTAATTTTTATTTCATACCTATGCCTTTGAAAAAAAAAACTCGCTACAGTGGTTTTTTACCATATGTATATCTATAATTTCCTTCTTTCAATAATAACACAGTGCGACACGAAAAAATAACTTCAAATATCTCAATGGTTTCTTGTAGTGCACGGTCTATATATTATGCCCTCATACTCAGTTTTATCGGATTAGGTCAAATAAGAGAGAAATTCAAGGTCAAATTTCACCTTTAAGTCACAAATTTTTTCTTATAACTCTTAAACTAAATTCAAATCCTGTTCAGTAACTGTATCTAAATATTTGCAATGGATGGTTCTTAACATTTTGAGACCATTTTTTGTTCAAAAGGTTACGAAGGGGGTTAATTTTTGGAGTTTACTCCTTTAGAATCGATTTGCATGAAAAGAAATTATATTAGGGGGTAAAGTCAAATTTTCAACTATTTTTCGTTACGGTTGAATTTTCAACTATTTTTGCGTTATGCTTGGCCAATCGAATGCAATGGAATTATCTAAGGTCACAGGCAGATCATTGGCACTTTAATGGATTCCATGGAGAATTTGGACCAAAGTGGATGGCCATTCGGATGCAATGGGATTATCTGAGGGCACAGGCGGGTCATTGGCACTTTAATGAATTCCATGGATTCCATGGAGTTGACAGGGGAGTCATTGGAACTTTTATTGGTTGAAGCAACATTTGGACCAAAATGGATGATACTATGGCCAATCGGATGCAATGGGATTATCTGAGGTCATAGGCGGGTCATTGTGTCTTTTGTGGGTTCCATGGAACATTTGGACCAAAATGGGTGATTCTATGGCCAATCGGATGCAATGGGATTATCTGAGGTCAAAGGCGGGTCATTGGAACTTTTATGGGTTCCATGGAACATTTGGACCAAAATAGGTGATTCTATGGCCAATCGGATGCAATGGGATTATCTGAGGTTACAGGAAGGTCATTGGAACTTTTAATGGTTCCATGGAACATTTGGACCAAAATGGATGATTCTATGGCCATTCGGATGCAATGGGATTATCTGAGGGCACAGGCGGGTCATTGGCACTTTAATGGATTCCATGGATTCCATGGAGGTGACAGGGGAGTCATTGGAACTTTTATTGGTTGAAGCAACATTTGGACCAAAATGGATGATACTATGGCCAATCGGATGCAATGGGATTATCTGAGGTCATAGGCGGGTCATTGGAACTTTTATGGGTTCCATGGAACATTTGGACCAAAATGGGTGATTCTATGGCCAATCGGATGCAATGGTATTTTCTGAGGTCATTGTCACTTTTATGAATTCTACGAAGCATTTAGACATAATTGGATGATTCTGTGGTCAAGTGGATGTAACTGGACTATCTGAGGTCTAGGCTGGGTCATTGAAACTTTAATGGATTTCATATTAAAATAACATTTTTGAGAGAAAACCTTAATTTATATTTAGTGTTTTGGAAGAACACTGGGGACGTCTAGATTTTGTTCAATCATCACGATTTGTAAAAAATTTTACTTCAATTTTTTACGTTTCGAGTTTTAGTTATTTAAATTTTACTGCCTCAGTTGTTGGTAACGACATTACATTTTGGTAATGAAATTAATAATGTTTACTGTTAATGCATGATGAGTTTATATATTTAACCACTTTGCCTATTGTATATGTTTATATAAAATTCCAAGGCAATCAATAAGAAGTAAACTCCAATCGCGCGTCGTAGCTGACACGCACACTTTTTTTTTCTTCGAAAACAAGGCTTATTTATAAAAAAAAAAAAAATTCAATAGTTCAGTTACTTTGTATTTGTCTTCAAAAACAATCAGATTTTGCTTAATTTTTGAATTTGAATTACACCACAACACTTTTTTGAATAAACGACGAAATGTAATTAAAGCCAGTAGGATATACATTGGATTTGTTGCATTTTGATCTGAACCATCATTTTTGGTATTGAATAACGGTAAAAATATTGGCCCTTGGCATGTTAAATAACAATGGCTACAAAGATTTTAATATGTTGAATTGGATTCATTAAAAAAATCAAAAATCTTTAAAAGTGTAATTATTGCGTTTTGTTATGGACCTCTTCAAATAGTTTTACATAATGTCCCTAAGAGTAGATATATACTTTCCTGTGGTGATAATAGCAACGTCGTCAGCATAGGCTATCACCCTGCACCCCTCTCTCTCTAGTTTAACTAATAGCACATTCACCGCTAGGTTCCAGAGGAGAGGCGAGAGAACTCCCCTGCTGCGTGGATGCTGTTCCGAGATTTGCATTTGCTTTATAAGTGCTATCCGTGCAGCATCCACGCCAAGCTCCGTCAGTACATAAGTGATAGCCCCCTCTCTTGACGCTGTTAAAGGCACCTTCAATATCGATGAATGCTATCATTGAATATTCTTTTTGGTGAAGGCTTTTTTCAAGGGTAGAGACTGTGGAGTGGAGAGCTGTTTCCACGGATTTGCCTTTAGCGTAAGCATGTTGCGCTGGCGAAAGAGGGTTAACTTCTATTTTTAGTCTCAAATGGACATCTATTAATCTTTCGATAGTTTTAAGAAGGAAAGATGAGAGACTGATTGGTCAAAGGGCTTTTGGGTTAGAATGTGAGCTCTTTCCTGCCTTAGGTATGAAAACTGCCTTCACGTATCTCCATCATATTGGGATGTGATTCAGGTCAAGGCAGCTTTAGTAAATCATCATAAGCCATTGGTTTATGATTTCGTAAGTTTGAAGCTTTCTATTGCCCATTTTAGCTTCGATTTTCTTATAAGTCTAAGGAGTTGTCAACAGCGGGTAAATGCTCTTCTTGTGTTGAAACATTCTTTAAATAGCCTGGGAAGTGAGTTTCTAATAATATATTTAGAGATTCTTCACTGCTGATAGCCCATGTTCATTTTCTTTTTTTTATGAAGCTCGGGTTTGGAGGGCTGGTTGCGAGAATTTTCCCAAGTCTTTACGCCTCAGATTTTAATGATATTTCTTCACAGAAGGTCCTCCAAGATCGTCGTTGTGCTTTTTGTAATTTTTTCTTGTATTCTCTTAGAGCGATTTTATAGATTAACCACGCATCGGTGGATCCAGTGGTTTTTGCTTTATTGAAGAGCTTTCGACTCCTATTTTGGAGCCCTTATAGCTTAGTGTCCCACCAAGGGGGCTTTTTCTTCCCTTTTGGTGTTTTCAGTGGACACGTTTCAAGTGGTTTCAAGAGCTTCATTTATTGATGCAGTAAGATTGTCTACCAAATTGTCTAAAGATTTTTTTATTTTAAGGTAGGAGGACATGGTGGCAATGTTGCCAGAAAAGGGATTTTTCCCCGTTTTTCGGGATTTTTCGACTCAAAAGCGAAAACGGGAGAAACATTCTTAAAAACGGGAAAAATAAGGTTGACTGCATTTTACTGCGAAAAATTTAATTTCTTCAAGAAGCCAATCAAACATGTATGTTAGGAATTTCAAACACATATGAATGTAGTATAATCCAAATCAGCCATTTAGAAATAGTGCTTGGATTAAGCTTACATGCAATACAAAAAGCAAGCCTTATCCAAGCACGCTTGAAAAACAGTGGCCTAGGTAATAAATTTCCAAGTTCCTTTATATAACTATTGCGTAAAACACAAAAAGCAAGTGATGTACAATAATACTTGGAAAGGCTTGCATTAAGTAAGTGTTTTGCAATCATATTTGGAAAATGCTGACAACGGTTATAGTTTTGCAACTGTTCATAGTTGTGATGCTCTCATATATGCATATAAATGTATTGTATTTTCATTTTGTTCGCTCAGCAGCCATAAGGCTAACGGCACGGTGATAGAGTGTCTGACTCATATGCGATGGTTTGCGCGTTCGATCCCTGCTTATGGCAAACACAAACATTTTTTGTTGGCATGCAATTTTAAAAACAAAAATAAAAATTAAATAAAAATAAAAATGTTCCGGTTGGGAATTGAACCTTGGATGTCCAAATCATAACAAATTAAATAAACAAGTGGCTTACCAACTGAGCCACGGAATACAAATTTTTCGCGCGTGCTAATTGATTTGTTGAATGTAGCACACTTGAAAAAAGCTTATTAAAACACTTATATCCAATTGTAAAAACAACACTTGGATTAAGCTTGAAGTAAGGAATATTATTCCAAGGGTTCATTTTTTTATCCTACACTCAGAAAAAAGCTGCCATGTAAAATTAACGTTTTTTGATGTTATTTCCAATGTAAATCAGAAAATGTGAATTTTACGTAAGAAAATGTTAAGTTAACATGTATTGTGTTGAATTGATAAGAAAAATATCAAATTGATAATGTAATGTTTTACGTTGCAATATCAATTATTAATGTTAAAATAACATTTAAAATGTTTTTAGTTCATCATTTTTTACTGTACAATTGATATTATTTTATATCCATTTAACATTATAAATGTAGATGTCAACAACAAGCAGATGTAATGTTTATTTAAGAGCTGAGCCGTCGACATACAGGTGACAATGGCACACAGGTTAAGAGTGTGGCTTTGGATGCCCGGAGCCTAGGTTCGATTCCCACTCGTGGCAAATTATTTTCAATACTTTTTTTTTATCTGCATTAATTTACTGACACTTTTTGATATTTTAAGTGTTAAAATAACATTATTATGTGACAGTTATACATTTTTAAATGTAGGTTTCGTAATGTAAAAAGTACATTACGATAATATCAATTTTAACATTTTTTAATGTCGGACGACTTTTGTCAACTAAAAATGTCAATTTTACGGCTGTTTAATGTACTTTTTTTTCTGAGTGTACAATTACATGTAAGCGTTCTACAATTATAAATGTAAGCGTTATCCAAGCTTGAGGCTTACGTTTGTAAGCTTGTTTAAAGCTTATTCCAAGCTTGTTTGGCTGATTGGGATGTTTCTAAAAGTCTGACATCTCATGTAAATCTATTACTATCTGAATTAGCGAATTATCAGCGCCAAAAAAATTCATTGCAAAAAATATATCGGCAGTTGGAAAAACCAGTCACTAGTTTATATTTTGACTTTTTGAATTTTTTTTTGCCACTCTTCACAAAACTTAACGTGCAATGCAGTCAGAAGATGTAAGAATACACATGTTATACGAAAAAATTTAACTTACTTTAAAAACAATATTAGATTTTTTTATGAAGAAAGAATACATGACTCACTTTTAACTGTCTTAGACGTCACTCTCCAAGATTAAAATAATTTTTTGCCGATGAGCGAATTATATATTGGTCTTTTTATAAACGATAAGCTTAAAGACATTGCTTCTGAAATAGGAGATGACGAAGTTAATTTATTCAAAGTAAATTGCAGAAACTTTTTCAGAAACTTTCTCAGTTTTCGGGCCAAGACGGAGCATTTAAACTCTTTTTATTTGTAAATCCTTTAGTTTAAAAAATAAGACATATTCTTCATTAATTCCATTGTGTTCATATTTTCCTGACTTATTTAAAAAATCTTAATTGAATGATCTTGACTTAGGATATAGGTCACAAAGAAATATTGATATATCAAATTACCCAAAACGTGCAAGATTTCTGGCAACATATTTTAAATATGAAATTTGCAGATAAAAATGAAATGTTTTCTAAAATTAAACAATTGATCTCATTCATTTTTACTCTTCCGCATAGTGGCGCATGTGCTGAAAGAGCTTTTTCTGCCATAAATTTATATAAAAACAAGTAAAGAAAGTCTAAAGTCAGTCTAGGCCGATTATGAAATACCCTAAACCTACTATTCCAAAAAAAAATTATTGAAAATGGGCGTGTCCGTGAGCGGATGAAGCCTGTATTTTATATACATTTAAATGTTGAAGAAAAATTTACACATTCCAAGTTTTATTCCTGTCACAAGGTCAGGTCACAAAGTAATATTGGGTAATTTGATATATATTACCCAAAACGTGCAAGATTTCTGGCAACATATTGTTATATGTGAAATTTGCAGATAAAAATTAAATGTTTTCTAAAATTAAACAATTGATCTCATTCATTTTTACTCTTCCGCATAGTGGCGCATGTGCTGAAAGAACTTTTTCTGCCATAAATTTATATAAAAACAAGTAAAGAAAGTCTAAAGTCGGTCTAGGCCGACTTAGTGGCGCATGTGCTGAAACAGCTTTTTCTGCCATAAATTTATATAAAAAAGAGTAAAGAAAGTCTAAAGTATGAAATACCCTAAACCTACTTTTCCAAAAAAAAGTTATTGAAAATGGGCGTGCCCGTGGGCGGATGAAGCCTGTT
Organism: Tetanocera ferruginea; assembly: GCA_958299015.1. Taxonomy (NCBI): domain Eukaryota; kingdom Metazoa; phylum Arthropoda; class Insecta; order Diptera; family Sciomyzidae; genus Tetanocera; species Tetanocera ferruginea. The sequence continues at coordinate 52,465,530 of OY282641.1, read as the reverse complement.
TTTTATATGCATTTAAATGTTGAAGAAAAATTTACACATTCCAAGTTTTATTCCTGTAGCTCACAGTAAATGTCTTTATTATGCTTTCGCTATGGAAGGTGGGCGTGTTCATGGACGGATTACTCCCAATTTTTGAACACACTTTAGTTTTGGTATTAAATACGTACATACCAAATTTGATCTCTCTATGACAAACATAATCTTATGTATTCAGTTTTAAACTTTTTGGGTTGTGTGGGAGGTAGGCGTGTGCTTTGGCGGATGATGTCCATTTTTCAAAACCATATTTTTTTTTGTCATAAAAAAAATACGTCCCAAATTTTATCTCTATAGGTTAAACAGAAGCTTATTTATTCCGTTTTCAATTTTTGGGTTGCATGGGAGGTGGGCGTGTCAGCGAGCAGATGACACCCATTTTCGAAGACATTTTTGTGTTAATACAGAACACATACACACCAAATTTTATTGTTGTAGGTTAGTTATGAGCTTATTTATACCCTGACCTTTCAGGTTTAGGGTATAATAAAACAAGAAATCCGTTAGACAACCATACCCTAAGTGGTATTTTACATACAAAAACTCTAATGAAACATCAAAACTACATTAACTTAGAAATACAAAAAGAGTGTTTGCAGTTACAATTTTACAATCAAGTAAAATGTACAATAACTAAATGTGATGTATTTCAAGTCGTTTTTTTAACTACTTGTTATTATTTTTTTATATAGTATTAATTTGTTGACGTGTTGTTGAATTAAATGAAATAAAACACTTAAGAAAATATAAATTATTCTCTCATTTTACATATTTATTTATACATACTTTTTAAAAAAGGGGAAAAAACGGGAGAACGTGAAGCGAAAAACGGGAAAAATTTTCGGAAATGCATGGAAAAAAACGGGAATGAGCTCTCCGAAAATCTGGCAACACTGCATGGTGGTCCATTACTGAGATCTGTAATTAATGTATCTAAGTAGAGACCACAGTTGACTTGTTTGAGATTACGGAAACTGCGTGAAGAACTCTCCAGTTCTTGATCCTATTTGATATATGCACAGAGGCTAGAGTAATATCTAAGACTTCCTGCCTGTTACTAATAGTAACTGTAGGTTCATTGCCTTTATAACTTATAATAAGGTTAGTAGTAAAAATGCAATCGAAAAGAGACTCACCCCGTTTGTTGGTGTCTGAGCTTCCCCAGATCACATAATGAGCGTTAGCATCGCATCCAATTATGAAGTCTTTGGCTTGTGCTGTCGCTATACCAGGTCTATAAAGCTGGGTTCAAGAAAGACTTCGTGATCGTGTGCCATGTACGCTGATGTGACCCACAGACTGCTATGGCCTATCACAATGCTTATGGCCACAGTGTCCTTGCTGCTGAAATTAGAGAGAGTTAAAGCACTCAAATTTTTTTATTAGAATACGCGCCCTTGGTTAACCTTGTGATCTGGTATATACAAGCGTATATGTTGGACACTTGAGTCCGCATACCAGTCCGCAGACTACCAACGGCTTCTGGATCAAGACGATGTCTTCTTCGTCTTTGGTGAGGCGAAGAATGAGACTGGCGGACGCAGCCTTTGAGTGGTTGAGGTTAATCTGTGCTACTCTCAGCATCAATACTGGTAGTGACTGACCTCCACAATGGTGATGTCAGACTCGTCGTAAGATTTAAGGAGGGACTGCGCCAGGCGGAGCTAGCGTCGTCTGGTACAGAGGAGCATGATTGAGGAGATGGAACGTTCTTAATTGGTTCGGAAGCTTGTTCTTCCTCCAATAACGCTTTATCTTTTTTGAAGACCCTCATCTCGATGGAGGTGAAACCATAGTCTACCACACAACTTTTAGATGACAAGATAGCCAGAGAATCTTGATTGATAACAAAAGGTTATCAATTGTCAACTTCCAGTTACCTGTTGGTAGATCATGATTTCCCAACCGAATCAACTCCAAGATTGTTTGAGGGTCGGACGGTTCAGCAGGGATCCGGGAACGCGCTCTTGGTTAAGGATCTTATCCCTATCAACAACATCGAGTTTGGCGCCCAGCCATACCTTACCTATCCTGGAGATAGCGATCTTATAGTGATCAACTAATCTGGTCGGCGCAGGGGATCAGCTTCATATGGCCCTGATGCCATCCACTGTCACGGTAGGAAGGGCCCTTGCCGGGGAACTCCTTCATTATAGGAATGAAAATTGTAGCCAGTTTGACTACTATCTTCCTCCATTTTTCAGGCGAAATGCTGCTGTCGGGATCGCTTTTGTCGATCACTGCGATAGTATGTGCCAGCTAATATTTCACTGAAAAGCTTAGGAGTGGATGTGTTGCCACAAGCTCTTTTAGCCACCGCTTTTTAGGGAGCTTTTGCTTCTCCTAATATGCCCACGGCTCAGTTCAAGGACGACTTCTGTTGCACGGTACGCTGGTTTTCAGGTACGCGGAAAGCGCAGTCCCTTACTCGCATCGCAGATTTCCGTGCAGCTTGGTTCGTCTTATCGTTGGGTGGCTCAATTTTAGCCGACGCTGGCTTGCTACTTCCGCTGGCACCAGGCTTTATAACCTGGGCAACAGCTTCCGTCGCTGGCACGGTGGGTGGCTTGTCGCCAGGAGCGTTTAAAGACCGCTTGTCTGTAGGCTGTTAGCTTGGTGGAGCGTTTAAATACCGAGTGTCTGATGCCGCTGAGATCTGCATCTCGTTAGTATTTTGAGACTGCCCGTCTTGTGTTTTGGTTTTTTTTTTGTTGGTGTACTCATGCTGGTTTGTACGGTCACCCTCCCTTCGTAAGACGAAGAGAGTTAAACTGGCAGGTTCCAAGACCTATCTGCAGGGGTCAGGACTGCATTCGAGTGCTTAACTGCAGCTTCGCGTGCAGTCCCTATCCAGCCCGAGTCTTGGTTCGGAGTCTGCCAGTATGGTGACCAGTGTTGCCGTTTTGGCTATTTATAGCCAAAAGTGGCTATTTTTTTTGCTTGTGATCAGTTTTGGCTATTTGGCGATTTTATTTTTCATTTGGCTATTTTTTTTACGCGGCTATGTTTTTGCATTCCGCCAAAAATTTATTTTTTATTTAACATATAACATTTTCAATTGCCTAAGAATCGCATCATCCGGGTATCACCGACTGTAAGCTGCTTAGGCCGGTTCGCCGGGAAGATTCGCCAATGTACCGCCGAGAGGAGTTATAAGAAATTCGCCGAAAAGGGTGGCAAACGAAGTCCATTTAAGAGTCCTCAGCAATTTGCTCTGAAGCATCGCTGTTCTGTCCGAATTCAGTGAATGTTTTTGTGAATTTGTTTTTATGAATTTGTTTTTATTTCGCTTCGATATAATGCGACGCTGCTTCGAAACTATACTATTTCAGCTTTTTGATTAATTTTAACAATTTTTCAGAGCCTTTTGTCATATTCCCATAATTGATTTTGAATATTTTTCAAAAATCCATCTTCCAACAATCGCCGAAATGAGCAAAGGAACATTTTGAAAATTTTCGTGACTCGCGCATTTATTGTTTGAGCATTTGAAAAGCGATGCATTTTCCCAAAAACACTTGGGCGAATCACTGGTGCATCGCAAAATCCACTTTTCTGCCAATCGTCTTCCAAATGTTTGCAGGGAAATGAACGTGAGGGTGAACGTGAGGTTCATTTGAAGACGGCCTGTCAGTGATGCTTATCGTGCAGCCGAGCGCAAGAATATCCAATAATTTGACATACAACATCTCGAATCATGTGTCACATAAGAGTATGCAACAATGTATATAACTTTGATCATTGAAAGAAATTCTGGTTTGTTTTCAAAAGTATAATAAATTGGAAAAGTAAGTTGATATAGCATTACGCCACATATATAACATTCTCCACTTGTTTCACTTGATTTCACTTTCTCACCTACTTATCTATCTCCCATTTCTGAACCAAGGCAGACTTGACTGAATACGTTTAACACCTGAAATCCTTGGTTCAAAGCTAAAAAAAAATGTAATACTGTTTTTACTTCCGAAAATGCAAACCTTATTTTTATTAAGTTTTTTTTACTCTTATCAAGTAAAACATTAATGAGGTAAGGTCCTTCTATATTCAAGGTCCGTCTTTTTAAAGGATATTTGCCCTAAATGTGTTTAAAATATGCTCTTATATTTTTTTAACACATAATTTTTTATAACATATTTAAAAAAAAACATGTTTGTAAATCTGTTTCCAGTAAAAAACGGTACTATGTTGTACAAAAAACTAGTTAGTTAAAAAAGGTATGAATGTTAGTTTTGTTTCTTTTTTCTAATACAATTAATTAACCTTTTGGCTATTTTTTTTACATTTTGGCTATTTTTATTTTCTGTTTTGGATATAAAAATAAATTTACTCCGGCAACACTGATGGTGACTAATAAAAATAGAGGGAAAAGGATGTAAACCGTGCTCTAACCCCAATGCCGCGGTAAGGCCACTGTTACTCTCTGAGGCGGCCAGGTATCAGAGAAGCTCCGTAATAATACAGGCGAATTTTATACTCCCTGCCTGCAAACCATCCAATAGGCACGGAAACGCATAGAATTAGGGAGTTGATAGCTCTTAGTGCATTGCTCTTCATTGACCTGTATGACATGGGTGACCCTGCTAGAAGCCGAAGTTCATAGCCCATTGAGTCATTGCAACCTTAGCCTCTACACCGCCTCAAGGTGGCTTTCTACGTAGGAAAGCAAGTTTAAATGCTTCTTGCTTATTTTTCCAGCATTTTGCTTATTCATGGTGTTTGTGCTTATTTCGGCTTATGTTGCTTATAAGCACTTATTTTCAACATTATCGCTCTACTTTGCCAGAAAAAACTTGTCATTTTTTTGTAATTCTGGGCTCCATCCCGTCATAACGTATTCAAACTTGCTTTCCCAAACAGTCCATCGCCACCAAATCCTATTATAACACGATGGGTTACGTGGCTAAAAGTAGCCATTTATTTTACGATAATTTTGATGATGTTAAAACTGTTAGAGAACAATTCTGTGATGAAGATTCTGATGCAATCTGAGTGGCCAAAGAACTGTTTCAATTCAACAGTTTAAATTCTGAGCTCGCATTTATTAAATGCCATTTTTCCTCAATAGTTCGTTCGATTGGAAAACTTGAAACCCAAAGACTTGAGTTGAATGAAAGCATTGGCCTTGTAGAGATTGTAAAGATTGCCCATAGATTTAGATTTAAACAAAGTTCTCTTTAAAGCCACTGAGAAATAAGTTTCTTGATTTGTATTTACTGAAAAAACTTATCCCGAGAAACAATTTGTATCCGTTCGAAAATGCTCAGGCACAGAAGTCCGAAGTATCAGACACAATTTTATTTTTTAAAGCTACGAGTAGCAACGACCAATTGCGAAGCTAATGAAAAAAAAAGAAAAGCACATTGATATGAAGCCGAATGCAAACGAGCTCTAGCCCACAGAACAGAATTATTTTACTTATTGGTTTTCGAAAAGTGCTTGATTTTTTAACTAAAATTTGCTCGAAATTTTACCCAATATTCCCTGAAAACGATTTTAACTATAATGTACCCGAAACATATCTAACAAGTATAGTCACCTGAAATAGTACCGAAGTTAGCCTGTATTATGTCAATGAAGTGTTAAATAAAGAGCGATTATATTCAGACACAATAAACCGACGAGTGCCCGATTTGGTCTTCGTTCGTACACTGTGCCTGCCCAAGGGTTCCAAAACTAGCACTTTTTTCGGTGTAGAGGTCGGACATTCACCGACACGAGCACCGGACATTTATTAGCTACTTTATTGACTCAAAATATGAAATTGTTTCTCGGGTATTCTTTTTAATTACTGTCCGGTAACATCTTCGTATGTTGAGCGATCATTTTAAAAAAACGCTCTTGCTAAATCAAAAGCGCCTTTCATTTACTTTTGAAAACTTAAAGCAGCACCTAGTAGTATATTCTACTATAAATTCATTATTTATTTAAGAACTCCATTGTTTTCCAATGAACTTTTGAAAAAATTTTTTTATTTGGTAGATAGTTTCTTGGCATTTAACATTTAAATATAATTTCGGGCATATGGCCACCACGACGATTTTGCACAAAGGTCATTCTGGAGGTCCAATTTTCGACCACCTTTTCAAGTATTTGAGGGCGTATTTCAGCAATGACACGTTGAATATTGGTTTCCAAAGCGTCAATCGTTGCTGGTTTATCCACATAAACCAATGACTTTACGTATCCCCACAAAAAATAATCAAGTGGCGTCAAATCAGACGAACGCGGTCCATTTCTCGAAATAATGTTGTCGTTGATTTGTTCTTTCAATAAGTCAATTGTTTCGCCAGCAGTATTTTAAGTGGCACCATCCTGTTGAAACCACATTTCGTCCACATCCATAACTTGAAGATTTGGCAACAAAAAAAAAAAAAATTTTCCATAAAGTCGATGGACAAGTCCAACTTCTTGCGCACGACGACGAATCGATAAATTGTTGTTTTCTTCGACACTGGCCTCAACGACAGCAATATTTTCTTCTGTACGCACTCTTCACATTCTTCTCGGTGGCTTGGCATCCAAAAGAGTGAATTTAGACCGAAATTTGTTAATTACGTTCTTTACGGTGGTCTCAGACGCACGATTATGTACACCATAAAATTCACGAAGTGCTCTTTAAACATTTTTAATTGAATACTGTTTTTGAAAGCGTTGTTCTGGAGTTAACCTATTCATGATGATTTGCCAAACAATACTGAGTAGAGACGTCACTTTAAACTGTCAAAACAACTGTCAGACAATAGAGTAATCCATATTGAAAAGAAACCTCATAAAAAAACACCCTTTGCTATTACAGTGTGAAGCTATTAAAAACAACACCTTTTTTATTAATTTTTTTTACATAGTATTATTAAATTATTTAATTCAAATTTATTTACATTACATACAGTTAAAGTTGAAGATATACAAAAAATGTTTTTTTTGTTATTGTATATGTTGTTTGAAAAACAAATTAACAAAAACCACCTCTTTTTGGTAGAAATTCTTAGCCGTAAAATACAAAATATAAAAGTTTTTCGGCTTTTTATAGCTAGAGTGCTGAAAAGAGTCTATGAAGATCACAATGAATCAAGATTCATCAAAATCGATCAAGCAGAACTCGACATATCTTAGAAACCAATTCGAAAAAACTTGTTTCGAGAAAAACGCGATTAGATTTTCTTCTATGAACGATAATACAGTACGACCTCGCTCAACGCAATCTCGTTACACGCAACCCCTCGATAATTGCAATACCCCAACTGTTAACATTGCAGACTTTGTTAACGCAACTTACAAAAAAAGTTGCACTTCTCTTTCGTTCTTTTGTTCATTCGTCTCTGTCGAAAAAATGACACAGCACAACCAACGAAAAAATACTCGAGGAAAACTTTGACGACTTTCAAGATATTCCTAATACTTCCGGTTGTGAGCAAGAAGTAAATGTTGAAAATGATGAAAATGCACAGCCAGAAACAGCAGAATCAGGAGTAGAATGTTAAAATTCAATTGGTATAAAATATAATATAACACAAATGTATTCAACCAAATCCATTTACTTTTGAATCTAATGATACCCAAGAATAGAATAATCTAAAAAGTCCTTATGAATACTCTGAAGAATTTTTTACCAGCGATCTGTATGAAAGTGCCACATTTTATACAAACTTGTATGCTACAGAAAATAGAATTGCTGGTTTTAAAAAAAAATACAAAGGCAGAGATTCAAACCTTGATCGGACTTCAAATCGCTATGGGAAGCATGCAATTACGCCGAACTTCTTTGTTTTGGGACCCAACATTGGGTGTTGCTCTTTTTAAAGAATCGATGTCATTAAGAAGATTTCAACAGCTGCGATTAAGCCTTCATTTCATAGATAATTTGTCTATACCAAATCGCTATGATGACAAGTTCATAAAACTACGCCAACTTATTGATACAATAAAGAAACGATGCTTGAAAGAACCTATTGAGCAAGATGTGTGCATCGATGAGCAAATTGTGCCATTTAAAGGAAGGCTTTCTTGTAAGGTGTACCATAAAGGAAAGCCGAACCCATGGGGTATTAAAAATTATGTTCTTTGCGGAAAATCTGGATTTTCTTACGATTTTGAGTTATACCAAGGAAAACAAACAAAAATTGATTCGGAAAACTTGGCAAAATACGGATTTTCAACCGCAATAGTTATGCACTTGATACAAAGATTAAAAGAGATTTTTTTTTTTAAAGAGAGATTTTTTAACTCCTACAAATTACTTGAAATTCTTACGCAATTAAGTATAAATGCTGCTGGAACCGCACGTATTAACAGATTTGGAAGAGCAGCATTCAATTCAGATAAAGAGTTGCAAAAAAGAGGACGCGGTGCATCGGAGTGCTTTATAAGCAACGATCAAAAAATTTGTCTAATCAAGTGGCAGTATAACAAGGTAATAAATACATCTTGCTTCAAATTTTGTAGGCAGAGGAGAAGAGGACATTGTGAGGAGATATTTTAAAAACTCAAAGCTATTTGTTGAAGTTAAAAGACCGGAAATAGTGCAAAAGTATAACTCCTCGATGGGCGGCGTTGACTTGTTAGATCAACTTAGAAGTTATTACAGAATTTTTTTTAAAGTCATCGAAATGGATACTACGTCTGACCACACATTTTATTGATTTTGCTTTAGTGGCCTCCTGGTTACTTTATAAAAAAGACTGCATATAAAATCTATAAAAGCTATGCGAAAGACGTGAGAAAGCAAGAATTTTCAAATTGTAAACGAAGTTAAATATGTCTTGTTTCTTATTTGTTGACAATGTCTGATTTCTGAAATGAAGTGAGTGATTTTTCACTAATGCGTGATTTTTTTAATCACGAACTTTATTGTTGAAGAGTGCGTTCCCAACACTGCAAATTAAATTTGCTAATTGTACGTTCACACTGATTTCTAAATGCGCATTTAGAAGTTCGAAAATTCAACCAAATGTCAAATGTTCACATTAGACCCCTTTTCCACTCGGCAATTTTTCTTGCTGGCAAGTCGAGTTTGTTGGCATCGGGACGTGACGAAAGGGGATGAGTACAGACTTGCTCGTACCGGCAATTTTTCTTTTGTCCTGCTCTTTCTTTGAAGTTTCACTTTAGTTTTATTCAGAATTGCTCAAGAAAACTTGCTGGGTGGAAACGCAAATGGCAAGTTCAAAAGAGAATTGAAAACTTGCTGGCAATAAAACTTGCCGTGTGGAAAAAGGGACTTAGGTAGAAGCGTAAAATGCGAATTTAAATCAAAAAAGTAAAATATAAGAAAGTGCTGTAGTTGAACAAAAGTGCGGCACCTCTCATATTTGTGTTGGTTCTCACAAATACATTAACATTCACAAAGGGTCGTATTTGGTGGCATCGTTAAAAAAGGGCCAAACTTTCGGATTTCGGAAACTTGAACAACGTGACTGTTCAATATGTGATCAAGTTTAAAGCAATCGCTATCTTATTTGTTTTGTTCAATAAAATACTATATTGTACTACTTAACTTTTTCCACACCACCCTTTAGGTACACAATTTGGTGCGTTACCGATTTTTTCCTGGGTGTTCGGTTCGGTTTCACTCTAAAGCTGAGAATAAAATAAGCAAATAATATAAAAAGTTATTAATTTTAAAAAAAAAAAATTTGTTTATACACTTGGTTTATATTCAATCATTCATTCATTTAAAAAACGCGCCCTAAAAATGTGTGAAATTATGGAAAATGAATGCACCTATGGAGAAATGATTGTACTTTGACAATTCGATATCCAATGTTGGGATATCGAATTGTCAAAAACACCCTTCGTCTCGCTCATCACATGCCGCATCACACGTACACTAGGCCGTATCGAAAATTTTAGATCGTATTTTTAGAGGTCTCGAAAGTTGCATAGGCTTGTCAAGATCACCCAAAAAAAATTTTATAAAAAATAAAGGACATCTTCCTGCCCCGCAAGGACTAAGTTCTTTTTTGGGAAAAACAATAAAAAATAACGATCTTAAAATGCTTTGATTTTTTTAAGAAAATCCACACATATCTTAAAGCAAAAGTAATAATGCAGTTTAACTAACAATTTCTTGCCACACACGGTGCTACTCATGATTTTTACCAACAGTATCCTGTATGAAGGATATTTGAAGCGAAAGTTGTACTTGGGATAGCACAAGACGTTTGATTGTAAGCATTGGTTATAAATTTTGGTGGTACTGTTTATAGTGTTGATGTATTCCATAAATAACATGAATTAATAATTTGCATAGGTTTTGCATTTGTATTCTCTTGTTTTAGAGAAATGTATACTAGAACGCAATTTTTTAACTTTTTCAAAAAAATGAATATAAGATTTTATGTCAAGTGATTCAGAAGTGTTGTCGAAGATAATCTTCTCAATTTGAGTTTTTTTAAAATTTCTGAATATGATACTGCCTAAAAATATTTATTTAATATATCAGCTTAAGACCACGATTTTATTTTCTATTTCGATATTTTAAAAAAAGTTCTTTCCTAGTATCAAATTTCTCAATTTGAGTTATGTCCCCTTTATGGTTATAATTTCATTAAAACACATTTTAAAAACAATTGTTTAGTCTTTTGAGACCGACTGAATGGCATAAAATGTATTTTAACGATAAGACAACCATAAAGAAGATATAACTTAAATTGAGAAATTTGATGGTACGAAATAAAATTTTTTTAAGTATTAAAATATAAAAAAAAATCGTGGTCTGAGCCTGGCATATTAAATACATATTTTAAGGTAGGGTCATGTACAGAAATATTTGAAAAATCCAAATTGAGGAAATGATCTTCGACAGCACTTCTTATGCCCTTGATATAAAATCTAATATTAATTTTTTTGAAAAAGTTAAAAAATTGCGTTCTAGTATACATTTCTCTAAAACAAGAGAATTGATATGCAAAAACTATGCAAATTATTAATTCATCATATTTAAGAAATACGCCAACACTATAATCAATGCCAACAAAATTTAGACTCAATGGTTACAATCAAAAGTGATGTGCCATCTCGAGTATAACTTTCGCTTCGAATATCCTTCAAACAGGATACTGTGGGTAAAAATCGTGAGTATCATCGTGTTTGGTAAGACATTGCTAGTTAAACTGCATTTTTATTCAAAATTATATATGTTTAATAAATACTGTTGCTTTGCGTAAAATAAGATTATTAAAGCAATAGTTGTGTAAACATGTATAAAAATTAAACAAAAAATCATTGGGTCTTTTGACAAAAATAGGTCGTCGTCAATATAATATCTATATTGTGTTGATTTGTTGAAAAAGCATAACCAATGAATGCTGCTCAGTACATATGTATGTAGTTCAAATTAGTATTTTGTATTGAAATGTATTGAAATGTATTGAAATGTATTGAAATGTAAAAACAAAATCGACGTTTCTGCTCATGTAAAATTTTTCACTTATCAGTTTAGTGTACTTAAACATCGATTTATTCATAATTATTATCGATAATTAATAAACTGTCTAGAGTTATAGGCCTGAAAAAGTTCGTTCAATCTGCATCAAAAATTTGAAAATATTTGCAATTGCATTAATGATAATAATGTTTTCATGTATTTTTTTTTAGATTATTTTCACAAAACTTCAAATAACTTCATTATTTCTTATACAATCTTCGTTATCAATATACCATTGGAAAAGTATGGACGGCTGTCATTTATTTTTGGACAGAATCGCTAACACCGAATAACAAAACAGGACTAGTTAAAAAAAAAATTATATTGGAGAAGAGATCTGCTGGAAAAATACTTTAAACCATCAATGGGCATGTGCGGCTCTTTGTTTAATAGTGGCTCTTATTTTATTTTCCCATTTGTGTGCAATTTACCTGAAGGTAAAATTTTCAAAATCCAAAATACTGTATATTTATACTCTATAATTATATTTATAAATCCTTATATACATTACATTTTGAGCACTACACCACCGCCCGCACATTGCTTTAATGAAAAATTAATATATTCTGCATATTAACAGCATCCAGAAAAACCATCAAGCAATACTAATTTTTCAGAAAAAAAAGTCAAAATAATGTAGCTAATATATTTTACACAACCCTCCTCTTAATTTTTCCAAACTTCAATGCAACTTAGGCTGTGCTCACACGTGAATCAAATGATTGAAGAATAACGGGATTTTTTGTGCATTTTACTCTCTCTGAGTTGATTTGACCGAAGTCTGCTCACACGTGGTTGTTTGATTGAACCTCCGAAGCAGGCTTTTCTGCTACCTACTGTTTGCGGTTAGTATCATTTTCCTACTGTTTTATTTCGTTGTGTTTTGTCGTGCTGTCTGCATAAAAGTTGACAAAAATTGAGAACGGCAGTGAAAATTTGTATCTTTACGGAATAAAATTGATTTCGTTAGGAAATCAATATGCCGAATATTTTTGTTTTTCTTTGGAAAACAATATTCGGTCAGCTGTCTTGTCCACGAAATGGTAATTTTTCACTTTTAATATTTTAAAAACAATACACAACACTCTACACTCACAAACATTTTCTCCTTTCTTTACTTATAAAAGTATTTTTTTGTTAAATCTACTAACTTCTTATAATAACTTACTACTAAGCAGCAGCCGAGTAAAAGTTTGCAACGCTTTGACTGAATGATTCAGGTCTAGAGCGTGGTCAAAACTTTGAATGAAGCGATGACGTATTCAGAGTTCATTTTTTTTTTTAGCTGGACAAACAACAACAAATTTGAGTTCATTCAATCATTTGATTCACGTGTGAGCACAGCCTTAGACATGCTTTTTTCTTTAATTTTCGCTTGTGTCAAAAATCTCTTCCCTCTTGTCAAAATTTATACTATACCCTGAGTATCAATCCGAGTCAAAAGTTTCCGATTGGCACCAGTGCTGCCGTTTTACAATTTTGAATAGTAGTAAATTTCCAGTTTTTGGGGAGTATTTTGTAAGTTTTAGGAGTACTTTAGTTCTTGGAAATAATGACAAAAAATAACTTTACCAAAACAAACATATAATGATATAAAATGTTATTATTTTTCCTTTTTATTAATTTGCCTTGTTTTTTTATTTCATTAACAAAGTTTAGCCAATTAAGCACACCTTTTTATTGGTTTATCCAAGTTATAATTTTTCCCAATCGGTTCAAAACGATACCTTAACGATATTCCTTTATTAAATTAAGCTCTGAAAATATCCTTTCTGCAGTTGCATTGCCATGTGGAAACGACAATATTGTGCTTAGTAATTGAAGGGCTTATTGCATAAACATGATAAGCCAAAAATAAAAATTTTGAAATAATCGCCTTTGAATCATTTTAAAAATACATAATATAGACAGACGTTGCATGTTGTAGTACTTTTAATACTTGTATATGTTGTTATCCAACATGTAGAAAAGTTAATGAATAATAGTGGAAAGCACAAAATTTGCTGTTTTACGATTTCTTGGACTTTGTTTTGGTATAAGAAAATTTTTGTAATTAATCGTTTATCATCTTTTGTTTTTGCAGTACTAAACTGCAGAAACTGAAATTTCGTAAAATTTTAAAGCAATGAGTATAACTTCCATAAATGGAAACATATCGCCGAATGGTTTTAGATTCACATAAGTTATGTTCTTAACTAGAAGTCTGCTAACTTATTTTCCAAATTCGCGAATTTTTTCCATTTGGCCGCCTCATTACACTAAAATTATTTTTTGCATTAATGGCGAGTAAACATTAGGCCGTTTTGAGCTATTAATAAATAGTAGTATTTTTTGTGTTTGGGGAGTATAGTAGTACTCAAGAGCCAATAGGAGTATAATACTCCGATAGTAGTACTTTCGGCAGCGCTGATTGGCACACAGCCTAAGCAAAAAATTCTGACAGTAAACAAAATTGACAACTAATGAAACCAGTTCAAGTCAGAGATGAGCAAAAAGTAGCGAGTAGCAGTTTTTCGAATATCGAATCAGGGTCGCAAACTGCTAAATGCTCATTAGAAGTAGCATTTAAGTGAATTAACTTGACAGAATTTTCTATGGGTAAATGCGCTTTTAGAGAAGCATTAATGAAATAAATGCGCAATAAGCTTTAAATGCGCATTTAGCTTCCAGTGTGAACATAGTATAACGCAGGTATAAAGTTTAAACTTTTAAAAAGTTAATATTAAGCTAATGTTAAGATATGTATTATATTGAATTATCAAAAATGTTCATATATTTTTAATTTTGATCTAGTAAATAAGATATTAATAAATTTGTAGCAATAATCTTTTACTAATATAACCAAATATCTCATTATTTGTAAAATTGTATGGCATTAAATGCTCTTTTATGCTGTAAAATTGGAATTGCTTCTAAATGATTTTCTGTTCTGTGTGTGATTTTGGGTGTTTATACCCTAAACCTGAAAGGTCAGGGTATATTAACTTTGTGCAAACGTTTGTAACGCATAGAACGAAGCGAGTCCGGTATAGAAAAGTATATATATTCTTGATCAGCGTCACCACGTGAGTCGAGCTATCCATGTCCGTCCGTCCGTCCGTCCGTCCGTCTATGTGTTGTCCGTATACACAGGATAAGAAGAAGGAGTTGAGATAATTGGATGAAACTTGGTACACATGGTCACATGAACCCAAGGATCTGCTCTATTGAATATTTTTGCTCTATTGAATCCGCCCACGGACACGCCTACCTCCCATACAACGCAAAAATTGAAAACTGCATAACTCAGCTCATAATTAACCTACAACAATAAAATTTGGTATGTATTTGTTTTGTATCAACACAAAAATTTTTTTGAAAAATGGGTGCCATCCACTCACGGACACGCCCACCTCCCATACAACCCAAAAATTTAAAACGCAATAAATAAGCCTCTGTTTAACCTACAGAGCTAAAATTTGGCACATGTGTTTGTTATAACAAAACAAAGACGGTTTTGAAAAATGGACATCATCCGCCTACGGACACGCCTACCTCCCATACAACGCGAAAATTGAAAATTGCATAACTCAGCCCATAATTAGCCTCCAACAATAAAATTTGATATGTATGTGTTTTATATCAACACAAAGATGTCTTTGAAAAATGGACGTCATCCGCTTACGGACACGCCCACCTCCCATACATCCCAAAAATTGAAAACGCAATAAATAAGCCTCTGTTTAACCTACAGAGCTAAAATTTGGCACATATGTTTTTTGTGACAAGACAAAGATGGTTTTGAAAAATGGACGTCATCCGCCTACGGACACGCCTTTTTCCCATACAACCCAAAAAGTTTTAAACTCAATAAATAAGGTTATGTTTGTCATAGAGAAATTAAATTTGGTATGCATGTATTTTATACCAAAACTAAGGTGTGTTTAAAAATTGGAAGTAATCCGTCCATGAACACGCCCACTTCCCATAGCGAAAGCACAATAAAGGCATTAACTGTGAGCTACAGGAATAAAACTTGGTATGTGTAAATTTTTCATCAATATTTAAATGCATATAAAATATAGGCTTCATTCGCCCTTGGAGACGCCCATTTACAATAAAAATTTTTTGTTTTTGAAAAGTGGGTTTAGGGTATTTCATAGTCGGCCTAGACCGACTTTAGACTTTCTTTACTTGTTTTTCTTTAAAATTGAGTAACCTTTTAATGTTTAATTAATGTTTGAATAAAAAAAAATTGGATTAAGAATTACAATTACAAATTTTTAATCAAAATTTAAAAAATAATAACAGTATTTTTAAATGTTCATTTCTTGCAGCGTGTGCTCAATTGGCTACGCGTCCAGAGCTAAGTTTTATGTTGAAATTTTTTGTTAACGTTTTTCAAGCGGCCATTGTGCCATTGTCTCTATACGGTGTAACGATGTGTTGTGAGCAAGGGTAGGCAGAATCACCCAAAAGGTAATAATCTGTAACAATATAAAATTTATTTATTGTTAACTTTATTATTTAAATGTTGTTTTCATAAAAACCTCCACAAGCTGAACCCAACTTCTTAAAGATAGCATAGTTTTGTAATAGCCAGCTATCGTGGCAAGATCCTGGATGACCAAGGAATACTTTTATGAATTTTTTTTCTTCATTGCAAATACCGTGGACGCTTAAACTTACATTTCACTAAGGGAAAAAGTTATGTAGTCAGTACAGAGACAGCTATGTAAAATCTATGCACTGCAACTTGTATGAGAACGCAACGAGAGCTGTATTTACTGAGTAAAGGGAGCGTGTACTGACTACATATCAATTTATTCACTTTTTAAAATGAATAAAAAATGTATTCAATACATCATGTTATGTGTTGAATACATAGCAGACTTCAATAGATACAAGCAACGTGTACTCAATCAACGTGTTATGTAATTTTTTACAAAATCTTTACTCAATACATAAAATATAGACTCAGTACACCTCCCTCTTATACGATTGAAGTGACACATTTATTCAGTACATAACACATGGACTTAGTACACGTATCTGTTGCACATCGGCATAGTACAACAAGGAAGGTAGTATTAATCAGACCGAAACAGCTGTTTAGCGTAGGCATATAGTGTCAAAATGCTGTAATGACAATTGACGGTGTTGTTTTTATTTACAAAAAAGAGGATTTTTGTGAGAAGGGGAAAACAAAATTTTTAAAAATGGCAAAATTTTTAAATTTTGTTAATTAAAATAAGTTAATTTTGCATTGTTTTAAAAAAACACAAATTGAAGTGGAAGATTTTAAAAAAGAAGAGTTTGATTTGCAAACACTTGTATTGTTAATTTGGAACAGGAATGCGTTCAATCTCTCAAAAGTGGTTAGGGCTTGATAAAGGCACGCGGAACTTATGAAAAATTGACAACAGAATAATATAATTTAGCGCAATGATGGGAAGACAAAACTATACAAATTTTGATTTGTTTAAAGAAAAAATTCCCTTTATGTTTTTATTTCAGTGTACATCACTTGTTTTTGACACTTTATGGCCACAGCTCGGCAGCGCAGTCAGTAATAATACTACCTTCCTTGTTGTACTAGCACATCGGCACACAATTTTGCTATTTTATGTCATTCGTTTCTTGATTTTCAAATAAGCAACACCTCTAAAGTATGTAGAAAATCAGAGCGTTGTTTATCCACTGTACTCTAGAACAAAAGCGATGATTGGATAAGAATGGCTGGGTTTCTATAAGTAATTGTCAATTATTTTGTGAAATCTAGTCATTTCTTTATTAAGTTATTTATTGCAAGTGTTGAGAGGGTGATTAACGCACAGACATTATGCATGTACTCATTGCATAAAATTATGTTTTTAACATATGTAATGAGTAAATGATGTATGTACTCATTATATAAATGTATGCACTAAAAATATGTAATGAGTAAATTATGTATGTACTCATTATATAAAATTATGCATTTAAAATATGTAATGAGTAAATAATGTATGTACTCATTGCATAAAATTATGTACTCCAAATATGTAATGAGTAAATTATGTATGTACTGAGTCAATAATCTATGTAATACGTACATAAGATCTTTACTCATTACATAAAATTATTTGTAACAGCTTGCGATGAGTACAGTGTGCATGTACTCACCACATACATCCATGAATTCACGACACATATTTATGCGTTGAGTACATAAAATTCTTTATTGACTACATAACCACTTAAAAGCTTATGTAGTCAATAGAGATTTCAACATGTACTCAATACATAAAAAATGTAAAATTTTTGTGTGCAGAAAACTATGCGATGAGTACATAAATTTATGTATTGAGTCCATAGGTTTTTCCCTCTGTGTTCCCTTGCGGTCAATATAATTATCTTTCCTCTCTTTTGGAGGATCAATAACAATGCGTGCCTCATCGATACAGCCTAAAATGAAACATTTAAGACACATGAACAAATACTTTGTTATGAGGAATAATTTTTGTGTAAGCACACAGAAACACAGCTATATGGGTTTTTTGTGGAAGAGATTTGTCATAACGCAATGACTTCAACTCCTTCTATGACTCAAATTTGTTGCATAGGCTTTCAAACAAGGAAGTTGAAATTCTAAAATGCCTCCTGAAGTCCTTCTCGGTATAATTAGGAACTATCTCGTTAAGATAATTTTTGATACAGTTTCTTGGTTCCGAGGAGATGCTAATAAGTTCCTCAATAATGATTTCATAATCACTTTCATCATCACTTTCAGATCCCTCAAAAAGCATTTCTAAAATTTCTTCATCACTCCTTTCAGATTAGATCGAAGAATCTTGTAGCGCAAAGTTCAAAACAGCCTCACTGATATTATTAAATTCCATTTTAAAATTTATGTAATGTTATTTGATTTCACTGTTTGTATATTTATTTTCAACCGCACAACATAACCACAACACACTTAAGAAATGTCAATTTGAAGTTTGCTTCTTCTTCTTCATGCTTGTTCTTATAATGCTGGAAGAAATTCTTTCAGCACACTTCGAGCTAGTTTCGAGCTCGAGAGAGCGATTTTAGGCTCGCGCACCGTTTATTCGATTGAGCTCAAATTTAGACACCGAGTACGTTTCATAGAGAGAAAAATCATAGGGGATGTAAAAAAGTGCGAGGAAGTATATGGGCGTGGCACTCTATAATAACTTCTGAACGCCTGGAACGATTTCAATGAAATTTGGTATGAAGGTTTAACTGCTCCCGAAATAAAACATAGGCTATACAAATTCTAAAGACTTCCGTAAGAGGGCGCTTTGCTTTAAGCAGTGCGTTTTAAAGACTCAATAACTCCTAAACGCCTGAACCGATTTCAATGAAATTTGGTATGAACGTTCAACTGCACCCAAGATAAAACATAAAATATAAAAAATTCCAAAGACTTCCGTAATAGGGCACTTTAAGGAGTGCATAGTTAAAACTCAATAACTCCTAAATGACTTGACCTATTTTTCTTAAATTTGGTACGTGAAATAACTTGACCCTGCAACAGAATTGAGTTTCTTTAAATTTCAGAAAACTTTCGTGAGAGAGCACTTTATTCAATCAACTATGTCTAAAAGTTTTTTCGACAAAAATCAATAAATGAGCAGAAGGCAAACGAAATCAAGAACCAAAGACTGACGAATAAAAAGAAGTTTAACGAATACGATCAAAAGCTTTATAAAGATGAAAAAAAATTAACCGAACAGTATCGACCAAAGCCGAAGTTGAACGAAAACAATCCAAACATCGAAACGATGCTAAAAGGATTTTTTAAAATTAGAATTTTTTGAGATAAAATTGAACTTGAATGCATGCTAAGAAAAACTTTAAATGCATTTTTCTCGAAATGACTGTTTTCAAACTAGGTGACCATTTTCCTCAGAAACCAGACGTCAGATCGAGACGTTGAAGATGCCATTTTTTTGTAATTATTTCCGGCAGGTACAGTTTTATGGAAATTTTACTAAACACTTTCGACGGAAGGAGGGGAAAACTCCAAAAAACGATAATTTAAAGAATTTAATTGATAATTTAAAATATGTTAATATTTTACTCATTTAATTGATAATTTTTAATGAGAGCAGTTTTGAAAATCGTCCTTTTTCTGTGCTCGAGGCACAACCCCGAGTAACACCGGGTTACATCTGCTAGTTATAAATAAAATAAAATGTGCCTAAAAGTAGATTTTTTTCAAAAAAAATTTAAAATATTTTCGTACCATTTCGATACATAGCGCGACTGTTAGATTTTACACAGCAGGACTTCAGCAGTCGACTATCGACTACGACAGCAGCAGCTGCATATCGACTACGACAGTTCATTCATGAACTGTGCTTTGACTGTGAAATTTTAAGCAGCAGACAGCAGCAGCCGAATATCGACTACGACAGTCGGTCGTGAACTACTGCTTTGACTGTCGTATTTTAGACAGCAGCAGCCGATCATCGGCTGTGATAGGTCTTCGTAAACTATGGCTGTGGCTTTGGATCTTTACGCAGCAGACAGCAATTGCTGACTATCGACTGCAATAGTTTTAGAGCAAATTCAAACGCTGCTTTCAATCGCTTTCTTTATATGTGGCAGCAACGTTTTATTAAAGAACTTTTAAATAATTGATGACTGAGAAGTAGTTATTCGCCAATTTTAATAAGCACATGCATGTGGTGCCTCAACACCACACACACAAAACACATACACTACCCCTGCAAACATTTTTAATCGCCTGAGAATCTCCAGCACATCGCTTGGAAGATGAAACGATCGCCGGCGAGCTCTTCTGAGAGTCTTCCGGGAATCGCCGAATGTAAGCAGCTGAAGCCATAAAAGCGATTCGCCGGAAGATTCGCCAACGAATCGGCAGAAGGGGTTTTTATTTGTTGCAGAGCATCGTTGTTGAATGTTACAAGTTGTTGCAAGTTTGAACTAGCGGGCTCTTCAGACAATGTTTTATCCCAGTTTCATGAAGTTTTTTAAAAGTTAAATTTTTTCATTAATTTTAACTATTTTTCAGAGCCTGCTTCATATTACAATGATAGATTTTGAAAGCTTTTAAAAAGTAATCTTCCAACGATCGCCGGAAGGAGCGAAGGAAACTTTTGAAATTTTTTTGAATCGTGCATTCATCGCTGGGGCGATCGAAAAGCGATCAATCTTCCAAAGAACCCTTAAGCGAATCGCTAGCGCGTCGCCAAATGATCTAATCTTCCTATCATCTTCCAAATGTTTGCAGGGAATCTTCCAATCGTCTTCCAAATGTTTGCAGGGTACATAAGAAACACTTCGTATACAAATATAGTTTTAAGGAAACTTGTTTTAAAAAATGTCAATTTTTTATATTCAAAATAATTTCATATGGAAGTATCAATTCAAAAATAAAATTGTAACGATAGAGTCAGAAGCGTTCCTTCGGGTCCGCCCCGTGTACCACCATTTTTGGGGGTGGCACCATTTCATTTTTTCTATTTCTCAAACAGACAGAAAAAGTGATAAAATACTTTACGGTAAAAAATGTAATTGCGGTTCCAAAATTTAAAATTCTGCTTGCAAGTCTAAACAATTGGAAACATTGCGTAAACGTTTCGAGCTGTAAAATCCGAATACTTATTGTAACACAAATGAGTTCATGTTAAGTGCTTAAAATTTGACAGCAGCTTACCACGAAATTTCAGAAAAAGAAATAGTTGTTGAAATTGCTTCCTATGCTACGTAGGCATATAAATACAGCACAAATCGATTTTAAAAGCGCCAAAAATTAGACAGCATTAGAAATGTTCACTTTCATTGTCGAGTGGTACTTTTTGGAAACTTCGTCAAATATTTCATTAGCATTCAAATTATTTCTAATTTGTGTATTAATTTATAATTTGTGCAAGCGAAAAGAGTTTTTCAAAGCTTAAATTAAGTAAAACTTACTAAATTCCATGGGACAGGCAAGAGTTTCCGATCTTGCTATTTCATCCATTGAAAACGAGCTTGAAATCAATATTACTGATTCCAATGAGGTTATTTCAAATATTGCTACTCTTACTGTAAGAAATGTCAGTATTTAAGACAGTTCACAATACATCGAAATGGTTCGATTTACCATTTTCAGTGCACATCTATTTCTCTAATTGCCTAGCCGTTTGACCAAAGTTAGTTAAGATCGGCCAACTTTGGCATGTATCTCCCATACAAAATAATGTAAAAAATTTATATAGGAAAAGTACCCAAGGAAAGTACCCCTAGGAACTGACCGATTTCAACCATTTTTGCAATTATTCTTAAATTTAACATTAGCGACATTTTTAATAAAAATGTTCGCCTGCGATAATAACTTTTAACCCTCTTTTTAATCATTTAATTTATAAAAAAAAAATTGTATTATCTAGGCAGGCGATTTTTTTATAAATTAAATGATATAAAATCGCTCGATTTTAATACAAAATTTTTATCTACAGTAGCTCGTTCTTGTAAATAAATCGAGAAGTTACCGATTTTTATGACGTCACGTTGTATCGATCCTTATTTACCGATTTCGTGCGAACTAGTGTTTGTGTAAGCTCAAATCGCTAAAAATTCGGTCCGTGATAAAAAAGAACACAAATCGAGAAGAAATGATGCGAAACTGAATCAAGTGACAAACAGCTGTTCGTTTGTTTTTATTTTATTTTTCAAGATGTAATTTTTTTTTAATATTACTATTATTGTTATTATTTCCTTGTTATTAGAAAGAGAATATTTTAAATTGAGATGAATGAAACTTTTGTTTTTATGTATGCCATAAGACATGCTATGACTTGAAAACTCGCTCGGACTTAACTTGCTATTAAATAAATATACTTAACCTTAATATTACATACCTATACATTCCCTACGGCAAAAGCAGGGTCAATTGCCCTAAAGTGACCGCTTCTGTGGCAGTTCTTATTTAACCTATCACAGGACAGGTTCGATTTTACTCAGAACGGGACCAATCGTTTTTAAATGTGTTTTGCTATATTTATCTTCTCGTTACCAATAGCTCAGTGGAAGTGCGTTGGACTGTCACGCGGTGGACCTGGGTTCGCCTCCTGGCTGTGTAAGTATACTTCATATATCAACAATTTAAATTTAATAATATAAATTCTAATTCTGTTTCATTTAGTTTCAAGTTTGCTAAACACCTTAAAAAAATTGTAAATTTCGTTATATAAAAAAGAATATTTTATAAATAAAAATGTTTGTGGTTCTGCCGGGGATTGAACCCAGGTCAGTCGAGTACTAAACGTGAACGCTAGCAATCTCGGCTAAACATGAATTTACAAAACATTGGTTCAATTTCATTATCAACGTGCGTATAAGCGTTACGTGTTCTATAAATAGACCGGCTACTGATTAGGTCCAAAGGTATCTATGAGGTGTCAATTGACACCTGCCGATATATTTTTGAACCGGTTCTAGGATTGGTCCAAAGGTATCTAGCCGGTGTCAATTTACCCCTGGCAATGACAACGCCATGTAAAAGGGGCCGGTTGGTTTCATATGTTGGTGGCAGAATTGGGACCGGTCACCATCACTTTGGAACCTGATAGGTGTCACGTGATAGGTTCTGAACCGGTTCTTTTGTCCGTTGGATTACTTTAGCTTACCTTCTCATTATTTGTATTCAGTTCTTCGGTTTTGAAAGCGTTTTTTACTTGCACAAAGTAAATAAATAACAATCGGCAGTGTTCTCATTTTCCTCAGAGTCAGTGATAAAAACTTTAATTTTTATCGATTCACTTTTCTTACACAAACACTTCTTTGAAGGATTCTATTGAAGTGGAATCGAAACAGCTGACAGTCTGTCGATTTGGAACAAAAGAATAGAACAGAAATCTATTCAGATTATTACACGAACACTGTAGGTGAGAATTACGTCAGAGTGACGTCAAATCGGTAATATGGATCGGTAACTGCGATCGGTACGAGTTACAAGAACGAGCTACAGGTATGACCTCTTGCAGAGGTCGTTATAATCCCCAAAATCTTTTTGGGTATTATTACCGCAAGTTTAGCTGGCCTACCTATGCCACGGCACCTTATATCTACATCTACCGGGACATAAAAAAAAAATGTTTAATAAACAAATAATTTTTGTTATTATTTAAAAAAATTCTTGAATTGCATTTACAACTAATTTCAGTTTTTATTCTGAGAAAATTGGCCTGATATCTGAGAAATATGTTTTTCTTGCTTTTAGGGACTTTTTCTATTTAGTATTTTTCGTTTATTTATTAACGTTATGTTTGCACTCTTCTTATAAAATCCATCTG
This sequence comes from Tetanocera ferruginea, assembly GCA_958299015.1. Lineage (NCBI taxonomy): Eukaryota > Metazoa > Arthropoda > Insecta > Diptera > Sciomyzidae > Tetanocera > Tetanocera ferruginea. The sequence continues at coordinate 52,441,779 of OY282641.1, read as the reverse complement.
TAAACTACAAATAAACAATAAAAAATAAAAAAATACCAAACCAAGCGGTAAATTTTTTATATTGCTTTAATTACTATTCGAATGTCGCGTTCTTGTACCTAAATCATCATTTGTTATCAGAACTTCGTGATCGTTCTAAGCAACTGTCTGAAAATTGTTACTTAAATCAAATTTGGTCACCTCACTATAAAAAAAAAAGTTACTATAAGTAAAAATCATACTAAAAATTTAATATTGATTATCGCGTTCGCGATCATGCGACGTTTTTTAAATACACTTTGTTTGGGAAGTATGGAAAGGTTTCATTAGATTTTGCTGAATTTTTTGATAAATGTTAATAGTTCAAATTAAAGCTCATGAGCTAAGTCTCAAGTCATTGGATTGATTTTAAACAGATTTTTAAGAAATTTTCCAATTTGAGAACGTCAATTTGTATAGGAGGTATACGTGGTTTTCATTCTATTTGAATTGATGAACATGATCTCTATTTTCACGATATAAGCTTAAATATCGAATTTCATTACGATAACTTAATAATAACGGCTGTAATCATGTCAACAGATGGGGAGAGATACAAAAACATGGAGGTGTAAATAACCACATACGTAGTACAGGTGAGGTTACAAAACAATATCATAATTTTTCTCACTAGCCGCATATGTATTTTTGTTTTTTTTTATTAATATTACTAATATAAAACTCACAAATAATATTTACAATGTTTTTGGTAGGTAATGCAATGCAATATTTAGCTGAAATTACTTTAACTAATTCTTATTAAAACATGATGAGAAAAAATGTGGCGTGGAAATATGTCAAAATAACAACTATTTCTTGAAAGCCACATTAATCTTATTTAATTTACAAATAACCGCTTTAAAATATTATGTTACGTTTCGCAGACATCTGCATTTTTCTAGATGCAGTCAATAACGAGTTCCATTTTTTGTCGCGTTCGCTATGCCATGCTTATTGCTAATATTTTGGAAACATAAAATCTAGAGAACTTACCTTTTTGTTCTAAATATAGTGCGAATAAAATTCTATCAAAAACTTGAAAAAAAAAGAAAATTTGTTTTGAGTTTTCTTTATTATTTTGCTCCTCAAAGGCGTACGAGTGTCGCGTTCGCGACTATGGAAATGCTCAAATATAAATAAGTGTGTGGTGATCGTGGCGTGCAGGTTAAGTGTATGGCTTAGCACGCTCGGAGCCCGAGTTCAATCCCCAGTCGCGGCGAAAAGTTTTTTCAATAAAAAAATTTTCTGATCGGTCACCACCTCTCTGCAGACAATGGCAAACCTCAGAGAGTAAATAATGCCATGTAAAGCTTCTTGAGAACATAAACTTTAGCCGTTCGGAGTCGGCATAAAACATGTAGGTCCAGTTCTCGGTCAATTGTGTGCAAACATTTATACCCAAATTGCAAAGGCGCGTTAGGTCGGTCGCGCTTTGACAGCTTAAGTAGAAACAACGAGTTGTTATGAAGCAATTCATAATTCGACCTCAAGCTTTGATCGTACTTTGTATCGTAAAAACTGTCAAATCTCGTAGGAAGGGGTAAAGTACGATCAAAGCGCGACCTGCCGAAAAAAGTTGAAAAATGTTCTACTCGGTCGTGCGTTTGACATTTGCTGATAGCGCAGGGTTGTATTTTCATAGAGTTAGCTAAATATGTGGGTATTTTTCAGTTTCTATGGTAAAGACATGTTTGCATGGGATTTGTTATTTTGTCAGAATAGTTATGTTGTAAATGATTTAATTTTTTAATTTGTTTTATGAAAATGATGAAATTCAGAATTAAATGCTTGATGAGTTGAGCATATTATAATTTAATATTAATATTTGTGCCAACATTATTATAACATACTTTGGGTAAATGGGACTTTGTGGGATTTTTTGATTTGACTGCGTATAGTGGCATCATCTAAGTGATAGACGCACAACATGTCAACGCTACATTATGATTTCAAAATTATAAGGTCGGGCGTTTTGACAGTTCATCTCGTAAAGTCGAGTAAAGTACGAGCAAAGTACGATCAACGCGCGACCGACCTAACGCGTCTTTGCGATTCAGCCATTAATAACACACACAATACAATTGATCATAAGAAGCTCGGTCAAAGTTTTTTCAAGGGCTGAAATGGCCAATTTATTTTTTTGTATATAAATAATTACCTGAGAATGTTATGTATTTGTTAACAGTTTTTAAGACTGCGTATTTAATAAGTTTTTTTAGCCTTAAGCTTACATGTAAATGAAAATGTGATATTTTTGTTCTGTTTTTTTAACAATTTTTTATTGTTTGTCCTCCGTTGTTTTTTCGGAAAACAAAGAAAATAATAAAAACACAAAATCTCATCGAATTGATCTCTTAATGCATTTAGAAATTTCTTATAAGGGTGACACCATGGTTATTCGCCCCGGGTGACACCAAGCCTAGGAACGCCTCTGGATAGAGTTCACTTTTAATGAAAATACAATTTTTATAAAAAAGAAATTTATTAGATATTAATAACCCCTACATTGGCGATCCTGCCAGGAGTGAAAACAACAATTAGCAACTAATTTGCAGAATACAATCGAGGATATTCCTGAAAACATTGACACTTTAGCAATCGAAAAGGAATTACCAGGCAACGAGGTGCAAATAAACAATCATATTTGTCGTCACTGCTGCACTTCCGCACAGCACTCATTTCTGCACGAGTGAAGCAACTATATTTTACCAAATATTTTACTGTCTCACAATGGCTGTGCTCACACGTTAATCAAATGATTGAATGAACTCAAATTTGTTGTTGTTAGTTCAGCTAAAAAAAAAAATGAACTCTCTGTGAGAGAGAAAATGAACTTTGAATACGTCATCGCATGATATAATAAAGAGGTACGGTAAAGAGATTCACCACACCGTCTACGAATGTCAAATCAAAAAAAATCAGTGCTGCCGTATCTTTAAAAGCATTCATTAAATATCCATGTTTGTCCACAGTGATTTTGTTGAATTACTTAGGCAGAAAACGGGGAAGTACATGTTTTGTAATTAAAAAATTATGCATCAGCTTTTTCGCTGCTCCACATTTGCTGATGTTATGAGGTAAGTCATTCGCTGAAATCCGTTCTGTGAGACAGTGCACGTTTCCTTGTGATACAGTCCACGTTTACAATACACGTTTCCTTGCCAAACGATGTTAAAAAATTATTTATTAGATTTAGAATGCATGCAAGAATAAAATCTTTAAATAAAAAATTAAGAATACAAAAAGCTAAACAAAAGCTAATGAGCAATTCTAAATTAGTAAAAATAAACTTTAAAATTAAAATAAAAGCGTTTCTTATTTAACACATTCGTTCTTACGTTATTCTTTTAAGCCTTATAAAATTTCAATAAAAATAATTGTTATTACAAAAAACTAAAACGAAATGAAATGATGAAAGTTTGCTGTTTGCAAGATAACAGCTGACTTATCTCTTCAAATGCACAATCAACTTAAGGGGACTTTGACAAATCTATCTGATAAAAATAATTTATTGCCCAAAATATCAGCTTGCCGCTTTTCATGAATACCCTCAATATCATCTCAAATAATATGAAGTTCATAGTTTATTTAATTATAAATACTGCTGGCATCAAAGAAATAAAATTACTTGTAATTTCAGAACAATTTATTATTTACAAATCGATATCGATATTTCTTCACGTTATTTCCCAAACTGAAGTAGTTTAAAAATTATATAAAAACGATTTAATAACGATATCGAATCTAAAAATGCATTTCTTCTTATTTTATCCCTTTTACCCTCATATTTTTCCCTCTCAAAGTGTTTGTCCCACATTTATCAACTCAAAGAAAAAGTGGCATCGCTAATTTTCATTTTCACGTGTGCATGACATTCGTAGACGGTGTGGTGAATCTCTTTACCGTACCTCTTTATTATATCATGATCCCCAATATCAGAAAAAAATGGCTGCCTTATTTTGACAATTTCTTTTGAAATCGGAGTAGGGTTGCATATTTTTGTACTTTCTGATACTAGTACTTTTTTGTGATGCTACTTGAATATGATACTTATACATGTAACAATGAGATTTAAGATACTTATTTTTGAAATAAGTAAATTTAGCTTTTATATACTATCAACTTTTAGATATTTTCTAGAAGTTTGATCTTTTCTATGAAGATTGCATTCGGTTTTAGAAGAGAACCGCTTGACACTTGACAACATAAGCCCACAAATCAGAGCTTTCTTGACAATCTTCTAAATTGAGTTTACTTATTACATAACATGCAAGTACTCTAGAGCATCATCTTGTAAAACTCAAAATTAATTGTCTAATCTTTATATAAATAGGCGTGGGGAAAACAGTTAAGAACCATTTTCTCCTGTGTTTCTCAACTGATTTTGATTATTGTTTTTTTTTCCGAGCGCGGAGAAGGAGAGCACCGACTATTTTTAATAATTAAAATGGTATAATAATTGTCAAGGTAGTATTGACGTTTCAGTAGGAAACAATCATGATTCAATAATTTAAAAGGTTATCCCAATATTTGACGTCTTCTCAAGAAGTTGCGCATAAAAATAAATTTAAAATAGAAAATTTTTTATTTGTGGGTAAGTTTCCATTTTCGGTAAAGTTTCCACTTGACAACTTTTCTGACACTTCCGTAGCGATAGCTTCGCTCCCCGATGTGTCGCTATCACAACAGTTGACACAGCCGAATGTGGCCAACGCATATAACAACGAACAGCTGTTTTTGAAAGGAACTCAATTACTTGTAGATGAGAAAATCAACACTTGTCAATGCTACCTTGTAAATTATTATACCATGGACCCAGGCGATACTAGTATACATGAATATTCATTATATATGTAGTCAAATGCAATTATAATCTAATATAATCAGCCCAATCATGAAACATTTTCTCGCGGGAGTTGTAAATGGGAGTTCCCGTTTTAAAGATAAAGTTAAAATACTTTTCGGAAATTTTTAATGCAATTTTGTTCATCAACCGCCTATATTCATGAGTGTAAAAAAAAAAATGAGATATGTTTATCTGTTATCTTAAAACAGGATACTCCCATTTACAACTCCCTGGAGAAAATGTTTCACGATTAGACAGAATAATAATAATCTAAAATAATACTCCAAGTCATTAACATGTTTCGAGAAATCTTGCTAAAAGTTTTCATATTTATAAAAATTCTATGTTAGGTTACTGTTTTTTTGTGATAACTTTTGCTAGAATCAAGTTTTTTATATAAAAACACGACTTGTGTGTTTTACTTACCAAAAATAAAAAAAGTACTTTTTTTGAGTACTTAACGGACTCAAAACAACACCCTTAAAAAACATGTATCTGAAACCCTTATAATTGTCAAAATAAGGCAGCATGTCAAAAAAAATATTGAAAAATGTCATGTTTCTATTATTTCACCATGGGCTCACACGTTCATCAAATGATTGAATGAACTCAATTTTGTTGTTGTTTGTCCAGCTAAAAAAAATGAACTCTCTGTGAGAGAGAAAATGAACTTTGAATGCGTCATCGCTTCAATCATCGCTTTTATTCTGACAACTTTCTATGTATCATCCATATATATGTTATATCCGCCATATTGATTTGCTAACGTAATAAATTTCAATCCTTAAAGATCAAAATTTTCACTATCGTTCTCCCTTTTAGAAAACTTTTATGCAGAAAGTGCGAAAAAACACAACGAAATAAAATAGTAGGCAAAACGATACTAACCGCAAACAGTTGGTAGCAGAAAAGCCTGCGTCGCCTGTTCAATCAAGCAATCATGTGTGAGCAGGCTTCATTCAAATACTCACAGAGAGAGTAAAATTAACAAAAAAATCCCGTTATTCTTCAATCATTTGATTCACGTGTGAGCACAGCCTTTCACTATAATCGCAGCCTTAGGCTGTGCTCACACGTGAATCAAATGATTGAAGAATAACGGGATTTGTTTGTGCATTTTACTCTCTCTGAGTTGATTTGACCGAAGTCTGCTCACACGTGGTTGTTTGATTGAACCTCCGAAGCAGGCTTTTCTGCTACCTACTGTTTGCGGTTAGTAGCATTTTCGTACTGTTTTATTTCGTTGTGTTTTGTCGTGCTGTCTGCATAAAAGTTTACAAAAATTGAGAACGGCAGTGAAAATTTGTATCTTTACGGATTAAAATTGATTTCGTTAGGAAATCAATATACCGGATATTTTTGTTTTTCTTTGGAATGCATTTATACAATATTCGGTCAGCTGTCTTGTCCACGAAGTGGTAATTTTTCACTTTTAATATTTTAAAAACAATACACAACACTCTACACTCACAAACAGTTTCTCCTTTTTTTACTTTTAAAAGTACTTTTTTTTTAAATCTACTACCTTCTTATCAATAACTTACTACTAAGCAGCAGCCGAGTAAAAGTTTGCAACGCTTTGACTGAATGATTCAGGTCTAGAGCGTGGTCAAAACTTTGAATGAAGCGATGACGTATTCAGAGTTCATTTTCTCTCTCACAGAGAGTTCATTTTTTTTTTAGCTGGACAAACAACAACAAATTTGAGTTCATTCAATCATTTGATTCACGTGTGAGCACAGCCTTACACATGTCAACAGTTGACCGTCAATTCTTGAGCTTTTGGGCGATTTACTCATGCGGTAAGGGGTTCCGTTATTTTCTTCATTTTACTTCGGCGTCATCAGAAACAGTTGACCGTCAACTCTTGACGTGTGTAAATTGAAGCATCAAGTTAAAAAAGAACGTGAATCAAATGATTGAAGAATAACGGGATTTGTTTGTGCATTTTACTCTCTCTGAGTTGATTTGACCGAAGTCTGCTCAGGTTGTGCTCACACGTGAATCAAATGATTGAAGAATAACGGGATTTTTTTGTGCATTTTACTCTCTCTGAGTTGATTTGACCGAAGTCTGCTCACACGTGGTTGTTTGATTCAACCTCCGAAGCAGGCTTTCCTGCTACCTACTGTTTGTGGTTAGTATCATTTTCCTACTGCTTTATTTCGTTGTGTTTTGTCGTGCTGTCTGCATAAAAGTTTACAAAAATTGAGAACGGCAGTGAAAATTTGTATCTTTACGGATTGAAATTGATTTCGTTAGGAAATCAATATGCCGGATGTTTTTGTTTTTCTTTGGAAAACAATATTCGGTCAGCTGTCTTGTCCACGAAATGGTAATTTTTCACTTTTAATATTTTAAAAATAATACACAACACTCTACACTCACAAACCTTTTCTCCTTTTTTTACTTATAAAAGTACTTTTTTGTTAAATCTACTACCTTCTTATCAATAACTTACTACTAAGCAGTAGCCGAGTAAAAGTTTGCAACGCTTTGACTGAATGATTCAGGTCTAGAGCGTGGTCAAAACTTTGAATGAAGCGATGACGTATTCAGAGTTCATTTTCTCTCTCACAGAGAGTTCATTTTTTTTTTAGCTGGACAAACAACAACAAATTTGAGTTCATTCAATCATTTGATTAACGTGTGAGCACAGCCTACAACCGCAACCTAAGAGCCCGAACAGAACCAAAGCGACTGACGGCTAGCGGTCCTCTCTCGGCGAATTGAGCTGAAACACGTCTACAACAAGAGCGGCTGGCGGTTGTCGGAACGGAGTTGCTTTTTGTCACGGTAGTGGTACAATTGACGTGCAACAGACGGACAACATGATTAACATATATGAAAAAATTTTGACTTATTCAATTAAGTGTTCATCAAAATCCATTATGAAGACAATTATTTCGTATATTATTGCGAATTCACATAAATATAACACAGACACAAAAAACCAAACGTCAGAATATACTAAAAACTAAAAAAATTACATTAAACACAGCCAATTCTTAGCAAAAGTATGGCAACATTTATGTTACTCAGAGAGAGGACCGCCAGCCGCCATAGCAAAAATAGAATAGATTCTATTCTGGCGTTTTTCCGTCGCGGATTCGCCCAGCGAATTCGTTTTTGCCGAGTGCATACATTTTAATGTATTCTGCTTAACGGCGAATCCGCCAGCCGTCATCCGCTTTGGTTCTGTTCGGGCTCTAAACCGGAAATAAGCAATTACATGTGCATTGAAAATAGTTAAGCAATTTCAAACACTGCAGCTAAACTCATTTTCAAAATTTCAGAAGAGCATTTTTAAGCTTAAAATCGCTACCTAATAGCAGGTTACCCTGACTTTTGCTGTTTGAATTTGATGGTCTCAAACATTTAATTTCAAGGTACAACCAAACAAATTTTGCGTATTAGTTACTTTCATTGCGAAAAAACGTAATGAAAGTAAAAACCTCACTTTGTCCAAAGTCGGCTTTAGCGGTTATTCCTTGTCGAAACAGATATCCTTGTAAGGACCAAATGGTAGATTTTTATGAAAAAAATTATTTTTCCTTTTACGGAATGTTTTTTTTAACATTCTGTACAAGAGCAAACTTTTTTCATAAAAAACAAGCAACCGAATGGTTTAAATGGCATTAAACGCATTTGATTGAAATAAAAATGTCATGGACTTTCTGTCCGTTTTGCTATGCTGCCGTCATAAGGAAGAATGCCGTATCTAACATGAAAATCAAAATTGATTTTATTGTATTTTCATAGTAAAAACAGCGATTTTTTTTTTGCTTAAATACCAATAATATTGACCAGTGTGGCCCCGACCTGGAAAAAAAAAGAAGCTAAATTGGTCAAAAAAAGAAGTCAAAAAAAAGCTAAAAGTTTTGAAAAAAGAAGCTAAAAAAAATCCAGATTTTTCATACAACTTCAAGTTTTATTTTCGTTTTAACATAACATTCATTTTTAATATAGGTACATCAGTATCATAGGTACAAATTTGTAAAAAGCAAAAAATCATATGGTATATATTTATAAAGCAAAATAATGCCAGCCTTTTTAATTCAAAATGACTTACTTTTCATTAAATAAACTAACTTTTCATTGCATTAATTTTCATTTCATCATTTAAATATAAATGAAAATAATATGTTTATTGAATTGATGTATATTGATGTATATGTTAATATTGAGTCATATTAAGAATAATTTGCTCAAGGGAATTGTAAAAGGGAGTTCTCATTTTTATGACAGCAGGATACAGACATCACATGTTATGTTAAAAGTTTTTACTTAAAACACTCATGAATATTCACGGTTGATGAACAAATTTGTTTCAAATTTTCCAAAATTTCTTGAGCCTTAAAAATGGGAATCTCCTTTTTCCAATTCTCGGGAGAAATTTTAAATGAAATTGAAGGTTTGAAAAATTTATCACTGTCGTGCTAGGAACTTTTATTATTTCAACATGGTTTATATCTCAGATATAATTATTCCCTCTTCATCAGATAAATCGGAGAAACTGCAGCTTGCATAAGCACTACGTGAATCTAACAGACGTATGAGATCAACAGTTACCTCAAAGTCATGACAACATTTTTGTAATCTTTTCAGTGAACATCGAATATTAAGCAACGAGTTAGGCATTTTAATTTTAAATCTATTTCTTTGCTTAGTTTTTAAAATTTTCATTGCACTAAAAATTCTTTCAACTTCAGCGTTACTAAGTGGTTAAACTAAGAAACTGAAAACCAAATTGACGAGCTCAGAAAAAGGATTTTCAAGCAAGGAGTTTTTAAAGTGCTTTACTTCTACCCAAAACTCAATTGTAGGACAGGCTTGACCATTTACGTTTCAATAGTTTTTGCCATTGAAGCTCAATCGAGGTAACTTCGTCTGCAAAATGAGAAAATATATTTTGCTTAACAACGTTATGAGAACTTTCAATAAAAAAAAATCGATCTAACATTTATCTACATGTGAAACGAGAGAGCTCTTAAGGGCCCATCGTTGCTGCCAGATGCTTATTTTCATGACTACACACTAAAAAATTTGTATAGAATTTTTACACCGATCGGTGTTCCAGGGAGTCCTACACCGTTCGGTGTTAAAAAAAAACACCGTGTCAAAATGTTAGAATTTTATATCCGAAAGGGAACATTTTTTCACACCGATCGGTGCTAATAACTAAATATCCGAAGGATGTTTGTGTCAAACCCTATCAGGTGTTTATTTAGAATACGCAAAATTATGATTTTTTCAACACCGAAAGGTGTCATTTTTTAACTTTTCGGAAATATGTGTTTTTAGAATTTTAATTTATTCATTCAAAATGCTAAAAATAATGTTATTCCAAACATAATGGCATTCATGCTCGAAATTTGGATTGAATTTAATTCTATTTAAACCGTTGTTTTTATTTTATTACTTTAATGTTAATTTTGGCCAGAACTGTTTTCACGAACATGACTTGTAATTCTCGACTTTTATTTTCAGTCTTGTGAAATTTCAATTTTCAATTTGTTTGTCAATGCTAACGTGATTTCCGTGTTGCTTTTCTTCTATGCCTTTCTTATTTTACACCGATCGGATAACTTTGTCATATCACACCGGATAAGCGGTGTAAATAAACACCGTTCGGTATATTCGCTCACCGGTATAAATATATTTTGGAAATTTTTTAGTTTTGCCTTACAGTGTTGCATTTAATCGGCAAATTTTTTAATTGTTAATAAATCTAAAAAAGGCTGTTTTCAAAGTAAAAAAAGGCTAAAAAATCACGAAGCTAAATCGTAAATTTCGAGGCTAAACCGCAAAAAAAAAGGCTAAATCTAGCCTCGAAAAGGCTAAAATGGCCACACTGATATTGACTCAAACTGTACCTACACAAAAATTGTCGTACCTACACAAAATATAGCTTAATATATACTGAGCTTAAAAGCATTATCTACAAAAACAGAGCAAAACAAGTAATGAAAGTCTATAGTCGGTCTAGGCCGACTATTAAATACCCTAAACCTACTTTTTCAAAATAAAAATAATATTATTGAAAATGGGCGTGTCCGTGGGCGGATGAAGTCTATATTTTATATGCATTTAACTGTTGAAGAAAAATTTATACATACCAAGTTCTATTCCTGTAGCTCACAGTTAATGCCTTTATTATGCTTTCGCTATGGGAGTTGGGCGTGTTCAATGACAGATTACTCACAGTTTTTGAACACACCTTAGTTTTGGTATAAAATACATACATACCAAATATGATCTCTCTTTGCAAACATAATCTTATTTATTCAGTTTTAAACTTTTTGGGTTGTATGGGAGGTAGGCGTGTCCATGGGCGGATGACGTCCATTCTTCAAAACCATCTTTTTTTGTCATAAAAAACATATGTACCAAATTTTATCTCTGTAGGTTAAACAGAGGCTTATTTATTGTTTTTAATTTTTGGGTTGTATGGAAGGTGGGCGTGTCCGTGAGCGGACGACACCCATTCTTCGAAGACATCTTTGTGTTGATACAAAACACATACACACCAATTTTTATTGTTGTAGATTAATTATGAGCTTATTTATGCTTATTATGCAATTTTTGCGTTGTATTGGAGGTAGGCGTGTCCGTGGGCGGATTCTAAAAATTTTCAATAGTGCAGATCCTTGGGTTCATGTGACCATGTGTACCAAGTTTTATTCAATTATCTCAACTCTTTCTTATCCTGTGTATACGGACAGCACACAGACGGACAGCACACAGACGGACGGACGGACATGGATAGCTCGACTCACGTGGTGACGCTGATCAAGAATATATATACTTTTCTATACCGGACTCGCTTCGTTCTATGCGTTACAAACGTTTGCACAAAGTTAATATACCCTGACCTTTCAGGTTTAGGGTATAAAAAGCAATATCTACATGCAGATACGGCGTGGACGTCATCCGCTTACGGACACGCCTACCTCCCATACAACCCAAAAATTGAAAACGCAATAAAAAAGCCTCTGTTAATCCTACAGAGCTAAAATTTGTCATGTATGTTTTTTATGACAAGACAAGATGGTTTTGAAAAATGAACGTCATCCGCTTACGGACACGCCTACCTCCCATACAACCCAAAAAGTTTAAAACTCAATAAATAAGGTTATGTTTGTCATAGAGAAATTAAATTTGGTATGTATGTATTTTATACCAAAACTAAGGTGTGTTCAAAAATTGAGAGTATTCCGTCCATAAACACGCTCACCTTCCATAGCGAAAGCACAATAATGGCATTAACTGTGAGCTACAGGAATAAAACTTGTATGTGTAAATTTTTCATCAACATTTAAATGCATATAAAATAAAGGCTTCATCCGCCCACGGACACGCCCATTTTCAGTAGATTTTTTTTTTTTTAAGTGAAACTTCTTTAGCGGCGAGTGAAATTTCAAGGTCTCTTATTCGTGACGCTAGGCTAACGTTTAAAATTATATGAAAATTTAAAAAAAAATTATCGTCGCCAGCGGGAATAGAATCCAGGCTCTCTATTAAACATCTCATAAGAGTCTCACAACGCCACATAGGCATATGAGAAAATAGCAAACAAAATGCAATTAATATTCAACGAGTTTTAGTCCGTGTATTGCATTCCACAGACACACACCATGTCTCAAGAACGTACTGTACCATTTGATCCGTACTGTACCATTTGATTTTCATCCTACAAGTATGCACGGAAATTTTATTTCTTTACATGTACATTACGAAACAAAATAAAACAATAGTGCATATTTTTTTGTTGAATATGGAATCCTAGCTTGAAGCTTAATTTGAAAGAGCATATCATAACGTTGATTGTTATCAAAAACTTGAAAGGTGATTGACAACATGCAAAACAGTTAATACGATATAAAATTAAAAGCAAGAAGTGTAGAAAGTAAAAAATTAAGACTGCCGAATCGTTTTTGTCATGCCAAAAAATGTCCCGAAGCTAAGAAAAGTACCTTAAGAATGCAACTGCATCTAGTCCACAACTCAGCTCACGAAAGTGCTTTTACATTTTCAACTGATTCGTTAGAAATTAAAAGCTAACTGTTATTTTGTGCCTTGTATTTTTTTTCGGGGAAAAATAAAGGTTACTTTTTACTTTTATTTTATCGGTCAAAAGTAACAATTATTTTGTGACTTTTAGTTTTTCGGTCAAAAAAATTATGCAATTTGTGTTTTTTAAAAGGCCGCTTGACAGATGTTTACACCATCAGTAAAATGTCTCACCGATAAGATGAAAATAATATACCAATACTTTTTTAGTCGGTAAAATGACCTTTGAAAAAATACAAATTGCCTGATATTTTTGACCGAAAAAATAAACGGCAGAAAAAAACTGTTATTTTTGACCGATAAAATAAAATTCAAAAGTAACTGTTATTTTTGCCCAAAAAAATATAAGGCACAAAATAACTTTTATTTATGTCGGAAAAAATAAAATAAAAAAATAAAATAATATAAAAAGATAATAGTGATAATGTGACTTTTTCGATAAAAACCATAAACGGTACGGTCCCTGGATATAAATATTGAATAAACAGAATATTATTCCATTTTGTGTTGATTGATTTTCTTTTCAGATACTTTCTCTCTATTTCACACTAAAATCTATCATATTTTATACTGTTTAAGAAGTTTCACTTCTGCCACACGCGAGTTTTTTTTTAAAAGTGGGTTTAGGGTATTTCATAGTCGGCCTAGACCGTGTTTAGACTTTCTTTACCTTTACCTTGTTTCCTTTATTTCTGTTGATACTGCATTTTAACTGTGTTTTGCTTGTCATAAAAAAAAATTGTTTTTAATATATTGAATGATTTTTTAGTCATATAAAATAAAAAATGTTTATACACTAAGGGAAATATGTGTTAAAATTAAATGAAATTGTGTTCATTTTAAACGAATTTGTTTTTGAAATAGAGCTTGAAAAAAATCATTTAAATCAAACACAACTGTTCTTAAAGTTAAATTTAAAACAAGGGTTTTTGTTTTTAAAATAATGTTTTTAAATAAGAAAACAAATTTAAAACAAAAATTTTTAAATGTAAAACAAATGTTTTAAAGCATAATTTTTTTCGATGCCATTTTTTAATTTTTTCCGAGTTTTTGATGACAGATTCGTAATCAGCGACGCTTGGGACCCTCCGAATACCGAATCTCAACTCCTTTCAATGAAGTTTGCATTTTAAATATTTCAATATTGAAAAACTGAATTAGTTTTTATTTTATTTTATGTTCGATATTTTTCAAACCAATGAAAATTCAAAAAATGTCAAAGAAAGTTTCAAAGAAATAATGAATGAAAAAAAATTGTAAGGAGTGTATAGTTGAAATTTAAACACAATTGTTTTAAATTTTGTTTTGTAGAAACGCAAAGGCGTTAAATTTATATTTTAAAAATTTTTGTTTAATTTTAAAGAATGTTTTTTTTTCTTAGTATACTATCAAAATATAGTACAAAGGCGGCAACTACTATTTTTCCTTTGCAGTTTCTGTATTTTTGATAAGAATGGCAAAATAATGTTATGATTGGTTTTGTGCTGGATTCTACTATTCCGATTTATCAAAAATATATAAATAATCTTCCCAGTTTCGATGAACTTGTGATAAATTATTAGAAGGCGTCTATGTTAGAATTTTAAAATATGTAGATACGACACTCTTCCTTATGATGGCAGTATGGACCTTGTCAGTGGACGTTGTCATCCCCCCACTTAACACATCCTACCATGGTAGTGACAAAGTTTTAGCTCTAGGAAAGTCTACAATCAGTTTTATTACTAAAGATGCCAGATTTATAGGAGGTGTGTCACAGTAGAGCCATAACAATTTTGGTACTTGGGTGTGTAAATTGTTCATCGTTGTTTCCATTTGACATGCTTCCACATTTTGGCATTGAATTTTTTTTAATTATTTTTTACTTAATTTTTTATTTTAACAAAAAAAAAAATCTACAGCTACTTGATTTGATCGTACAAAAATTTTGCAAAAAATATCGGTATTTTTAAACAACAGATTCGACCATTATATATGCTATTGATACCAATTATCCAAAAAAATAGCGAATTTAACGAGGAATTTTCCAACAAGAAAAAGGTTATCAAATTAATATATAGATTATTATTATTTTACAACATTATTTTTTTCGTTTTGTGTTTATGAACTTTCTTGTTGCGCACGACGTATTTTAATTCTATCCTGTGACCCGTTCATGTTCCAATTTCGTATTTTCCGTTGTTTCAATCGGTCTTCGAACTGGAATTTAAGTCGTTCGTACTGAGTGTAAAGTGAGAAGTTTATGTCCGGCATTCCGTATGAGGTTAATAGAAAGTTTATTCGCACTCGTTCCTCGGCTATTTGGCGCATAGCTGAGTTAACATCATCGGTAGCAAGGAATTCGTCACAAGCCGATTGAACCAGCTCTTCAGAAGTTGGAGGCTTAGGAGCAAGTATTTTTGGCTGCGTTTTAAAAGATTTATTTTTTGAAACAAACTGCGTTTGTTGGCCCGGTATTACATTAATAGCAGGCTGTATTTCATCGTCTTCGTCATCAAGTGAAATCGTTTCAAATTGCATGTCTGGACTGGCTCTCATTGTCTGGAGAACGCTTTTACGTCTATTGCGACTACGAGTCTTCGATGGCGAATTTTGAATCGATGCTGTGAAGTATGAGACAGTGTCATTCGTTGCAGAAGCTTCTTCTGTGACATTATTTGTTGTCTTCGAAATAGCAGGCTGGTTTTCAGTAGCAGCACCGTCGGACTTGGCATCTTCCACTATGTCATTTATGTAGATCTCTGGAGATGTTTCTTGTACATTAGTGGATGGTATTTCTTCTTGTGCTGGGGAATCATCATCGGAGTCTAATATTTCAATTACTCGCGACATTTTATTTATAGTAATTTACAACAAATATTTACAAAAAAACAAATACAAATTCAATCAACACTAATTCCAAATCAGCTGTTTTTGCTTTTTATAAAACCATAAAATAATTGCGAACCTTTTTACCGACCACCGAATGCAGTGATGTTAACTGCATTTGGTACAGCAGCACATAACTGAACAAGTGTAGCCCTAACCAAAATAGACGAAACGAGACGATAGCAACTCGACGAGCGTGTACACTCGTTACGTCTGTTTTGACATTTAACCCAAAATGAAACGTTCTTGAACTCGTCTAGGCTGGTCAGCTGCCAACTGTTTCAAATGCATATAAATGCCTTGTTCATCCCTAAGAATGGCTGTTAACTCATTAAAATATTGTTTCTTGCACTAATTGATAAAAATGCAACAAAACTTGAAATGCACTGTTGTTGCTGACGAGTTGAGACGCTAAAAGTTCGGTTCTTACGGAACAAAACGTCTCGTCAACCCGTTTCGTTCAGTTTCGATGTGTTTACGTTTGCTTATTTTGGGCAACAACATTGAATTGCATTCAAGCGAACATTTTTGTCTTCGCTCGTTACGGAGCAAATCGACTATTTTGGTTAGGGCTTGTGACGTGTGGCCAACTTACACGAGATTGTTTGATTGGCAATAAAGGAACTGTTCTTATTCTCTTTGGCTGTGCTCACACGTGAGTCAAATGATTGAAGACTAACGGGATTTGTTTGTGCATTTTACTCTCTGAGTTGATTTGACCGAAGTCTGCTCACACGTGGTTGTTTGATTGAACCTCCGAAGCACATAGATGCCAACCAAAATTCACACTCGAAATCACTAAATCACACAACATATATGTAAAAATCACTCGTGTGACACTCACAGCAAAAAAATCACGCACATAGAAAAAAAATCACGCAAAATCACACAAACAGAACAGAAAATCACGCAAAAATCACACACAGAAAAGAAAATCACTCAGAAGCAAGTCAAATTTTACAGCATAAAAGAGCATTTAATGCCATACAATTTTACAAATAATGAGATATTTTCTGTTATTTGGTTACATTAGTAAAAGTTTATTGTTAAAAATTTATCAATGTATTATTTGTTAGATACAAATTATGAAGATATGAAAATTTTTGGTTATTAGACATAATATATATCAGTGGAACTAATTTAAATTGTCTGAATTTGTAATATGAACTTAACATTAACTTTTTAAAAGTTTAAACTTTATGCCTGCGCTAGCAAATTTAATTTGCAGTGTTGGGCTTGTTCGTTAATATACGTGTTTTCGCATTTACTTGAACGCACTCTTCAACAATAAAGTGAGTGATTAAAAAAATCACGCATGAGTGAAAAATCACTCGCTTCATTTCAGAAATCACACATTGTCACACAGCCCTCAAAAAATCACGAAAAGTGATTTATCACACGAAACTGGCATCTATGCCGAAGCAGGCTTTTCTGCTACCTACTGTTTGCGGTTAGTAGCATTTTCGTACTGTTTTATTTCGTTGTGTTTTGTCGTGCTGTCTGCATAAAAGTTTACAAAAATTGAGAACGGCAGTGAAAATTTGTATCTTTACGGATTGAAATTGATTTCGTTAGGAAATCAATATGCCGGATGTTTTTGTTTTTCTTTGGAAAACAATATTCGGTCAGCTGTCTTGTCCACGAAATGGTAATTTTTCACTTTTAATATTTTAAAACAATACACAACACTCTACACTCTCAAACATTTACTCCTTTTTGACGTAGAATAACGTCTTACAGCGCGGTTTGTATGGGGTCGTTTAAGCAGATTTTTCAAGGTCATTAGGCAACGTTTTGACGAATACTTTAGGGTATACCTAGAGTCTTTAATACTCATTGTTCAAAGATAATATATAAATTAAAATATTAGATATATCCTGCGCTGAATGAATATCTAATTTTGGATTTTGTCACTATTATATTAAAGTCACAAAATAGTAATATAAAGGAAGAAAAATTCAAGTTTTTATATAAGAAAATCAATCATCAGCTGCTTATAGTGTAACTGCTGCTTTCTTTGTTTTTCTTTCGTTGTTTATGCTTGTATTGCTTTTGGTTTGCACGAACTGATTGGTTCGCTTTGGCAGCATTTTAAGCATTGGGTTTATGTATGCACTACTGTTCTAGTTTACTATTTTGAAACCAGATGTCATGATCCTATTTTCAACTCAGTCAATGAACTAAAACTGTCAAATTTAACGAAATGGGTCTGTGATCCGGTTAGATTTACCTCTTATGAAAAAAATGAGTTGGATCATATTTCGTTTAATGCTTTTACCCAATAGATGGCGTTAAATTTTAATTTCTGTTTTTAATGCAAATTAATTTGGATTCCACATCCCACTATCACTAGCGAGTGTAGTTCGCAAATGGACAAAACAATCGGACCAAAGAGACAAAGTAGAAGAGGTTACAACTTAAACGGAATTCTACGTCTACACTTACGATACTATCGAAACTGTTTTTTTTTTTTACTTACAAAAGTACTTTTTTGTTAAATCTACTTCTTATCAATAAATTACTACTAAGCAGCAGCCGAGTAAAAGTTTGCAACGCTTTGACTGAATGGCTGTGCTCACACGTTAATCAAATGATTGAATGAACTCAAATTTGTTGTTGTTTGTCCAGCTAAAAAAAAAATGAACTCTCTGTGAGAGAGAAAATGAACTCTGAATACGTCATCGCTTCATTCAAAGTTTTGACCACGCTCTAAACCTGAATCATTCAGTCAAAGCGTTGCAAACTTTTACTCGGCTGCTGCTTAGTAGTAAGTTATTGATAAGAAGGTAGTAGATTTAACAAAAAAGTACTTTTATAAGTAAAAAAAGGAGAAAATGTTTGTGAGTGTAGAGTGTTGTGTATTGTGTTTAAAATATTAAAAGTGAAAAATTACCATTTCGTGAACAAGACAGCTGACCGAATATTGTATAAATGCATTTCAAAGAAAAACAAAAATATCTGGTATAATAATTTCCTAACGAAATCAATTTCAATCCGTAAAGATACAAATTTTCACTGCCGTTCTTAATTTTTGTACACTTTTATACAGACAGCACGACAAAACACAACGAAATAAAACAGTAGGAAAATGATACTAACCGCAAACAGTAGGTAGCAGAAAAGCCTGCTTCGGAGGTTCAATCAAACAACCACGTGTGAGCAGACTTCGGTCAAATCAACTCAGAGAGAGTAAAATGCACAAAAAAATCCCGTTATTCTTCAATCATTTGATTCACGTGTGAGCACAGCCATACATGCTAAAATTCACTATTAGATTTCATTAGCTCTTGTGGGTTCAATTTAGTAAATGATTTGCCGACACGATTTGCTCCTAATTGCAAACCTAGTTTTCTGGATTTGTTTTGTGTTTCGGATAAAAAATTTTCCTCGCATTTGGAACAACTTTCCTTAGCAGGAATTTCAGATCATGGTATGTAATTTGCTTCATATAACATTGATTTTACAAAACCACCAACCGATTCACATTTGTCTTATCGTGATTTTAAAGCAATAGATACAGGTACCTTGTTCTGTGAAGCAAGTATTTTGGATTGTACTGGATAAATATGATAAATATGTTCCTTTAAAAAAATTAACCATCAAAAATTCTAAAGTTCCATGGCTTACACGTGAAGTTGAAGAAGCTTTTTAAATTAGAAATAAAAACTATACTCAGTGGAAACGGGATCCTGCAACTCACAATTGGAAAATATATCGGATGTCGAAAAACTTTGCTACGTGTGTTTTAAATCACTCCAAGAAGGTATATTTTTGCAGCAAACTAAATATTTATCTGCCAGAAAAAGTTTTATGGAAAAATTTAAACACGATCGGTTTTAAAAAGAGAGCTTCTGAATGTAACTTAGATTGCAATGAATTGAATGAGTTCTTCCTTCAAGCCTGAGTCAGGCTAAATATGGTTATATATTTCGCGCAAATTGCATGTTTTACTGTGCCATATATACATAAAAATATTTCACAATTTGACAGAGTTATTTAATTTTTTTCAGTTGCTTTGAATATTGAATAATAATAATATATTATGACATTAATGTAGTTTAAAATTTTAACGCTCTCTCACATTGGCGCTGATATTAGATGAAATATAGCAATATCAGGGTAGAAAGTCGAAAAAATGTATGTTAGCATGGAGAAACCATGAAAAATTTCTTAGAAAACTATATCAATTACAACAGGTGTGGTAGACTAGGAAAGCATTTTTGCTTTATTTTCCCCACACAAAAATAATTTTATTTCGAAGCCATAAATACTTTTTAAAGAGTACATTTCTACTGTTCTCAAATATAACCCTGTATGTGCCAAACAAATTCCGTAATTTGAACGCTCACTTTCTCGAACACATAAAAGCCGCCATATTTTTTCTACATTTTTCTTAATTTTATCGAATGTAATTTATTTCCCGCGAAAAAATAAAATTTAATAAATTTGCCGTTTGTGCTGAATACCGACGTTTGGATTACCTCAGCTTTAAACGAAGAAAGCGCTAGAATCCTTTTCATAAAATATTAAATTGTTTTAATTATATTTACATACATACATTTTTTTGGGTGTACATACATTCATATTATCATTATTTTCTTTTGCTTCTTGCTTGCATCACATTGTTGTTTTTTTGTGAGAGCAAAATTTTTGTTTTTTCTTTAGCTGTGCTCACACGTGAATCAACTGATTGAATGAATTCAAATTTGTTGTTGTTTGTCCAGCTAAAAAAAAAATGAACTCTCTGTGAGAGAGAAAATGAACTCTGAATACGTCATCGCTTCATTCAAAGTTTTGACCACGCTCTAGACCTGAATGGTTGTGCTCACACGTGAATCAAATGATTGAAGAATAACGGGATTTTTTTGTGCATTTTACTCTCTCTGAGTTGATTTGACCGAAGTCTGCTCACACGTGGTTGTTTGATTGAACCTCCGAAGCAGGCTTTTCTGCTACCTACTGTTTGCGGTTAGTAGCATTTTCGTACTGTTTTATTTCGTTGTGTTTGGTCGTGCTGTCTGTATAAAAGTTTACAAAAATTGAGAACGGCAGTGAAAATTTGTATCTTTACGGATTGAAATTGATTTCGTTAGGAAATCAATATGCCGGATGTTTTTGTTTTTCTTTGGAAAACAATATTCGGTCAGCTGTCTTGTCCACGAAATGGTAATTTTTCACTTTTAATATTTTAAAAATAATACACAACACTCTACACTCACAAACCTTTTCTCCTTTTTTTACTTATAAAAGTACTTTTTTGTTAAATCTACTACCTTCTTATCAATAACTTACTACTAAGCAGTAGCCGAGTAAAAGTTTGCAACGCTTTGACTGAATGATTCAGGTCTAGAGCAGTGGTCATCAACGCGCGGTTCAAACAACAACAAAGAGAGCTTTCCGAGTGCAGAGCTTTACACTGAAACAAGAAGTTTTCAAAAGCTCTCGCATCATTTGGTTTAAGCAAATATTGTCGCGTGTTCGATTAACATTATAAAGTTGTGTTTTTATCTTCGTGTTTGATTGTTGCTATTAAAATAGCATGTTAAATAATAGGATAGATGTTAAAACAAAGAAAGAACTAAAATAGATAAAAGTTATGGTAAAAGTTAATGAATATAATGTTTTAAGAAGTTCGACGAAAAAAGCATATCACACATTGTGATTCACTGTAAAAATTGTCAGCAAATAAAAATTGCAAAAACCATCTTTCCTGAAACATTGTAAAATATTTGTATTCATCAACAAACCATCGAGCGACAACCTTACCGCATGAACGCTCAAAACAGACTGACTAAAAATTTAAAGCACAGCTGAAAAAACAAACTTTTACGCAGTGTACGCAGGGTTCGGACCCCGCGGAGAGAAAAGCGGAGCAAAAGCAATAAAAAAGTGGAGCAGATAGAAATTTTTCGGAGCAAAAATTTTTTTTTTATAAAAATACCATTTCCAATTCAATTTCCTTTATATTGTCGCTTAAAAGTAATATAACAAAACACAAAATGTATTTTTAATACAAAAAAGTAGAAGTCTTCAGGACCTTAAGCTTATCTTAAGATAATTAATAATATTAGGCGTGTTTTTGTAACACTTGAGCAAGTTGCTTGAGCACAAATTTGAACAATTAAGCGATTGTAAATTTCGTCGCTTAGCTTTCCATAAGATTAAGTGTTTAGCAACTTGCTTAAGTGTTAACAAAAACACGCCTTTTATGTACTTAAGCTAATATGTACTTTCCATGAAGGAATTTGTACTTTTTAATATGTTTTAGTAATTCAGTTGACGGACTGAATATATTCGAAGTGTCAATTAAATTTCTAGCAAACATTATGTTGCTGACTGTTGAAACTTTGAGTTTATTGCGGAAATTTGTCTTTATTAAATTCATTTCTGAGAATTTCCTTTCCGCAGATGCACTATTGTGTGGCAAAATGGCTAAGTTTAACATATAACGAGATAGGTTCTCAAACATCAAATTTTCCAATAAAGTTTTTTCGTTCTTAATTTTCAACCAAAATTCAACAACATCGTCCGTAATATATTTAGTCGATAAATAGTATTATCGTCGTATAAATAATATGAGACTATATATTACAAATTTGTCCATTTTAAAGAAGTCTATTACCCTAAGCACTCACGACGTTTACCTTAATTACTTAACTTGTTACTTTTCGGAATCAGCTGGTCGTTTCTATTATATGATAAGTAGTATTGCCCACACAAAAAAAAAATTGGCAAGTAATGCCTTGAACACAATAACGACAGCAAGCGACAAGCTATTCGTTCTGCTGCTGCCACCTCAATTGTATTCTCGCTTGTCGCCTGCTGTCGAAATTGTGTTCAATGCATAAAAGTTACGGCAAGTTTAGGAACTACTCATTTTCGCATTGCAAAGCAATTAAAAACGCATACTTGTAACAGAAAACGACAAAAAAGGGTTTCGAAGTGGTGCGATTAGTAAATCGGAGTAGATTGCTATGGCAACGGAGTGTCGGAGCATATTTAATTTTTTTTTAAAACGGAGTAAATTTACTCCAATTGGAGCGGGGTCCGAACCCTGAGTGTACGTTGACAGCGAGCCGAATGCTACTTCGTGATCAAAAGCTCAAAAACACACGACGCCCGCGGGCTATGGGAAAACATAAGTTGATGACCACTGGTCTAGAGCGTGGTCAAAACTTTGAATGAAGCGATGACGTATTCAGAGTTCATTTTCTCTCTCACAGAGAGTTCATTTTTTTTTTAGCTGGACAAACAACAACAAATTTGAGTTCATTCAATCATTTGATTAACGTGTGAGCACAGCCAATAATTCAGTCAAAGCGATGCAAACTTTTACTCGGCTGCTGCTTAGTAGTAAGTTATTGATAAGAAGGTAGTAGAATTAACAAAAAAGTACTTTTATAAGTAAAAAAAGGAGTAAATGTTTGTGAGTGTAGAGTGTTGTGTATTGTTTTTAAAATATTAAAAGTGAAAAATAACCATTTCGTGGACAAGACTGCTGACCGAATATTGTATAAATGCATTCCAAAGAAAAACAAAAATATCCGGCATATTGGTTTCCTAACGAAATTAATTTCAATCCGTAAAGATGCAAATTTTCACTGCCGTTCTCAATTTTTGTAAACTTTTATGCAGACAGCACGACAAAACACAACGAAATAAAATAGTAGGAAAATGATACTAACCACAAACAGTAGGTAGCAGAAAAGCCTGCTTCGGAGGTTCAATCAAACAACCACGTGTGAGCAGACTTCGTTCAAATACTCTCAGAGAGAGTAAAATGCACAAAAAAATCCCGTTATTCTTCAATCATTTGATTCACGTGTGAGCACAGCCTTTCACAGCTTTTCTGTCAGCTGTGCACTTGTTTAAGCCTCTTAAACTGTTTAAGCTAGCATAACAATACTTGTGCCTTTCAAACTATCGTATAGGGTTGCCAAGGCTATTTTTCAACTTACTAACAAAATTTTTAAAATTTTTAAACTTTTGAATAAAATAAATTCAAAATGTACTGCAAATTCCGTAATTGTGCTATAAAAGGTGAATCCGACCGTGTTGTAAATTGCTGGTTGTGTGAGTCCTTTTTCCACATTAAGTGTGCAGCATTAAATGCGCGTGTCTTCGATGCAATTAACGAAAACAAAGGTTTTATTGGTCATGCGAAGATTGCAGATCAACGGATGTTGACATTTTAAAGCTTATTAGACAGTCTAGGTAAGGCTTCTTAGAGGTCTCGAAAGATCTAGAAGCGGCTAAGAATAGATTGGTGGAATACGAAGGCTTATTTAAATCGTTTAAGTGCATGGATGAGGCTTTTGTCTCTCCTAAGCGCAAACGAAGCAAAAAAAATCTCCGGAGCTTTGCCAATTCTAACGCAAAAGCAGTCACCCCGACTACAAATGTGTCTCCTCAGGCTCAGCCTAATACTAATTTAAATAATAATTTTTTGTGTATTGCTAAATTTTAAAAGCTATAAAGCCTCAAAGGCTTAGCTTATAATAAATAAAGAATAAATGACATATTGCTTGCCACACGAATTCCAGATGTGAAAGCCACATAACTTGGAAGCATTTTTTTCGTTTGGTCGGCAAACTTTTAAGCGACTAACAGTTTCCTGTGTTATTTAAGCGAGTATTCATATGATAAGCGGACGTTTTTTTACAACTCGCTTGGTAAAAACACAGCTAATTATAACAATAGGGGTATTCACGATGTGGTGTATTTTTGATAAATTCTTACAAAATTTACAATATTTACAACGCATTGTGAACTAACCTTCACTAAAGTCTGGGTAGTTCATCATTTAGCAGTACGAGAAAATAAAAGAATTGAAACGAAGCACTGAATTAAATTAACTTTTATTAAATAAACACACAACCCAGCCAGTACCTTCATCCACGCTGAGTCAAAAAGTTTTTGTGATCAGTTGATCAAATATACAACGATATTTACAAAGAATACAATAGGGTTTCGCCATTGTATTTTTGCTACAGGGTTGTATTTTGAACACTGTACATTTTGTTTTTGGGGGAGATTACGATTTCCGGGGCGCCGCAATTTGACGATGGATTCGAAGAGTACTCTTAATAAAAATAAGAATAGCCAAAGGAAATGTTGTGTTATCGATTTGTTTTCGAGTTATCGATTTTAAAAATTTTTTTTTTTTGCTATAAGGTCTATGAAGAAAATCGGCTATATTATTCTTATTATATAACCGATATTAATGATTAAGGTATTATATAAAAGGTTATACATAAGGCTTTTAGAAAAATTTTAAATTAATGAAATCTATTTAGTACTTTATATTTGCAATAAAAAATATATTCTTACACAAAACCGTTATTTTCAAAAAATTGCCGTTATTACTATGAATTATAAAGAATAAATTATTAAAGCTTGAAAATTAATATTATTTATATATTTATATAATATTTAATCGTTGAATATTTATAATTTATTTGACTTTTTGTGGTGTTTTTTATGATACAATGATTTGCCCTTGTACGGAAAATTGCTTATTTCACTCATTTTTACCTAAGACGTTTTGCTTTCTTACTCCATATTTACGAATATCGCCATTACAATAAACAATTGTTTTTAAGGCAACATTGTAGCTACAATATTTATATGAATTAACGGGATTTTCGAGTCAGTGAAAAAATTTTTAATTTTTATTCGATCAGTTAATAAAAATATAAATATTTTTATCTATCGAAAAAGAGGTAAAATTTTCAGCTTTTTAAAAAATATACTAGTTCTTTCCCGTAAAAAAATGACGGGCCCAGTTTCAATACAGAAGAAACATGAAGTATTGATTTTTTTTTAAGCTGAATTAGAAATCAGCGATGGTCACAGAAATCAACGATGGTCACATATTCGATTTTAAATTGTGCAAAGCACAATTTTAAGTTCCAAGTATTTATTAAATACCTTAAAGTAAAAACGGAATTTCTTGTAAAACAGAAAATTTCAAAATGAATAAATTATAAAAAGTTTTTGAAGTTTCAATAAATCACAAACAAAAAATGCCTGAAAATATGCTATGAAATTTTTCAAAAAATCAAACTTTCCGCACTCATATTTTACGGAATTATGTTATAGTAATATTTTAAGTATCTTAAAAACGTAAATTTTGTAGAAAAAAACGGTGCTTTTAATTAAAAAATTCAAATCATATATTTATTCGCTTATAAATTTAAAAAATTTTTTGAAATTATATTTGTTTTATATATCGTTGAAAAGGCATTTAATTACCTTTCGAATTGCATGTCAATCTTTAAGATTCATTGGATATTGGCAAAGATATAGAAAATTTTGTGAACAGATTTTTTTTGAAAAATTTAAATTTTATGTAATATAATGTGAAATTAAATATAATATGTATATTTTTATATGTCAAACAAAAGGTCTAACTGTAAGCATTTCAAAAAAAAATATATTTTTAGTAACTTAATAACGTAAATTTTTTAGAAAATAACGGTTCTTTTAATTAAAAAATTCAACTTTGGAATAAATTCGCTTATAAAACTAAAAACATTGTAGCAATGATATTTATAACAAATATATTTGAAAAGTCATTTAATGACCTTTCAATTGACATATCAAACTTAAAGATCCATTGAGTAACGGCAAAGATATAGATGTTTTTCGAACAGATCTATTAACAAAAAAATTTTTTAAAAAAATCGATAACTCGATAACTAATAGAGTTATCGGTTTTTTGTTCGGCGAATCATGTTTTTTTGTTGTTCTCTACCGGAAAACATCTTCAAATTGCGGCGCCCCGGAAATCGTAATCGTGCCTGTTTTTGTAATTTTACTTCAAATATCAAATTTATCAAAAATAGACAATACAAGGGAAAATACACTATATTGTGAATACTCCTAATAATAAAATGAGGTAAAAAATATACCACAAATACCAAATGCTCCCTGCAAGACAAGTACTGGTTAAATGACTCGTTATATAACCCGTAGTGCTGTCGCTAATTTCAGTTATTCTGCAGAACAAAGTTTCTATCAGTTTTTTAAGGGCAATGTGAAAAATCTGACTGAAACTCTCATGTACGTGTGACATTCTATCACCTTCTTACGCGAGTATTTTGAAGACCAACCGATCATATAGCTTGCTCGTTCACTCATGTCAGCTTTAACGAAAATTTCAGTTACACCTTATGGTAACGTGTAATTTTCTGTCACCTTCTTACACAAGTTTTTAAACCCTACAGAGCATTTAGTGTTCTCCCTCACTCACATCAGCTATAACGAAAATATTAGTTAGCTCAGACCATCAACACTTTGTATTGAAATATGTTATAAAAGTGTAAACACAAAATTAAAACATATAATTAAGTATTGAAAATTATATTATGACTATACGTATATAATATATAAGTAAAAAAGAACAATTTTTAATTAATTTTTAACTTTTTACATTAAATTAGCAAACATTTTCTTCATCAAAAACAGCCTGTAAGCAAATAATGGCAGTGTGCTTGCTTTGGAATTGTGCAGATCCTCTTTCATTCCTCTATTTATCCTATTTTACTACACAGTGAATTCTTTATTTTTTTGTATTCTTACGTTTTTTCTAAAATTAAAGATAAAGAAGTAAATTAAATATTATTATTGAGCACTTATCTTAAAACCGCTGCGAACTTTTAACAACTCGATTTCGTGTTTTTTTTACCTATTAGGATTTATAGGAACTCAAGAGAAAATGGCGTGCTTGATGGACGCGACGCATATGCAGTGTTCTCTATCTCGCATATGCAACTTTATTCAATTCGTTAAGTTTGCAGCATCTTCACTTTCTAACATACATCAAAAGAAAGCAAATAAATGACATGTAGGTTTGTTTGTGTTAGTTGTCAAAAAAAATGTATAGATGTGTCGGAGTTTTGGTTAGACTTGTCTTGCAGGGCTGTAATTTATGGAACCCCTGATGAAATAAACGTTGTGGTCGCCAATGGGTTATTGAGGCTTGACAAACAGATAGTCCCTGGTATTGTGATTGACTTTTGAAGTCCGTAAATTTAAACAAAGGTTTTAAATTACATATAAAAATATCAATAAATATTATAATAACTATTTATTTCAGTTAAAGTCAGCAATGGGATACAATAAAAAGAAACATGTTAAAGAGGCAAAATATATAAAAGAAAATAAGCCAAAAGAAAACTGGAGTCAAGAACCTGAGAAACATTTTTTTTGCCAACGCCAGCAAAATAAGTTTAGAATCGTCACAAGGACAAGAAAATTGAAATCCCTAAAGAACTCGAGCAGTGACACCTCTCTTGCTGCACATGAATGGAGTGACATATCATTTAATTCGCAACGATCTTTTATAAAATCAGAAAATGTGTCTCTATTAAATAGTAACCAATTAAGTTTGAGCCCCTGTGCAAAAGTTCCTGTGATATATGAACCCTTAGATTATTGTGCCAATGTAGAACTGGACAAGAATAAATGTTCTGCAGCATGGAGCCCTTTTATTCAGATGCACAGAATAAATGAGCTTGTTAGTTCTGGTCAAACTGAGTTTCTTAATAATGAGAGTCTCGAGGCCAGAGAAACGACGTCGAATCAATTGATTGATAAGAAACATCATGAAAACTGTCGGTATCAGCAGAGCACTAAGAACAGTTTCCTCAAGAAAATTAACAATAAACTTGCAGCCCGTGCGCTGCTGCAGCCTATAGTAAGACTTCAAAGAATGGATGTCAAGCCGATTACAAAATCCAACAAAGTAATGGTATTTTCTGTAAATATATGTTAAAGTCCAGAAAGGTATACAATTTAAATAACATCTCTATTAAAACAGGTTCCCAGTGGCATAAAGCTGTGTGCGGTAACGAAATCGACACAAAATAACGAACAAATTGTTGACCGAAAGAGCACTATAAGAAATTACAACACGGATCGGTCTTT
Organism: Tetanocera ferruginea; assembly: GCA_958299015.1. Taxonomy (NCBI): domain Eukaryota; kingdom Metazoa; phylum Arthropoda; class Insecta; order Diptera; family Sciomyzidae; genus Tetanocera; species Tetanocera ferruginea. The sequence continues at coordinate 52,413,044 of OY282641.1, read as the reverse complement.
ACGATCTAGCAGAAAAACTCATCAATTAGTACAAGATAAAATATTGACTCGTGGGAGAAGAAGACAGCTCCAGCTTAAAAAGCAAAGTATTGAAGAGATTCAAGAAATATCGGCCATATTGATGAGAAATTCCTGCAAAGGTATTTATTTATTTTTTTATGAAATTCAACAAAGACTTCAAAAAGGGGATGTCCTCAAGTTTGTTGGTTTCTTTTCTTTTTTTGTTTTTGTAAATGTATGTTCATCGATTACTCCTAAAAAAATTATCCGATTGCTTAAATTTTTTGTCAATATATAGAGCCCATGAACACAAAGGTGCACAGCTTTAAAAGTGGTATTCGACAAATAAAAAAAAATCTTGTCAATATAAGAAAAACATTATCTCAGTAAATATTGACACTACGGTACTGAAATTTACAGTAAAAATACAAGGGTAGGCACTGTTATTAAAATTTACGATCAATAAAGTAGGCGTTGGTTGACAAAGGGGTTGGCAATATTTGAAAAACACTGTATCTCGAATAATATTGACTCTAGAGTACTAAAATTTAGTACAGGGGTATATACAATTATTACAAATTACTTACAGTAAAGTAAGCGTTATTCGACAAAGGCGTGTGGCAATATTAGTAAAAACTAGATATCGAATAATATTAGCATGAATAAAGTGAGGGTTATTCGACAAAGGGATATGTCACTATTAGCAAAAAACACTATATCTCAGTCAATATTAAGACTAGGGTACTGAAAACGATCCAAGAGTATATCGGTAGAATTATAACAAAACCATTATAAGAAACAAAGCACTTTAAGGAAACTACTGTACATAGGTTATTTCTGATGCTATGGAAATTTGGTACAGGGCTAGGTTGAATTATTATAAAGTATGATAAATAAAGTAGGCGGGATTCGACTCTTTAATAAAAACTGTACAGAGGCAGAAATTGAAAATAACAAACTTTCAGAACTTAATAAAACTACATTTTTAACCCTGGAGTAATAATGTTAGTCGATTTGACTAACATCATTTATATTTTGTAACACTGCTTTTTCTTTCACTTTGCCGATCGCTTTCAAACTTCGTGTAATCTCAGCTACCGACGCACACTGGGGCTAAGTGTGCTCAAAATTCAATTTTGAAATAATGCATTTAAAAAAAAAAAGTGCAGTAATATTCTCCATAAAATTATGCACCTGAAAGCAATTTTTCAGCTTTGTAGTGTTTTTCTGCTGGGAACGTAACTTTCAGCTCTTTTAACAAGAATTTTGTTTTCGAGTTATGATGTGAAGTTTTTGTGGCTTTGAAATTTCAGGTATCAAAACTGAGTTTCAAATAAGCTTAAATGACGATTTTATTGAAAAATTCTTGGAAACGAGCGATGATATCGGATGAAAACCATATTTTATATACATATAAATTTTAATTAAAAATGTACTCATACCATGTTTTATTTCTGTAGCTCACATGGAAATGCCTTTTTTGTGTTTAGTGTTGTAGTGTTTTTGATTACGCCAAATTTTTGAACACATCTTAGTTTTGATATAAAATACATACCAAATTTTATCTCTGTAGAACAAACATAAGTTCATTTATGGAGTTTTCAATTTTTGGGTTCATGAGAGGTAAGCGTGTCCGTGGGTGGGTCCCAAAAATGTTCAATAGTGCAGACCGTTGGGTCCATGTGTACAAAGTTCCATTCAATTATATCAAATCCTTCTTCTTATCCTGTGTTTAAGATTTAAAACAGACGGACGGGTGGACGAACGGACATAGATAAATTGACTCACGAGGTGACTCTAATCAAGAATATATAGTATACTTTTCTATACCAGATTCTCTTATTTCTATGCGTAACAAACGTTTGCACAGAGTAAATATAAATACAGTAGACCGGAGGAACTCATTACAATGATTTCTGCATATTTTTTTTCAAATCGAAGAAAATCCGCCGAAGCAATTTTGATTCTCCTGATGGTCTTTTTTGATAAAAAAAAACATATTTTTTAACTGTAACTTTTTATTTTCCATAGAACGCATACCCCATCTGCGTAAAATATCCACATCTGTAAATAGTAACAGAGCAAATATTTATCTCTCAGCTTATTTCATACAGTCTCTTCTGTACGCATATACTCTATAGTGCCGAGCTGTTGATCGATGTTTTATTTTTCTCTTCATTTACCGTTATTTTCGGTGTCAGTCACAGCAAAATTTTTGTTTGATCTCGCAAGTCTTACGGCCTCATTTCGGTTCACAACACAACAGTAATTTCTGTCTTCAATATGTAAATTGATATTAGGCTAGACAACAATACAACAGAATACATTTCACTGTTGTCTGTCAACAATACTATGTCTTCAATACGCTTATTATGATGCACAACAGTTGGCACATCGTGTAGAATTCTTTATCTTTTTTGCTTGTTTATTTTTATTTTTTTTTGACAGCGAACAGTCAAAGCACCAAATTCTACATACGTTCCCCAATAAAAATTAACAGCAAGGTATTTATGTGAACCATAATAGCTCAAAACTGCTGTGTCTTCTTGACTGTTGTGTCTACTCGATAGATGACAGTTTTTAACAGTTTATTGCTGTGAACCGTAATACCCCTATTTGTGTCAATTCAAAATAATGGGCCGTCGCACCATAATTGAGCATCGTGAGTTGGTTTTAAACCATTAAAAAAAAAATGGGCAAAAAAATTAATACAGCGCCACCAAAGCAGGATATTGTCAAATAAAAAAGCTTAAGTTGAATCTGGGACGTTTCTTTTTAATTTTTTTCATATGATCCTGAGGTATATTTGGGAAAGGTGTATATTATCGAGAGGCTATTCATTGGTATGATAAATAGAAAATAAAACAATTTTTATTTAACTTCAATATTGATAAAAATTTTTATTTTAAACAAGCTCATAATACCCGACGCAGCTCGATTCTTGTGGTGCTTTTTATGTATTCCTTATCGTTGCTTATGAAATAGGATACGTTAAAATAGTGGCATTTTTAGCATATTTTTCTTTAAAAGTTTCCGGTAAAATTTACTTTTTTGGTTAATAATTTTAAAACTTTGATTTTCATTAATGTTTATTCTGTTAAAATATTAACTTTTACCCTTTTTTCCTATACAAATACTTGAAATTGAATTAAAAAACATTGCAGCGTTAGATGAAAATTCAAATTTGTGATGAAGTTTGATTAAAATTAAAAAAAATTCGGTGACATAATTAAAACTTTTTGTAAAAATAGACAACTACGCCACCTATCGGTTCGAAAACTATCTTTCAAGCTCAAACCACCCTCATACATTCACAAAGTTTCTTTAAAATCGGATGTGTGGTTTCAGATATTATTGAAAACCAACATAGTGACATGTGATTTTTATGTATAATCATAAAATAGGCAAGGAAAGTCTAAAGTCGATCTAGCCCCACTATGAAATACCCTATGAAATATGAACTATAAACTATAAAATACTCTAACATTTAAAGATATATTAAAATACTAAAACAAATAGACGTAACTTCCTATAAAAATCCATGCATTATTTGTACCTATAGAAGTAATACAGGATTAACTATTGTGGTTTGTGTGGTAGGTGAGCGTGTTGGTGCGCAGATGACGTCCATTTTTTGTGCACATCGCAGTTTTGAAATTAAATGTTCCCACACGAAGTTTCATCTATCAAATATGAAAATTTAATAGTGTTTTTAATATTGTGGGTTGTCTGAGAGGTGGACCTGTTCATGAGCGGTTGACGCTCATTTTGTGAACACATCTTACTTTTCATAAAATAATCTCACATACCTAGTTTTATCATTGTAGCTCATATATAAACCTCTTTAGAGAGTTTTTACCATAGTAGGTTATATGGGAGGTGGGCGTGTTGGTTGGCAAATGACGCCTATTTTTTGTGCACTTATCTCTCAAAGTCAAATATGAACCATTTAATAATGTGAGTATGGGATGTGGGCATGTTCATGGGCGGATCACGCCCATTGTATACTTTTTGTACCGGATACACTTCGTTCTAGGTGTAACCAACGTTTGCACAAAGATAATATACCCTTGACATTGCAGATTTAGTCTATAAAAAACCCTCTGAATCATGACAAATGCTCCCAACTTTTCACGCAATTATTCCAAAATTTTGTGCTTTTCCATGTTCAAAAATCCAAAACAATTTGGCCATTTCAGCCCTTGAAAGGATATTATTAGAGCTTCTTTTGAGCTATTCTGCTGTGCGTTTTATTAAATTGTGTACACAATAGACCAAAAACTGAATCTACTTGTTTTATATCGACTGCGAACGCCTAAACAGCATGTTTTCAAGAAGCTTTTCATGGAATTTATAATTCTCTGGGGTGTGTCATTATCTGCAGAGGGGGAATCAAGGCACAACTGCCACGTTTTTATATTTAACCATTTATACCCAAATTTTTGACATTTTTTGGCATCGCCAAACATACTAGGTCCTCGTTCAATTCAGATTCGTTCAAACACCTTAAATATTAAAGGTAAATGCCATGCAAATAATTTGCCATGCAAGAATTATCAAAGTTATGTAATTGCAATTTGGTAGTTAAACCTTTGTGGTCACGTTTTTATATTTAACCGTTTATATCCAAATTTTTGACATTTTTTCGCATCGCCAAACATACTAAGGTTCTCATCCAATTCAGAACACCTTAAATATGTAAGGTAAATAATTTGCCTTGCAAGCATTTTCAAAGATATGTTATTGCAATTTGCTAGTTGCATACCTTTGTGGTAAGTAACAATCTTGGTTTAGAAATATTTTATTAGACAAATTTCGTTTTCTATAAGAAGGTGCAAGTTTCTTAAATTTCCAAAAATTTGACTCCATAAAAACTTTCGTACCTAAAATACACAAAAATTTTTTAGTAGGTACTTATTTAAATTTTTGTTGAAATAGAAAAAAAAAATCAATCAAAATTAAAGTGCTGAAAATGAATAACTCGGTCATTTTACAAAGGATTCCATTCATTTCTTTTTTGTTTGAAATTTTGACTGATTGTCCGTTCAATAATTTTTATATTTTTTTCATTTTCGTTTTCCTTCTAATTTTTATATTTTTTCAAAAACAAACGTTAACGAATTTCTTTATTTCGCAAAAAGCTTTGATAAAAATAATTGCTGTTCAAAAAATATTTAAAACCAAAAATGGCATTTTTAATTTTATTTTATATGGTATGCATAAATATAGGGTTTCTTTAAAGTTTATATCATAAAAATTTAAAAACAGTTAATACGATCGAAAAATCAATCATAAAAATTTAAGATTTTTTTGTTTGTTTATTTTTATTAATTTTGTATTTTTGTAATTTTGTTTGCATAAAAATTAATGGTGTAGTGAAAGAATCATGACAATTTCTCAATTCGTTTTTGAGTTATAATCCCAAATACCCCTTTAAACACTCCCACAGCAATAACAGCGCCACCTACCGAGCCAAACTTTAGATACAAACCATCTACAGACCCAGCTGCATGTACTCACCAAATTTCATTCAAATCGGTTTAGCCGTTTAGGAGGAGTTCAGTGACAAAGCCATGCACAGAAGAATTTTATATATAAAGACATGCGTTCGGACGTTTCACGAAACGGAAGTAGCTTTAGGCTTAAGTTAATACTATGCCCAGATCTGCAAAATTATCAGCATACAAAAAAAGTCAGTAGACAATACTTATTATAAATTTAACAAGCTTTCAAACAAATCATACTGCGTCTTTATTAAGCGTATAGTGAGTCACAGTAAATGTTCCTATTTGTTCGGACGTTTCGTGTCGGACGTTTCAGGTTTTTCCTCTAAATAAAAACGAGTATTTTTGGCTTAATTTTTGAAATTTTATTGTTAATACATGAAATGATTAATTAAACTTAATATACATTGCAAAAATATTTTTGAAGCCGCAGTTTTAGATACTTCTATAAAGTTTTTTTTTTTAAATATTTTAAGCGGTGATAAAATTTTAGGTTTGGAATAGGTTTGACACCATTGCAGAATTTACTAATGGATACAACTAATCATCAATTTTTATTGTTGAAATATAAATTATTTGTGTACCGGAAATATTTTTTTTAAATCAGGTATAAAATTAAATCAGGTATACCCGAAATTTGCTTCCAAGTATATGGCTGTAATGATGAAAGTCTTGCTAATTCTTTTTTTTTTTTTTTCTCGAAAAGACTTCAACCTTTTATTGGTTTTAACTTTTAGTTTTTCGCTGAGTGAGGGGTTACGTGCTGATTGCACTTTTACTTTCTGCCTGTAAATTCACTTTCTTTCAGCTTCCCTTGCTCTATATTCTTCGTTATTTTTAATTTTGTTTCTCCATACTTTGGACCCAGCTCCTAATGAATTATACATCTGCATAAATTATCACAAATAAATAAAAATAAACATGTAGCAAAGTGACATCACTGATCCAGTAAACGCCATCTATTTATTATTATAGTTTTCTAACGCCATCTATGTTTCATTATTTCATTATTATATTGCACCTAACTTTACTATGTAAAACAATTAACGTCTTATAACCAGCGTTGCCAGAATGTGAAAAATTAACCAAAACTGGTAAATTTTATTTTCGATGTGAAAACGTGAAATTAAGTTTCATTATGGTAAACTTTTGCTGTGAAAACTAGAAATTTTTTTATGAAAATTATAGGTTTTAAAATTATAGGCCTTTTTGAATGCAATTAACTTGTTTGCTACATAAAAAACTTTGGCTAAGAAAAATAAGGCTCAACCTTAACTTTCGAGTTTTAGCAGATGAAGCTGCTGAATCATTTTCCTGCATTAAGGGGGGACATGACATTGGCCGTTTTTTGAAATCGACGTTTTTTTACTACTTCGACTTTTTTATAATTTTGTATTTTAGTAAATATTCTTTAGATTCAAAGAAAAAATATTTCATGGAAAAATTCTTACAGGTTCAAAAGGTACAGCCAGATTAGTGAGAGCGCATTTTTTATTTTCGCCTTTTATTTTCTTTGTTCACAAACTTTGAACGCGTTTGTCTCGAAACCATGTTTTTCGTACTGGTTGCGGCACTAGCGGGTTAATTTTTTGACGAAAGTTTTTTTTTTGTGTGTTTTTAAACTTGATTCGTTATCGTATGACATGAGCTTTTTTTAAATTTTTTTTTCGTTTTCTTATGAATTTTTAAAGTCAATATTTTTTTCTAAAAAACACTTTCAAATTTGGAACATCATCAAAAATTGAAAAAAAGCTCCTGTCATACGATAACCAATTTTATTAAGATTTAAAAAAGTAATTTTTTTCCAGATCGGCACTTTTGCAACTCCCAGCGCTGCAACCACGAGGCCCTTTTTTTTCTCTGCCGCCAGTTTGGAGCTCTATAAAACCATGTTGGAGTGAAAAATATATTTTTTTGAATTTTTTTCTGGTAATTTGTTCAACTCTCTACAATAATAAAGAAAATGTAGAGAGTTTTTCCAAAAAATTTCGAAAAATGTTTGTTTTTGACTGAGTTATTAATTTTAAAATAAGGTCTGTTTTCTCGAATTCGCGAGTTTTATGTTCCACCTTAAAAAAACATACACATCATTACTGAGCGATGCCGAATTTAATTATTTTAGTTGGCATTTATTTTTATTTTACCAACATATCGTATTTAAATTTTGTATGTTATCGAGAAAAGTTATACGTTTCGATTCTAATTGCAGCCGACAACGTTATTTAATCAAATTTAGCTTTCATCATAATGCGGCATAATCATTAGCCCATAAAATGTTATCGAAAATGCAACTTTATGTTTGCTTCTGAAATTCCTTAGCAAGTTACAATTTTATGTAAGGGAAAGGAAAATGGTTGAAGTTTGTACCATTGAAATACTTAATAATTTAATAAAATTTGTAATCTGTAAGGAAGCTATGGTTAAAAGGTCGCGGTTACACGTCCTGCAGGAAAACAAGATTTAGAAAATAGGTATTTAAAAGTCATATATTTGACTTAAAATTAAAGATATGACCGTCAAAAGTCATATCTTTGGTAATATTCCAACCAACACATGAACTTCGGTAAGGCTAGGAAATTTGAATGTTCGACAGTTGAAGCTTGGTTTGCGCATGTATTGAGCTTGCAACTAGAAGATTACTTGATAACGAAGATAAAGTTTATATAAAAGCTATTGTGAAGTATTTCAGAAGTTTTATAAAGGCTTAAATCAAAGTTTCTGATAAGCTTAGAAATGTTTGTTTACGGAAGCTTGGGAAGTTTTAATTTCGAAAGAGCTTCGGTTAAGAGAACAAATGAAATTGCTGCCTCTAAGTTGGAAAAAAATTTATAGAAATCTTTAATAGAAACATTATCGAAGTTACTTTCAATTTTGTATGAGTAGCTCTTTAAAGCCTTCGAAATTATATGAACCGAAAATAAAACATCTCGGACTAAGAAAACAAGGTTATCCAAATTCAAATAAATTAAAAAGTTAAAAGTACAGAAAAATATTGAAAAAATGCACAATGATTGGGTAAGACCACAAGCGTTATGCGATAGCAAAATAAAAATGCAAGCGACCAATCCATTCATTACTGAATCAAAACCTATACAAACTAGCTTTTGGTCTTGGTAACCGATACAGTGATCAGTAGCCGTCACAAAACTTTTAATGGAATTATAAGAAAATTATTTTTGAAATTTAATTTAATTATTTTTCAAACTGACAATAATGAAATATCAACTTCAAAAATACAAAAAAAAAGGTAAAATTTTGTGTTGAAAAATAAAAAATTATTTATTTAACTGTTCACTGGCAACGCAAAAATAAGCGAAAAGGTTAGGGTTGTTTTGAAAATGCGGTAGGTTACGGGTTCGAATCCCATAAAAACAATTTTGGGAAATTTTTTATAAAAAAAATTTATTAAATTAAAAAATGTATCTTTAAAATTCAGTTTAAGTAAGGAATAAATCTACAAAAACATTCAAATATCATACAAAAATCAGAAAATTTTTTTGTTGTAAATTTTGGAATTTTGGTAAAGCTTATATCGTTAAATTTTGAAACTGTTTGCGAAGTTTAATAAAGGACCAAGAAGCTTCTATAAAATAATAAAAAGTTCGTCCTTTTGCCGTTAAAGAAGTCAATAAGCGTGCTTTCAGATACTACGTAATTTTCATAATGAGTTGCTGTAAAGCTTGCTGTTTTCATCAATATCATCACAACAAAAATGAAAAGCTTTTCAGAAGAAGACTGCTAACTTAATAACTAAAAATATAAGAATTTTTGTTTTGGATGTGAAATTTTTTTCTGAAATGTGAAATTCGTTTGAGCATTTTGGTAAAAAAACTTTTTTGGAAGTGGCAACCCTGCTTATAACACTTCTTGTTCTTCTTATTCTTATAAGAAAAATGCTATATAAAGAGAGCACAAGCTAGATTTTCGCATCATTTGGCGAAACAGGCGAATAGGTAAGATCAACCCTTAACTGCATGCTTGATGGACGACGATCAGAGATAAAGAGATGGGAAACTTAAACAAAATTCGTCAAGAAAGAGATAGCCTTCTGTCAAAATTAAGCCAACACCAACGTAAATCATATGAATGTGTTAGTAAAATTTTTTTATATACTCACCAGTAGAGAGGAGTTCACCCCTAGGGAGGCAAACTGATTCTCACCACAAGGAGATTTATTCACCGAAAGCGAGCCTTGGTCACATTCAACGAACTGCATTCGATTTTTCGCTGAATAGTTGATACTTGACACGTCATAATAGTTGTCAAACTGGTGATATGTAAGACAGTAAGCCAACAGTTTGGAATACTTACGAAAATATAATTTATTTTCATCACTTTAAAAAAATAAATTTTAAAAAAATTCTCATTAAATTTGCATTTTAACGACCGCAATATGTTCATTCGTTGTTATTTGGTACTTGGATTTGCATTTGAACAACTTTCCAATATTTCTGAAGTCTGACTTAACAATTCAGTAATAGAAAAAAAGCGCTAATTTAAGAATCTGTACCAGAACATTTGTATCGTCTGAAGGCGGTCACTGTTTTAATCTGAAAGCCACCACGGCCTGAATCCTAACTGCAGTGTTGCTTGAAAACGTAGTTTTGTACTATTTGGAGTAGGTTTTTTCGATACGAATTAATAAGTACAAATTTATAATAGTATTGTACTAGTACTAGGTCTGTTCCCGTACTTGAACATTCGTACGAATTCGCACGAATTCGTGCTATTTTCTACGATTTCCTGTTCCCGTACCCAAAAAAATCGCAAAAGAGAGCGAAAATGTGAAATCCAGTCCTTGTCAAATGTTGCTATTTTCTGCTACACAAATTTGGAGTTGCAAAACTCGCAGCAATTAGCAAGTGCAATATTTTGACAGCTTATGTCAGCCATTAAAGCAACATGTCGAGAAAAGTAGAAATTAATTGTTCCACATACACATTAAACAGAATAAAATGTGAGTATATTTTATATAATTTTTTCCAATAACAATTAGCGTATTTTCTTCCTTAGATATCAACTATAGCAATTCTGCCACCAAAAATTTGTTGAAGTTTCATCAAAAGTTGCAACTTTTTGCAAAAAACCTGTTCCCGTTCTTTTTGCAATTTTTCACGCAAAGAGAGCCCTTTTTTACTTACTCTCTCAAATTTTTCAACTTGCGAATTTCTGCTACAAAAGTACGGGAACAGACCTACTATTTCATTGAGAATAATATTATATAGGTCGGGTATGCGTTACAGGACGTCTCCACTAGGTATAACATCAAGGCGCAGAAAAATTTAACATTATTTCTCCCCTCATTAAGAATTAGCAGTTTTTCGGTTCTTTTCTCAAAAAAACTATCTTTTTAAATTGAATCGTGATCTTTTCTCTGAAATTTTTATCTCAAAAGTAAGATTAATTGCAGTTCCCTCTATTCTAGGGGAATAGAATTTCTAGTTCAAATGCTAACAACTGAAGGAACAGAAAAGTGACATGTTAAGAAATAAATGAACATTATTATTGATATTTCGTTTAAGCCCCAGCAAAATCCTTACTTACATGAAATCGATAAAGTAATCCAAAAAATTTGAATAGTGCAGTACCATCTCGCTTGCGGAACCCATTATTTCTATTAAAACATGTCATTGGAAGTAATCGATGAAGCTTTCGCTTGACACAAAAATAATTATGTTTCATAAATCTCATTGAATAACTAAGATTTTCCCAAGCACCAATAATTTATTAACTACTTTGAAGTTGTTAAATAAGATATCGCTTTGTACATATTACATATTAGGAAAGCGATTGAAATATTGAGTAAGGATCTTCATAAGACTCTTGCTAAACGGGGCGAAAGTTTAAAACAAGATAATTAAATTTAATGAATTTCTTCTTTTAAATAAAAATTCTCTCATTTAGGCTGTGCTCACACGTGAATCAAATGATTGAATGAACTCAAATTTGTTGTTGTTTGTCCAGCTAAAAAAAAAATGAACTCTCTGTGAGAGAGAAAATGAACTCTGAATACGTCATCGCTTCATTCAAAGTTTTGACCACGCTCTAGACCTGAATCATTCAGTCAAAGCGTTGCAAACTTTTACTCGGCTGCTGCTTAGTAGTAAGTTATTATAAGAAGGTAGTAGATTTAACAAAAAAGTTCTTTTATAAGTAAAAAAAGGAGAAAATGTTTGTGAGTGTAGAGTGTTGTGTATTGTTTTTAAAATATTAAAAGTGAAAAATAACCATTTCGTGGACAAGACAGCTGACCGAATATTGTTTTCCAAAGAAAAACAAAAATATCTGGCATATTGATTTCCTAACGAAATCAATTTTAATCCGTAAAAATACAAATTTTCACTGCCGTTCTCAATTTTTGTAAACTTTTATGCAGACAGCACGACAAAACACAACGAAATAAAACAGTACGAAAATGCTACTAACCGCAAACAGTAGGTAGCAGAAAAGCCTGCTTCGGAGGTTCAATCAAACAACCACGTGTGAGCAGACTTCGGTCAAATCAACTCATAGAGAGTAAACTGCACAAACAAATCCCGTTATTCTTCAATCATTTGATTCACGTGTGAGCACAGCGAATCAAATGATTGAATGAACTCAAATTTGTTGTTGTTTGTCCAGCTAAAAAAAAAATGAACTCTCTGTGAGAGAGAAAATGAACTCTGAATACGTCATCGCTTCATTCAAAGTTTTGACCACGCTCTAGACCTGAATCATTCAGTCAAAGCGTTGCAAACTTTTACTCGGCTGCTGCTTAGTAGTAAGTTATTATAAGAAGGTAGTAGATTTAACAAAAAAGTACTTTTATAAGTAAAGAAAGGAGAAAATGTTTGTGAGTGTAGAGTGTTGTGTATTGTTTTTAAAATATTAAAAGTGAAAATAACCGTTTCGTGGACAATACAGCTGACCGAATATTGTTTTCCAAAGAAAAACAAAAATATCCGGCATATTGATTTCCTAACGAAATCAATTTCAATCCGTAAAGATACAAATTTTCACTGCCGTACTCAATTTTTGTGAACTTTTATACAGACAGCACGACAAAACACAACGAAATAAAACAGTAGGAAAATGATACTAACCACAAACAGTAGGTAGCAGAAAAGCCTGCTTCGGAGGTTCAATCAAACAACCACGTGTGAGCAGACTTCGTTCAAATACTCTCAGAGAGAGTAAAATGCACAAAAAAATCCCGTTATTCTTCAATCATTTGATTCACGTGTGAGCACAGCCTTAGAAGATATCATATATATATCTGTGAATTCAGGATCTTAAATTAAGAAATAATCGTAATAAAACTTTACAAAAAATTAGCAATAAATTTTACTTAAATATTTAAAAGACGTTTATTTTCAAATATTCAATCTTGAAGGCCATGAGCAGCTTAAAGTAAAAGTATGAGTGCGTTGTATTTTGGTACAACTTTTTTTAAAACGTTAAATTGAATGTTAAAATAAGTTAATTATTGAAGTAAGTTTACCGTTTGAATTTGTTGCTATGAAGTGAATATTCGGCAAAAAATTATTTAATTTTCCAAACTTTGATGAATTTGATCTCCTAAGCTATAGAAGAGCATCTTTTATTTTAGCCCCATTGAGTTTAAAAAGCCAATATACATATGATCCAACTCGAAAACAAAATAAAGAGGTATGGGCCATAAAGTAGAATTATGCAAAATAAAGTTTTTTCGCTCTTATCTCGACTAAGAAAAGGTAAAAATTGTTGAATTCAAGATAAAATTGAAAATATTCTGCAACCTCTGCATAGAGGGTTAACAGAAAAATGTAATGTATTCTCTATTTCTTTTAGAAAGAAAAGAAAATGCCATAAGACAACCTCTTACAACATTTTAGTTCAAAGCAACTTTGATTTAAGAGTACATTTTTATGTTGTTTGCATTGCAACCCTATTTATAGACTCTGACAATAATACTTGACAACTATGGCTGTGCTCACACGTGAATGGCTGTGCTCACACGTGAATCAAATGATTGAATGAACTCAAATTTGTTGTTGTTTGTCCAGCTAAAAAAAAAATGAACTCTCTGTGAGAGAGAAAATGAACTCTGAATACGTCATCGCTTCATTCAAAGTTTTGACCACGCTCTAGACCTGAATCATTCAGTCAAAGCGTTGCAAACTTTTACTCGGCTGCTGCTTAGTAGTAAGTTATTATAAGAAGGTAGTAGATTTAACAAAAAAGTTCTTTTATAAGTAAAAAAAGGAGAAAATGTTTGTGAGTGTAGAGTGTTGTGTATTGTTTTTAAAATATTAAAAGTGAAAAATAACCATTTCGTGGACAAGACAGCTGACCGAATATTGTTTTCCAAAGAAAAACAAAAATATCTGGCATATTGATTTCCTAACGAAATCAATTTTAATCCGTAAAAATACAAATTTTCACTGCCGTTCTCAATTTTTGTAAACTTTTATGCAGACAGCACGACAAAACACAACGAAATAAAACAGTACGAAAATGCTACTAACCGCAAACAGTAGGTAGCAGAAAAGCCTGCTTCGGAGGTTCAATCAAACAACCACGTGTGAGCAGACTTCGGTCAAATCAACTCATAGAGAGTAAACTGCACAAACAAATCCCGTTATTCTTCAATCATTTGATTCACGTGTGAGCACAGCGAATCAAATGATTGAATGAACTCAAATTTGTTGTTGTTTGTCCAGCTAAAAAAAAAATGAACTCTCTGTGAGAGAGAAAATGAACTCTGAATACGTCATCGCTTCATTCAAAGTTTTGACCACGCTCTAGACCTGAATCATTCAGTCAAAGCGTTGCAAACTTTTACTCGGCTGCTGCTTAGTAGTAAGTTATTATAAGAAGGTAGTAGATTTAACAAAAAAGTACTTTTATAAGTAAAGAAAGGAGAAAATGTTTGTGAGTGTAGAGTGTTGTGTATTGTTTTTAAAATATTAAAAGTGAAAATAACCGTTTCGTGGACAATACAGCTGACCGAATATTGTTTTCCAAAGAAAAACAAAAATATCCGGCATATTGATTTCCTAACGAAATCAATTTCAATCCGTAAAGATACAAATTTTCACTGCCGTACTCAATTTTTGTGAACTTTTATACAGACAGCACGACAAAACACAACGAAATAAAACAGTAGGAAAATGATACTAACCACAAACAGTAGGTAGCAGAAAAGCCTGCTTCGGAGGTTCAATCAAACAACCACGTGTGAGCAGACTTCGTTCAAATACTCTCAGAGAGAGTAAAATGCACAAAAAAATCCCGTTATTCTTCAATCATTTGATTCACGTGTGAGCACAGCCTATGAGGTGAATCGCGTACACAATACATGAGCCTTCGAAAAGTATACAAAAAGTTAAAGAAGAAGCATGAATATGGCGGGAAACATGAAAAAAGTCATTGCTAAAAAGAAGTTTCCCATCTCTTTATCTCTGACGACGATGGTCGGCCGCTAGCACTGCAGCGTTTTTGTTATAGTTTTTCTTCCTGAAGCTGCGCTGCTTGTTGAACGACGATAGTCGGTCGCATACAGTGAAGTTCCAGGAATAATTCTCAAACTTTGTATCACGCGTTCATGATACCGGTATCATGATACCCAAATGTGAGGTTCTGCTGGTTGGACGGCGATGGCCGGCTGCTTAAAGAACTACACAAATGTTGCATTGCTTTATATAAAATTAATGCTTGTGGTCTCTTCCTTTTCATTTATATTTAGATTAATCGCAAAACTGTGTGCGCATGTGAATTATTCATGAGCATTCTATATGTACAATTAAACCCTGCTTTGTATTTATAAATAAAATACATTTTACAAAATTAACCTGTACAAACACAAATATAATCTAATTATATTATGAGTAAATTAGCTCCTTAACGACTTACCGTTCGGACGTTTCAATAAAAAATTAGCTTTAAAACCTAAATTCCGTTAATTTTTTCAATAATTTTTTTTTTAATTTAAAGAATTAGTTCAGCTTGTTTAAAAAATATACCTTCTTCACGATAACTTCACTTTTTGCGATTTTGTGGCAAACTAAATGGATATTTCCGTGTCGGCCGTTTCATACAGCGGGCACTTGACAAAGAACAGGATTAACAGTTATACAGTAGTACTTAGATTGATCTCATTGCAGAAGATAAAAAAATAAAGATAACAAATATAAAACAATATATCAAAAAATAAAAAAATAGAGCGAAAGATTGATTTTAAAAGCTTAACAGAAACAAGTAAAAAAGGAGAAAATAAGATTTTCGTATGAGTGATGCAAAGAGACTCCAAATGTAGAAAATTATGAAAAATCAAGTGCATTTTAATAGTCAGATATAAAAGAGTAGTGATGCAGCTTAGTAATTATAATAAAACTTTTACGAAAATACAAACTTAAATTTTTTGGTTCTGGTTGACCTTTTTCAGGATTTGCCCATCTGTCTTGTTTCTTAAATTAAAAATTATTCTTTTTCGTGTTTTTATTGATATTAACCCATTTTGGTCAGGTACCCGAACGCGTCGGAATTTTCTAATGAAATTTTCAGGCTTTGTTGTTTTTGATCAAATTAAGAAAATTCCAGAGTTTCAGAATTTTCCCATTTTCCGTTTTCCGGCTACAAGGTGGTCGAAAAATCGACCAATGGCCCAATGTGTATACAAAAATTTTAAAATTTTGAATAAATTATTTTAGCTTTAAATTCAGCATAATATGCCTTGAGAGTGTTCCTGTGAAGTTTGGTACCGATAGAACATAGGGGCGTTGCACCTTCCACCTTCCAGAGTGATCCTGTGAAGTTTGGTACCGATAGAACATGGGGGCGTGGCACCTTCCATGCAACTCTTATTTTCGATATCGAATAGCTTTGGAATTTCATGTTTTACAGCTACAAAATTCGGTATTCAAGCTCAATTTACACGTATTGTTTCAATGGTAATATTTGATGGGCGTAAAACAAGGGCCGTGGCACTTTTTACTATACTTTTCGGTAAAAATTTCGAAATATAAGGTATTGAGATTAAACGAAGGATAACTCTTGCCAACAGGTGTTACTTTGGGCTCAGTAGGCAATTGAGAAGCAGAGCTATCTCTCGACGAACAAAACTGACGCTCTATAAGTCAATAATCATGCCCGTCCTACTATACGCATCACAAACCTGGACGTTGAGCAGCTCTGATGAAAGGACTTTGGGAGCGTTCGAGAGAAAAATCCTTCGCAAGATCTATGGTCCAATCTGCGTCAATGGCGAGTACCGAATACGATGGAACCATGAGCTGTATGAGCTATATGCCGACATCGATATAGTCAAGCGTATTAAAATTAAGCGGCTTCGCTGGCTAGGTCATGTCGATAGAATGAACGACGAAGCTCCAGCGAAAAAGATATTGGATTCGGTACCCAGCGGTGGCCAACGCAGACGAGGAAGACCGCATCTCCGTTGGAAAGACCAGGCATTGGATAACCTGACAACGCTTGGAGTTTCCAACTGGCGCCAGCAAGCGCACGACAAAAGAGGCTGGCGAAAATTCTTAGACCAGGCCAAAACCGACCAACGGTTGTAAGCGCCATCTAAGTAAGTAAGTATATCTAAATGGTATGCTTGTGGCGGGGCTTATTCTCTAGTTGATATCAATGACGTGCTCAAGTTTGTTAACTTCTTTCCTATTCATCTATATCTGAGTCCACTTTTGGATCCGCCACTTATAAATTTCTTTCGATCTAAACTGTAACTGTGATATTGGCTTGTGTTTGTTTATTTTAGCCACAAGACATTACAATTTCCATGCATTCACTTTCGAATTCCCGATAGCGTTTACCCACAATGACCACACCATTTCCTACTGCGAATGTCAACGCAATAATTTGCGACCCCATTGAAGTGTAAATCGACTCCACCCATAATGATATTATAGTTATATTCGTTTGAGTTATGACGACGTACTTTTTTCTCATACGATTATATCGGAGAGCAGACTTTATTGGCACAATGGAATCGTAGTTACCAGCAATTGTTACTTGGGTGGTGTTGTAACAACACACGAAGTTGAGTTCATTCCTCTTGTCAAAAATGTTATTCCCTTCCCCACGTTTTGCTGGGTTTATCAACGCAGCGTCTTATACCCGATTTGAACGTTGCCGGTTGCAACCGAACGTTTGTACCGGTTACATAAAATTTTCTCTCATTTAGCAAACAGAGCAATTGGTAAGAGGTAAAAAAGTTGTAGAAGAAAACAGTGTTTCTTTCTGGATGGTCAACGTTGTGAAGAAGTCTCAAAACAACATATGCGCCAAGTCCAATGCCCATGTTGTAAGCTTCAACTGTACCAGTCTACGGTATAAAGAAAAACATGTACCCATCGCTTGAGCACCAGTATTTGAATCTAAAATGGATTGATTTTTCTATAAAAATTTTACATGAATGTTTCCCAAAGTTGGGTACCATTTGTTAGTCAATTGACAATGCGGGCTTAAAAATTCCATAAAATTTATTACAAGTGAAAATGTTGAAATAAAGTATACATATTAGGCCAGTGGTCGAAAAATCGACCACCAATATTCCAACAAAAGTAGCACGTAGGTAAATTAACTTGAGATGTCCAAAACCGACTGATTCTCATAATTTAGTCTTAGCGCTGTCTGCTTACGTAAATAGTTTAATTATTCATTTCATTTATTAGATTTTTTTCATTTTTTCAAAAATGGTCCAAAAAAGGTGATTTTTTTAAAAGCTTACCTGAGTAGGTAAAATGGAAAATTTGTAAATTGTTATTTTTTTCTGAATTTCCAATTAACCAAATTGTGTTTATGCGCAAAGAGTTCGAAAAAATTTTGAATATATTTTCCAGAAATAAATTTTAAAGTTAGTGGTCGAAAAATCGACCAGCTGACCAAAATGGGTTAAAGCAATTCAAAAGTGCTGCAAGTCCATTATCATTGAAAATAAAATAAAGAAAATTAACTGCAAGCCACATATTCGCCACACATCTGATTTTAACATTATCGGTAGTATCAAAAAGAGAGCACAACCAGCGCTGCACATACCTAATTTATTCTACTATGCATAAAAGTAAACATATTTTTTTCGGATGCATTGTTTTTAAGCTTATTCATTTGTCTAATAACCTGCGATTGAATTTTTAAAATGAAAAAATTTCAAGAATTTTCTTAAAGCTTGAAAAAATTTTTTTTTGGATATTCAAAAATTGTGGGGTGTTGTGTTAATACTCGTAGCATTTAACAATAAAATTGAGTCGGACACTCGCTACTTCGGATACTTTGGTACCGACAAAAATTGTTTCTCGCGCAATATTTGAAATTTTTAAATGGTCTCTGCGTCATCATCACATTCAATATTTTTTGCAAAATCACTTCGGTGGGCTTAATGGTAATCGAAATACATACTTAGCTGGCGCTTACAACCGCCTCGTCTATGAATTTTCGCCAGCCTATTTGTCGTGCGCTGGCGTCAGTTGGAAAAATCCTAGCGTCGTAAGGTTATCTAATCCTGGTCTTTCCAACGGAGATGCGGTCTTCCTCGCCTGCGTTCATACGCGCTTGACTATAACGATGTCGGCATATAGCTCATACAGTTCGTGGTTCCATTGTATTCAGTAGTCGCCATAGACGCAGATTAGACCATAGATCTTGCGAAGGATTTTTCTCTCGAACGCTCCCAAAGTCCTTCCATCAGTGCTTCTCAACGTCCAAGTTTGTGATGCGTATAGTATGACGGGCATGATTATTGACTTATAGAAAGTTAAACAATCGAATATAGATAATTTTAATATAAATTTACTAACTTCACTTATACTTAGCAATGTTTCTGGAAATATCACAAACTCAAGAAAAGCTTTTAAGAACACGATCATAACTTAAAATTGATACAGACACTTGGAACATGTAATCTTTAATTAATTTATTATTCATTTCGATTATTCATTTTTCTTAATCAGAATAATGCATTAATTTTTTTTGTTCAAATTAATGCTATTCATAAAGAATGCAATTCACAAAGAATTATTATTAATTTTGCATTCATGCATTAATTTTTTATTCATTATTAATTTTTTATTCATGATTAATTTTTTATTCATTATTCATTATTCATTAATGACCAGCATGACCTCCTGCCATTTTCATACCCCGATTTATTTTATCCTAATCTTAACTGAACAAGCCGCCTTTGATAAAAAATCATGGCGGACGTGATTGCAGCTCACTGGAATATCTAAAAAACAAAAGAAAAACGGCGTTTTAATCAGCATCAAAACCGCCGTAGAATGAACTAGTAGAAAAAATGTTGGTCAAAAAATTACGAAATGGCGGAATTTCTTCGAAAATGGCCAATTTTTTTGGCCTAAATCGTTCAAAAACTCAAAAACTATATTGCCGATCTTTCTGTCCATAGTTCATTCAATGCATTACCAAGTGTAAAATCAAATCGAAAAGCTAACGTTTTTATAAAATTCCCTAAGTCCCTAGTGCGAACAAATCAAAAATGCCAAGTCCCTTTCAGCCAATCAGGTGGCTCTATTTTCTAGTAAGATTTTTTTAAAAACGAAGTTCTTCTGATCTTTAATGGCTATTTCAGAATAAATAGCACGAATAAGAAATGTTTAAATAGGATGATGGTCAGAAAAGAATAGAGTGGTGTTATGTTTTAAAGAAAATTTTAATAAAGCATTATTTATAGGTTAATTGATAATATCAAGTCAACAATAACTATAAAAATTTCCTATTATTAAGAATATGTTCTTTAAGAATTATATTTAGAGCTTAATGCCAAATAATTCATGAAGTAACAGGCTTGCTGCAACAACAAAAATTCTTTACAAAAGAACCGAGCAGACTAGACCATGGTTTCGTCGGACGCTACTCCGACTCATCAGTAGTCTCTGTGGTTCATACAGTCCACTAACTTTGACCAATTTCCATTTGATGTTTTGCTGTTGCTTTTATACAGGGCCGCTTTATGTTATTATTGAAAAGACATGTAGGTTATTTTATTACTAGTATAGAAGCCCGTCATACGACGGGTCGTACTAAAAAAAAATTAAGTAGCAGACGATATGACATTTTTCATTCACCTCAAATGTTATTTTGTTCCAGTCGTCGTCAATGTGTCCTTACTGATGATACCTTTCCTTGCTAACAATTGGTTCATATAAAAAGCACTGTAATAGCGAAACAGGTTCTGTTCCAGGCTAACATGTTCAGCCTGTGCATAGCAATGACAACTATAATAGTTTGTGCGATATAGAGCACGGAGCAGGACGCTTGTCTTTTATATATTTAGATAGATGGTTTGCACTGAAACAGAACTTGCATTTATCGAGAATAAAAGGAAATTGTAGATATCAAGTGGAGTATAAATCCACTTTCTCTATTGAACATTAACATATTTCAGATTCTTGAAAGGATAAACAAATTTATACTTATCAAATCACTGGAATGCTGTGATTTCTGAAGACGAAGAATGCTTTAGTGAAAATTTGTTTAAGTCTCTTGTCTCTTATTAATTCCAAGTTTTTTCAGCGAGGCCCTAATGAATGCGTCCCTTTCTAACTTGATAAATCGAAATTTCAATTCAAAATAACCAAAGTCCATACGTATTTTTTTCAAAATGAACTAAGTCCGGAGATACGTATCATACCCGCCTAAGTCCAAAATTTAATTTGATTTATTATAAATCCTCGAAGTTATAAATCTCATATATTATTTTTCATACAGATTTGTTGAAACTAATTTAACATCTTTCTAAAAAGTCATCTAAATGACTTTGAGAAGTATCAACTCATGTGAAAAAAAATTTTTTTTTGCGTAATTTTTTTCCTTTAAATATAATTGTAATTTTTTAAAATTGTGTCTTATGTTTTATTTAACTTAAACGCATTTTAAAACATTAAAATACAAATTTTTGGAAGCGTCACGTCCCCTTAAACAAAATACTTAACAATTACGAGGGGTACTATTTATATTTCGGTTAATAATAACAAACTTTTTTAAATGAAAATGGCTGTTGTTTTTTAAAATATTCCCCTTGATGACCAATACACTTTTGCATTTGTTAAAATCATTTGTCCTTTCGGTGCCCTTGGACGTGTTTTTTGAGCCTCGTATTTTTAAGCCCTGTCTACAGTTGCCAACTTCGTGATAAGTGTTCTGTCAAAATGTGCCAGTGGTGCCACTGCATTTGAGCAACATATGCAAAATTCACTAATTTTGTTTAATATATAAAAATAATTTTTTATTATTTTAAATGGCGGGTTGGTTTTAATGATAGGACCTCAACTTTGCGTAAAATTTATTTAGTAATAGGAGTGCATGTATCTCCTAAAATTTATATTTTGCATTGAATTCCTTATATTTCAGTTACTGCAATAATTTGCACAGGCAATAAAAATTCTCTTTCGAAGAGTTTTTAACGTAGTAGCAACACTAACGATAAACGTCACAGCGTTGCATAATTATCGAATACGGCAGTCACATACTGAGGTTCTCAAAGCTTTTTGCGTAAACTGTGCATAGCCTAATATCAGTTTTTCCACGCAGTTTTCCCTGCATTTGTCATAGCGATTGATAAATGAATGGGTATCCAACAAGAGCAAATTTTTTTGCAGATAAGTGTTCATACAAAATCGAATGTATTGAAATAGAACTACCAGCCTGAAAAGAATCAAAAGTCGTTGGGACCAACGATCTTTTCTCGTCGTCGAACGCAGCGAATGCGTCTAAATGAAGCGATTAACGATTTTCGTTAGCAATTAATTGTGGTTTATACTTTACAATAAAGTTTTTGTAAATACAACACAAGCAAAAAAGTATTAGTGTAAATAAAACACAATCAAAAAGCAAACGTCAGTTCATAATAACAACTAAGGAAATGGCTTTGAACGTACCCAATTATAAGCAAAAAAATGGCAGCACTAATGGCTCTCAGAGATAAAATCGTCGGTCGCAAAAGCAAAAATAGAATAGATTCTAAGAGTTCGAACAGAACCAAAGCGGCTGACGGCTGGCGGTCCTCTCTCAGCGAATCGAGCTGAGGACAGGGATGATATTTGTAGACGATATCCACTATTTTACCTGCTTTCGATTTTCCAAAGTCCCCAACTCCTTTTAGCCCAAAAAAAGTACTTTCGGATACAGTAATCATAAAAAAAATAAACGTCACGCATGATTAAGATTTTGTTTTCAATATTGAAACCGAAAAAATTGTTCTCTTAAAACACATTCACAAAGAGAAATGTAACAGTATTTATTTGGGTTATACGATCAAAAAATTTTCAGATGGATTTTCAGTTGGACGAATCGTCTGACGATGAACAGAACGAGATGATAGAAGTTATAGAGGCAGATAATGTCGTTGATGTCAACGAAGAAGACGATAAAGATGATACCTAGGATATCGGCAGCAACGGAAATCAAGTACGTGCTCGTTCAGTGAACTTTGTTGGCTTAAAAGAGGTGTTAAAAAGATTCATGTTTGATTACAAAATTTCTTATTTCCTATTTGCGACAGGTATGATGTATGCTCGATACAAATTTGGAGAAGAAAAGTTAATGTGGGTCCGTCTCTCATTTCAGCCTTTTGGAAGGCACCCTGGGAGCGATGGAAGCCGATTTTAGAAAAAAAGTTTTTTAAAAAAATATGTAAAGGTGCCCCATTAAAGGTTAGAAATATAGGGTAGATATGTTGCGATAAAATATTGGAAAAAAAAAGCCAATGCCCTGACCACCATTTTACCCTACTAGGCGCACCCTGGAAGCGGTGAGGTCAAATTTCCTAAAAATATCAATTTTGTTTGGGAACCCCTCAAGGGGTTGAGATTTGGGCAGGTATGTTCCTGAAAAATGTGCAAGACTGCCTCTATCTCACGATGTGTCACTTGACGATCTTGCATTATTAGACCTTCATGGAATGCGTCGGCGACCGAACTACGACCACGATTGAATTCACTACGCCAGCGATGTACTGTGGTTTTTGATAGTGCCTTATCGTCATACAAAGAACTGAGTTCATGGACACATTCTTGTTGAGAAATTCCACGTCGAAAGTTGTGAAAAATAATCCAACGAAAACCTTCTCTAGAAATTTCCATTTTTTGAACAAATTGATTTTTTAACTCACTGTAAAGAAATATAAACACTATAAACACAAATAGCACTTGTCCGTCAAAACGTTGGTTGTACATTTATGCTAACAAATGTCAAACTTTATCATGGTGATGCCAGATTTTAGCTATTGACATTAGTGCTGCCAGTTCCCGAAATATAAATAGTACCCTTCGTACACAGCTGTTCAAATTTTTATTACATTTATGTGTCAACTTTGTTGCTTTGAGCACCAGCTGGATCCTTTAACGTAAAGTTTTTATTAAGTTTTTCAAAGATCGAGTACTTATCTTTTGACTCTTCCCTAGTAGCAACCATCCATGGCTCATCAAGGTTATTCGACGATAGATTGCTGAATATAATTTTTCTCTCTTCAATATGTTCCACACATTCCATATGGGATTTAGGTCGTATGACTGTCGTTCCTAATCCAAACCATTTATACCTTTTCCAAAATCCATTTTGTGACTATTTTCACCTTATCTTTGGAGTCGTTAGGCAGAACCAAGTTATGCGTAAGCAAACAAAAGTTAGAGAGCAAAAAAACGTACTTACTCAGCAATATATTGAGTCGCCTAAATTCTACGTAAGTCATTTTTCGTTCAGTTTCTCAATTTTCGTTAACTTTTAAAAACTTGGGAGAGAGCGCTCGACACCGTATAAGGCTAAGCAGAAAAGGGTTGCAACCTCTTTAATAAATAAATTAAATTTTGATTTAAACCACTTATGTATATATCGAAATTGTATTTAAAACCAGTAAAAAATGTATGTTTTAGACAGGATTAATTTATTAAGCGAGGTATTGAAATTGACCTCTATTTTCGATCATAAAGCATGGATAAATTTACAAACTTCAAGAAAATAGTTTTATGTAATTTTGTTGACAATCTTTTTCGACAAAAACAAATTATTTTGACGTAGAATTACGTCTTACAGCGCGGTTTGTATGGGGTCGTTTTAACAGATTTTTTCAAGGTCATGCAACTTTTTAGGCTAATACTTTAGGGTATACCTACTGCCTTTAATACTTATCGTTCAAAGATAATATATATATACTTAAATATCAGATATATCCTGCGCTGAATGAATATCTAATTTTGGATTTTGTGACTATTATATTAAAGTCACAAAATAGTAAAATATAAGAAGAAAAATGCATGTTTTTATATAAGAAAGTCGATCATCAGCTGCTTATAATGTACCTGCTGTGCCTGCTGCTTTCTTTGTTTTTGTTTCGTTGTTATGCTTGTATTGTTTTGGTTTTCCACGAACTGACTGGTTCGTATTGGTAGCATTGTAAGCATTGGTTCGCATTGGTTCGCATTGGGTTTATGTATGCACTTCTGTTTTACTAAGTGTTCTATTTTGAAACCAGAGGTCATGAACCTCTATTCAACTCAGTCAATGAACTCAAACTGTCAAATTTAACGGAATGGGTCTGTGATCCGGTTAGATTTAACTCTTATGAATAAAAACGTGTTGGATAATATTTCGTTTTATGCTTTTACCCAATAGATGGCGTAAAATTTTAATTTTTGTTTTTAATGCAAATTAATTTGGATCCCACATCCCACTAGCACTAGCCAGTGTAGTTCGCAAACTGTACATCGAACAGAGACGAAAGTGTAGCTCGCAAACTAAATATTGGACAGTGACGAGAGTGGCACTAATGGAAAGGACATGTGCTCAGCGTGAAATATAGATACCATACGATTTTTTAAAAATCTGGATCTTAATTTTAATTTGAAAACTGACTGTAGCTCGCAAACTATGTATAAAGCAGAGACGAAAGTGCCACCAATGGAAAGTGCATTTGCTTCGCCTTCTTTTCAACTAAGTCAATGAACTCAACCTATCAAACTTAACGAAATGATCGAAAAATTTGACATTTTGCTTGTTTCTTTTTGCATGCTCATTTAATCATGCTTACTTTTAACTTTTTCTTCGCCTCGATAAGTAGTTTCGGAAGATCAATAAAAAATACGTGCAAAATGGACAAAAAAATCGGACCAAAGATACAAAGTAGAAACGGTTACAACTTAAACGGAATTATACGTCTACACTTACGACACTATCGAAACTGTTTCTTTTTTATTTGTCATTTCATTCAAATCGATTTATATTAAAATTTTGTTCATACATACATTGTTTTTAATTAAATATGGAAGAGTGTGTTTTTGAACTTTTGTAAACGTTTCGTTGACTTCTCTCTGAAACTTTTTTATGCGTATACGCATAACTTGTTTGAACCTGTTATCTTGCATGAATAATTTACATCCGAATTTTTGAAAACTGCAAAGGTAGGTCACTGGTCATTCAAAATACCAATATAGTTTTCTGTTTTACTTATTCCTTCAGTTTTTGAAAGAATTCCCATTGATTGAAAACCCATTTCTATAAAATTGCACCATATCATAAGCATTCCTTCTCCAAATAGAATTTTTTCCTGACAATTGCGGTACTAAGGCCAAAGTCGTCTATCACATCTCAGACCGTTCATTTTTGACTCATCTGACCATGTTACAAGTTTCCCCAATGCAGTATCACTATTCGAATATTGTTTTGAAACTTTAGACGTAATTCTCGATGTTTGGCTATTAAAAGGGGAATTTTTATTTTAGGTTTAGCCTTGATACTCTTTAGAGTACTTTTTTATATACGTATAGTTTCGTTAAGAAAACTGAAAGGCATATTATCTGTTATAATTTTGTTGGCCTGTACAGCATTGGCAACTCCTCGTGTCAGCTGTGAATTAGGATGTATCGCCTATTTTGGCAAGATAATGTCTTCTGACACAAGGTGAGAAATAACCACAAAATGAATTTTGGAAAAGGTATAAATTGTTTGAATTTGCCACCGACCTATCCGATATCCGATCGAGAACTTGGAACATATTAAGAAAAAAAAATATATTGAACAATTCGGGAAAGGTCTAAATATAAGTTCTGAATTTTAATTAATCGTATACTAAAAAGAATCCGTCTGTTGCTCAGAGCAACAACTAGTCTAGAACGGTTGGAATGGCTTAAAGCAATAAAAGCATTTTTCAAATTAAGTTTTCCGAGATCCTTCTAAATTGAAATTAGCAATTTTTCCATTGCATGGATTCATAAGTTTTACAACTTTTTGTAATTTTGGATTAGAATTCTAAAAGATTTTATCGGAGTACGAAAAGCTCCTCTAGTGCACGCAAAAAAATGTGCAAAAAAATGATACAGTTGTAATTAGGAGGATATTTCTATGAAACACGATACTATGAAACACGATACATATTTAGTGTCCGACCGAATATTCGGTTTCGGTTTCGGTTTCGGCCAGTTTCGGCCCTTTTAATCAGTTTCGGCTATTCGGCATCAATATGGCCGAAACCGAAACCGAAACCGAATATTTGATCGGACACTACTAATTCGGTTTTTACATATATTTCAATGGTAGATGTGAGTTCGCTTTCATCAAAATTTTTAATGGTGATAAGTAGAACAAAAACGTGAAATTCAGTCATTTGATTGACCGAGTGAGTTGAGTCCAGCACAAAACGATAAATGTAGTTTTTTTAGATTCTAATATTAAGTTATTTAACTTTAAATACTAAAAAGTTCCTTAACGTGGTATTAAAATGATCGCCATATTTATTATTTTAAAGTTATATTTTAAAGTTGAATTAATATTCAAACGGTCATATTCATAAAAATATCTTGAAATAGATTTAAAGTGCTCAATAGTCAAAAAGCTTTTTAGAGATAAAATGTTTTTTAAAATTTTGTTATTCATAAAAATATTGTCTCAGCTTATTTGTTAAAATAGGCACACTCTCAATTTGAAATGGGAACAGTGTCAAGAATGGTTCGTGAATTTGATAAATTCAATAATTTTTTGTTTATTTGTCACAATTTTATCAATACTTTGACATGCAAACAGTCAAAACATTGTTTAATCTATGTTCTTCTGTGAAAAAATTGTCACTTATAATTTTTATTTCCAATATTTTGAAATGTTTTGCCATGTTTTCATATTTTTTGAAACAGTTTGAAGTATTTTTGACAATATTTGTGCTCACATTAGAGTTAAAATTTTAAAAAGGCTTTATCAAGGGTTTATTGAAGAATACTCATTTAAGAAGCCTTTATAAGAAATTTTTGTCGTTATTGGACGTTTATGGATACTGTTTTTGAAATTTTTTTTTGTAAAGGCTTTATAAGAGGTTCGTAAATTTTTATGAATAAAGGCAAAAGAATATTTATCGAATGTATACGTTATTATAATCTGCTTCAATTGTTATGTTTTTGCGTTTAACTAAAAAATTAAAAAAAATAAATTGTTTTTAAAACAATTTTCATGTAGACATTCAGTTTCGGTTTCGGTTTCGGTTTCGGCCGAATATTTCAAAAATGGCCGAAATTCGGTTTCGGTTTCGGTTTCGGCCAAAATTTTGGTTTCGGTCGGACACTATACATATTTCTATGAAACACGAATTAAAAACTTGGAAAATGTCGAAATATAAGTTTTAACATAATTAAAATACAATAAATCGAAATCTATTTTGAAGTTAAAAAAAATAAAAATTCGCTTTGAAGATATTTGTATTTTAAACTATAAAAAACCCATATTTTGGCAAGCATTATTTTATATGAAAACAACACGGTTTTTAATATATGATTATACATTGTTATTTTGAAATTATTTAATTATTTATTTATCTTTTAAAAACTTTTTGTTTTTGGTTTTAATGATTTTGTTTCACTTTGCAACTCTGTAATTAACTAAATTGTTTTTTTAGCCACTGTATTTTTAAGGTTTTAAAAATGTTAGAGAAATATGTAGCAGGAAAACAAGCAGATTGAATAATAATCAAGATATTTTGCACCAATTGCATATTTTATCAGTTCATTAGTAAGAAATACTCGACCATTGCCGATTTTAACAAACAAACTATTTTATTCAGAAGTTATATAAATAAATATATGTTAGAAGATGCAGGTCTTGCAAAATTTCATAAACAACGAAAATATGAAAGTATAACCATTGAATAATTACAAATAGAAGGTGACACCGCCGACGGCGAAGCGACATAACAGCGACGTGGCAGAAATGTGTACTGCATATTTTTATTCAATGCAAGAACCAAAACTTTGTGTCTCTACTTATATGCACAAAATTTCCCTTTTGTTGTTTTCTTATTAGTTTTGTTTTTGGAATAGTCCTTTTATGATTGTACAGTTATTCTACAAAGGAATTGGTTTTGTATATATTTGCTATTATGAGTTAATTGAACATTTTGTTTGCTTTCTCTGTGTATGCGATTGGTTACGGGTGTGTGAAAGTTTAATTAGTTTTAAAGAAATAATAAAATGAATTTTTGTGACTATTTCGGTTGTGAAAATAAAAAACAATATGGCATTCCAAGATTTGCTATGCCACACGACTATAGACGCGAAGAATGGATAAAAAACTCGGGAAATAGTTACAGTACTAAATTAATAGAAAATGAAAATTTTTTTATATGTGCTGATCACTTTGAAAAAAAGTATGTTAATTCTAGTAGCATTAGATCAAGGCTTTCATCGAGTGCAGTTCCTGTTCCATATAGTGAGTTAAATAAGTGCAATAAAATTGAAAAAACATTGAAAAAAAAAATTCTACAGACATTAAAAGCAAATCAAAGTTCACCAATTTAAAAACTGTTCGAAATTTTTCAAAAATAGACAAAATACCAGTACTGACAGACCTTAATCATAACCAAAATAATATTGAAAATAAAATAAATGCTAATGAGTGTAATTTATTGAATGTTAATGTGACAGGAGAAATTAAAACTTATTCTAATATATTTAAAAATCTTGGCAACACGGAAAATCCTATTTGTGAAATCAACTTTCCATATGCTGGTAATTTTTTGCATCAAAATACTGAATCCGATGAAGAAATAGAAAACAATAAAATTGCTATTGATGAACTTCTGAAATCTCCAAAAGAAAGGTATAAGCGACCAAATGAAATTAATAAAATAACTCAAAATAATGAAATTGATAGGATGTTAAAAAATAAACATAAAAGCGTCGGTATTTTTGTTAAGAGTCAGCTTCTTCACTCTAAAAAATCAAAATGGAATATTGAGGAAAAGGATTTATTCCTAAAATTTCATTATAAGTCCCCTTCTTTTTATAAATTTTTAATGCAAGAAGGATTTGAATTGCCTTCGCAAAGAACAATTGTGCGATGGTATGATACACTGCCTTTTCAAACAGGCATTTCATATGATATTTTAAAAATGCTTAAAACCAAAATTGAGCTGCTGCCCAATAGAGATAAAAAATGCGTACTTGTTTTTGATGAGATGAGCATCAAAAGAGAATTGGAGTACAATTCAAAAGATGATGTTATATATGGATTTGAGGACTTCGGTGAATTTGGAAGAAGTCAATCCCTTGCAAGCCATTCACTTCTTTTAATGCTACGAGGCTTAAATTATTCATGGAAACAGGTACTGCTTTAAGGGCCCATTGAAGTTTTTGAGTTTTTTAATATAATAAAATATACCCAGAATACGTAATTAAGAAAAGCACTTAAAATTTATTAATTTTAAGGAGGGACATGACATTGGCTGTTTTTCGAAATTGGTTTTTTTTATAATTTTGTACTTTAGGAAATATTCTTAAGATTCTAAGAAAAAAATTTCATGCGGGTTCAAAAGTTGCAGCCGGATTAGTGAGAGCGCTTTTTTAATTTCCGCTGTTTTTTTTTTCTTTGTTCACAAACTTTGAACGCGTTTATCTCGAAACCATGTTTTTCGTACTGGTTGCGGCACTAGTAGGTTCATTTTTTGACGAATTTTTTTAAACTTGATTCGCTATCGTATGCACGAGCTATTTTTCGATTTTTCATGAATTTTTAAAGTCAATATTTTTTTCGAAAAAACACACTTTCAAATTTGGAACATCACCAAAAATTGAAAAAAATTGGCTGCAACCACGAGGCCCCGTTTTTTCTCTACCGCCAGTTTGAAGCTCTATAAAACCATGTTGGAGTGAATAATATATATGTTTTTGAATTTTTTCTTATAATTTGTTCAATTCTCTACAATAATAAAAATAAATTTTGTAAAAATGTTATGAGTTATGAATTTTTAAAGTTCTGTTTTCTCTGCCGCGAATGTTATGTCGCTCCTTAATTCTCCATACTTTGTTTTATAATAAAGCTGTTCACCGGTTTCTTAAACTTTAAACTTTCTGAGAATATTTTTATAATGTTGTGCACTCGATAAATGTAAAAAAATAAAATTTGTTTATTTATTTTTATTTTTGGCCGCCAAAAAACTTTAATGTGCCCTTAAGTTCTTTTGTGTTTTAATTAGTTAAATACACTAAAACGACTCATAACGACATCATAAGAAGAGTTAAGTTAATGAATTGTTATTTTAGATAATTGGCTATTATTGTGGAAACGTGAAGGGAGATATGTTGGCGAATATTCTTGAAACTACTCTTGCTATTTTGATAAAAGAGCAATTAGAAGTGGTTGCAGTTGTATGTGACCAAGGAGCTCCGAACAGAAGTGCATATTGTAAATTGGGTGCTACAGCTGATACCCCATTTATAACGGTACTAAATAAAAAAGTCTTTTGTCTTTATGACGCGGTGCATCTTCTGAAAAGTGTCAGAAATAATTTATTAATATCCAATATTTCCATTAAAAACGATCTAGTCTCTTGGTCAATACTTCAGAAACTATTTCATGCTGAAAACGGTTTGATTCGATCGATGCATAAGCTCACGGAAGCTCACATAAGACCAGATAATTTTCAAAAAATGAATGTCAAATTAGCGACTCAAGTATTTAGTCACCATGTATCTACTGCAATATTTGCAGCAACGTCAACAGATGTGTTTGAAAACGATGAAAAACCTATAGCATTGGCTACTGCAAATTTTTTTTTTAAGTTAAATAAACTTTTCGATAATTTAAACAGCACAAATAAATTTTCAAACAATCCTGACAGAAATGCAATATCTGATACTCAAACTAATATAAAAGCTAACTTGCAAGAGTCAATTACATGGATATCATCATGGAAGCGAGAAAAAAAGGGATCTGTACATTGTTTCAATGGTCTATGCCAAACAATTTTTGGGTTACTTCAAATGTGGCAGCATATAAAAAGCGAAAACCAACAGTATCTCATAACATCTCACTTAAATACTGACTGCCTCGAAAATACAATATCAGTTGTAAGAAACAACCGTGGTTCCTATGAGCGAAATCCCTCAGTATTTCGTCTTCATAAGAATCTTAAGCAAATGTGTTTTTACAATATCATTGCACCCGATACTTCGTCATATGGTACTTCCGATTCATCAGTTCTTTTAAACATGGCAGATGTAGAGAGTAAGTTTTATTTGAACTGAAGTATTCTAGAATATTTTTTATGCGAGCAATGCTTACAGATTTTATTGATCCCGATAATTCAAATATTGACTTAGAAGAAATCACCCAAGATGATAAACTTATCCCTAATATTGTTCCGGTTTTACAGCGTAAGAACTAACCCATAAAATTTAATCATATAATATAACTAATATATAAAATAAAACTAGCGGAACCGACAAACGTTTTCCTACTTAAAAATACATAAATACTACTTTAAAGAAATCGGAGTTTGAAAAAAAATTTGAACAGCTATTAACCAAAATTATTATTAAAATCGTGCTGTTTTTTAAATTTTTCAGATGCTAATTTTAATGTCTCTCGGAAGTTGTCTTAAAATTCTTCGTAGATGACTTTTGTTATACGCTTTTTGACAAAAACAATTGACCCAGTATATATATTTATATATATATATTTTTAATAATTAGTTTTTTTTTCTTTAATATAAACACAGCTGATTTCAATCTCGAAGATTGCAGTAGAAGCGATATGGAGTTTGACGAGGAATTGAATATTTGTGAATTTGACGATTCTGACACTGAAGAGCTCTCAGAAGTTGTTCCAAATATTAATGACATGGCAACTAATTATTTTTCTGGATATATTGCTCAAACAATGTGGAAAAAATACAAATGCACAGCCTGTAAATTTTTTATGTGTGACGAAACCAAAAATTATACTAATGTTTCAAAATTAATTGAAGTTCGAGAATTTGAAGGAACTCGAAATGGTGGTCTCACAATACCAACAGCACATTTTGTGGAATTAATTAAAAAATTCATTAATGTTTTTGAAAAAAAATTTGAAATTCATTGCTTCGAGCGAAATGTTTTAAGCATTTTAAAAAATTTTTGTAAGTCCGAAACACAAAGTCCACTTTACTGTTCTATTGCGGAACATGAAGATCAAATGATTTTGCACACATTGCGTGTTCTTCTACGCGCAAAAATTAAAATGATAAATTCAAAGGCAAAGTGTTCCAAAAGAAAAATTAAAAAATTTGATATACTAAATCATGTTTAGTTAAATTATTTTTAATTTTTCATTCACTATTCATATTTTATTCAAAATGCACTTCAAATTCATTATTCATTATTCCTTTTTAAAACATTTTTATTCACAATAAATTGTTATTTTCATTCTTAATTTTTGTCTTATTTGTTACTAATTTTATATTCATAAAAATATTAAAAATAAACATGAAAACGTTTATTATGAATATATTTTTAATAAATTGACATTATTTCTGATAAAAGTTAATTTTATTTCTGTTAATCATCTGATAAAAGTGATTGTTTTATTAAGTATTCAAAACTAAATTTTATTTTCATTTAACACAATTTGGCAATTTGCATAAAAATCAAATAACAAACGAAAACTCTTGCTAGCGATACAAGCTAGTGACCTTGAACAAGGGAGGAAATTATTTCTATTTGTTTTGGGATCAATTTAGGATTTTCTTAGCTATGTGCACAAACCAGGTGAAAAGCTTAGGAGATATGCAAAACGATGGTGGCGACATAACGACAGGGTAGTGGCGAATGTCGGCGGTGTCCATTCTATATTATAATTATTCAATGGTATAACTTCAAAAAAGTTTCATTAAGTCACAGCCCGCGAAATTTTTTGCATTCTTGTCATATTTCAAAAATTTAATTTGAAAATTGAATGTAATAAAAATAAAGTTGCTTCATGAATAACACTGGTTTACAAATAACGAAAAGTTGTTTGTACTTTGAATGCCATTATCCTTTTCTCATGTAAAATCACTCGCTTATTACGAAAAAAAAATTTTTTTTTTTTCTGTCACTCCGTTTTCGTTGGTGAGTGACAAAAAGTTGGTTCCACTTAATTGCTTATATCTCCAGAACCAACAACAGTAATCAAACAAATGATATATCAAATAAAAGCTAATAAAAAAAAATTCTTACAAACAATGCAAACATAATTTTTTGGTCGAGCTGTTAGTTTTGGCGGAATAAATTCAAATTTCTGGGATTTTTTTTATTTTTCAGAAAAATTTCCAAAAAAACACAAAATAGTTGCAAATTTCGTTAAGAAATCAAAATATTTTGTTGCTTTTGATATTTTTTACTAAAAGCCTTTATTTTTCCAAAAAAAATAAGCTATTGTTGTGTTCAATGGAACGAAATCACCCAAATTGTGTGATTATCAATTTATGCATTTGGACTTATTTTATTGCCATAAAAAAAATGAGAACTAAAGGTTGTTGTAATAAAATCATATATTCTTCATTTTTATTGTTCTTTTAATAATTTACATTATTTTTACATTATTTAAATTGTATATAATTATTATTAATAATTTTTATTGTTCCCTTAAATCATTTATATTGTTATTTACATTGTAAATAATTTTTATTCATCATTCAGAAATTCAAAATGATTAGAATTCTTGTTTTGTCGTTTATTTAATTCGGGATCGGTTTCTCTGATGAGAAACCAACAATAGTCGCCCATCATTCCTTCGTCCCAAAATCCTTGGTACCGATTCTCAATTGCTTTCATCAGTTGCTGGAATCTTTCCCCATGTTCATCGCTCTCGTCACCGAGATTCTTCGGAAAAAAATTCAAATGGGAGTGCAGAAAGTGAATTTTCAGAGACATATTTACGCCCATCTTTTTATAATTCTTGAGCAACTCGTTGATTTTTTTCTCGTAAGATTCACTTTTATTGTTCCCGAGGAAGCTAGAAACAGTCGTCCTAAAAGAATCCCACGCCGCTGCCTCAACTGGTGACAATAGTTCTGCGAATGGAAGATCGTTTAACACCTTTTTTATTTGCGGTCCAACGAAGACACTTTCTTTTATCTTGGCATCAGAAAGATTTGGAAAAATCGTTTTCAAATATGTGAATGCTTCGCTTTCTTTGTCTAACGCCTTGACAAAGTTTTTCATAAGTCCAAGTTTGATGTGCAGCGGTGGGAGAATTATGTTTTCCTTTTTGACGAGTGGAACGTTTTTGACGTTGCTCTCTCCAACCTTCGACTTAATTCTTTCTGGCCAGTCCTTTTTGTAATAGTGGTGTTCACGTGCTCGACTATCCCACTTGCATAGAAAACAGTAGTACTTTGTGTAGCCACTCTGTAAACCACAAAGCATACCAACGACTTTGAGATCAGAACATATTTTCCAGTCGTGTTGTTCATATTTAATACATGTCAATAGCTTCGCCATTGTTTCGTACGTTTCCTCTGTGTTGACTGCATGTGCGATCGGAATCGATGGCTTTTTGTTTTCTATATGAAGTATTACCGCCTTCAAGCTCACTTTGCTGCCATCAATAAAAAAACGCCACTCTTTGGGAATGTACGGCTGACCAAAGGTATTAAATAAGCCAGGAATGTCTACGCAATAGCAGATATTGTCATTCTTAGTAAAGTGTATAGCAAACGGTTTTTCACGATTTCTGTAGTATGTCACCTTAACATCAGGTCTCAAAAAGTTGAATTGTTGCATAGAAGAAGCATGCAATTCCGATTTTTCCTTTGACAGTTCCAAATCTCTTATCCAATCATTCAACTGCGCTTGCGATAAAAGGTGAGTTGTGCTTTCAGTTGTAATAGTACTACCACCTGTAGTTCCTTCCGACTCCACTGCATCTACGGATTTTCGATTGTTTTCGTATATCACTCGTTTGTGTTTTCCAACACCAGTCACTTTGGCCAGACAAAAATAGCAATCATTTAGGTGGCAAAACGGTTGTCTCCATATCATCGGAACATCGAATTTCATGTATCGTTTTTACCCGAGCTCCATTCAGACAATATTAATTTGCACGATTGACACAAAATACTTGGCGTCCATGATTCACCAATGTTCTCAGCCGCAATACCAAAATAATGAAGATATGACATTTGCAGTAAATTCGTAAAATTGACTCGATTCTTTTCGAAAGTAAATTCACCGCACACGTAGCAGAAAATATCTGGGTCGTTTTTACACTGGAATTCTTGCAGTCTTTTACTCATTTTATTTTTTTATTTTTTTCTTTCGTTACAAATTGTGCGTCCGTTTGTTTGCGACGTTTTTTAGTATAATGCATGAATGTTTTTGCTTTTATACATCTCGAAAGTGCTGCAGATATGGTACAATAAAAGGTAGGTAGGTCCACGACTCAGAGCGCGACCGCCGAAACTGTAAAAAAAACACAAAATAAGTATTCACATGGTATAATAACAGGTAGGCTCTCTTTCTTATAGCCATAAGTGTCGAAATCAGGTGTCTTGCTGTGACGGTTTCGACGGTTGCACTTTCAGTCGTGAGCCTACCTGTTTTTATTGTAGCCTGTTTGTTCTTATCTTTTCTTTCGCAAAACCCTTGACTTGATTCCTATGAACAATAAAAATGAAAATAAAAGATTTTAGTACAATAACCCAATTTATTTATATGACAATAAAATTTTTAAAAATAACATAACTTGGGTGATTTCGTTCCATTGAACATAACTTTTTCATTTCTCAATAGATTTTCTTCAACAATAGCTTATTTTTTTTTGGAAAAATAAAGGCTTTTAGTAAAAAATATCAAAAGTAACAAAATATTTTGATTTCTTAACGAAATTTGCAACTATTTTGTCTTTTTTTGGAAATTTTTGTGAAAAATAAAAAAAATCCCCGAAATTTGAATTTATTCCGCCAAAACTAACAGCTCGAGCAAAAAATGATGTCTGTATTGTTTGTAAGAAATTTTATAAGCTTTTATTTGATATATCATTTGTTTGATTACTGTTGTTGGTTCTGGAGATATATGCAATTAAGTGGAACCAACTATTTTTTTTCGTTGAAAACCCTACAGTGGGCAATATCTCGAAAACGGAGTGACAGAAAAAAAAAAATTTTTTTTCGGAATAAGCGAGTGATTTTACATGAGAAAAGGATAGTGGCATTCAAAGTACATATTGGCTGTAAACCAGTGTAATTTAGCATAAAGCTCAAAATATTATTATTTAAAATAATGTTTTTTTAAGAATTATTAACTTAAATGAATTAATGTTGGCAAAAAAAACGGAACTATATGAAGATATAGAAATATGGACCTTAAAAGAAGGTCGCAAAGAAATTGCAGGAGAAACTGAACTGGAGTGTTTCGCTTGGGTAAACGTTTCCAAAGAATACATTGCATTTTAGCAAAATTATTTCACGCGATATCTCGAGTTTCAAAATTTTCAGGCAATAAATAAGTTGCTAACAATTCAACATACTCACAGGACAATCTATAAAAAAATCGAAAACTATCTTCGTGGGCAAATTTTTTTTCATAACATTTAGTTCTATTTCTACGATTAAAATGAAAAAAAACATTGCCATTTTGTTACAACCCTGCAAACATTTGGAAGACGATTGGAAGATTAGAAGATTTGGCGACGCGCTAGCGATTCGCCTAAGGGTTCTTTGGAAAATTGATCGCTTTTCGATCGCCGAAGCGATGAATACGCGATTCTCAAAAAATTTAAAAATCTTCCTTCGCTCATTCCGGCGATCGTTGGAAGATCGATCGCTTTTCGATCGCCCAAGCAATGAATGCGCGATTGACAAAAAATGTTCAAAATCTTCCTTCGCTCATTCCGGCGATCGTTGGAAGATTGATTGCTTTTTGATCGCCCAAGGGATGAATGCTCGATTCAAATTGTTATATGAAGCAGGCTCTGAAAAATCGTTTAAATTAATCAAAAAATTTAACTTTTAAAAAATTTCATGAAACTGGGATAAAAGAACGTCTGAAGAGCCCGCTAGTTCAAACATGAAACAACTTGTAACATTCAACACCGATGCTCTGCAACAAACAAAAACCCCTTCTGCCATTCGTTGGCGAATCGCTTAAGACTCCTTTCAGCGAATCGTTGGCGAATCTTCCCGGCGAATCGCTTAAGACTCCTCTCAGCGAATCGTTCGCGACTCTTCCTGGCGAATTGCCTAAGACTCTTCTCGGCGATTCGTTGGCGAATCTTCCAGTGGCTTAAGACTCCTCTTGGCGATTCGCCGGCGAATTTTCCCGGCGAATCGCTTTTATGGCCTCAGCTGCTTACATTCGGCGATTCCCGGAAGACTCTCAGAAGAGCTCGCCGGCGATCGTTTCATCTTCCAAGCGATTCGCTGGAGATTCTCAGACGATTAAAAATGTTTGCAGGGAAAGTATTTAAAAGAAATCTAATCAGAACCATACTACAATATATTATAGTGTTCACTTCTTTTTAAGTAGTGAACACTCCTTTTATGCATATCAAAGTTTAGCAAGTAGTGTTTCGAAAATAG
This sequence comes from Tetanocera ferruginea, assembly GCA_958299015.1. Taxonomy (NCBI): domain Eukaryota; kingdom Metazoa; phylum Arthropoda; class Insecta; order Diptera; family Sciomyzidae; genus Tetanocera; species Tetanocera ferruginea. Next base: position 52,374,752 of record OY282641.1, on the reverse strand, counting down.
TTTAGTCAAAAAAAGAGGTGAACACTATATAGTGTTTTCTGTTTATGCATATCAATAATGAAAAATCAAGTGTTCACTTTTTTTATGCATATGCGCCAATGGCGAACCTCAGAAAGTAAACAATGGCATGAAAAGGTTCTTGAGAAGATGAACTTTAGCCGTTCGGAGTCGGTTAAAAATAAGTGTACTTGCGAACACTTAAGAAGAATATACTCAAGTAAGACTAAACACAGTAAGACTCTGGTTATTAAAAGCACGTACATGGGAGCATTTTGAACTCTAATGTAGTTTTTTATGACTACCTGTTACTTTTAAAGCATTTGTTTATTATTATCAAAAACAAGGTGATTTCCGCGGAACCACTCTAGGAGAACGTAAAGCTCATTTTATATTTAGAATTCCAATTTAAGGCATATTAGGTTAAAAGCATTTGTTAATTATCATCAAAAGGAACCTTGATTTCGACGAAGAGTACTCTGGTTATTATTTAAACATAAAACGTACATTTTATTCTTAATGAACGAAGGGAGCGTTTAAGAAAATTAATGACTTCCTTTAAATGTGAATGCAGAGTTGCGTTAGGTTTTACAAAATTCTGTATATTCCAACTGAAATCATTTTAAAGCTGACATGTTTTTCTTGCACAAAATTTGCCTCTAACCTCTTCATATAATCAATTTATCATTAATAACAACTTTTTTTTTTATACAGGAATAATCCAAAAACAAAGTTCCAACAATCTAAATAATTTGTTTCCCAAACCATTGAAGCGAGAAACAGTAGATATATTTCCGAGTCAAGGAATTTACAACGATTCGGTCCGTACACTGCCAAAACCTATTCGAGTAAAACATGAGATAAGCATTGAAAGGATTCAACCCATTGTTAAAATACAAAGACTAAAATGTATGCATCAAGGAAATAAAGAGAAAAATATAAGTATAAAACAAGAGCATATCACTAAAAATTTTCAACCAGTTGTTAAACTACAACGCCTCAACCTAACGAAAGAAAGAGTTTTGAGCAAACCATCGAGAGAACCCTTTTTCGACACACTTAACACACTAAATGTGACTAAAAATTCTCACCGAGTACCGCTTGAAACAAACGTTCAAAAAAAGCAGCCAATTGTAAAATTAAAGCGTTTTAAAATTTTGGAAGAAGAAAATAAAAATAAATGTATGAGAAAATCTGTCTCCATCGCTTCTAAAAATATGCAACCAAAAGTACATCTTAAGCGCTTAAAATTGACACATGAAAATAGTGGAAACCAATTTAGCGCTAATAAATTAAAACCAAATGCTAAATCTAACACAGCACCTTTTCTGCGTTTAAAGCGGTTACAACTTAAATACTTCTTGCAATTGACATCCGGACGCTTTTTATTAACAGATACCTGCTTAAGGAAAAAGAAAAAAAATGCCTTAAAATTCAAACCTATTCAAGTTAAGTTGGAAGAATTTGAAAAATTTGACTATTTAATTAACTCACAACAGAGTAATAACTGTAACATTACAGAAATAAAGGAAGAAATAGACTCAGCCGAAGAACAATCTACCTTAATGACTAGACCCAACCAAAGATTACGAAATAGTTGCTTAGCATTCGGGTCAAACCCAAATGCAAAATTGAATCGTCTTAAAATGCGTGATTCTGCATTAAAATATGCAAATTTTAACAATAGCAATTTGATATCAATTAAAACTGAACCAGTTTTTGACCCTGAAAATTGAACAGGGGAATCATTTAAGCTATGAGTTGAGCAAAGCTTAAACGTTGCTCATGAAATAGAAATCCTCAAAAGATTTCTTATCTAAGTAAGATTTTAGTTGATGTTAAACCAATGTTGATGTATTAATATTTTATATATCTGTAGAATGAATGAAAGACATGAAAATAATTTTCGATAAAATCGTTCCTCAATAAATGATTTCCATTTAGAAAATAAAAGGAACATGTAAATATCAAAATAATTTACATTTTTAATGACGCTTTTTTATCACCAAAGATTCCTTAAAATCATAATTTTAAAAATTATCTGAAAACAAACCCAATGAAAAAAAATAATAAAGTATTGATGCTTAATTTAGATTGTTAGAGAGGAATGAGTTGTGTTTGTGTCACCACTTAATAGAAAAAAATAATAATATGTAATGCTGTTTTTGAATAAAATCAATCTCATAAAAAGAAATTGTGAAACTTTATCTTCAGTTCACTTGAAAGAATTTTTGATTTACATTGTATATTACTGTTACATTATGTATTGTTATATGTTATTTTGGGTTTATATAATTTTTGTGTAACTTAGTTGATTTAGTATAAAAATACCAACATATTTTTATATTATAAGTAAATTCTAAAAAATAAATGGTGTTTTCTTAATTATGAAAAAACTAGCATTAGCTTTCATAGATTTTTGTGAAATCTCCCTTAAAATAATGATTTGCGTGAACGAGTTAAAGTATCGTTATAATTATTGACTTTGAAATTATGGCATTCGATATCGAACAAACAAAAGCTAAGAATCGACAATGAAAAATCGTCACGAAAATAATTTCCGTATCAAGCAGTGGTGGACTCGACAATTCCAGAGGTGCTGGTGCTATTTTGGGCCGGATAAAAACAAAAAAAAAAATGTTAGAATTTAACTATTTTTACACCGCAGGAAGGTTATCCCTTATATAAGTGTGCATTTTTTTACAAACTTTTGAGACATAAATCTTACTCAATTTTCCATAAAAGACATATCGAGCCATAACAGCGAAAAATATGTGACCAGCAATTGCCGAAAATTTGTTTTCTTATCGAAACTTATAATTTATTTCATTATCAGTAATCTATAATTATAAAATAACACTATGGAACAAATTCTGGTTAGCAAAAGTTAAGTCGATTCTGAGAGTGAGGGATGAAAATAGAGGCTAAATTCAAAGACCCGTATCGCGGCGTTTGTTTATGTTAGTTCGAATTTTTTTTTAATCGACCTTCGAACTTTGGTACATAAAAAATGAGAAGTAAATTAATATTCCATCACAAAAATTTTCTAAATCGATTTTTAAAAAAATTGTAATTGTTGCACAGGTCTCTAGCAATAATTTGGCTTTTACAGATTCAAAAAATATCAATTAGTCGACGAGTTATAACCAAAAACCATATAAACAATATGCTGAAACTCTCAGAATCGACCTTACTTTTTCTAACCAGAATTTGTTCTATAGTGTAATAGAAGATATAATAATATAATTATTTATACTAGTAAACCTATTGCCCGAATTCGAGCAATTCAATAAAAATTAAGTGGTAGAAACATTTAATATATGATATTAAATTAAACGTTTAATATATGATATTCTATTCAAGAAGTTAACGATATCAATAACGATATATTCAGTCTCAATAATGATATATCTGAATGGTTTGACTTGAAACGTATGATCTGACACAAAATTTTTTAATGTAACTGTCAAAATACGAAGACGGACTTACACTAATAATACTACTGAGACAAACATTATTACTATTCGAAAACATCGCAGCTAACTCTTCCAGCTATAAAACATAACTAATTTAAAAAAAAAACGAAGTGAAAAATAAATTTATGACATAATACTAAGAGATATTTCAGAAATGAATAGAAGGTACATACTAACAGAACACCTACAACATCAATTTATAACACCTTTAGATAAAAAACCCAAAAAAAGTTGTTTACTCGGAAAGTGGAGTTTTTGATTTTGGAACTGCATTTTTCGGACAATTGACATTTGAGGAATGCATAAAAGATAATTTTGGTTAAAAATTTTTAAATTTGAAAAAAATTCAAATTCGACCAATTCATAAGCTCTTCTCAAACTAAATTTCAAATTGATTAAATAGCGGATTTTTGTACAAAAATTTTATTTCTGTTTTAAAAGGTTGGGAATCCCCTGAAGCGAAATCACAATTTTTAAAAGTGGTTTGCATATCTACAGCCTAAACCTGATTTAATGACATCTGAATCGATAAAATCGGTCCATTGGTCTGGTAGGAGTTGGAAAAATGAATAATGAATAAAAAATGAATAATGAATAAAAAATGAATAATGAATAAAAAATTAATAATCAATAAAAAATGAATGCATGCATGCAAAATGAATAACAATTCTTTGTGAATTGCATTCTTTGTGAATAGCATTCTTTATGAATAGCATTCATTTGAATAACAAAATGAATGCATTATTCAGAATAATAGAAATGAATAATTAATCAATTTTTAAAAATTGATTGTGAATTCAAAATTTTATTCATGGATCAATTTTGCATTCATTGAATGTATTTTTATTTCGTTATTCACTGATTCAAAATTTTGTAGATGCAATCAAATTGAATGCATTCTTTTACAGCTCTGTCCTTGTCCCGACCGTAACAACAAAATAGACATTAGTTTTTACTATCTTAAAAATTTTCACGTGAGTAAGCAAGAAACCATTGCAAAGTAAGAGTGAACTATGAACACATAGCTTTGGCTTATTTTTGTCTTTGTGAGAGCTCAACAGAATACCTAATTGGAGTTTTAATTCTGTCCCGACCATCAAAAAAATTACTTCACGAAAGATTTCTGCCGACATGAAATGTTTCATGAGACATTTGTGAGGTGCACGTTTTCATGGAAGTACAAATCTCTCCATAACATGATGTTCATACATTAAGGGGGGACATGACATGGCCGTTTTTTAAATATTCTTAAGATTCTAAGAAAAAAAACATTTCATGGAAAAATTCCCACGGGTTCAATAGTAACAGCCGGATTAGTGAGAGCGCATTTTTAATTTTCACCTTTTTTTTCTTTGTTCACAAACTTTGAACGCATTTATCTCAAAACCATGGTTTTCGTACTGGTTGCGGCACTAGCGGGTTCATTTTTGTGATGAAAGTTTTTTTTTCTTGTAGTTTTTTAAACGTGATTCCCTATCGTGTGACACGAGCTTTTTTTAAATTTTTTTTTCGCTTTTTTATGAATTTTTAAAGTCAATATATATTTCGAAAAAACACTTTCAAATTTGGATCATCACCAAAAATTGAAAAAAAATTTTAAAAAAGCTCTTGTCATACGATAACCAATTTTGTTAAGATTTAAAAGTAATTTTTTTCCAGATAAGACAATTTTTGCGACTCGCAGCGCTGCAACCTCGAGCCCTGTTTTTTCTCTGCCGCCAGTTTGGAGCTCTATAAAATCGTATTGGAGTGAAAAATATATTTTTTTGTATTTTTTTTCTTTGGAAAAATGTTTGTTTTTGACTGAGTTATGAATTTTTATAAAAAGGTCTGTTTTCTTTGCCGCGAATGTTGTGTCTCACCTTAAGTGGTAATATTTTTTTATAGCATGAATGCACGCTGAAAGAAAACGTCGCTAGGTGGAAAAATTAAGCAAAATCCAGAGGCTTGGAGGCAGAAATTGTTTAAGCAAAGGGAACGAAGTCGTAAAAGAAGAAAAAAGCTAAAGAAGGTGGTGGCAACCCTAAAAATGTACGTGTGTTGTACCCTTTATTTGTCAAATTCATTCGTATCTAGCCAACGAAGAAGTACACGCGTTGAATAACTTCGAGAATTAAAAAGAAATGAATAAATCTTTTACTGTTAATTAATATAAGCTTTTGGCTGTGCTCACACGTGAATCAAATGATTGAAGAATAACGGGATTTTTTTGTGCATTTTACTCTCTCTGAGTTGATTTGACCGAAGTCTGCTCACACGTGGTTGTTTGATTGAACCTCCGAAGCAGGCTTTTCTACTACCTACTGTTTGCGGTTAGTATCATTTTCCTACTGTTTTATTTCGTTGTGTTTTGTCGTGCTGTCTGCATAAAAGGTTACAAAAATTGAGAACGGCAGTGAAAATTTGTATCTTAACGGATTGAAATTGTTTTCGTTAGGAAATCAATATGCCGGATATTTTTGTTTTTCTTTGGAATGCATTTATACAATATTGGGCCAGCTGTCTTGTCCACGAAATGGTAATTTTTCACTTTTAATATTTTAAAAACAATACATATCACTCTACACTCACACACATTTACTCCTTTTTTTATTTATAAAAGTACTTTTTTGTTAAATCTACTCACTTCTTGTCAATAACTTACTACTAAGCAGCAGCTGAGTAAAAGTTTGCAACGCTTTGACTGAATGATTCAGGTCTAGAGCGTGGTCAAAACTTTGAATGAAGCGATGACGTATTCAGAGCAGTGTTGCCAGAGAGCCAAACTGAAATTTACCACTATTTGGGGAAAAAAATACCACTTTCTGAGAAAATTTACCTTTTTCTAAAAAAAATTAGAAAATTTTAAATGCTTAATGAAGCCGTTATAACTCACTTCACTACTTCTTCAATAAAACATTTCTTTGCTAGCCTTGAACAATTGTTTCTTCCTATTACCAACAACTTTTCCAATTCACGATATGTAAGGGACTTCTTTTATCCACTTTTCCTTTGTAGAAAACTTTGTACAAAACTTTGTTTTTAGGAACTGATCATGGCTTTCTATAACCGATACTTTTTTAAGCAATATTCAATACAATTTCAAAACATGTGATTACTTTTATTTCAACAAATTCTTTAGTTATTAAGTTAAAATTTGCAGCAAATCAAAAATTAAAATAATCCTACATTTGGCTGATTCCACAGTAATGAGGAACGGAACCATGAATCTTAAAATGCTTTCAAATGGAATAAGTTTTGGTTCTCGCATTAAAATGAAATGTAAAGTTACTCCTGTTGCAAAATTATTTTTACTTTTAATGCTTTTTATGTTTTTTTGACTATTTAAGTAAACAAACTCCGAGTTGAGAAAAACTTAAAATATTTTGTTTAGATTTAAAACGTTAAAAACCGCCATCTCTTGGTGCACATTCGAAAACATTAGGTTAGTAATGTTAAAAAAGATAACAATGTTATCCAAGAACAATTTATAAAAAGGATTGGTTACTGTTACTGCGTTAACAAAGAAAAATATTTAAACTGAGTGTTTTTTTCAGTGTCACACCCTTCCCGGAAAAATGCTATAATTTTCCTAAGAAGCCACATGTAAACTTTTTTTATTAAATAATTTCTTTTTATTCTTCATTTCCGTTACAAGAATTTGGTCACACCCTGAACGGTTTTCAAAATTTTTTTCTAATAATGAAATTTATGCATGTATATGAATAAATATTTTGATTAAAACTAGTTTTGCAAATTCATGTAAATCGAAATTATTTGTATAGATATTAATTTGATCAAAAATTCATGCGAAAAATTTTTTTGCAAAAACGTCACATCCGTCTCTATGGAATGAGCCAGTTGTTGTTTTTTGGTAAAAAAGAGATTTCTCAACAATAAAGGACTTGCGAGTACGTTCATAGAGGTAATAAAACTGAAAAAAACTTAAAATATTTGGAAATCTAAAAAATAATTATGTTGCAAAAATTACCACTTTTAGTAAAAAATTACCTTTTTTACCTCTGCCCAAAAAATGAGTAAAAAATTACCTCATTTAGGGAAATTTACCTCAATCTGGCAACAGTGATTCAGAGTTCATTTTCTCTCTCACAGAGAGTTCATTTTTTTATAGCTGGACAAACAACAACAAATTTGAGTTCATTCAATCATTTGATTAACGTGTGAGCACAGCCTATATTCGACGACGTTAAAGGCAAACTCAGTTTCTAATGCCATGTTCACACAGAGAGTTTAGTTTGCGTTTCCAGTACAAAGTTGCGTTTTGCCCTTAAACTCAATTTAAACGCTGGCGTTTCCAGTACAATTTTGTAGGAGAAAACGCAACTAAACACAACTTGTTTTCTACGTTTACCAAAACTCAATTTGATACATGCCTACAAGTATGCTAGTGTTTTGATAAAAACATTCGTTCAGTTAGATTTTAGCTGTGTTCGATTCGATTGAACGATAAAAAATGCCAACAACAGCTGATTCTCAATTGTGCATGTTTCTATTTGTATTTTATTATTAACAAAAATAAGCCAAAAAACAAATAAAATAACTTGGGAAAGTTTAGAAGATGAGGGTTTCTCATCAGTCAGTCAGTATGTGCCGAAAAAAGCTGAGTTTTGAGCGAAATTCCAAAAATTGGCGATCATTTCAATCCACCGTAAACTCAATTCTGCCGACGCATCTCTGTGTGAACAGCTGTATTTAAACTCAAACGAAACGCAAACTAAACTCTCTGTGTGAACATGGCATAAATAATAATTATAATAATAATAAAAATTATAATAATATAAATAATAATAATAATTAGAAATAATCAATTAAAATGTGCGGACTTGAAGGATACGACGTTATAACAGAAATGTTGTTATAACCAAGGTCGTTATAAGTGAATTCCACTTTATTTGTGGCGGCCGTGGTCGTGCGTGCAAAGTGTGTCGCGTGCGATCCAACGGATCCAGAGTTCAAACCTTACCTCCGGCAAACGTTTTTTTCAATAGGAATAAATTTTTCTGTTCGGTCGTCACCTCTGTGCAGGCAATGACAAACCACAGAGAGTAAAACAAGCTATGTAAAGCTTCTTGAGAACATGAACTTTAGCCGTTCGGAGACGGCATATAATATGTAGGTCCAGTTTTTGCCAATTGTGTGCAAACATTTAATAACACAATAACCTCGGCCCTTTCAAGTTCTGAAATGGTCAATTTATTTATTTTTTTTTCAATATCAGTATATCGTCACCTTTCCTGGTGGCAGAAATATCGTCCGTGGTGACCGTGGCATGCAGGTGAAGTGTGTGTCTTAGCATGCTCGGAGCCCGAGTACGATCCCCAGTCGCGGCGAAAAGTTTTTTCAATAAACATTTTTTTGATCGGTCACCACCTCTCTGCAGACAATGGCAAGCCTCAGAGAGTAAATAATGCCATGTAAAGCTTCTTGAGAACATGAACTTTAGCCGTTCGGAGTCGGCATAAAACATGTAGGTCCAGTTCTTGGTCAATTGTGTGCAAACATTTAATAACACACACAACACAATTGATCATAAGAAGCTTGGTTAAAGTCTTTTCAAGGGCTGAAATGGCCAATTTGTTTTTTTTTTTGTTTTATATCGTCACCTCAATATATGTAGAAGGACGTAACTCATTATTTTTCGAAATCGTGTTTTTTCATTTTCTGTTAGAATCCCTCAGTGAAACCAAAAAAATTGATATATGGTTTTGAATTCTGAATTTGTTGACGATTTTCATTACAACTTTTAATTATATAACTTTTTAAGAAGTTATTAAGGTTTTTTTAATTTCCTGTAAAATTATGAATTTATGAGTGACGTCCTTTCTATATTAAGGTGACGATATACGATTTTTTGTGTTATGACTAGTGTCCGACCGAATATTCGGTTTCGGTTTCTGCACTTTTAATCAGTTTCGGCTATTCGGCATCAATATGGCCGAATATACGGTTCATTTATTTCAATCGTGGATGTGAGTTCGCTTTCATCAAAATTTTTAATGGTGTTAACTAGAACAAAAACGTGAAATTCATCAGTCATTTGATTTACCGTGCGAGTTGGGCCCAGCACAAAACGATAAATGAAATTTGTTCCATTTCGAAAATGCAGACAAGATCTTTTTTTAGATTATAATATTCAGTTATTTAACTTTAAATACCAAAATGTTCCTTAAAGTGGTATTAAAAATTATCTCTTTATTTATTATTTTAAAGTTTAACTTTAATATTCAAAGAATATTTATCGTATATATACGTTATTATAATCTGTTTCAATTGTTGTGTTGTTGTAAGCTTTCAACAAAAAATTTAAAATAAATACCATTTTTTTTAAACAATTTTCATGTCGAATATCGGTTTCGGCCAAAATTTTGGTATCGGTCGGACACCAGTTATGATATTCATAAATTTATAATAATATTTTGATGACCATCAAGTTGCTCTGCACAAGAGCATTCCTGTTAAATCAAAAGCTATAAAATGTAAGAAACATAAAGTCAAGATTTTTATTGTGCTTTTATCATTCCTACTAAGTCATTCTTTTTATACCTTAAAGCAGACATGAGCTTCCAGTAGCTCAATTAGCTCAGTTGGCTCAGCTACAAATTTGTTTTTTTTTTTCAACTTTGTGTTTGCGCATTTGTAAAAACAACAACGCGTGCAAAAAAAAAACAACAACAACACGTACAAAGAGTAGCAACAAAACCGACGTTCACCAAAATTCGAACTTGCTAACAACAACTAATGCATGCAAAGCCAAGCAAGCCTTACTCGATTGCGCTGCGCTTGAAATGTTTGTACATGTGTAGCAGCGCTGCCGAAAGTACTACTATCGGAGTATTTTACTCCTATTGACTCTTGAGTACTACTATACTCCCCAAACACAAAAAGTACTACTATTTATTTATAGCTCAAAACGGCCTAATTTGTTCTCGCCATTAATGTAAAAAAATAATTTTTTCTGAAAGCTTCCTTTTTTCGTTCACTTTATTCGTTAATTTTCTTGTTCACCTTGTCTTTCATTATGCCGCACAGTGTAACGAGGCGGCCAAATGGAAAAAAATTCGCGAATTTGGAAAATAAGTAGGCAAACTTCTAGTTAATAACATACGTTATGTGAATCTAACTCCATTCGGCGATATCTTTCCATATATGGAAGTTATGCTCATTGTTTTAAATTTAACGAAATTTCAGTTTCTGCAGTTTAGTATTGAAGATTATATATCGTTAGATTAAGCAAAAAACAAAAGATAGTAAACGATTCATTTCTAACATTTTGTTATACCAAAACAAATTCCAAGAAATCGTAAAACAGCAAAAGTTGTATATACTTTAAAAAAATTTGTGCTTTCCACTTTTATTCATTAACTTTTCCACATGTTAGATAATCAACGTGTAAAGGGTGTCTCAATAAGAGTGCACTTTCTTATTTCAAAGTAAAGATGCATATTTTTTGAGAGAGTTGTGATTTTTTTATTGAATTGTAAAAAGGACATGTTCCGATTATTATGGAATAAAATATCCGACAAATGGCCCTGATGACAGACCATTACACTTTTCATGAAATTTTCGATGACATTTTCACAGAGATGTGGCTGTATCTCACCGATGACGTGTCGGATCTCGGATTTGAGCTCAGGAATTGTTTCTGGTTTATTCACATAATCCTGTGATTTCAGAAAACCCAAAGAAAAATCGCACGGCGTTAAATCGCATGATCGTGGTGGCCAGTTGACATCAGAATTTATTGATTTAATTTGTTATGGAAATCATTCCTGCAATAAATCCATTGTTTCATATAAATGCAATAAATCCGTGGTGTGGCAGGTGGCGGCATCTTGCTGAAACCACATGTCGTCCAGATCCATGCCTTCCAGTTGAGGCCACAAGAACTCTGTTATCATGTTCCTGTAACGAATGAAATTTGAAGTTGTTGAAAACGATGCCGAATTGATGTTGTCGGAATTTCGGCGACACTCTCGCTTACAGTAGCAATTTTTTCAAGAGACCAACCAGTACGTTGACGCACAGTAGTCTTACTGTCCATAGCCGACACAGTTTCTTCAAATTTTTTGACCACTCTTCGAATGGTTGACACATTAGGTGCACTTTCTCTACTGAAAATGGTTCGAAGTTTGCGAGCGGTCTTTCACAATTAACTTTCCACAATTATAGCGCATTGTTCTTTCGTAAAGCGCTCCATTTTTCATAATCGGAATAAATATATGTTCCAACTGCGAAATCTCAGAGTTTCACAAAATAAAAATAACACTAAATTTAAAAAGTGCACTCTTACTGAGACACCCTTTACAAGAATTAAAGGTACGACAACATGCAACGTATATATTATGTATTGTTTAAATGATTCAAAGGCGATTATTTCAAAATTTTTATTTTTGGCTTATCATGTTTATGCAATAAGCCCTTCAATTACTTAGCACAATATTGTCGTTTCCACATGGCAATGCAACGCAGAAAGGACATTTTCAGGGGTTAATTTAATAAGGAAATATCGTAAACGTTGGAACGGGTTTCGTTTTCCGAGTGTAGTTTTGAACCGGATGGGAAAAATTATAACTTGGATAAACCAATAAAAAGGTATGATTAATAGGCTTCAACTATTACGAATGAAGCTATGTGATATTGCCATCATGTCAAAATTTATAGCCATTTTAATGAAAAAACTTTGTTATGAAATGAAAAAACAAGGTAAATTAATAAAAAGGAGAAAATAATAACATTTTATATATCATTATAAGTTTGTTTTGCTAAAGTTATTTTTTGTCATTATTTTCAAGAACTAAAGTACTCCTAAAACTAACAAAATACTCCCCAAAAACTGGAAATTTACTACTATTCAAAATTGTAAAACGGCAGCACTGATGTGTAGCACAAAACGCACATGATTTGTTTTTGTTTTGCTGGTTAATTTTTTTTATTTGCAACGATGAGCAAAAGCAAATATGAGGATAATTTTGTGTTTGTTTTAAAAAAACAAAAACCTTGGCTCACTAAATTTATTTTCCTGCTCATGACTGCCTTAAAGCATAGTACTCTGTTCTGCTTCACGTGAAATTCCACTCCATACATAAAATGACAGCTGTGAAACAAGCGTGAACATTAGAGCGTATCACCAAAACTAACCTATTTTTGACCCCGCCTCAATCGTTAGATATTTGAAAGACATTTTCGAAAAAAATATTTTTTTTTTTTTTAAAGTGGTCCCTATGGTGCTATTTTGGTTTTTTCGTTATATCTTCGGCGTTTCTTGTTCGATCCGGAAGATTTTATATCTGTGTGTTTGTTGGTGTTATACAAATATTTTCTTATGTTTTTTTTTACCTCAAATGTTTTTTTTTCTACTGATTACACAATCGATCTTCGTTCCTACCATATTATCCTGCTTCAAAAAGTCCAACAAATTAAAGCTTTGAAAAAATCATTATAACCATGGGAAGAAGTGAAATCGAAAAAATGGATTTTAGAAGCACTTCCGACCTATTTTGCAAAGAATAACACTTTGGATCATAAAACATTTTTTTTTGAATTTTCGAAATCTTTTCGGGATTCAAGGTGGCTGTAACGCTCGCAACTGTCAAGTTTTGCGAAAATGTGCCCCAATCGATTTTCGTCAGTGACTGCTGTGGCCGACTTATGTACTTTTTGAACGAAACGCTCCGTGTTTTGCGAGTGGCAAAGATAATCTGTCAAAAATAAAACGTGATACAAACGGATTAAATTATGACGTCAACATAACATCATTCAATTATTAAACTAATGTTTTCTGTGGTGCTCACCTGGAATTTTAATGATTTCGTCTGAATACTGTAGATTAGACAGTTGGTCTTGCTTGTAAAACTGGAGACATGGCGGCTCAGTGATCTGAACTCTTGACCAGTCGATCATTTCAGTGTAAGTTGTGCTGCTATAGTTGATGTGGGGTTGGTGGTTGGGACCACGAAATTGCCGAATTTGGCTTCGATTGTGGGTTCTCGACACTATTGGTATTTTTGCGCCATGCCACAATCTTGAAAGTTCGTCGTATATATTTTCTGTGAATGCACTGCGTTTGACTTTTTAATTATGCTGAAGTAACAACGCGTATTCCACCACATTTCGTTTTGTTGGTAATTTTGTTCTGTCAAAGTCGCGCTAACGGAAATGTATTTTGTTTAAATTAAGTATTTTTGCACGTTTCATGCGAACTAAAGCTCGATTTTATTGATCACTGAAAAATACCGATTTACTTTTTGATATGAAGTGACTGCTACAGCCACCTTAAATCCGAATTCCTCAATCTTAAACCCAATTTCCGATTTCGAAAATTAAAAAAAAATTTATTATGATCCAAAGTGTTATTCTTTGCAAAATAGGTCGGAAGTGCTCCTAAAATCCATTTTTTCGATTTCACTTCTTCCCATGGTTATAATGATTTTTTCAAAGCTTTAATTTGTTGGACTTTTTGGAGCAGGATAAGATGGTAGGAACGAAGATCGATTGTGTAATCAGTAGAAAAAAAAACATTTGAGGTAAAAAAAACATAAGAAAATATTTGTATAACACCAACAAACACACAGATATAAAATCTTCCAGATCGAACAAGAAACACCGAAGATATAACGAAAAAACCAAAATAGCACCATAGGGACCACTTTAAAAAAAAAAAAAATATTTTTTTCGAAAATGTCTTTCAAATATCTAACGATTGAGGCGGGGTCAAAATAGGTATATTTTTCTGCCATACAAGGTGATACGGTCTAGTGAACATTTCACAACTTTTTCATCAAAGCTGTACTATGTTTCGCTGCGGAAAATCTAGTACTATATTCCGCAACATGCATCTAGCAACATTTATCACGGCAATTTAATTGAACCGACCATTTATTTTGCCGTGAAAAGTGACAGTTGTCATTTCATTTAAGAAAAAAAGGCAAGCAAAAGAACAATGTTTCGAACTAAAATTATATTTTGTACTATTTCTTAAGTATTGCAATTAATAATTGCAGTTGTTGGAAATCGTAAATACGGATGCACCTTTCCGCGGTGTTTGCGGTCTCAAATCTTCGCAGCTGCAGACTGCTATAAACTAATGACTTGTCCTGCTCCACAACAAAAGGCATCATCTATATGCATAAATGATGTAAATTTTTGCTGTTTATTTTCTTCTTGTTGAAATTTTTAAGCTGATGATCAGCTTACATTATTATTATTTTGTATTTTATTATTATAAATACAAAAAAAATTTTTATACAAGTATGCATGATGTGCTTTGTTGTGGAGCATTAGCTTATGCCAGTCTGCAAGCTGCGAAGTTTTGCGACCGCCAATACCGCCGAAAGGTACATCCGTATTTACAATTTCCAACAACTGCAATTATTAATTGCAATACTTTAGAAATAGTACAAAATATAATTTTAGTTCGAAACATTGTTCTTTTGCTTGCCTTTTTTTCTTAAATGAAATGACAACTGTCACTTTTCACGGCAAAATAAATGGTCGGTTCAATTAAACTGCCGTGAAAAAAATGTTGCTAGATGTATGTTGCGGAATATAGCACTAGATTTTCCACAGCGAAGCATAGTACAGATTTGTCGAAAAAGTTTTAAAATGTTCACGGTTGTTTCACAGCTGTAATTTTTTGTATGGAGATTTGAGTGGAATTTCACGAGAAGCCGAACAGAGTACTAAGCTTTAAACCTGAAAGGTCAGGGTAAATTAATTTTGTCCAAACGTTTGTTACGCATAGAAGTAAGCGAGTCCGGTATAGAAAATTATATATATTCTTGATCAGGATCACCTCGTGAAACGACCTATCTATGTGCGTCCGTCCGTCTGTCAGGATAAAAAGAAGGAGTTGAGATATATTGCATGAAACTCGGTACTCATGGTCACATGGATCCAAGGATTTGCACTATTGAATATTTTTGGAATCTGCCCGCGGACACGCCACCTAACGGACCCGCCTACCTCCCATACAACGCAAACATTTAAAACTATATAAATAAGATCATACATATAAAATTTGGTATATATGTATTTCATATCAAAACAAAGATGTTTCCGAAAAATGGATATTATCCATAATCTGCGATTTCATCCGCCAACGGACTCACCTATTTTCAATACTATAATTGTATTTTGAAAATGTAGGTTTAGGTAATTTCATAGACGGGCTAGACCGACTTTAGACTTTCTTTACTTGTTTATTATATTATGGATTGCACCAGCATATAGAATATCATGAGTCAAGAGATTTTTGGTCTAAACTAAAAACAGCCAAAAATTGACTTGGATTGATTTCACTTGTAAGCCAATGCTTTGTGTTATGTGATAAAAAGCAATATAATTAAAGCGGTCTAAATTTTTCTAACCCAGGTCGATAAAACGCATTAATCTGCGATTTACTTCGTATTGAACCAATGCAATTTGCTGGAGCATGAATATAAAGAGAATCGGCGTTAACTGATTGAAAGATTGTTTCTGATCGTGAAAAGTGCGTTTAGTCTTCCTACAAGTCTCGCCACGCGTTTCACTAGCTGCACATCTCTGCTTTAAACATATTTTATAAAATTTAAAATAGTAACTTTATTTCTACGTTCGGCCATAGTTTTTCCAACAAACAAACCTTTACATAGAGTAAGAACTCCTTTATGTGACATCACTGCTCTTAAGCCATAAAAAAAAATACTACCACATTTAAAACCATTTGTAAATATTTTACTAAATTCTAGATATCACGCTTAGCAATGTATATGAATGAAGGGTGTTCCTAAGGAACTCATATGCCACAAATATAAAACGTCCTCGCTGCTTCGGAACACAATAGCGGGCAAACCAATTGGCTAATTCCAGAACCAGAACGGAAGGAAAGCGTTTACTAAGTAACTCTTCGCATTCATATCTGAAAATGGAAATTAAAAAATGAATAAAAACATATACTAAGAACCAAACCTCTTGTATAATGGTGCAGACAATGCCACACCCATAAGATAGCCGAAATCACGCGCCAAGGTAAATATTGGACTTGCTTCATGACGTAGATAGCTTGGATCAGAGCACCACTTAAATGCCATACGAACAGACCAGTGTGGATCTAAATCCAGTTTCTGCATCGTAAAATAAACGCTGATTGGTATAAGAGCTGCACTCAATACTAGCAAAATAGATGCCCGTAGGCTAAGCGTGTAAAAAAATGTGGAGTACCGATCAAAAAAATGTAATAAAAAAATTGACGCTATTGAAGCTAGGATACATTGGTGCAAAAACTGGCAGCCCAAGTAAACGCGACTTAGCCACATGCAAATCGAAGAAATTGAAACTAAAGCTAGGCAGACTGGTTCTAAGTGCTTCAAATTAATATTGAAACGTCGGAAGAGAGATGAAAACGTAAAAACTGTCACGAGATGAACAAAGGCTGTAAAAGCCATAGTATGGCTGGACGGAAATCCAGCGGTAGTCTCACAGGTTAGATAATGCTGTCGTAGTGAAGATAAATTACTTGCTGTGGGATATTCGCGCACCCACCAATAAGGTCGATATTCCGGATATGTCCTTAGAAAAAATATACAGTTATATATAGACGTAAACGAATCAAACCAAGCTCACCATTTTATTACAGAGTTAAGTACATTTATAAAACCTAAGGAGCAAACCAGCCGCACAAGTAGTTGATGGTGGAAAATTCCAACGAATGGCACAAAAATGTCCATCAGCTGTGCTACGGAAAAGTAGGCACTAAGCTCCACCCAAAAGAACTCTAAGGATTGAAACCTATTGCAATGCGATAAGAACGGTTATTTAAAGATAATCACTGTTCGATAAAAACCTACGACTGCTGAACCATGTGGTTAACAGGAATTTCCATAATATGCGCTGTCATTAAAAGGTTCGCAATCCCGTCCATCATTGATAAGTATCTTTAATAAGTTCTTGAACAAAAACAATCTTATTGAAAACTTGTAGTGAACTTCTTAAATTATTAGTTCAACTTCTTAAATTATAAGTTATTAGCTGTTATCCTTACAGCTGCTTCCTATGGAACATGCGCATTTAAGAACTACAGTGATGGCTAAGCAAAATCTTCGTTTGAGTATTGTACAGCGTTTATGATTGAAGGAAATTCTGCAAAAACATAATAAGCCCACATGATGTCATGGTAAAAATCTATGTTTATCTTAATATATAAAAATGATTGTGCATATGATAAATGATTGTGCATGTGATACCGCTTTTCTCAGAAACTATTAATCCAAATGCAATCAAATTTTGACTGTAAGCAGGTTTTTGTGTTTTTACAGGTCTAGGGTCTTGGTATAGAAATCGTGTCATTTCTCAAAAACCAATGGTTCTAATTGGTTCTAATACACTTTTTTGTTAATTTCGGACTCACCAAGTGGAGCTGGGATCGAGATATTTAAAATAATCGATATGAAAATAATAATTCTTTTTATTTTCGATAACTTTTATATGGTTTCCACTCAAAAATTAAAGTAGCAACGATTATATCACACTCTTTTGACATTTGTCAATTATTCATGATTATTCATGTAGTTGGATATAACATATAATTATTTCTGTTAAAATCAATTAACGTTTCTAAAGTTTGTAATGATTTAATGTTAGTGAATTTAAGTCAGAGGCGTAGGTATGGGGGTGGTCCACGGGTCC
The DNA here is from genome assembly GCA_958299015.1 of Tetanocera ferruginea. Lineage (NCBI taxonomy): Eukaryota > Metazoa > Arthropoda > Insecta > Diptera > Sciomyzidae > Tetanocera > Tetanocera ferruginea. The sequence goes on along the minus strand of OY282641.1, from coordinate 52,356,618 downwards.
GGAGCCCCGTGAAAAGATCAATGAAAGCATTACCAAACATTAAAGTTGTTGTCAATTGATTGTATTAAGTTAAAAGATGTATTGCAATTATCGAAAGAATTTTGTGATAAGAAAAAACTTGGTAAACAAATAACAAAAGTCATGGCACAGAGTGTTATATGGAGTAACTATAGTTACAATTGCTTTTCTTTTAGATTTCGACGCTTATTATAAGCACATCTAACCGATAGATTGATTTAATAAAAAAACCAAATGCGATTCGGTTTGAAAGCCAGTGTTTTACCACTACGCATCGATTTTCGTTAATTGGGTCTTCAATGTCGACTAAGTCTATAATTCTGTCGTTAATGACATTTCTGCTGCCATAATCAGCTGTTGTGGGCTTCCAGATTGCTTCAAATTACAAAAATACTTCATTACTTCAACTTAAATACATTAACGAAATACTTTGATCAAAAAAACTCGCGTGTAGCAACGTACATGAGGCAAAAGTGAAACAGTAAAAAATAAGAGAGATTTTAGTGTGGAATAGAGAGAGAAAGTATCTGAAAAGAAATTCAATCAATACGAAATGAAATAATATTATGTTTATTCAATATTTACATCCAAGGACCGTATCGGTTATGGTTTTTATCGAAAAAGTTACATAATAACTGTTGTCTTTTAACTTTTATTTTTTCCGACAAAAATAAAAGTTATTTTGTGCCTTATAATTTTTTCGGGCAAATATAACAGTTACTTTTGACTTTTATTTTATCGGTCAAAAATAACAGTTTTTTCTGCCGTTTATTTTTTCGGTCAAAAATATCAGGCAATTTGTATTTTTTCAAAGGTCATTTTACCGACTAAAAAACTATTGATACCATTATATTCATTTCATCGGTAAGACATTTAACACATGGTGTCAATAGTTCAATCTGTCAAGCAGCCTTTAAAAAAACACAAATTGTCTAATATTTTTGACCGAAAAATAAAAGTCACAAAATAACTCTTACTTTTGACCGATAAAATAAAAGTCAAAAGTAACCTTTATTTTTACCCGAAAACATACAAGGCAAAAAACAACAGTTAACTTTTAAAGAATTGATCGAACATTTAAAAGGCACTTAATATTCGTGAGGCAGAGAACATTTGTAACATAATGGTATATTTGAAGAAGTCCTTCGACATTTTTTTTTCATTTGTAAATTGTAAAACAACAGTTATTTTCGGTCCCTGTTTGCATCGCGTTCAGTTGGTGTTTTAGTTGCTTTCGAATGTCTTCTCAACTTTGTCACTTTTTTAATGCTAGATTGCATTTTCATAGTACTCGTTGACTACTACTACTCCGAAAGCAGAGGCAAATCTTGTTGATTATTGCCTTTTGCTTCCTAATCATAATAGTTGTATGTTGATCATGTTGAGTGAGCTGCCTCGTAAAGCAGCCAACATTGATTGTTGTGTACATCAACTTGGCTGGCTTTCAAATTTTGTTGAGATGATGGCTGAGTTCCAAAATGCATTTTTACAAAGTATCAGTGTGTTTTTCTATGGATTGGTTCTTTGCAAATTCACCAAAACTGCGTAACTGGATTGTGATTATTAACCACGTTTTAGTTGCTCAGTTTTAGTGGATCTATTATGCACCAAACCAAAGAAAAACACTGGTGCTTCGTAAAAATGAATTTTGGAACTCAGCCGACGTTGCAATCACCATACTTTCATCATTAGTTGCAGACCCAGCTGCGGTTGCATTCTTACGAGCTCTAATTCACTGTTTATGTTCACGAACGCGCTCTGCTCCTGTTTAAGCTACTTTTCTTAGCTTCGGGACATTTTTTGGCATGGCAAAAACGATTCAGCAGTCTTAATTATTTCACTTTCAACACTTTTTGGTCTTAATTTTATATTGTATTAATTTTTTTGCATGTTGTCAATCATCTGTCAAGTTTTTGATGACAACCAACGTTATGATATGCTCTTTCAAATTAAGCTTTAAGCTAGGATTTGATATTCAACAAAAAACTATGCAGTAAGTGTTGTAATAAAATTTTAAGTTTATTTATGTTATTAAAGCATTTATTACAGTAGTAATATTGCAGCAATGAAAGTATGTATCTGTCAGTCTGTTGCTTTTGTTATATTATGTAATGTAATAACAATAATAATATTTGTAATAACAACACCGTTGTTATATTATGTAATGTAATGTACAGCATTCCAAGCTTAAAGTAATAAAATTTCCGTGCATACTCTTAGGATGAAAATCAAATAGGACGTATCAAAACGCGTTCTTGAGACATGGTTTGTGTCTGTGGTATACAAGACACGGACTTTGGTCCGTGCAATATTAATTACATATTGTTTGTCTGTAAATCATGTGCCTTTGTGGAGTAATGGTAGCACTTCCCACTCTTATTGGAGAGTTAGTAAAGAAAGTCTGGGTTAAATTCTTGCATGCATTAATAATTTTTTTAACATTTTCATATGAATTCAAAACGTTAGCCTAGCATCACGAATAAGAGACCTTGACATTTCACTCGCCGCCAAAGAAGTTTCACTTCAAAAATTTGATTGGTTTAAATTTGTAAACGAGTCAAAAATATTGAAATGATGACACGCGTTGACCATCGTGTATTTGATATAATGTGAGTTAGGCGCCTTGTTACTTTAAAAACTTTTCATGTAAAAATTATCCGGTTTGGTTTTTTTGTACTTTTTGACCTTTGTTTTTTTTACTTTTTGAAAACCATAACCGACTATACAAAAAAAAAAAGAATTGAGTACCAAAAAATCTTAATAGCCAAATTTTGCAAGAAAACTTTGCTGGTCGACATTCTCCTTTTACTGGTACAGTGCAATCGCGATTAAGGGAACTAATTCGTGCCAGGCTTGTTCCCTCAACCAAGAATGTTGCTTGAACTCTTTGATTATCTGATTGATTATCTTTAATAATTTTTCATGAAATTTTATTTTTAAATAAAAGATGAATATGTTTTATAAATGCAATAATTTTTATTTAAACAATTTCTTCTATTATAAAATGTTGTAAGTTTTTCCAAAGAAGTCTTGAATATTTGTTTGCTTTTTTTAAGGCACTGTTGCCTACTATTAGCAAATGCTTACTCCTTTGAGAAATTAACCACTTATAAAGTTTTCCATTTGTGGAAATTCCCCAGCTTTAGAGGACTTTCTTAAGCGGTGGGATTTGGATGCTGCTTTCAAAATCCTAGCCTTGTTTTTTTATGCGTGTTATTGTAGAATAAGCGACTGTATATTCTTACTCTAATTGTGTTATGTCGGCATTATCCAAGCTCACGCTCCAAATTTTAAAAATTAACTGATTTTTTAAACAAACTTAAAACCCTTGCATGCTTTTTTTCAAGCGCAAATGATAAGACAGTTATGGGAGAACTACAAAACATGCATGTAAAAATGTTCATATATATTTAAACATGTGCAATATACCAATATATGTAGGAATGCATATCATTCTATTCTATTTTCAGTCTATGTTCCCTCAACTCAGTTCTATTGGAATTGTACAGTTCCCTCTACAGAGAAGTCAGTGAAGAAAATTATGTGTTCCCTTAACCGAGTAGTTCTCTTAATCCAAGGTTCCCTCAACCGCGATTGCACTGTATTTTAAAAGTTATAAGGTGATTATGCTTGGATAGGCATTAGACAGGGATATGGATTCATCCATATATGCCAAATTTTTGATTTTGAAAATCTTTGAATGTACAATTTACAGAACATTGAAACTCAGAATGGAGTTACAATTTTGTGATGTCCTGGTACTGGGAAACTGGAACGGGCATTGGACGATGAGAATGGTGTGAAGGTATAATAATAAGTTTTGAATATACATACTTCTTATTTTCCATTACATTTCCCATGATCAGCCGTTCAGGTGTTAATTTTGCCTGATTAATTTTTATTTTAATGATCAACTGTGTTGTGTGTGTTATTAAATGTTTGCACACAATTAACCGAGAACTGGACCCATACAAATTGGCCTGCCCTACTGTCCATACCTGTAAAATCTTATAACATTGTCGATTTGTCATGTTTTTGGCGAAAAAAAGATATAGGTGCGTTAGTTATGCCATCCTCAAACTTCTCTACTATCATTACAACTTTCAAAGTCGTATACATTGATCAATTTTGAATTTCAGTTGATAAGAAACGAGGAAAGAATAAAAGAAAAGTTACAGCGTAAGACCATGTCTTACCCGGAATTCAAACGCGGTACCTGGAATGGTGGTCAAACACCATTTCCAATCGACTTCCGAGGTGGTTTTATGTTTTTGACAAGTGCTTTTTAATTTTGTGGCAATACTTTTCTAAATAGTGCTTTCTACAAATATTTAGCGATAATTATCAAAACAACACAACAAAAAATAGCTTAAAATAATACAACTGATTTAAAATACTTCATAATTTGTATCGTTTATTTTTATCGATTTTAGACTCGAATTCTTTATGAAGATACTCTGAGTATTGAATCCTGTGTTTTAAGAAAAAACGAATAACGACGGGAATAAAAATCAATCGTCAATAAAAATAAATAAATAAATAAAAATTTCTTTTAATGTTTTAAAATGCCAATAAGTTGAATAAAAAATAAGATATCATTTTGAAAAATTTTATATATTTTTCTAGTAAAAATATTACACAAAAAAAAATGTATTTGTTTTTTTTTTACATATGTATATGGCTACTGGAACTATTAAAAAAAAAAAACATAAAAAAACCATGGCGGGCGTGATTACAACTCACTGGGACATCGGAAAAACTAACAAAAAACGGGGTTTTTATCCACATCAAAACCGCCATGGAATGAACTGGAAGAAACAAGTTTGGTTGGAAAATAACAAACCGGCGGCGTTTTTTCGAAAATTGTCAAGTTTTTTGGACAAAATCGGCCAAAAACTCAAAAATTATAAAACCGATTTTTCTGTCCGTAGTTCATTCTATGCATCGGCAAGTGTAAAACAACATATTCATATTTCATTACGATCGGTCGAGTAGTTTTTGTTTTATCACGCCCGCCATGATTTTTTTAATGATTTTTTAAAAAAATTCCAGTAGCAATATATGAAATTAAAATAATAAAAAAAAATTTTTTTTTGCGAAAGTTTTTTACAAAAAAATATATATTTAATTTTTAAAAATCATACCTTATTTATTATTCAACTTATAACATGTTCACACTTTCGTAATTTATGGCTCATTCTTGATTTAAGCATAAAACATGTACCACGTCCCATTAAATGCAGATAAATACACGCTACAAAAATAACCAAACTGTCCGTTTTGTGTTCAAGTGCACATTTAATGAGGCTAATTTTTCCTTGCTCACTCAAGGAAAAAAGTATCACGAATATCTTTTTTGGTTATACATTTGAAAATGTCGCACATTGAGAGAAATATAGGCAAAACCCTCGCATTCAGGGCTATTCCAAAATTACGGGGTTTACTTATTTTTTCTACTTCTTGTAATCTGGACATATCCAACATGTGAAAAACACACTTTGCAAGTAATATGATCCAAAGTATTGGTCTCATGGTCATCCAAAGTTGAGCTTCTAAAAACGTTTTTTCTTTTTTCCTACAATGTTGCTTACACCACTGTGTACGAATGATTGTAGAATTTTTAATTATAAATGGAATTAGCTCAAACTTATTTTTTAGAATAAAGGCACTTTAGACGTGCTTTTTAAAATAAATTTTTTTGTTCCAATTGTAATCTTTTGGCAATATACGGATTCCTTAATTTACGCTTTTTCCAAGTTTTTTTTTTTTATTTTTTTAAGGTATAACTTTTGTCATTCCTCCTGATTCCTCGAAATACTTCGGATCTGATAACTTCAAACTTTCACCTTGAAGATGACACCAAATTTATTTGCGGAGAGTTGCGAGAGTAAGTGAATTTTCAACGCAAAGCGAGAGAGCTGCGAGAGTTAGAGAATTTTCAACGCAAAGCTGTACATTAGCAGTGTTGCCAGAAATTTTTGAGGAAAGAAGCTAGATGGTCTTTAAAAAAAGGCTAGAAAAGTCTAGACGGCTTCAAAAAAAAAGCTAAAAAAGGCTAGATTTGTTTATTTTTATTAAACATGATTCTGTGAATATACAAACGTTTGTATATATTTGTATAATATATATTGAAAACTAAATATATTGAAATTGATTTAAGGACCCATTTAAGTTTTGTAGCGACCAAAAGAAAATTTTATTTTTGAAGTGAAACTTCTTTGGTGGCGAGTGAAATTTCAAGGTCCTTTTTCTTGACGCTAGGCTAACGTTTTCAATTCATATAAAAATTAAAAAAAATCAGTGCCGCTGCCGAGAATTGAACCCCGAACATCGTTGCTTATGAGCCGGAATCTATTCCTTTACGCCACGTAGGCACATCTTAAACAGTCAAACAAAATGTAGTTAAAACTGAACGCGTAACATACTGAAAATAACATAATTAACATTAACATTAGATTAACATTAACATTACATTATTAACATAACAGTAACATTAATTTTCATCCAACAAGTATGCACGGAATAAAAATAGAAAAATAGCTTAAACAGGAGCAGAACGCGTTCGTGAATATAAAGAGCGAATTAGAGCTCTTAAGAATACAGCCGCAGCTGGGTCTGCAATTAATGATGAAGGTAAGGTGATTGCAACAACGGCTGAGTTACAAAATGCATTGTTACGAAACATCAGTGTATTTTGGTGAATCTACAAAGAACCAATCTCCAAAAAACACACTGATGCATCTCTACAAAATTTTAAAGCCAACCAAGTTGATGCACTCAACAATCAACGTTCGCTGCTTTATGAGGCCCTCTATCAACATAGCAATTATTATGATCAGGAAGCAGGAGGTAATAATGATTTGCCTCTGCTTTCGGAGGCTCCTTCAAAGAGTACTATGCAAATACAATCCAGCATTCAAAAAGTAACAATGTTGAGAAGACATTCGAAAGCAACTAAAACACCAACTGAACTAAAACAAGTACCGAAAATAACTGTTATTTTATAATTTTCAAATGAAAAAAATTGTCGAAAGACTTTTTCAAATATACCATTATGTTACAAATGTCCTCAGCCTCACGAATATTAAGTCTCTTTTAAATTTGAAACTGATTCTTTAAAAGTTAATTTCTTGCCTAGTATATTTCGAAGAAACATAAAGGTTACTTTTGAGTTTTATTTTATCGGTCAAAAATAGCAGTTATTTTGTGACTTTAATTTTTTCGGTCAAAAATATCAAGCAATTTGTGTTTTCTTAAAGGCCGCTTGACAGATTGAACTGTTGACACCATGTGTAAAATGTCTCACCGATGAGATGAAATGAATATGAATTTATTAATTAAATATGAAATTTTTTATCGGTAAAATGACTTGAACAAATATAAATTACCTGATATTTTTGACCGAAAAATAAACGGCAGAAAATAACTGTTATTTTTGCCCAAAAAAACTATAAGGCACAAAAAACTGTTATTTTTGTCGGAAAAAATAAAAATTAAGAGATAAAAGTTAATATGTGACACTTTCGACAAAAACCATATTCGGTACGGTCCCTGGATGCGAATATTGAATCAACAAATTATTATTCCATTTCGTATTGATTGAATATCTTTTCAGATACTTTCTCTCTCTATTTCAATCTCTCTTATTTCTTACTGTTAAAGAAGTTTCACTTCTGCCACGTGTACGTTGCTACACGCGAGTTTTTTTATATATTTTTCGAATGCATAATTCAGGAGGGCTCAGGAAGACTTTAATCAAATGGATCTTGGACTTAAATCAAGGATTTTAAGTCCTTAAAAATTTTTTAAATTTTTTTCACTTGTAAAGTAAATACCATACTACTTTTAATCTTCGATTTTTATTTTAGAGAAATAGTTTTAATTTCATAACCTAAAATCAATGAAGTTTTAAGATCAAAAAATCGGGTTTTCAAGTACCATTATCGTAAAAAAATATTATTATTTTTGTTTTTTGAATGAACAAGCTGCGAAAAGTGCTTTACTAAATGAATGATTCCGGGTATGTTAATTAATATTTTTTATTAAAAAACATTAAAAATGTTCCTAAAACATTATATAATTATTATGCAAAAACAAAAATTACATAAAATAAACGATTAGGTTACAATAAAACTTTAAATTTTACTTTTTTTTTCGTTAAAGAACTTTAATGGGGTCTAAAATTATATTTCACGTTAAAATATATAAAAGCACAAAAGTCTTACCGTTGAAAAATTGTATCAAAAAGCTTTTAAAATAAAAACTATTAATAACAACAAATTCATTATTTCAATTTTAAAAATATGTTTTATTCATTCAAGTGCTTGACTCGGTTATTAAAAAAACAGTGAACCTCTATCATTTTTTAAATCTACATCTCAAAAAATATTTCCTCCTCTTCTGAAAAATCAGAATTTACATTTAAATTGCGACTATTTGTAAAACTTATAATATCATATGTGATTTCAAAATTATGGCAGCATGTGTTATTTCTTTTTAGAGCATATTGTATCGTTAGAAGAGAATTTAGAATGCCAGTTTGAATACGGTTTCTTTTAGTGTCCGACCGAACGTGAATTTTTGCCGAATCCGAAGCCGATTCTTCGGCAAAATGTAAATAATCGGCCGAAGCCGAAGCCGAATAAAAAACAAATGTTTTCAAGTAAAAAAATTATACAATTTATTCTTTGCTTTTGTTAAGGACCGATGTTGAATGTGAACCACACCAAACGTCAAGTTTTTTCTGCATTTCATTTGGCATTTCTCAATTCCAGACTAACTCAATTTGAACCATGGAAAGATACATAATCGAGCCACGTGTTAAAGTTATTCAAGAAATGGCAACTGTGGATGATCAATTTTCGAAGAAAATCATCTTCAGTGATAAGGCATATTTTCACCTCAGTGCATTCGTCAATAAGCAGAACTGCCGCATTTGGGCGAATGATAATCCAAGAGTGATTGTCGAAAAACCAGTGCACCCACAATGAGTGACTGTTTGGTTCGGTTTATGGGCTGGCGGCATCATCGGGCCATATTTATTCCAAAATGAGGCCGGTCAGGAAGGTACTGTGAATGTTGTTCGCTATCGTGAGATGATAACGAACTTTTTAAGGCCCGAATTAGTAGATATAAATGTGGACATTATGTGGTTTCAACAGGACGGTACACCTTGCCACACAGCTAATGAAACAATGACTCTTTTGAGCGACAAATTCAATGGCCATGTTATCTCACGTGGTGGCGATGTGAATTGGCCGCCAAGATCATGTGATTTGACACCGTTGGACTTCTTTCTTTGGGGTTATTTGAAAGAAACGGTGTACGTTGATAAGCCAGCAACAATTCAAGAGCAAAAGGATGAGATAATTCGGCAGATTAACGGCATAGAACCTCAATTATGCCTCAACGTCATAGAAAATTTGGACCATCGGACACCTCCAGCCGCCGAGGTCGCGGAAGCCATTCGGTCGGTATTGTGTTTCATACATAATTGAACCATACCAATATTATCATAACAAAAACAGTTGACAGTAATTTTCTGAATAATTTGTGTTTTATTCAAAATCACCATCAGCCCTTTAAATTTAACCATCCTTTATATTCATTTCAGTTCAAAAAAACTTACTGAAATCATTTAATTCGAGTTAAACGGAAGAGTTTTTCTGCAAGATTCGGATTTTTCTGTAATCGAATTATTGACGTCAGGATAAAGTAGAAAAAATTGAATATATTTTCGATCCAGTCGAGAAGAGCTACAGAAATGTAATACTAACTGAAATCTGGCAGAAAATTTCTAGCGTTAACTCGACTTTTATATTTCAGTTCATAACAAAAGCAAAAACGTAACAGTCGGACTCGCTGCATTTGAACACCAACTCATGAAACCCACATGAACACCAACTCATGAAAGAACAGAAAACGAGAGAAACACAAAACGAACAATGAAAATGTTAAAAATGTTTACTGAATAATTCAAAACAATTCAAAAAAACTTATAAAAAAAATGTTTAGTAAAGCAAAAACATTCGGCAAAAATAATCGGCTCTTTCGGCCGAAGCAGAAGCCGAAGCCGAAGATCAAAATATCGGCCCTTTTATGCCGATTACCGAAGCCGAAGCCGACAAATTTCATTGTACTTAATATTCTTTCTTCCTCAGCGTTGTGGCAAAATAAGAAAACTTAAATCCGAACTGAAAGTTCTTGGAACGAATTCAGAGAATTTTTATACTCTCCAACTTCTGACTAGAATTCAGATGTGGAACTTCAGTTATTCCACTTGTGATTTACAATTTTTTGCCATTGTTTTTCAAGTATCATTATTTCTCATGTAGAGTAACTGGATTTTTCTTGCTCTATAACAGAAAATATTTTGGTTTTAACCACTTTAAAAGTATAATAAGAGCAATACAAGGCTAACACAAAATTGCATGCAAAAGTCAGAAAATTTGGATGAGGTAACGCGTTTTTAAGCAATATATTAAAAAAGGCTAGAAAAGGCTAGAACAAAACAAAATAAAGGCTAAAAAAAAGCTAGAGGCTAGATGATAATTTTCGAGGCTAGACGACAGAAAAAAAGGCTAGATCTAGCCTCAAAAAGGCTAGACTGGCAACACTGTACATTAGACCGTATCGAAAAAATAAATTTCGCCGCACACCAGCTAATCTGAAGCATTATTGAATTAAAGTTTCGAAAAAATTTTTTTCTTGACCGAACGTAGGGGTCGCGCATCGACATATTTCTTTATAACTTCGTTATTTATCGTTAGATCTTAAAGAATGATGACTCTCTTTCAATGATGAAATAAGCACTCTCTTTTAATAATGCTTCAGATTAGCTGGTGTGCGTCGATATTTTTTTTTTGCCTATAAGGCGAGACGATCTACTGTACATGTAAAGTAGTGGTCGGCATTCGAGTTGAATTTTTATACCTTAAATATATAATTATTTAAAAAAATGGCCTCTAAGACTTAACTACCAAAATATAGTCTTCTTATAACCATTGCAAGCAATAACAGAAATAGGAATTAAACAATTTTCATTATGAAAAAACTTTTCCATACACAATAATATCACAAAATATTTTCCACAAATGGTGAATTTAAAATGGTTTTAGTGCCTCAACTTGAAAAACGCTGGAACATGGGTGTTTTTATTTTAAACCAGCTATCCAAATTCATTGCCGGAATTTTGATATATTTCTTTGACTTCACTCAGCGCAGTTCCTTAAAAGCCATAACTTCTGGCTGTAGGGTATCAGCCGCTGGTGAAGAAAAACCAAAATATATTACACCAGTCTATTTCATGCAGGATTTTTTATGGAATACCCTAAAATCAAGTTTCTAGCATTAATAATATAGATGCTAGCGTTGGAAAAAGGCGATGCGAGCGTTTTTGCTATGTTTTTCCCGATGTGTGTCGCGGACGTTCATGTAAAAATTTTTATTCGCATAATCACAATATAAATTGGAGCTTCATAATCTGAGTTGCGGAAAATCCAACTTGAATTTTTATTATTAAATTTTTTAATCAAAAATGTATTTATTTAAAAAACTTTGCTGTCGCTGTTTGCCATCAAAATCTTTAAACTCGAACTAAAGTCGCTAAATTTTTAGAGAAACTGAAGTCATGGAAAAATGTCATTATTTGGCATTTGAGCACATTTGTCATTATATGGCCAAATTACATCCGCTAACATACAGCAAATGTTTGTACTAAATTTCAAATAAAAACAAAATGATCGAATCGCGTTTAGTGTCGTTCTTATCTAGGGTTCAAAAGTTGAACGAAATTTGCAAAATTGTATTATTTTTATGACTACCTTAAACTCTGTCTCATATCAACTCTGTCTCTTAAAGGGAACAAGTATTTGTAATAATTCATAGATTTATTTAAATTACCTTTAATATTTACATTAAAACAAGATCGTTTGTAACAAGCATTTTCAATAAATAAGTATCAATAAAAAAAACGCTTACACTTTACACTGGAAAAACCTTCAATACAATTGACTAATATAAGAATCAAGATGGATTCGTGTAGATATTTTAATACATAGACGAAAATATCAATTTCTCTGAATTAAAAGGAGCCAGAGTACAGTCTAAAAGTTTTTATACAGTAAACAACAGTTTTGATTGCGTTTTAGCCAAAGTTCTCAAAGTGATGAATGAAATAAGGTAGTTTCCTTGTCTTGTTGACTTCATCGCAGGCGGACATGACGCTCTTGGTAAGAGGTCTTGGGCCACATGAGAAAACACCAATTTTTGAGACCTGTACAGAGAGTTGGAGAGTGAATGTTGGAGCTGATTGAGAACACATTCAAAGCAACTTACGTAGGAGTGCTTCTTCTGCACAAATTTCAAGAAGCTAGACATGTCTGGACGACCGAAGTGATTTACTGCCTTTAAACCAGTAAAGATTGAAGTTTTTGATAAACGTTGAAAATGATTCTCACAAATATACTGAAAATAGCAAAAAAAAAAAACATTAATTTAGTTTGAAAAATTCTTTGAATTTTTGCACTAACCAGCATTGTTGTACGTAAATCGAATTTATGAAAGAATTGTGTAATGAAAATGTGAATTTCAAGTACATTCGTTACATCTTTCTTCTCCACATCACGTAGCACATCGATGAACCATTCAAAATGTTTGTGTGACGGGCAGATCCAGAGGAAGTAGACCTTCTTGCAAGCTACACCAGAATATCGATTGGTGCTGGTACCAAACACCAAATCATTCAGAATAGAGGCATATGGTGTAACACCGATTCCACCCCCTACCATCACAGCTACTTCAAACTTGTACCAATCCTGGTTGCCACCACCAAAGGGTCCTTCAATACGAATTTTGGGCTGATCCTCCGGATTGTAGTTGCAAGGATCAAAATAGTTGCGCAGTTTCCAAGTCCACGGACCTTGCGCCTTGATATGACAGCTTAGGAAATTTTCGTGTGGTGCTGATGTAAGCGTAAAACTGTGCATTTCATGTGGGCGAAAAGCAGTACAAGACAGACGCACCCATTGACCTGATAGATACTTCAAGTTTGGTGGACGGTAGAATTTTATTTTTATTACATCTGATGGAAGCAGATCGGTTTCGATGACATCCAATGCCATGTATTTCGTGCGCAGTGATACAATCTAAAAAAAAGGTTTTATTAGATATATTAAAAATGTTTCTTAATTTTTTTTATAACAAACATGTAGGGAAAGTCTAAAGTCGGTCTAGCCCGACTATGAAATACTCTAAACCTTGGGGGTATAACTGAATGGCGATAATAATGAAATTAACTAAAATTTAAAATAAATGCATTTATTTTTTCAAAAATAACGGAATATTGCATTTATATTTAAAAGCAGGGTGCGGAAAAACTCGCTCATGAACGATTAAAAATTCAATGTTCTCATAAGAACCCATTTTGCAATTGTATTTTATTATGACAAATAAGTTAGAAATCAAACGTTCACGAAAACATTGCCACTGTGCTATTTCACGAAAGAATAAATACAATGATTGTTTGTTCTCGCACTCTACCTACGAACGAATGCGTTGGCAAGCGCGCTCATGAAAAATGTGTATTCATAAAATCACTGCAAGTTAACTCACTCTTAAGTATTTATCGCTAAATGAGTTATTGTGGGAAGATTGAATTTTGAATCGTTCGTGAGCGTATTTTTGAAAGTTCATGGGTAAGGCGCAGATCGAAGAGAGCATTAAATTCAGTGTCTTGTGAAACTCGCGGAAGAAGATAAACGCAATGTAATATTAAAATTTTATTGTTGTGTGTTCTATCAATTCATTTACAAAATGGGCAGAGTATCAAGTACTGACAAACAAAAATTGTTGCCTATATCAAAGTAACTAATTTAGCTACGTGCCTTTTATGTGGAAAAAAATTTAAAGGGTACATTTAAGGGAACATTAAAAGGCATTACGAGACTATATAAAAACATAATTTTGATGAAGTTTATCCATGCAAGTGACCAAAACGTTTCCAATCGGCGAAGTTCTAACCATCGACCTGCACAAGCGTTCCAATTGCGCACGTTCGCCTGCTTTTAATTTTTTTCGTTTAAAATTCACTCACAAAATAAAAAACGTACGAAGAAAATAAGCTCACGATCGATTAAAGTTTCAATCTTCACAATATGAGTTTCTCATTGAATTTTATTATGAGCGCTCACAACTAATGAGCAACCACGAGTACATGGACAGACGATGATAAAAGCGAAGTGTTTTTGTTCGTGACGAATATATTAACGAATATTGTTTTTGTTTGTGAGAGATCGTAACTGGTTTTGTTTGCGGCGTAATTTTTTTTCTCATGAGAAATAGAAAGCAGGAAATGATAAGTGTTGATAAGTTATAAAAACAATAATATTTTGACCATTCTTCGCACCCTGTTTAAAAGTAAAATATTCATACGATGTTCTTACCTTATCAAGTGTGTAAATAAGTCCTGGGCCCAAAAAGAACATCCAGAAGCGAGGTGGACCAGTTAACCGTGCTAGGCCATGAATTAAGCTCAGCATATAGAGCCCAATGTACAGAGTATGCATGTTCCAAAAGAAGTTATAGGCCTTTTTGCGAATAGTCGGATGTGCAAACACAAAGATGATACACATTATAATAAAGAGAAGAACACCAGTGATGCCTATATAAAATATGCAGAGCTATACATTTTAAAGACATATTTGTTGAGGCGTGTCTTACCTGTTACTGTTTGAAAAAGCCAAAATGTTATGTCGGGCTTATAATCCGAAGCAAAATGAACTTCACGGGTGAGGCAGCGTAGGTTCTCATGCGATTGCGTTGAGACATGATAGAAGTTTACAATGTGGCCAACGGAATGCAGGACTGAAAAGAACAGAGCTGTACATGCAGCAATTTTGTGGAACTGTATATGTGAGTCCAAAGGGATATACTGTTGAATCGGAAATTCTTTGAGCTTTGTTATAAGATTTCTTCAAGGGAGAGGTTCAATGTTATTAGTAACGGAAATATGTACCCATAAGTATGTACAACTAACCTGGACATAGTGAGCAGCAATAGTGAATAACAGAACGAAAGTGAAGCGGCAGATCCTCTTGTAATAGCAATACCGACACCCATTATGTGACGTAGGTCAGTGTGTTCAGCCATAAAGGAATAGTCTGCAAAGAAAACATTTTTAGAATGAAGATATGTGATCTCCCTACTGTAATATTTAGCTCTTTTCAAAGAATGAAGAGTCGACGCGATTAACGTTGTAAGCGACAATTTACGGATCAAGTTAGATTGTTCACTATCATTATTTTTTTTAAGTTCCGTTCAACATTTTTCACTGACTGAAACTTTGAAATGCTTTTTAAATGTCTACCTTGCAATTTTTCACTAAATTTCATTTTTTTTTTTTATAATCTAGTGGAAAAATTATAACTACCGAAAAAAACGTTTGCCAAAAAAAAAAAAGTCGCTTACATAATTGAAAAAGTTCTTGATGCTCCCTTTTAAATATCTTATTTGGAGTTCATATAAGAATTAAATCTTTAAAAGATTGGCTGAAATTTTAGTATTTTTAAAAAGTTTTTTTCTATTTGGTATTATCACCCTGGTTGCTACGTTTCACTTACGTATAAATCGTTCTACGAAAAGCACAATCGTTATGACATAAAAGAGAAACAAGTAGAATATGTTTTGGCGATTCTCCTCCAAAAATGTTATATAGCTGTCCCACTTTTCCTGCATCCAGTGTCGCGGCTTGTCTTGCATTGGCTCAATATTGAACGAAGTCATGCGCGCCACATTTGTCGAAGTATCCAAAAAGTTTTGCTTGGCTCCTTTGCAGTCCAGTCCAATTGCGACGAAGTCACCCTTGTACTCTTTCATCATAAGCTTAAAGTCCTGATAGGTTAGATGATTCTTATGCTCTAATCCAACGTCTTGAAACATTCCATCTATCAACTCCGTCACTTGATCATCACCCAGACTTGTGGTGCGAGCGATCTCCACCAGAGATCGCATCATTTCACTCAGTTCACCTTTGTCGATAACACCATTTCGATCATTATCACACATATCGAAAATTATGCGTAGTTTATCATCAGTTTTGCCACGTGAGAACAAAACGACTGTTTCGAGAAATTCCTGGAAGGATATGCGTCCATCCTGATCCTTGTCGACTATATTAAACATTTTACGTACAAACATATCGTTGGGTTTCATACCCAGCGCAGCTGCAAACTCAGCCTTTGACAGGCTAGTGCGCATGACTGTCATCACTTCACCATCGGTAGAAGCATCCGAACGGCGTCGACGTTCACCTGGTCTTAGACCGAATGTGAGAGCATAGGCTTCCCTAAAGAAGTATTCCAGCCGTTTCTGGCGACGTTCACGTGTTTCAGCTCGTCCCAGCATAATATCGCGGTTGACTTCTACCAACGTCATTTCTTTCTTATACAGAACAAGAAAATCTTCGAGTTTTTTTACGAATTTGCGACGAGCTCCATACGATTCTAGTTCAAGTACCAAATCGTGGTCGTTCGGTACTCTTAGCAGTATGTAAGGCTTCTTTTTTATATGGTGTGTGGCTGATTCCTCGACGGTTATGACATCAATATTCTTCAAATTGAAAGTGCGTAGTTTTTCGCCTTTACGGTCAACAGTATAAATTGCTGCTTCAGGTCCAAACTTAACGGTAACCAGGCGTTTGTGGTTCGCATGCAACCACTCGCGTGCAATCATTTTATCAACAGAGCCCTTGTGTTGCGGAGATCTTAGAGCTTCCTGGCGAATTTTCAACTTGCGGCGTTTGCTGTTCTGCAGTTTAACAACGCAATAACCGGCTGCTGCGCAGAGTATTGGAACAAAACCCAGAAATACGCACACATATATAAACATTAACTCGGACCCGGAAAAGTAATCGTACCCCTCGAGATAGTTGCATGGCTCCAACTCGGTGGCATTCAACTGCATTGGCTGTGGACAGGGATCTCCTTCATGCCACATGAAGACATCCTGTTGCAAATCGTCCTCTTTTATGTCGGTGCTGTTAACAATGATATCCCACATTTTTATCTTGCGAATTTCTTCAATCTCCTCTTGGGTGAAAATGCCATTGCGTGGATTTTCGAACCAAAAACGATCCGCATCTCGTAGGCGTTCGAATTGTTCTTTGATCACGGCAGTAAAGAGTTCACCTGGCTGGCCGTAGGACTCTAGCATGCCACCAATATAAACGTCGACATCATCCAAGTGGGAATTGTAGGCGGAAATCAGCATTCTGAAGGGAACAAAAAAGACACAACATGTAAATTTCCTCTAACAAACATTAAATAATGATCAGAACCGGGTACTTAATTGACATGATCAAAGATATAAAGATCAATAGGACAATAAATTTGACTTGTTCAAAAAGGAATTTTTTCAAAGCCATTTATAATTAAAATTAATTATTTAAAATATTATTAAAAAAAGGTTTAATGGAAATATATGATAAATAATATAGTTAAAAAAATCCACATAAAAGCTTTCTAAACAATGCCTTTTTTATGTTAACTTTATAATTTAAAAGCTTACTATTTTGAAATTTATGTATATTACAACTTGACTCGGACAGACGTTGTTCTGCCACTATTTCATACCCGCAAAAATATTAGCTTAATCGACCCAGAATTTTTAGAGTCTATTGCCTCAAAAAGACCTCCAGACCTATTGGCGGGAAGAGTGGGCGTGACCGCATTTATGTATAGTGATCGCCACTTGTAATAATATCGTCTACACACCAAGCTTCACTATCAAAACATGAAAAACTCGTATATTATAACCATTTCTGAAAAGGAGTTTTAAGTCGACCATTTTTAGTACAGTTGCCAATAGTAACCCTACAAATTAAATTTCAAAATTATATAGTTCGTAGTACAAATAGTCTAATACAGTCAAAACTGTTAAACATTTACATTAATTTGTGGGCGGTAAAACAGAGTGTGGCTAAATTTTTCCACACTCTGAGTGGAATAAATATAAATATAAATATTCGAATGAATAAATATTCATCTCGTACTGACTAAAATTGACTGCCAAAATTTCATCTCAGTCGATTTTATTCAGTACGAGATAGTGAATGGAAAATAATAAGTATATTCAAAACTTATTATTATACCCTCACACCATTCTCATTGTCCAATGCCCGTTCCAGTTACCCAGTACCAAGCCATCACTAAATAGTAACTCTATTCTGAGTTTCAATGTTCCGTAAATTTTACATCCAAAGTTTTTCAAAATCAAAAATTTGGCTTATATGCACGAATCCGTATCCCTGTCTAATGCCTGTTCAAGTTTTCGAGTAGAAGGACATCACTATTGGCAATTCTTTTCTGAGTTTCAATGTTCTGTGTCTTTAACGGCCATTTTTGTATTCTGTATTAAAAATTTGGCTTGTATCGGCAAAACCTCATCCCATACCTATTTCCAGAATAAAGACTGGGCCAATTAAAAATTCCATTCTGATTTTCATTGCTCTGCGACAATTACTTCTAAAAGTATTTGAAAAAAAAAATTATATTTGCATGTGTAGTGACATGTTCACTTGTCCAACGCTTTCTCAATTTTTCCAGTCAAAGGACACGACTAAATAGGGTGCGTACTGAGTTTTATACTATCATTCATACTATTATTCTATTAATCTGGAATACTATTAACAGTAAGTTAAAGACTGGTCCAATTAGAAATTCTATACTGAACTTCATTATTATGCGAAAAACATTATAATTGTATGAGTGGTGACATGTCTACTTGTCCAACGCTCTCTCAATTTTACTACTCAAAGGACAAGACTAAATAAAGGGTTCGTACTGACTTTCATTCATATGTAACTTATAGTTTGAAAGTTATACTGAAAATTTTGGCTGCTGAATAATGTGTTACGCCTCTCGTACAACGCCCATAAAATGTTGACATAAGAATGGCAAGTGTGAATTCTAAAGCTATTCTACGTCGCAAATATGGATTGCATAGGAGGCCCAGGCTCCCTTTTTCGATTGATACTAATTAATTATAACTTCAATTCATTTACATTAAATCATTAAAAACTTTGGAAACGTTAATTGATTTTAACAGAAACAATTATATTTTATTTCCAACTATATGAATAATCATGAATAATTGACAAAGATTGATTGAGAAGAATTGAAATGTCAAAAGAGTGTAATAAAATCGTTGCTATTTTAATTTTCGAGTGGAAACCATGTAAAAGTTATCGAAATTAAAAAGAATCTACCGCATTCCTCATAAAAAGCGATTATTTTAAATATCTCGATCCCAGCTCTACTTGGTGAGTCCAAGTAAATTGACAAAAAAGTGTATTAGAACCAAACTGACATTTGACCAATATTGGTTTTGTTTGGTTCATTGGTTTTTGAGAGCACCACCTGGCGGTTCCAATTAAAAACATTAAATGCTATTTTGTGCTATAAATTTTAAGTCCCGTCGTGTTTCCTCTCAAATATCTGTTACGTATCGTGATTTTAAGACCATTGATCACACTCGGCTGCATGATTATTTGTTGGAATGATTGTTGGTTTAGCCAATCTGTTGATGATAAGTTAAATGTTTTCGTTTCATACGTAAAATATGTTTTTGAAAACTTTGTTCCTTTTCGTGAGTCTATAGTTGGTAATAAGTTATGTCCATGGTATACGTCCCGTCAAAGTCGCCATTAATAAAAGAAACAAACTTTATGTTAAATGGAAAAGACACCCTACTAATGAAAACTGGGATATATACAAACGTGCACGCAATAATGCTGTGTCCATTATTAGATTGTCTAAAAAAGGTTATTCATTAACCCTCACTTTGGTACTATTTACATATGTAAATATCCCAATTTTAAATTTGCCATAACTCCTTTCTTTTTTATTCGATTTGAATATGGCTTGGACTCTGTGGCTATTTTTTGGTTTTCTTTCTGAAAATTTAAAAGTTGTTTTTAATTTTAGAATTTTTTGATACTTTTTGAAAATTTTTCATTTCTATAACGTAGTTTGGTACATATTTACATATGTAAATATTTTGTATTTGAAAGGCTTTTCTGGTGTTTTAACGCATTTTTTGTATTATTTATAGAAAAAAATGATAAGGAAAAACTCTTCACATATTTATTATATATACATATTTCATATTTGATAGCTTTTATTGGAAAAATGTTAATGAACAGAATTGCTTACCGGGACACCGATGCACCAATCAATATTTTAAATTTACGGTTTTTATTTGTCATTATTACTGTGTTAATCAATACATTATTAATTATTATTCCTATTATTATTCTTTTTTTTTATAAAATTTACACTACGATGTTTCACAACTGATCAATAAAAACTCTTTTCTTACTATAGCACTAAAACTCTTTACAACTAAGTGAAACACACGCTACATTTTAATTCTGCTTTTCGGGAGAAAAATAAAGGAGCGCAGAAATGAAACCATGAAAAAATAGTTGTCAACGCAGTGTGCTTTTCAAATGCATAAAATATGCAAAGTTCAAAAACCCCCTTATAGAATATATGAAAAAAAGGAACAATTGGACTTGTGTGGAAACAGCGCCAGTTTTTACAACAATATGTCATGTTTTGATATTTAAGCTGGAAGTGCTAATTTAATGAAAAAAATTTCATTTTTTGTTGAAATTTGTTTTGTTTATTCATTGGCACTATAAATTTGTTTTTAATTTGATTTTCATAATTATATTTTGGTTATTTCGTAAAGGGCTGGATCATCAAGTGCGCATAATATGTAAAACGCTATATCTTAAGAAGTAATTCATGGATTTCAATGGTTGGTAATTTTTTGAATAGGGTACAGAATAACCTTTCTTTTGATATCCATAATGCTAGATTTAGTTGGAAAATTAAAAAAAAAACCCGACTTTTCCAGGCCCATTTTCCCAACATGCGAACCCTATAACTTCTAAACCACTTGAGAGCGGCGTGAAATTTTTCCGGAATTGGACTTAGAAGGTGTCAATACATATATTCCGCCTAAAAAATAATGTAAATTTGTAGTTTCTGTTTATCTTTAAGAATGCCAAAAAAATATTTACAAATGTAAATAGTGCCAGATTACGTAGTAAAAGATTGGTGCCAAAGTGAGGGTTAAAAAACTAAATTGTGCTCTTCCTTCTAAAATTCTTTGGAGGTATATTCCTTAGGTGTAAGTAGTAATGATGATCAAAAATGTGAAATTGAACCTAATAGTCTTAATTACTTTTTTTTGTTTAAATCACCAGCAAATTTTATTGTTAATCAATGTAATGTCCCTAGCACTTTTAATCCCCAGTAAATAATCAGTTTTCTTTTTGTTATTTTGATGAAAATGATGTCTATTGTCTATTATGAAAATAAAGTCAAACGCCATTGGTAGTGATAACATTCCTTTGTATTTTATCAAAATTATATTGCCGTTTATCATTAGACCCTTCACTCATGATATCAATCACTGTTTCACTGTATCATGTTTTCTCAACTCTTGGAAGCTTGCTACAAGAATACCAATTGCTAAAGCCAGTAATGCTTCATCTATGCAAGATCTATTCTTGGACCTCTGCTATTTAGTTTATTCATTAATGATATTTTTACCACATGTAATGTTATGACGATGCATGCATATGCCGACGATATTCAATTATATTCTTCTAACCGGATTGAACTACTTGAGGATTTATGCTGTAGACTTAATGAAGACTTGAGTGCTATTTCTAGATGGGCTATTAAAAATGATCTGTGCCTGAATGCCAATAAGTCGTTTATGCCGTGCCTACACAGAAAGTTTAGTTGCGTTTCGGAATTTTTGGAATTTCGCTCAAAACTCAGCTTTTTTCGGCACATACTGACTGACTGATGAGAAACCCTCATCTTCTAAACTTTACCAAGTTATTTATTTGTTTTTTGGCTTTTTTTTGTTAATAATAAAATACAAATAAACATGCACAATTGAGAATCAGCTGTTGTTGGCATTTTTTAACGTTCAATCGAATCGAACACAGCTAAAATCTAACTGAACGAATGTTTTTATCAAAACACTAGCATACTTGTAGGCATGTATCAAATTGAGTTTTGGTAAACGTAGAAAACAAGTTGTGTTTAGTTGCGTTTTCTCCTGCAAAATTGTACTGGAAACGCCAGCGTTTAAATTGAGTTTAAGGGCAAAACGCAACTTTGTACTGGAAACGCAAACTAAACTCTCTGTGTGAACATGGTATTACTCTACTTATTTTTAAGTCATATAAATACAAATACAAAAATACATATTTCCCTCAGTTAAACCTGCTTACATCCAAGACCAACATATGTACATTCAAAATTTGGTAGCATTTGGATAAGTAGTTTTTGAGAATACCGGTATCCAACATATGCACAATCAGTTTTATATATAAGATTTGGTGACAACTTTTTTCCTTTCAATTCATAATTTGGGTTTTAAAGCATAGACAATATTTACCGCAATAGCTCGGGCTGTTTTTCAAATAACTCCGGATTTATTTCTTTCCACTCTTTGCGTCGCGATAAACCAAAAGCTTCCCGAGCACTGTTATAGTCTGGCAATCCATTGTCTCTGCCACGCATAATATTCAAAGCACCCAAATCACGTCGTGTAAATTCCATTGGTCCAAAAAGCTTATCACGTACATCAGAACAAAGAACAGGATCTTCGCGCTCTGATATTTGTGAAGCCAATCCCATTAAAACCTCTTCAATGGTGGTATCCGTTAAAAAATCCTACAATAAAATGTTTTTGACTGCATCTTCGCATTTAAAAACGGTGAACTTACACTTGAATCCCACCAGGTTGAGCACAACCGTATCGCAGGATAGCCCATTGGTGTTTTCTTGTAATTACAATCTGCATCACGTCTGTAAATTCCGGGTGGTATCATTGTGTGTCCAAAGCGAAAAGCGGCTGCCTGAAAAACATGTCCAATGCCCGGATGAACGTCCTGCTTGTAACCTTCGTAGGAGCTTATTTCAGAGCCCAGAAAAGCTGGTAGATACTCGTACAAAATCACATTTTGTAGGGTAGCTATAACGGTATGACGTGCTCTCTGAAATATTTCTTCGTCACTCCAGTCAGTGTGGGCACGTTTGATGCGTTGTGCTAGTGTGTTGTGCCACCGTAAAAATAGGATTGCGAACGAAAGTACAGCAGGATTTTGGTTGGTGCGTGGATCTCCAAGAACTAAAAACAAAATAAATATCAGGACGTGTCTGATGTGAAGTCAAGAAATCTCAAAAGTATAGGCATACTTTGTGTAATGCAACAACAATCTCTTGTTACTAAACACTTACGAAATAATCTCTCCGGACTAAGCATGCGCATCACATTTGGTACTGGATTGTTAAAAAGTGGAACTCGCATGGTATTTCTAACTGGCATTCTTCCACCTTTCTCCGTCAACAGCGTTCCATTGTGAAAAGTTCTCATGGCGTTCAGCCAAGCCTCTGAGGTACTGTAGATGAAACTACCATCGATCCAGGCAGTCATTTGATTAATCTGTACATAATAATTTGCTAAAATGTTCTAAAATTCAACCTCGATTCCACCCACCTGTTCCCTAGGTGCATTTGGACTTTGGCCCGTACTTCGATCATATGCCGCCCTATGAAACGGAATATATTTATCGCCTCGACATTCCTTGTCGTACATTTCATCGCATTTTTCAATTTCAATGCGGTGCATTTCTATAGGACAACCCGACTCAGATGCCATAACAATTTCGTTGGCAACAACCTGGCCAAAGAATGCTAAAAGTGCTGTACGATTAAATTTAGAGCCGAGTCCATCTCTGCCACGCATAAAAAGTCGACTCAGGCGACGAGTAGATGGACGATTGGATCCAGCCATAGCATAGACGCCATCTGAATACGAAGGCGGAGCTTTTCTTACTAGGTGACTATCTGAAATAAACACATATCTTGTGAACTTAATAAGTCGTTTCTTTAGCTTTATTAAAATTATTTTTTAATAATATACTTAAAATAGTTTATATTCGCCTACGGAATATATTTATTTTATATTTAATATAGAGTTAGTATTAACAATCTCCGCAATTCTTGGTTGTAAACGGATTTTTGTAAATTTTTATTTTTATTATTATAACTAAATGGGCTAAATTTAAACAAATAAAATTTAAATCCAAAGTGTTATGATGAAAACACATAATCCAAGATTAAAAAAGACTTGGTCTAAGTCTATATTAAATCGATTTTTTTAAAAAAATGCTATTGATGATCCATATTAAAAAACTGTACAAAAATATCTTGTCTGAAATAATTTTAGAAAGAACTCAAAACGATTCCGAAAAATTAATGAAGTCGATTAATAGCATCATTTTCTATCCCTAACGAGCAACTCAACGAACGAGTGCTAGCCGAACGATGTTCTGATTGAATTGAAATCTGTATCTCTAACGAACTTGCTCGCCAACCCTTACGGCAAACTTATGCTTCTTACGTTTATTCAAACTGTTATACACAAACATTTGTCAAATTTAGCATTGCAAGATCAAATATATCCGAAGTTTTGTGAATTTTGTCTTTTTTCTTAAAGATTTTTTAAACTTTTTCCTTTGTTTCTTGTTTGTTGGCAAGTCTTTTCATTTCAGTTCATTTTGTTTATGTTTAAAAACAGCTGTTTTTGTTTATATTTTATATGTGTTTGACAATCAATAAATTCAATAAATTTTTTGTGTATGAAAAAAAGACAATTATTTGAAATACTGTGAATGCAGTGATTGCAGTTCAAATATATTAACCAAGCCCATTGAAGACAGTCCAGAAAAGGTGCAAAGAAGAAACTGCGGAACAGCTAACAAAAGTTCTGGAGCAAGAAGACGCTGTAAGTTTTTAAATACATTTATTTTCAAGTGCCTTCAATGCTTTGGCAACTCCACAGGGAGCTTTACCTTCTTCGAGCTAAAGCCACATACACGAAGTGCAGCACTCTTGATACTAAAAATGCTCGTTTGAATTTGAAGTTTCTCTTCGTGATTTGACTCACTGCTAGAAATACAAATTTCACATATAAAACTAAAAAGTGAATTGAAATTGGAAAAAATTGAAGAATGTTAACCATTGTCGTTTAATTTAAAAAATGATTACATTTGAAGATACGACTTTCTTAGTTATATTTTAAATAAAAATCTGGAATTCCATTTAACATTGTTAGTACTTACCGACTGAGCCCCAATCCGGATGAGCCAAATTGTTGTACCAACCATCATATCGTTGTTTTTCTGTTTGACTATAAATTTTTTCTGAAATAAATAAGATTATATTATTATTATTTTCACTGAAATAGTAAATAAGTGTTTTCAATATTTATTCTACTATGGTTGAATACAACAAATTAATGTTTTGAATAAAATAAATAAATGATTTGCTTTATTCGCTATCGCCGAAAAAAAACGCCGACTTAAAATTTAATAATAAATCTTCTATTTCTTTATTTATACGGTACAATACGAAAAAAAATCCGCCCACTTTCTCAATGATTTGTCGTATTTTTGAGCACGGAGATCACGAATATGTAATTATTTATTTTTGGGACACCTCTAGTTTTGTCTCAACTGGACCTTGAAGTTTTAAGGAGTACCTGCTTTTGAAAAATTGCTTAATATATCGAGAAGTAAATTAAATTATTTTTCACCGAACTTGGTCTCAAATTATAGAGAACAAAAGTAAGAAGCGTAGAATATATAAAATTACGTGTTGTATGGAAAAAGTATGCGATAAAAGTAGTTTTTATGTGAAAAGTTCTCATATCAACTTTTAAGCTTTATGAAAAGATGAATGGCTTTCCCAATTACTGACTGATTTTTAAAAACTAAAAATTCCGTTTAAGTTTTTAATAAATCACCCCTATCACGCACTACGGCGTAATCTCTGTTTTAATCACGCTCGTAAGACTGCATGCATAACGCTTTTGTTTCAAAATGTTCTCCGTTGAATCCGAAAATTGAAAAAACAAAATAACGTACTACGCAAAAGTTGTAATTTTGTCATATTATTGTGAGGAAATTCTACGTTTGTTACATTGGCGAAGAGCAAGCAATTTAAATAAAATTAGCAAAATTTAAATGTTGCTTGCTAGCTTGACGGTTTTGGACTCGTCTAAGAATTTGCGCCAGCCTCTTTTGTCGTGTGCCAATGCCTGGTCTTTTCAACGGAGATGCGGTCCTTATTGCCTGCGTTGGCCACCGCTGGGTACTGAATCCAATAATTTTTCGCTGGATCTACGTCGTTCATTCATTCGACATGACCTAGCCAGCGAAGCCGCTCTATTTTAATACGCTAGACTATATCGATGTCGGCATATAGCTCTTACAGCTCGTGGTTCCATCGTATTCGGTACTCGACATTGACGCAGATTGGATCATAGATCTTGCGAAGGATTTTTCTCTCAAACGCTCCCAAAGTACTTTCATCAGTGCTGCTCAACGTCCAGGTTGTGATGCGTATAGTAGGACGAGCTTGATTATTGACTTATAGAGCGTTAGTTTTGTTCGTCGAGAGAGAGAGCTCTGCTTCTCAATGGCCTACTGAGCCCAAAGTTACGCCTGTTCGCAAGAGTTATCCTTCGTTTAATCTCAATACTGATATCGTTGGAGGAGTAAATGCTCGATCCCAGGTAAACGAAGTCCTTCACAACCTTAAAGGAAGTGTTGTCAACAGTGACGTGGTTTCCATGTCGCTGGGATTGTTTGTTTGTTGACACAAGATACTTCGTTTTATCTGCATTCACTGCAAGACCCATTCGACTCGACTCTTTTTCTAGCCTGGAGAATGATGCACTGACTTCGCGCGTATTATGGCCAATTATATCATTATCATTAGCATAAGCCAGCAGCATAACACTCTTATAGAAAATTGTACCGCTGCGTCTCAGGTCGGATGATCTTCTTCATGACTATATTAAAGAAGTTGCACGATACGGAGTCTGAAATCAATCTTCTTCTCTGAATCACCTTGTCTGAAACCTCGCTTGGTATCGAACGGAAGGGAGAGGTCCTTCCCGATTTTCACTACGCTACTGGTGTTGTTCAGTGTCATCCTGCAAAGACGTATTAGCTTCGCAGAAATACCAAATTCAGACATGATGGAGTATAGGTGACTCCTTATTGGACTGTCGAAGGTGGCTTTGGGGTCTTTTCCAAGATTTGTCGGAGCGTAAGGATCTGGTCGATGGTGGACTTTCCTAGTCTGAAGCTACACTCATAAGGTCCAATCAGTTAGTTAACGATGGGCTTCAGTCTTGCACACAATACGCTCGACAGGACCTTATATGCAATATTAAGAAGGCTAATCCCACGGTAGTTGGCGCAAATGGTGGGATCGCCTTTCTTGTGAATTGGGCAGAGCACACTGAGATTCCAATCATCTGGAATGCATTCTTCCGACCATATTCTGCATAGAAGCCTGTGAATGCATTTAAACAGAGCTACGCCACCGGTCTTAAACAGCTCAGCCGATATATTTTAGAAAAATGTAGTACAAAAAAGAATGGGTGAGTGGCAACCGTGCTCATCTCATCTCATCTTGCCTCA
Organism: Tetanocera ferruginea; assembly: GCA_958299015.1. Lineage (NCBI taxonomy): Eukaryota > Metazoa > Arthropoda > Insecta > Diptera > Sciomyzidae > Tetanocera > Tetanocera ferruginea. The sequence continues at coordinate 52,329,020 of OY282641.1, read as the reverse complement.
TCTTATTGCCTTATCTTATCTTATCTTATCTTATCTTATCTCGTCTCGTCTCGCAAAAATGAAAAAAATGAACTAAAAATTGTTATTAAAACCAACTAAACTTTAACAAAAACTAAATAGCATACTGTTTAAAATTTAATTTCAGCTTTAATAAATTTGGCTTTCATTTGAAACATTTACGTCATTTGATAAAAGAAAATTTAATAATAGAGAATTGTTTTTAATATTTACTTTTTGTATTTTTTCCTAACCATGCAACGTTTTTTATAATACATTAAAAGCTTAATGTGGAATTTATTTTTTCAAGACTTATTTTTATACGCTTACGTTGGCTTGAAATTATTATTTAATTGCTACAAAGTGACAACGCTTGCACAAATAATTAAGAAATGTTGAAATTTTTGTTAATTTCAACGGAATTGCAATTAATACTAACGAACTTAATGTTGCTAACGATGACAAAACAAATTGAAAATTAGTTGGAAATGTCAAATTAATACGCTTAACAACAATATTTAACAGCCATTCTGTTTAAGGAGCCATTTTTATTCGAACGCCTAAAAGAAACACTTGTTGATTTTTTTTTTATATAAAATATAAATATATTTATTATAATTGTTGTTATCTTTGTTATCAAGGTTCAATAATACACAAACTCTTTTAATAGCCTAAACCTGAAAGGTGAGGGTATATTAACTTTGTGCAAACGTTTAACAAAATAAAGATAGTTTTGAAAAATGGACGTCATCCGCCTACGGACTACCTCCCATACAAAGCAAAAATTGAAAACTGCATAAATAAGCTAATAATTAACCTACAACAATAAAATTTGGTGTGTATGTGTTTTATATCAACACAAAAATGTCTTCGAAAAATGGGTGTCATCCATTCACGGACACGCCCACCTCCCATACAACCCAAAAATTGAAAACGCAATACCTCAATACCTCCGCAATATCTCCCATACAACCCAAAAAGTTTAAAACTCAATAAATACGGTTATGTTTGCCATAGAAAGATCAAAGTTGGTATGTATGTATTTTATACCAAACCTAAGGTGTGTTCAAAAATCTGTCCATGAACACGCCCACCTCCTTTAGCGAAAGCACAATAAAAGCATTAACTGTGAGTTATAGGAATAAAACTTGGTATGTGTAAATTTTTCATCAACATTTAAATGCATATAAAATGTAGGCTCCATCCGCCCACGGACACGCCCATTTTAAATTTTTTTTTTGAAAAATTAGGTTAAGGATATTTCATAGTCGGCCTAGACCGACTTTAGACTTTCTTTACTTGTTTATTTTAAAATATTTCATTAATGGTATTCCCTTAACGATCAAAATTTCCCATTTCGTAAACTCGTAAAATTCCGAGCCTCTGTTAAAGGAACGCACATTTAGACATCTGATAAATTTGTCATGCATATTTGTCATCATGCCGTAACAAATCGACCGAAAATTTGTTCGTAGAATCTGTTTGCCCTAGGTTTCTGAAATGGGAATAATTGAGTTAGCTGCCTACTGCCTACTTACTAAGTTAGCTGTCTACTCCAAACTTTTCCGGCCAATCTTTAGCCTCATCCAATACCAATTGCAGCAGTTTTACTGTCTGACAGAGCACCTAACGATGTGTCGAAGTGTTTATTTTCCATTTTCAAGCACTGCCACTATCCACTTCTATGCTTGCCAATTGGGATGAATTAAGCGCCAAAATAAATAATAAAACACACCACACACTTTTTGATAGTTTGACAGCTGAAAGTTTAACCAAACTTTTTTACATTGTTTAAGCACTGAAATTGTAGCTTAAACATCGTAAAAAAATCGCCATACAAAATATTTCCATCATTTCCCATTTTCTTAAAATTAAGCAGTTTACGAGGTTTAAGCTGTTTCCGAGGCTTTAAGGGAATACCATTATTATGATTTATAATCGATGTTTCGATTCTCACCGAGAATCAGTACTGAAATTCAGACAGTTAAATAAATAGAGAGATTAACTAAAATCAAATCATTTATTATAATTAAGAACAAAACTTTGGATATAAAACTACATATCGTCTCTTATATGCCAAAACCATGAAAGTGTTTTTTTATGATTTTTTGATAAACGAGCTTAAATATTTGAATGCTTCTTAGAATTTGGGGTACATATTTTTTGTTTTAAATTCTTTAAATAAAATTCTTTTTGGCATAAAGAAAAAACAAATTTAAATACATTAATTCAATTTACCTTCGCATTCTTATAATTTGGAGTGTGTCTAAAAATTAGGGAAACTAATTACAGATTTTATTCTCTTGCACACTTTTGGGCATAAGCATTTGTAAAAATCAAAATAAAAGTAGTCAACTTTCCTAGATTTAAAAGCACATTCATTATTGCAAAAGCAAATTTTAAATCATTCGTATAAATGAAGATTCAAGATTCAAAAACATAAAAACAGTTATTTAAGCAAAAACTAATAAAGCTTATTTAATAATTCTACAATAACATTCTATTAAAACAGGTAAAAATCAAAGAAAATTTAGTGCAATATTATAATTCCATATCTTCCCCTGCCTCAATATCTGCCGGAACCAGGATTAGCACGAATCTGTAGAGCCTGCAATCTCATTATTCAATTTATGATATTCTTATACATGCAATAACAATAGAGTTCAGATACTACAGTTGTGTTGCAAACAAATTTAATGTTATGGATAGCTCAAAACAATAAAAAGCTGGAAAAATTATTAATTTCAAAATAATTGGAGTGCCACAGTCATTGTTTTAGCATACATAAAAATTTAAAGAAGCACATTCATTGAACTGAAATTGGGCTTTTGGGAAGAACTTATCTGTACCTATTAAACCTGAACTTAATAAAATCCGAAACGCTTTATTGTTTTAATTTTTTATAAAATCATGAATAACAATTTATGGGTGAATTGCACTCAGGTTAGTAATGACGTTACTCCGAAAACCGAATGTAACGGAGGGTTAAGTGGGCAAGGAACAATGAGCGCGTAATTGTCGCAGAGTATTTTAAGAGAAACAGAGTGTTATTTTGTTGTCATCAGACAGTCATTTAAGATCTTTGATAATAAATTTCTTAAATGATTCTTAAAGATATTTTAAAGCAGATTTATTTCATTTGCAATCGTAAGATAAACGTTTTTTTTTATCACTGAAAATTTGTCTGCTTCGTATTTTTTCAAGAAAGTTCAACGCACAACTACGAAAATCAATGAAAGTGCGTTTTAACCGTTTATTAAAAATTAACGTTTGAAGAGAACCTCCGTTCTGAAAAAACTTTTGTATGCAGCGCTCGCCTATTAGCATCAGCATCGTCAAGAATTTTTTTTTAGTTTTAGGCCCGTTAACTGATCTCCAAAGTTTATATTCCTTAACCTCAGGTTTCGTAAACAGAGTTTTAATTTTTAACCCAGTTAAAATAATTTTCGTAACTCATCTCATTTATATCGGCAGATTACTAAAACTATGTTATTTTAATTTATGGTATGAAATTTTTATTATGAATTTTGTACGGTAATTTTAACGATCCCCAGGTTTGAAGGGATCCTAACAGGCTTTTTTAAAATCAATGTGGCGCTGCAACAGTTCATTATTATTCATGTTTTGCTTTCCCGATTCACCCGTGGAAGTGAACTACACACCATTAAAACAAATACACAAATTCTAAAAAAATGAATTTTACACATGGCATTTATTCATGAAAGTTTAGAAATAAAAAAAGGATTGATTGATGCGTATTCTTGTTGATTATATACATATTGTCTTTTGCATCCCATGCAGAGTATTCAAGAGACTGGACTGGCGTTATCTTTTCTGCAATAATTTTAAATTTTTGAAGTGAAATTTCTTTGGCGGCGAGTGAAATTTCAAGGTCCTTTTTCGTGACGCTAGGCTAACGTTTTCAATTCATATGAAAATTAAAAAAAATTATTGCCGCTGCCGAGAATTGTACCCCGAACATTGTTGCTTATGATAAATAGCCAAACAAAATGTAATTAAAACTTAACCCGTAACATACTGAAAATAACATAATTAACATTAACATTAGATTAACATTAACATTACATTATTAACATAACCGTAACATTAATTTTCATCCTACAAGTATGCACGGAAAAAAAAATAGAAAAATAGCTAAAACAGGAGCAGAACGCGTTCGTGAATATAGAGAGCGAATTAGAGCTCTTAAGAATACAACCGCAGCTGGGTCTGCAACTAATAGCCCATCCACAATGACGACAACGGGCGACGGACGACAGGTCTCCACTCTGTCGTTGTAGAGAAATTTCGGGCGACTTGAATTTTTTAAACGCGACAACAACAAGCTACAGCAGAAAGTGCTTAGTGAAATCAGCAATATTTTTTCAGGTTATTGAATTGAATTTAAATTAAATTATATTATTTAATAAACTCACTTCAAAGTTTGCAATTAAATATATAAATTTAACACAAAAACGAGCACTCGAGCAGCCGGCATGAAAAAAACACGAATGTAAACAATGGCTGACATTTACTTTTGTCGTCTGTTTTTGTCGCCAAATTAGAATTAAATTGAAGCTGGCTACAGCTACATTTGATGTCGGGCAACAATGTCGTCGCGATTGTCTCCAAAAGTTCATCCCATAAGAAATACATGTGAAAAAAAAAGTGACGTTTGACGCTCGTCGCTCGTTGTCGTCATTGTGGATGGGCTATAATGATGAAGGTAAGATGATTGCAACAACGGCTGAGTTTCAAAATGTCCAATTTAAAGCTTTTTCAACACAATGAAAAAAGTCATGTAACTCCCCTTAATGAATTTGGCGGGTAAAGTGATATACCACGTTCGGATAATATGATATACCATATATACCAATATCACATTGCCTGAATAGTGTTGTGTTCAACAGCAGTTTCTTTTGTTTTGTCAAAATTTTCGAAAATCAAAGAAAAACCATGTTATTGAAAAAAAAAATGTTGTTTTAGTGTTATCAATGTTGTCGTTTAAACAATTTTATTATTTCAGTGAAATTTACATGAAAGAAATATACAAATAAAATCAACTGAATACCAATATGCATGTAAAATCTTAACAAAAACATAACACAAAGTATAAAATGAATGGAATGAATAGTTGGTATATAAAATTACCCAACTTTGACCATATCACAATAGCCGAATTCGGGTTTCAAAATAATAAGGCTATTTTTGTAAAAAATACGCTGTAGAAAATCATTTGCGGCTAGCTTAATTCAAATTCTAACAAAATTATCTATTTTAGCTTACAATTCTGCTCTATTTATTGTAATTCACTCGCAAAGCGCACTCAAAAAAAAAAATATCGACAACACCGATAAAACAATTTCACAACAATTAGAGCGAACACAGCGAATAAGAGCGCGCATTAAGCTGCAGCATGGCTCTTTTTCTGTTGCCGTTATGTTCACATGTTTATTATTGTCGAAAATTGTGTATTTAACAAACGATGCTGGTATATCACATTACCCAACCATATCACAATACCCGAAGTTACTCTACTTATTGATAAACATTTGTTTGCGTTACTTTAAAGCAAGGTGTGTTATTTTATATTGAGCACATAATTTAAAATGCACCACGAAATTCCATAAAAAATTCTTATTGCATCTTCAGTGATTTTAAACTAATTTTTTATTGAATTTAAAACAACTTGGTGGTAACTTTTATACTGTTCTTACAGCGAAGGGAACAGAATGTTAGTTCAAAAACTACGCAAGTAGTTCCAATGAATTGTGAGACATTTGCTTGAGTTATGAGTATTTGGTATGATTCATAACAACTCGTTTGATGTTGAATAGTATTTGGTACTACTTTGACGTTCGATGTGTAAATCACAAAAATTGTGACTCGTAGCAGGTCTCTGATACAAATCGTATATTTCTTTACATTTAAAGGATTCAACATAGAACACCAAACATTAATCAGTTTTATCAAATATGTTAACCTTATTTTGTTCAGTGTTCACCTTCACTCGACCGTTAAAATATGTAGGAATAATTGACACCAAATAATTCTTACGCATTAAAGTGATTTATTTTTTGTAGAATTTAGTTCAAGTTGGCAGGCTGCGCGCATTTATACGAAACTAGTTCAACTGAAATATAACATTCTACGTGGTTCAAGACAAGCTAGCCAACATTGTCAGAATTAATTTCGATTTACATTTGGTTCAAGAACTTTTGTCTTATATCAACTACGCATAAGTGTGACTTTTTAATCCAATGCATAAAAAAAAACAACAACAAACAAATGCTTTTTGATCAGACAGAATTTGAGTATCAAATATTGGAACAGTTGTGTTTATTTACTTTTACTTCTTTAATAACCTGTTCATATTGTAGTGTGGAGAGTGATAAACATGCTGTGTAGGAGTGCGTTGGGTTTGAACAGGTGAGACATGTATATTAGAGGAACTGCAGAATCCTATCCCTGAGCCTGTGGCTTTCCTAGGCTTGGTGTCACCCGGGGTGGATACTCATGGTGTCAGCCCAAACGGAACGGAACAAAATATTATATTTTCAGGTACATATTTAGATATGTAGGTATAAGGTTAAACAAAGAAAACTATAAATGGCGCCGCACAGTGCATTCAGCCCATAGAAAATTGGTACAAAAATAGGAATGCTACTATGATAATGAAATTTTAAGTTTAGCTTAAGCTTATTAAGAAAATTTACAAAAATATTGAAATCGGTTAGTTCCTAGGGGTACTTTCCTTGGTCCTACATATATTAATTTTTTTACATTATTTTGTAGTGGTGATGAATACAAAAGTTGTCCGATCATCATAAAATTTGTTCAGAAGGCTAATTAGAGAAATAGATGTACACTGCAAATGGTAAAACTGATACCCTTCAGGGGTACCTCCTTTATTTATATGGGAAGTTCATACTTTTGTATGTACGTATTCAGTGAGAATGCTAGATAAATAGAGTAATAGATGCATTCTGAATGTTATAGAAATTGGTAAGACCTTAAAGGTTCCTCTCTTGCATCTATATTAATTTAAAAAATTTGTTTACATTTTTTTTGAAAATCTTCAATTTAAGACACATTTTATTTTATTTAGAATAGAAAAATAAAGCTGGTGACTTTTTTTATTAACAAAATATGAAATAAAAAAGTAAAAAATCGATATGTGCATTAGAGTGGGTCGAAAAAAAAAGTTTGAAAAAACCACCCCCTATTTTAAAGTTGACTTCGAGAGGATTCCGAAAACAAAAAAAATTTTTTTTTTGGACCACCGGAAAAACAGCCAAAATGGTCTTTTTTGCATAACTTAAGCATTACATGTCAGATCTTAAAAAATTATGAGTCGTTGAAAAGGGCTTTACGAGCACTACAATGTCTTCTTAGAACATTTTTATTTTTGAGGTCATATTCAACTAATAACCTCCCATTAGCCCGATTTACCCCCCTTAAATTTTTTTTTTTTTCTCATAAGATTAAACTCTTTCAAGTTTGTGTAATTTGTGTTCAAAAAATTATTTATTAAGTTTCTTTTAAAATTTTGTTATATTATGTGCTTGTTCGTTGACTAAACTAACAGTAAATTTTTTAGAAAAAAAAGGATTATATCAAATATTTGAACTATTATAACTTCTTTGTTTTTAAACTTAACAAATAATTTTTTTAACACAAATTAAACAAATTTGAAGGAGTTTAATTATATGGGAAAAAAAATATATATAAATATCATAAAAATAAAAGGGGGATAAATCGGGCTAATGGGGCTTACAAGTTGAATATGACCTCAAAAATAAAAATGTCCTAAGAACACATTGTAGTGCTCGTAAAGCCCTTTTCAACGACATATAATTTTTTAAGATCTGACATGTAATGCTTAAGTTATGCAAAAAAGACCATTTTGGCTGTTTTTCCGGTGGTCCAAAAAAAAGAATTTTTTTGTTTTCGGAATCCTCTCGAAGTCAACTTTAAAATAGGGGGTGGTTTTTTCAAACTTTTTTTTTTGTATGGAGGTCGACCCACTCTAATGTGCATATGTATTTACAAAAAATTAAAAACTTAATCATTTTTTACTTTCATCGCTGTTAAATACTTTGTAAGAATCATTATAATATAATAAATAAAGTAATTTTTTGTAATTCCCTTTTGAACTTTGATAAATTTTGAATATTTTTCCATATCAAAATGAGAATCTTTCGCAAAAAGTCAATTTTTAAAATCTGCATAACTTCCTTATTTATAAAAAGGTGCAGATAACATTTGGAAATCAAAAGATAATATTTCAAAAAAAGGTTTCATTTAAATAAAAAAATCGCTTTTTTTTAATTCCCTTTTGAACTTTGCAAAATTTTTAATATTATTCCTTATACAAATTACAGTTTTTTGCAAAATGTCACTTTTGTAAACCTACATAACTTTCTTGTTTATGAAAAGGTGCAAACAATATTTTGAAAGTTAAAAGTTAATACTTCAAGTAAATTTACAGAAAAGTTTCGTTAAAATCCAAGAATTTTGTTTTTGTTGAAGCGTATTAAAACACGATATTTTTTAAGTATTAGGTGTTTCGGTTAGATAATGGTAATTTTTTTACAAAAAATACTCAAAACAATTACTTTCATTAGCACAATAAAAGGTGTTTTTTTATGAGGTTTTTTTTCCAATATGGATTACTCTATTGTCTGACAGTTGTTTTGACATTTTAAAGTGACGTCTCTACTCAGTATTGTTTGGGAAATCATAATGAATAGGTTAACTCCAGAACAACGCTTCTAAATCGTGGAAATTTATTTTCAAAAACGGTGTTCAATTAAAAATTTATAGAGCACTTCGTGAATTTTATGATGCACATAATCGTCCGTCTGAAACCACCATAAAGAACGTAATTACCAAATTTCGGTCTACATTCACTCTTTTGGATGCCAAGCCACCGAGAAGAATGAGAAGAGTGCGTACAGAAGAAAATATTGCTGTCGTTGAGGCCAGTGTCGAAGAAAACGACAATCGAATGGAAATCGATACAGAACCATGATCAATGAATTTTTGTTGTCAAATCTTCAAGATATGGATGTGGACGAAATGTGGTTTCAACAGGATGGTGCCACTTGTCACACTGCGGGCGAAACAATCGACTTATTGAAAGAACATTTCAACGACAACATTATTTCGAGAAATGGACCGATGAATTGGCCTCCGCGTTCATGTGATTTGACGCCACTTGATTATTTTTTGCGGGGATACGTGAAGTCATTGGTTTATGTGGATAAACCAGCGACGATTGACGCTTTGAAAACCAATATTCAACGTGTCATTGCTGAAATACGCCCTCAAATGCTTGAAAAGGTGGTCGAAAATTGGACCTCCAGAATGACCTTTGTGCAAAATAGTCGTGGTGGCTATATGTCCGAAATTATATTTAAATGTTAAATGCCAAGAAATTATCACATAATTTGGCATGTGTTTTATTTAAATTTAAAATCAGCAAGCTCTTAAAAAACACCCTTTACCCCAGGAACGCCTCTACTCTGAGCTAAGTAGTAAGTTATTACTGGGAAATTTGAATAATTTCTTCTTCTTCTTTCTTTGTTTTGTTCATCTCAATACAGGGGTGGTTAGGAATGAAGGAGGGGTTATAAAAAAAGGTCTATCAAGTAAAAAAAAGTTTTTGTAAATTCGTTGGAAAATATCAAAGATACAGGTTTAAAAAAGACCAGCCTACGTACAATTGTGAAATTTTATCGACTTTGAACGTCGATATCTTCGAAACTGTCAAAGATATTGTTATTGAATGTGCAAAAATTAAAAGGTCTAGAATTTCTTCATTGAAATCAATCAAAATAATACAAACCAGTAGATCAATATAATAGATAAAGCAAAATTATCAGAAAAATAACTGATTTTCATGTTTTTGCCTATAACTCAAAAACTCGCTGTTGGAGAAAAACGGAGTCCATTTTTGAAATAAGTAGCTAAAATGAATTTGGGATTGTTTATCGAGATCTCTGCACCTTTTAGAAAGTTTAATTTTGTCGCTCTGTGTTATCTGCCAAAATCGGAGAATTTATCAAAAAGTACGGAAACGACTTCAAAAAAGTTTCAAACACAACAGCTGATGTCACAATTTTGCAATAGAAGCCATTGATTGTTTGCTTAAAACTCTCATATTTATATTCTCATAATATATTATGCATCAAATTTAAATCACTAGCATTTATATTTTAGGATAATAAGCTTCCAATAAAAAACAATTGAAAATTTTGATCTGTCAATTTGACGAACTTTATATACAGGGACCGTAGTTGTAATGACTTTTTTCAAAAAAGTTAAAAAATAATAGTTATTTTTTTACCTTTTTTTTTGGCCAAAAATAAAAGTTAAAGTTTGACTCTTATTTTTTTTGTCAAAAATAAAAGTTAAAAATATGACTTTTATTTTGCCGGTCAAAAATAACATTTAAAATTTGATTTTTATTTTTAAGTCAAAAATAAAAGTTAAAATTTGAGTATTATTTTTTCTATTAAAAAGAATGGTGAAAAATTTGAAAGTGGTATCCTATATTATTTACTAGTTTACCCGGCACACGTTGTTTTGCAGCATAATTTTTTGCAGTGCTTCCTTTAAAATTTTAGTAAAAAATTTCCATAATAATATGGTTGGGCTTCGCGATTTTTCGCTGTCCTGAAAATGACCTGTATTAATATTTAATTATTTTACTGTGCAACACAACTTTCTTAACAGGACTAAAACCACTAAATGATTAAAACTAGAGCTCGAAAAATAATATTTGGTGACTTTGGTTCCAGTTATTAGTTATAATAAAAGTAATGGTAAATTAGCATTCCTATCACTTATTTACTGGTAAAATGATTTCATTCGACGGAATGATTTTGATAAGATGCCAAATGTAATTAAAAAATTAGCAATACCTTTATACTCTTTTAGCATTTTTGAGATGCCTGCGATTTTTACTGCGAATTTCGTGTCGGTAAAATTTTACAAAATTAATTGATTTTAAATGCAAATTCCACGTGGCGTATGATTGTCATTTAACTAATACTGTTATTTTTGACCGAAAAAAAAGTTAAATCTTAACTCTAATATTTGATCAAAAAATAAAAGTTTAATTTTAACTTTCACTTTTGACCGAAAAAATATAAGTCAAATTTTAACTGTTATCTTTGACCGAAAAAGTTAAAGTCAAATTTCAACTTTTATTTTTGCCCGAAAAAATTTAAGTCAAATTTTAATTGGCCGTAAGGCTTAGTAGGGGAGACTCGTCCCCGTTGTCTCAAGTACTAGTTGTCACAACGCCGATATCTTTTGATTCAACACGTTATCGAATGGAATATCAATGCCATCTATACGCTATTGCAATTTCTAGCATCCCAAGAAAGTTTAAGAGCGGTTAGTTTTGTTTTGCAAAAATTAAAAGAGATTTAAGAAACTAAGTTGGATTTGTGTATTTTTATACTTTTTAAAAATTTGTGTTTAGACAAATAGAAGTGTGCAATATTCAACTTTAAATAAATTTCCAATGAATTAATATTATATTTTGCAAATACTTATGAATTTTTAGATAAAACACTATATTTAAATTTACAGAACATTGTTTACATTTTTTTCCAAATGGTACAGGTTGTCACAGCGCTTTTGGGGCTTGTTGTCACATATAATTTTATATAACCATTTTAAAAGTATTCTATGTTTTATTTGAATTTAAGGAAATATGCCAAGAAATCGCAAACGACTTACAAACCGAGGTCGGACATCCTCAGATATCATGATGCAAGCCGATTACAGCTAGTATCAATAAAAATAAGGTGGATTCACTACGTGTAGTTTGTTGTCAAGCGTCAAATCCAATAACAATTGTCGTCAATATATAAACTGCAAACGTTGTCTACATAATGCATTGAAAGTGATTGTTTGATACATTGCTGCTTGAATTGTTCTTCGAAGTGCGGCAGCGACGACGATTAAGAGGTGTGACAACGGGGACTACGCGTTGAGACAACTTACCCCACGGGTGGGGTTACTTGTCCCAGACGATTTGATTTTTTTAACTAGAAAATTTTTTGAATTATTTTAAAATAATATTCGTTATTCATATCAGGATTGAAGAATAAAATATTGAATTTATCTTGAAAAGTTTTGCAGTGCCATTATTGCTTAATTTGTGGGAGTTACAGCAGTTCATTCAAATTTTGTGACAACTAGTACCACTCTCCCCTACTCGGTTCAGTTTCATGCGAAATTTCACTCGAATCTCCATACAAAAAACGAAGCTGTGAAATACGCGTGAAAATTTTCACAAAATGTTCGTCAAAGTAGTACTCTATTCCTTTTCTCTCAAATTTTTTCTCTGAACATTTCTTTTGCAATATTTTTCAAAATTTAATTGAACTGTCTATTTATTTTGATGCGAAAATGTGAAAAGTAAATTTATTTTTCTCTATTTTGAAAAGTAAATCATGACTTTCTCAAATTTAACAATTTCTGCGCAACAAAGTATGTGTCAGAACTTTCAGGCAACAAAAAAAATAAATGTTGCCAGCGAAATTTCACGCAAACAAACAGAGTACTAGGCTTAAAAATTAAATACAAATTTCAACTTTTATTTTTGATCAATAAAAAATCGGTCAAAAAATAACTATTACTTTTGCATTATTAAAAGAAATCAAACAACTAAAAGCTTTAAAGATTATTATTCCTTAGCTAACAAGCATTGCTTTATGTATTTAAAAATCGAATAGACCAATTCTTTCCGCCTTGAATTGAAATTTCGAAAATAACTGGTATTTTTGGTCCCTAGTTATATCAGGTGTTCATAGATGATCGAATCGTGCTCGAAGAAATTTTTCAAGAAAAGTTCAAGCTAGTTTCAAGCACGAGAGAGCGTCATTTTGCTTGTTCTTCTTCTCTCTCGAGCTCGAAAAATTTGTAAAGAAACGGTTTCGATTAACTTCAAGTTACTTGAAGTGCGTACGGAAACAGATCTAATATCAATCAGAGGTATATTGACAAATACCTCTACCTTATACGATTGATAAATTGAGTTATGCTGTAATTTCTGGAGATAAGTCCCCCGGTTAATGGATTTCCCATCTTATAATTGAAAAAAGTAAGGTCAAGAAAAATCCCCTTAAGCAATATACAAAAAAATTCCCGTTTGAACTGTTTCCCGCTTTAAAATCACCCCGCTTATTACATTGCAAATGTGTGAACCATTTTAAAAATGCATTCGAAAATTCCCGGATAAAATAAAAACAGAACAGTTGGCAGCGTTGCGATGATGTTTTTTTTTGCGGCATGGCAGCCCTTGGTCTTGTATTTGCATACCTGTAAAAACAAATGTTTATTGTGTTATGGCGGCAAGTGGCAATCTGCAAAAAAATGTAAATGAAATATGTATTTGTTTATAATTCTAACAAAAAACATATTTTTCAAGAATTATATTTAGAGCTTGATGCCAAATAATTTGTGAAGCCTAACAGGATGCTACAACAACAATGTTCTTCCCAGAACAAACCGAGCAGACTAAACCATGGTTTCGTCGGACGCTTCTCCGACTCGTCAGTAAACTCTGTGGTTTATGAAGTCCACTTACTTTGATAAGCTCGAGGGAAAAACCTATGGATTCAATGCATAAATTTATGTATTCATCGCATAGTTTTCTGCACACAAAAATTTTACATTTTTCATGTATTGAGTACATATTGAAATATCTATTGACTAGATAATGTTTTTAAGCGGTTATGTAGTCAATAAAGAATTTTATGTACTGAACGCATAAATACTAGGTCGTAGCAATCGCTTAGCAAGTACCTAAGCTGGCCATATAAATAGGTACGTTGAAGATACAAATTAGTTGGGTCGCTCGCTTTAAAAATTTCTTTCTTAAATCTGTAAAAAAAGAGATATTATCTCTTTCGAGTATCTTAAACGAAAAAATTAAAATTTTTTAATTTATTCTAGTTTTCTTCCATTTGTATTTTCCAAAGTCACGTGTGAGGTCATTAATATATATAAAACAAACATTACTATATATAAACCTCTAAAACGGCAAACAGTTTAAAATAACAAAAAAAAAAACTAAAATTCACTTTTTGAGATAAAACCAAATTAAAGTTTTTCAGAAAGTTGGCAACTCTAGCATAAAAATTCCAAAAATATTTAATTTTTTGAAATTGCTTTGCTATAGTTTTCTAATGATAGGAATGTTACCATTACAAAAACAAGTAAAGAAAGTCTAAAGTCGGTCTAGGCCGACTATGAAATACCCTAAACCCACTTTTCAAAAATAAAAAATTTTTTATTGCAAATGGGCGTCTCCGTGGGCGGATGAAGCCTATATTTTAATTGCATTTAAATGGTGATGAAAAATTTACACATACCAAGTTTTATTCCCGTGTTCATGGACGGACTACTCCCAATTTTTGAACACACATTAGTTTGGTATAAAATACATACATACCAAATTTAATTTCTCTATGACAAACATAACCTTATTTATTGAGTTTTAAACTTTTTGGGTTGTATGGGAGGTAGGCGTGTCCGTATGCAGATGACGTCCATTTTTCAAAAATATCTTTGTCTTGTCATAAAAAACATATGTGTCAAATTTTAGCTCTGTAGGTTAAACAGAGGCTTATTTATTGCGTTTTCAATTTTTGGGTTGTATGGGAGGTGGGCGTGTCCGTAAGCGGATGAAGTCCATTTTTCGAAAACATCTTTGTGTTTGTATAAAACACATACATATCAAATTTTATTGTTGTAGACTAAATATGAGCTGAGTTATGCAGTTTTCAATTTTCGCGATGTATGGGAGGTAGGCGTGTCCGTGGGCGGATGATGTCCATTTTTCAAAACCATCTTTTTTTTGTTATAAAAAACATATGTGCCAAATTTTAGCTCTGTAGGTTAAACAGAGGCTTATTTATTGCGTTTTCAATTTTTGGGTTGTATGGGAGGTGGGCGTGTCCGTGAGTGGATGACACCCATTTTTCAAAAACATCTTTGTGTTGATACAAAACACATACATACCAAATTTTATTGTTGTAGATTAATTATGAGCTGAGTTATGCAGTTTTCAATTTTTGCGTTGTATGGGAGGTAGGCGTGTCCGTGGGCGGATTCCAAAATATTCAATAGTGCAGATCCTTGGGTCCATTTGCCTATGTGTACCAAGTTTAATATAATTATCTCAACTCCTTCTTCTTATCCTGTGTATACGGACAACACACAGACGGACGGACGGACGGACGGATGGATAGCTCGACTCACGTGGTGATGCTGATCAAAAATATATATACTTTTCTATACCGGACTCGCTTCGTTCTATGCGTTACAAACGTTTGCACAAAGTTAATATACCCTGACCTTTCAGGTTTAGGGTATAATAAGGTAACATAAGATGGAGATATGATTTATTAGAAATGACTTAATTTTTAAGATTGTTGCTTTTATAAAAAAATTGGTATCTCCATAATATTTTACAAAATTATGGCGATGAAAAAACAAAACATAAAAAAACTGATATTCTTATAAGTAGAAAAGGAACCTACTAAGAGCATGTGATAAATTTTTGGAAAAAATTTGCCATATATTTTTTTGGTGCAATGAATATGATAATTCAAAACAAAAATAATAATATTTAACAATTCCATAATTTTTCGTTTTCACATAAGTTGACAGACTAACACATCTTTAATTTTTTTCTTACTAAATCTAAAAAATAATTATTTAATTTATTTACTTTTGAACAGCGAAAGCTTTAGAACAGTCATGAGCAGGAAAATAAATTTAGTGAGCCAAGGTTTTTGTTTTTTAAAACAAACACAAAATTATCCTCATATTTGCTTTTGCTCATCGTTGCAAAAAAAAAAAATTAACCAGCAAAACAAAAACAAATCATGTGCGTTTTGTGCTACACATGTACAAACATTTCAAGAGCAGCGCAATCGAGGAAGGCTTGCTTGGTTTTGCACGCATTTGTTGTTGTTAGCAAGTTAGAATTTTGGTGAACGTCGGTTTTGTTGCTATTCTTTGTACGTGTTGTTGTTGTTTCTTGCACGCGTTGTTGTTTTTACAAATGTGCAAACACAAAGTTGAAAAAACAAAACAAGTTTGTAGCTGAGCCAACTGAGCTAATTGAGCTACTGGAAGCTCATGTCTGCTTTAGAAATATGCTAAAAAGAAATATTTAAGTGAATACTCAACTCCAAAGATGTTGTGTAAAAACAATTGAAGGCAATAAAAATCCAATTGGATTATTTCGGTTTTTTCACACAATAAAAAAAAAAACAGTGAACGTTCGTTTTTAATCACTTATTCAAAATGAGCGTTTGAATTAAAAATTCAGGAACTTTCTTCACGAACGGCACTTAATTATCTGAATGTTTCTTGCAGATTGATTTCCTTTTGGACTTGACGAAACCTTTTACATTGTTCAAGACTTGAATTCAAGTTTATTTCTTCTTTGTTTGCTTTCTATGAAATAAAAACAGCAAATAGAAGCAAATAAAAAATTGTTGTGGCTTAAAAATAACAAATAATGAATTATTAAACATAAAATAATAACAATACCAAAAAAAATGCTATGCATAAATGAAATATCATAAATTTATAACTGCAGCTCAACAAACGCACGCTGATATGCGAAAAATAAAATAAAGAGCACAGCCAACAACGCGAAAATAACATAACGAACACGAAAAAATTGACGGTACAGCTCATGATATAAGGACTCAGGTAGACTTATTAGAATGACAGCATAAATTGGCATACCTATGCTGTCAAAATACGATGCTGCCATATCTTGAAACCAAAATCCAACTTTTCAGTAAAATATGTAGATGCAGATCTTAATAATAAATAGAATGTACAATTATAACAGAATTAAGAATTATAATATAAAAACGAATTAGAAAGACGTAATGAAAGAAATAAGTAAAGCTGTAGCGAACAAATTAAGTAATATATTAGTGATGACTGATTATTTTTTAAGTATGTTTTCGATAATTTCTCCACGCAACAAGAAAAGAGGAGAAGGCTTATATTAAATTAGTGAAAATAATGCTATCAAAAACTAAAATTGCTTAAATTGCTTTGTATATTATATTATATTATATTATATTATATTATATTATTATATTATATTATATTATATTATATTATATATTATATAAAAGGCTTCTCACGTATCTACGTTGTAGTGTAACTCAAGAACTACTCAATCGATTTTTGTAATTCTTTCACTAACATAAAGCAACATGTTTAACTAAGTCCTTTGCATACTTATTTTCTTTAAAACTGGTCTTAAAAGTTATTAAAACTTGAGTTTAAAAAGTAGCCAAAAAAATCAAATCCAAAAAACATTGCTGCATTGAATCGTTTGATACACAACCAGCGCGCTGCAGCGTAAAGCTTTGTCGCTCTTTTCCTCTCCGATTGTGTTTGTTGTTATTGTTTCTTTTACTTAAAGTGCTTTAAATAAGGGATGTTTTACGTACAAGAGCAGACGCAGGAAGTTGTCTCATTCAGTTGGCGCTGAGACTTCAAGTGATTAAGTCTTTGTTGCCTAATTTTTAGGTATGATATGTTTATGCTTCGTAAATGTTTATCTATATTGTTTTTTATGCTGCGTAAATGTTTATTTTTGCTGAGACAAAGAGCGCTACAAGCGTAAGTATAAAATCGTGTTATAACGGAATTACAGTGCGGAAGTAATTGAACATTGTACTGCTTTTAACATTTTTGGTCATTAATACTTAAAAAGGTCGATCCAAAATGTGAATCAAAAATTTATAAACCAGTAAAATGTCCTATTTTAGTACCTTCATTCATATGCGTTGCTTGACGTTATTTTTGATTATAGCCTTGACTATAAAAATTGGATAAGTAGAATACAAGATAGACTTGAAAAAAGCGAGAAAAAAATTTAAAAATATTGGGGCATAGTGTAATAAATATGTGAAATGGTGTGTTCGCATTAGTTAACAGGTGTAAAGTGTATTGATACGATACTGAAAGGTGTGGTAAAATTTTTTTTCAAAATCCTTAAATTAAGTTGAATGGAACAATTTTCATCAAGATGCTGCTTGCTTTAAAACAAGATGTTAAAAGTTACAGATCTTCATATAGCTTAAGTTCGTGTTAAAGAATTAAAATGTCGTTTTTGGAAAACGAAAATAGATTTCTGAGCTAAAAAAAGGTTAAAAACTATTTATTTAGACTTTTGAAGCAATTATATACAATTCATACATAATGAAAATATATAAGAATCGCGACATTGGTCAATCAGTTTTATTGGATCAAATCAAAAAATTTTAAATTGAGTGTACATGAGACCGAACCCTAATTTTAAGACCATTTAATTTTTCCTCAAGCAACGAAATTAGCTTCGGTTACACCTAAGAACATTTCGAACAAAATTTGGTACTTATTGGACCACGGTCAGTAGACACGGCGTCTCCTTGGATTCTAAGGGACTGTGTATGCAAATGAGCTGTTTATTAAAAAAATATTTTTAAATAAGTAAAAAAAAAAATTTAGATACTCGAAACCATTTTATTGAAAATTAAAAATTATACGTTCTTAGGCCTTACCGAATATTATTTCGTTTTTGGAGCGAAAATTTATTGTACTTGAAAACCAAAGGAAAACATACAAATTTGCAGTAAGTCAACCAATTTTTAATTTAAAAGTTTAATGCCATGCAGCATCAGACGCTTTAATTTTCATTTTTATAATTTTTATAATTTTCAGGTTCTAGATGGATTTAGAAGATTGAAAACCGTGATATATTAATGAATTTTCAATAAAAATTCAACTAGCTGTCATTACATTTCTTACATTAAATTTTCATAAAATATTTTTTCTCATTTGTTTTTGTATTAAAAATTTGTTGAATTTGTATTGAAAATTCATTAACACTTCACGTTGCATCGCTAAAACTTCCGAACTCTTTAAGAGTATACCTTAATTTTATATCGCTAGAAAGGTAATGAAACCTTAAAACAGCTTATATTTTAAAAGTTAAAAAAAAATTATAGCGTCTGGTGATGGCATTATACTTTGAAATTAAAAATGGGTTGACTTACTGCAATATTTCCAAAAGTTTTATATTTTTCCTTTAAAGTAGACAAAAACTTTTCCAATGATACCCTATTTACGAAAATCGTATTTAAATTGACTGGCTACGTTGTCTCAAAGTAGACCCTATTTTGGCCGCCAAAAATGATTGCAAAAATGTATAACTTCGGATTTGGTTTCTAATCATTAAACCAATTCAAGAAAAAAATTTGAGCCAATTCGGAGATGGTAAGTGCAACTAATAAAACACTTCAATATAAAATGGTTAGTATATTTTCTATCAACAAAAAAAAAACCCCGATTTAACCTGAAAAGGCATTGATGTCATCAGATTTTCTGCATTGTTCTTGCAAAATTATCAGTTACCATATCGGAAATATGGACAAAGGATTAAAAATGTAAGAATTCTAAAAATATGATCCGCAAGCAATGCGTCTAGCTAGATTTGTTTAACGTTTCGAAACGTTGCTGAAAATTGTGGTGACGTTAAAAGTAATACCAGTTTGTACATTCCAATGCATTGGAAACTTATTTATAGGATCAATTTATCTCAAAATTAACAGTGGTGTTTTCTTGAACGTTGACATCACTGCTAAACTGAACGATAAAAGATTTTTTGAGCAGACAAAACGGGGATTTTTTTTGGTTAATAACGTCCTTTGTTTGGGCTGCACACAAAAAATCACTTCACTTTGTGATCCTATCTGAAAGCATATATAATAAACACGCTGTCAACAAAAATTACAAATACTATTATAAAAACCAAAATAAAAGACTCAAATGTTAATGCCCTTATAGTGCTTTCACTATTGTGGGTTGTATGGGAGGTGGGCGTGTTAGTCGACGGACTACGCCCAATTTTTGAACACACATTAGCTTTAGTATAAAATACATAAATACATACCAAATTTTATCTCTGTTAGACAAACATAAGCATATTTATACAGTTTTAAATTTTTTGGTTTGTATGGGAGGTAGGCGTGTCCGTGGGCGGATGACGTCCATTTTTCAAAAACATCTTTGGTTTGTTAAACAAAACATACGTACCAAATTTTATATCTGTAGGTTGAACAGAAGCTTACATATTGAGTTTTCAATTTTTTGGTTGAATGGGAGATGGGCGTGTTTTGATATAAAGTAAATACATACCAAATTTTATTGTTGGAAGTTTATTATGAGCTTAGTTTTGCAGTTTTCGATTTTTGCGTTGTATGGGAGGTATTCAGGTTTAGGGTATAACAAACTTGCAAACAGGTAAATAAATTTTTTTAAAATTGTTTTAAAAAATTGTTGTTACTTTATTTTATCGACCTTTGACTTTGTTTGTGGTTTTTTTGACGCCTGAACAACGTTTTAAAAAATTTAAGTTTTTTGTGTGGCTTTTTTCAAAATTTTGCTGTATAAAACCTCGGTATATGTGGTACTCCGAGGCCTTAAAATATATTTTTTAATGATATTTTCCAGTTTGATCCTCTTACAACCTCACCCACTGCATCTGTTGCGCAGTGTACCTTTTTATATAACTATATTTTAATATAATAAAAATTAAAAATTTTTTTGCTTAATGAGGAAATTCTTTTAAACTTTCCTTTTTTAATTTAAATCGGGGCTTTTTATGGTTAGTTATTCATTGCTCAGATACGATACGTTCACCAATGCGAAAGTGCTCTTTCAACCATCAAGACTGCATCCATTTCAACATCATATAACATTTTAACATTTCTTAAATTTATCAAAATTTACGAAATTATGAACGTTTGGTTTCTTTGTAGCTACTTAAAGTTTCATCGGACAGACATAAAACCCGAATTCTACACAGAGAAAATTTTGTTCCTCTAACATTTATTTTCATTTACAAAACGGACATTTTAAAATGAGCGAATGAATATTAAACGTTCGTTAAATATTTTAAAATGAAAATTTCAGAAGTGAAGAATAATTAGAAGCTATTTTTTAAAATTTTTATTTTAAACTATCAATCGATCGTTTTAAAATCATACGTACGTTTTAGAAGCTAATTTAAAAATGTCCGTTTTTAGAATGAAAATAAACTTTATAAACTTGCTCCTCTACAAAACTATTAATGCTTTAATGACACTAATGATGTTATAACACAATATTTGTAAATAAAAAACAAGTAAAGAAACTCTAAAGATGGTCTAGCCCGACTATGGACTACCCGAAAACCACCTACTCCGAAAGCAAACACAATGATATATACATATTGAAGTTTGGACAGGACAACGTCTGTCGGGTCAGCTAGTATTATATAAGTTTTTTGGAGCGAGCGAGCGAAGCGAGCGAAGCTCCCATGGAACAGGTTGTTTGAAGCTGTTTAGAGACCTTAAACTCTCGAACGGATTGACCGATCTTAAAATTTATTTTTCTGTACTGTTCTACGCTTCCTAACGAAGGTTGTTTTCTTAGGAAGTTTTTTCAAATTCCATTTAGTTTAAAAGTTAATTGAAAATAATATTTCCATGAGTTTTGTTGTTGTTATTCGCTGAAATAGTTTTCTTCTAACATGCTTGTGTATGTATGTATCAGTCAATGAAAAAACCGAACGACATGAAACGAATGTTTTTCGCTGCAACAGCTATTTATCAATAAATAGTAAAATAGTAAAATATAAGAGTACGAATTTATTTATGAAGGAAAATAGTTAGAAAATAAAACACAAAACATGAAATCTGTTTATATTTGCATATGTAGGTGAACCCTGTTAAATAAAATAAATTTGCAGTTTGAATTCTTATTTTAGGCTTATTTTCTTTCATAAACAACATTTGTTGTTGTTTGACAGACATTTGTAGTTTCAAAAATTTCAGCTCAGCGCTGCTGTTTTGCTGCTAAAGAAAATTGCAGCGCATGCAAATCAATTTTTGTTCTTTACTGTTCCAACTATAAAATATTAAAATATTCAGTGAACGCGTAATTGTCGCAGAGTATTTTAAGAGAAACAGAGTGTTATTTTGTTGTCATCAGCAAGCCATTTAAGATATTTGATAATAAATTTCTGAAATGATTTTTAAAGATACATATTTAAAAGCAGATTTATTTCGTTTCCAATGGAAAGAGAAACGCATTTTTTTTATAACTGAAAATTTGTCTGCTTCGTATTTTCTCGTTGTTTTTAACAGTTCATTAAAAAGTAACGTTTGAAAAGATCGTCCGTTCTGAAAAAACTTTTGTATGCAGCGCTCGACTATCAGCATCAGCATCGTCAAGTGATTTTTTTTTTTGTTGTGCATGTCATCGGTTCGTTTTGCATAGTTGTTGTTCTACATGTTTTCGTTTTGCGTTATCATGGAGAATTGAAAACAATAGGGGTATTCACGATGTGGTGTATTTGCCCTTATATTGTGTATTTTTGATAAATTTGATATATGAAGTAAAATTACAAAAACAAAATGTACAGTGTTCAAAATACAAACCTGTAGCAAAACTACAATGGCGAAACCCTATTGTATTCTTTGTAAATTTCGTTGTATATTTGATCAACTGATCAAAAAACTTTTTGACTCAGCGTGGATGAAGGTACTGGCTGGGTTGTGTGTTTATTTAATAAAAGTTTATTTAATTCAGTGCTTCGTTTCAATTCTCTTATTTTCTCGTACTGCTAAATGATGAACTTCCCAGACTGTAGTGAAGGTTTGTTCACAATGCGTTGTAAATATTGTAAATTTTGTAAGAATTTATCAAAAATACACCACATCGTGAATACCTCTAATAAGAAATAAGAAAGAAAAGTAATGAAATCTGTTAGGAAGAAACATTTAAATAATTAAGTGCCGGTCGTGAAGAAAGTTCCTAAATTATTAATTCAAACGCTCATTTTGAATAATTGATAACAAACGAACATTCGTTGTTTTTATTTTAATTGTGTGAAAAAATCGAAATAAACCAATTGGATTTTGAATGCCGTTTTAAGTGTTTTTTAAACACTTTAAGTTTGAGTGTTCACTTAATTCACTTAAATAACATATTTATGAAGCTTTGAGCAGTTCAAAAATAAAATAAATAAAAGAATTGTTTTTTTAGATTTAGTTGAAAAAAAAGTTATAGTAGTGTTAGTCTGTCAACTTGTGAAAACGTGATATTATGAAATTTATATATGTAAGTGTTTTGTTTTAAATTATCATATTCATTGCTGCAAAAAAATATACGGCCATTCCATGTCTAATGAAAGTTTTTTTCCAAAAATTGATCACATACTCTTAGACTTGTTTTCTTGAAATTTTGTCTATAGGTACCTTTTCTACTTATAAGAATATAAGTTATTTGTTTTTTTATAGCAATTTTTTCAAAAATTATGGAGATACCAATTTTTTATAAAAGAAACAATCTTAAAAATCAATTGAAAATCAGTCATTTCCGATAAATCATGTCTCCGTCATCTGTTACCTTATTTTCGTAAATGAAGTAACATTAGAAAGCTATAGCGATTTAGAAAAAAATAATATTTATGAAATTTGTATGCTAGAGTTGACAACTTTTTGAAAAAAATTTTAATTTGGTTATAACTCAAAAAGTGATTATTTTTGTTTTAATTTTAAAAACAAAATAAACTTTTCACCAACATAGAATTACGATGCCCAAATTACACGTTTTTTGCAATCTCTTTTTCTGACACACATTTCACTTTATCGTTCATAACTTTTGTACAGTTTGAGATATTTATACAAAATATATATACTTGTTTTATATTTAGTAATAACCTCACACGTGACTTTGGCCCATAATATTGGAAAAAAACTGGAATAAATTAAAAAAATTTAATTTTTTCGTTTAAGATAATCGGAAGAGATAATAGGGGTATTTACACTGACTTGGGTAGTTGGGTACGGGTATATTGAGTACTTTTGATTACTACGAGCACCCTTAACTGCAATTGAGTACTTTGTAGAATAACAGCTGATGAGAGATGAGTGATAGTTAGAAAAGAGTTGCCACCATATTATTTATGTCATTTAATGAGCGCAAAATTTAGGCCATTGTACGGGCCTTAAAAAAGTTATTTTATATAGAAGTAATTTTTAACGTGAAATTTGCGGCATTCAATAATTTTTATGTCAAAAATTTTAAAATAACTCATTTCAACACAGTTGTCTATTTTATTCACTTATAATTTGTTTACATTGCTTTAGTTTTTTGTCAATTCAATTATTGCCTACTTTTGCAAAAGGTGGTAAACCATAAAAAAGTACTCAATCAATCTACCCAAACAAGTCAGGGGGTCAGCTAGAGTAGATTGGTAATTGGGTACTTGGGTAGAATGGCACTTTTACAAACACAAAATGTATGGCATTTGCCAATCTACCCAACAACCCAAGGCAGTGTGAATACCCCTAATATATTTTCTTTTATAGTTTTGAGTAAAAATTTTTCAAAGTGAGCGACCCAACTAATTTGTATCCTCAACGTACCTATTTATGTGGCCAGCTTAGGCATTTGCTAAGCGATTGCTACGACCTAGTATCCCTTTTGTCTCATACAAAAAATTCCAAAAATTATTTTTTCCCACAAAATTCAAGATGTGGCAATATTGACGCTGAGTTTGACAGCAATGGCAGGTTGAATTCTAGGAACTCAACTCTAATAAGTCTACCTGAGTTCTTGTATCATGGTACAGCTTCAATGTTCTTTTTCCCTTCCGTCGCTTCCGATGTGCGGCGAATTGCCTACAAGCTCACAGACTTGATTTCAAGTCTTGATCAATGTAAAATGGGTCTTAGCAGCAAATTATTAGCAGCGCTGAGCTGCAATTTATGGAATTACAAATGTCTGTCAAACAACAACAAATGTTATTTATGAAAGAAAATAAGCCTAAAATAAGAATTCAAACTGCAAATTTATTTTATTTAACAGGGTTCACCTACATATGCAAATACAAACAGATTTCATGTTTTGTGTTTTATTTTCTAACTATTTTCTTTCATAAATAAAATTCGTACTCTTATTTTTTACTATTTTAGAATTTATTGATAAATAGCAGTTGCAGCGAAAAACATTCGCCGCAAGATTTTTGCTGTCGTTTCATGTCGTTCGGTTTTTTCATTGACTGATACATACATACACAAGCATGTTAGAAGAAAACTATTTCAGCGAATAACAACAACAAAACTCACGAAAATATTATTTTCAATTAACTTTTAAACTAAATGGAATTTGAAAAAACTTCCTAAGAAACCAACCTTCGTTAGGAAGCGTAGAACAGTACAGAAAAAGAAATTTCAAGATCGGTCAATCCATTCGAGAGTTTAAGGTCTCTAAACAGCTTCAAACAACCTGTTCCATGGGAGCTTCGCTCGCTTCGCTCGCTCGCTCCAATAAAAATAAAGATATTACACACAGAAAAAATTGCCACATAAAAATCTAATAAAGTAGAACAAAGTTAAGAAGATTTCTCGATGGTTTTTACCCAAGAAGATGTTCTTCTTAAAGTTATTGGCTATGTCTTCTTAAATTAATTTTAGAAGAAATCTCATACAGTAACTAGGTTTTCTTCTTGATTTTGTTTACGAAGAAATATTGTACACATACTAGGTTTTCTTCTTAATTTTGTTTCAGAAGAAATCTCATACAGCTACTAAGTTTTCTTCTTGATTTTTTTCAGGAGGAATCTTATGAAGCAACAACGTATTCTACATGATTTGCTTTTCTTATCAATATGGCATAAATAAATAAGATATAACGAATAAACGATACACGACGTCTAGGACATGAAAAAGAAATTAAGAAGATATCTTTATAAATAAATTTAAGAAGATATCTTATTAAATAAATTTTAGAAGATTTTTGTTGAAAAACAAGAAGATTTCTTCTAAAAAACACCTCTCCTCTTTCGTCTTTCATGACGATTGTTCTAAATACGTTTTAGGAAGAAATCTTATAAATTTTATGCGGCACTATTTTTCTCTGTGTATCATTTCCGATTATAAAAATCTTCCGATTTATATAATTATAAAATACAAATTATTTTCTCTATTCCAGTTTTTTCCAGTTTTATGGGCCAAAGTCACGTGTGAGGTCATTACTATATATGTAAATATAAAACAAATATTGGCTCTAAGAATAGTATAAATAGCTCAAACGGTATAGAAATTATGATCGATAAAGTATGTCAGAAAAAGAGATTGGGAAAGAAAGTGTCATCGTAATTCTTTTTTGGTAAAAAGTTGAGTTTGTTTGTTATATACCTTTTTGAGATATAAGCAAACTAAAGTTTTTCAAAAAATGGCAACTCTAGCATAAAAATACCAAAAATATTAAATTTTTTTTCTAAATCGCTTTCTAATGATATTTCATTTATAAATATAGGGTAACAAATGATGGAGATATGATTTATTTTAAATGACTTCATTTTTAAGATTGTAACTTTTATCAACAATTGGTATCTCCATAAATTTAAAAAAAATGTCGATAAATAAAAACAAATAACTTATATTCTTTTAAATAGAAAACGAACCTATAGACAAAATTTCATATATTGCATTTATAATTAATGATTTATGGTGTATCTTTATGAAAAATTATAATATGTATATCGCTGGAACTCTAAAAAAAATTTGCGTCAGCAACAACGAATGGTCGATTCCTTTTACAGAAATCATTAACAAACATAAACAACAACAAAAAAAAAAACAATACCAACAAAATTAATAATAGCTGTTGACGCCTGATAACGAAAACCAGTGGATCACAGCTGACTAGCAACATACGATTCAAGCAAGTTAAGCGAACAATCTCAAAAATTTTAGTCAGAATTGCTACCAATGATCCACTCAGATCCGGTAGCTGTCACTCTTATTAAACTTGGACAGTAGACATGACTAATACGTCGGAATGTTTAAATAAATAAAATAAAAAAAATTACGATACAATACAACGATCGTTTGTACTTAACAGGCTAAGAGAACAAAAACACCAGTCAGTACCAGTGCAGCCATATTGAAAGAAAAGTCACATTGATACTTGATATACTTTTCTCTAAAATATTATGGATAAAATTCTGGGATATGGACAAGTCATTGTTTCATAAATAATTTTATAATTTCCAATTCGATGAACTAAATTAAATTTATTTATTAATTTGAAGAGTTCTCAGTTTGAAACACCTTTTAAATTTGTGTTCAATTAAATCACGATTCAGTGTAGCTGCCAGTTTGATGACTTGTGCACTTTACAAAAACAAAATACACGTGTGTCAAAAATCTACATAACTACATTTCTACTATAGCCTTAACCCTTCGTCACTCGCGCGGGGTGTACCACACACCCCACGACTTTTTTTGTATTATCTTTTATATGCATTTTCTGTACAAAATTTAATTATTTTTTGGAAACATATTTTTTGAATAGTTGAACAAAGTCGTAATTTAATTTATTTCAAATTATTTCGTTTTTAAGAAATATTTAAGTTCACTATTTTACATGAAACAACCGCGAGTGACGGCGTCCAAAAGCAGGTGCACGAGTAACGCAGGGTTAAACTTGTGAAAGTTTTGAAATAGTGGTGCAACATTTAAGAGTTTAATACCAATTACTAGATAAATAATAATCTCATTTAAATTATAATAATAATCTCAATAAAAATCATAATAATAATCTCCGTTAAAAGTGTGGTGTGTTCACGAAAACCTTACTGCTCAACTGCAAAAAATTTCTCAACTCATTTAAAATAAGCTTTTAGAACGTTCGTTTGATTTTCTAAAATACACATTTTAAAATGAGATTTTAAAACGTTCGTTTGTTTTTTTAAACAATTGAATAATTTTTAAAATATCAAACGAACGATTTAAAAGCTTATGTTAAAATGTTTATTATAGAAAATCAAACGAACGTTTTAGAAGCTCATTTTAAAATGTCCGTTTTTAAAATGAAAATAAACGTTAGAGAGAGCACAGTTTTCTCAGTGTGGAGGACGACTTCTATTTAATGAGAGTTGTGAATAATTGTATTATTCTGAAATATATTTTAATAAATTCCAGATTTATTGCACTTTTCCGAAGAACAGTGTTGCTTTCAAGAGAATTCAGAAAGCTGGGACATCTCGCAAAAATAATTTCGCTTTATTTTTTATATATAAAATATTTAATAAAAAATTACTTTCTTTGCTTTAGAGTCAATCAATTTTATATATAATACAGTCAGGCGCAGATTTAGATGGGGGCTAAGGGGACTGCAGCCCCGCGCCCCGAGCAGGTAGGGGCCCCGCAAGCACTTATATATGAAGTGCTTATTGTAAAAACGACATGTCATAATAAAAATAATTCGAAGTAATCGAAATTCGAAATATGCCTTAAATTTATATTAAGTATAGGGCCAGAATTCATCTGATAATGATCGCAGTATTTTTAGTGGATGTTGAAAATGCATCAATAGGTGCACTCTTCAATGCAACCAACTAATATTTGGAAAAAGTAGATACTGATTTGATAGCTGCTTTCTTATCGAATTCGTTACAGATTTGCGAAGTGAATTTTCAGGGTTTGAGAATAGTGCTAAGTACGTGAGTCGATTTATTTGCCAAGGTTATTAGAGAAAAATAACAAGAACAAACAGCAACAAAGAACCATAAACCATAAAAGAACTATAAACAAATGACACCACCAAAGAGATCCATTGAAGGTACTGAAACTATGCTTGAGTTTATTTTCTATACGAATTACAGTTAAGGAGATAGAGTTATTTAAATATATGCATCTCCTTAATTTTTTTGTTATAACTATCCAAAAAAAAAAAATTTCGCAATAATAAAAACACAGAATATGTTTTAAAGCCTAACCTACAAAGTTTCAAACAAATCGGAAGCACTAAGATCAGATTTTGGTTAAAATTTATCGAAATGATATGGAATCACCGTTATGAAAATGCGTAAAAAGTAATATTTTGATTACACTGGTTTACAGCCAATATGTACTTTGCATGCCACTCCGTTTTCGAGATATTGCCCACTTTAGGGTTTTCAGCGAAAAAAAACCTTGGTTCCACTTAATTGCATATATCTCCAGAACCAACAACAGTAATCAAACAAATAATATATCAAATAAAAGCTAATAAAATTTCTTACAAACAATGCAGACATCATTTTTTGCTCGAGCTGTTAGTTTTGGCGGAACAAATTCAAATTTCGGGGATTTTTTTTATTTTTCACAAAAATTTCCAAAAAAAGACAAAATAGTTGCAAATTTCGTTAAGAAATCAAAATATTTTGTTACTTTTGATATTTTTCACTAAGAGCCTTTATTTTAAAAAAAAAAAATAAGCTATTGTTGAAGAAAATCTATTGAGAAATGAAAAAGTTGTGTTTAATGGAACGAAAGCACCCAAGTTATGTTTTTTTTACAAATTTTATTGTCATATAAATAAATTGGGTTATTGTACTATAATTTTTTATTTTTAATTTTTATTGTTCATAGGAAACAAGTCAAGGGTTTTGCGAAAGAAAAGATAAGAACTAACAGGCTACAATAAAAACAGGTAGGCTCACGACTGAAAGTGCAAACGTCGAAACCGTCACAGCAAGACACCTGATTTCGACACTTATGGCTATAAGAAAGAGAGCCTACCTGTTATTATACCATGTGAATACTTATTTTGTGTTTTTTTGACAGTTTCGGCGGTCGCGCTCTGAGTCGTGGAGCTACCTACCTTTTATTGTACCATATCTGCAGCACTTTCGAGATGTATAAAAGCAAAAACATTCATGCATTATACTAAAAAACGTCGCAAACAAACGGACGCACAATTTGTAACGAAAGAAAAAAATAAAAAAATAAAATGAGTAAAAGACTGCAAGAATTCCAGTGTAAAAACGACCCAGATATTTTCTGCTACGTGTGCGGTGAATTTACTTTCGAAAAGAATTGAGTCAATTTAACGAATTTACTGCAAATGTCATATCTTCATTATTTTGGTATTGCGGCTGAGAACATTGGTGAATCATGGACGCCAAGTATTTTGTGTCAATCGTGCAAATTAATATTGTCTGAATGGAGCTCGGGTAAAAAACGATACATGAAATTCGATGTTCCGATGATATGGAGACAACCGTTTTGCCACATAAATGATTGCTATTTTTGTCTGGCCAAAGTGACTGGTGTTGGAAAACACAAACGAGTGATGTACGCCACTGTCCCGACTGTTTCGTTGCCAGTATCTCATTCTGACGATGTTTCATATCCTACTTGTCCCGATTCAACACGTAAAAACAATCGAAAATCCGTAGATTCAGTGGAGTCGGAAGGAACCACAGGTGGTAGTACTATTACAACTGAAAACTGCAGCTGAATGATTGAATAAGAGATTTGGAACTGTCAAAGGAAAAATCGGAATTGCATGCTTCTCGTATGCAACAATTCAACTTTTTGAGACCCGATGTTAAGGTGACATACTACAGAAATCGTGAAAAACCGTTTGCTATACACTTTACTAAGAATGACAATATCTGCTGTTGCGCAGACATTCCTGGCTTATTTAATACCTTCGGTCAGCCGTACAATCCAAAAGAGTGGCGTTTGTTTATTGATGGCAGCAAAGTGAGCTTGAAGGCGGTATTACTTCATATAGGAAACAAAAAGCCATCGATTCCGATCGCACATGCAGTCAACACAAAGGAAACGTACGAAACAATGGCGAAGCTATTGACATGTATTAAATATGAACAACACGACTGGAAAATATGTTCTGATCTCAAAGTCGTTGGTATGCTTTGAGGTTTACAGAGTGGCTACAAAGACACAAAGTACTGCTTATTTCTCTGCAAGTGGGATAGTCGAGCACGTGAACACCACTATTACAAAAATGACTGGCCAGAAAGAATTGAGTCGAAAGTTGGAGAGAGCAACGTCAAAAACGTTCCACTCGTCAAAAAGGAAAACATAATTCTCCCACCGTTGCACATCAAACTTGGACTTATGAAAAACTTTGTCAAGGCGTTAGACAAAGAAAGCGAAGCATTCACATATTTGAAAACGATTTTTCCAAATCTTTCTGATGCCAAGGTAAAAGAAGGTGTCTTCGTTGGACCGCAAATAAAAAAGGTGTTAAACGATCTTCAATTCGCAGAACTATTGTCACCAGTTGAGGCAGCGGCGTGGGATTCTTTTAGGACGACTGTTTCTAGCTTCCTCGGGAACTAAAAGTTAATCTTACGAGAAAATAGTCAACGAGTTGCTCAAGAATTATAAAAAGATGGGCGTAAATATGTCTCTGAAAATTCACTTTCTGCACTCCCATTTGAATTTTTTCCGAAAAATCTCGGTGACGAGAGCGACGAACATGGGGAAAGATTCCACCAACAGATGAAAGCAATTGAGAATCGGTACCAAGGATTTTGGGACGAAGGAATGATGGGCGACTATTGTTGGTTTCTCATCAGAGAAACCGATCCCGAATTAAATAAACGACAAAACAAGAATTCTAATCATTTTGAATTTCTGAATGATAAATAAAAATTATTTACAATGTAAATAACAATATAAATGATTTAAGGGAACAATAAAAATTATTAATAATAATTATATACAATTTAAATAATGTAAAAATAATGTACATTATTAAAAGAACAATAAAAATTAAGAATATATGATTTTATAACAACAACCTTTAGTTCTCATTTTTTTTTATGGCAATAAAATAAGTCCAAATGCATAAATTGATAATCACACAATTTGGGTGCTTTCGTTCCATTACACACAACTTTTTCATTTCTCAATAGATTTTCTTCAACAATATCTTATTTTTTTCGGAAAAATACAGGCTTTTAGTAAAAATTATAAAAAAAAGTTAAATATTTTTATTCCTTAACGAATACTGCAACTATTTTGTCTTTTTTTGGAAATTTTTCTGAAAAATAAAAAAAATCCCCGAAATTTGAATTTATTCCGCCAAAACTAGCAGCTCTACCAAAGACTGATGTTTGCATTGTTTGTAAGAAATTTTATAAGCTTTTATTTGATATATCATTTATTTGATTACTGTTGTTGGTTCTGGAGATATATGCAATTAAGTGGAACCAACTTTTTTTTTTCGTTGAAAACCCTACAGTGGGCAATATCTCGAAAACGGAGTGACAGAAAAAAAAATTTTTTTTCGGAATAAGCGAGTGACTTTACATGAGAAAAGGATAGTGGAATTCAAAGTACATATTGGCTGTAAACCAGTGTTATTAAAAGAACAATAAAAATGAAGAATATATGATTTTATTACAACAACCTTTAGTCCTCATTTTTTTTTTATGGCAATAAAATAAGTCCAAATGCATAAATTGATAATCACACAATTTGGGTGATTTCGTTCCATTGAACACAACTTTTTCATTTCTCAATAGATTTTCTTCAACAATAGCTTATTTTTTTTTTGGAAAAATAAAGGCTTTTTGATAAAGGCAAAATAAAATATTTTGATTTCTTACCGAAATTTGCAACTATTTTGTCTTTTTTTGGAAATTTTTCTGAAAAATAAAAAAAATCCCCGAAATTTGAATTTATTCCGCCAAAACTAGCAGCTCTACCAAAGACTGATGTTTGCATTGTTTGTAAGAAATTTTATAAGCTTTTATTTGATATATCATTTATTTGATTACTGTTGTTGGTTCTGGAGATATATGCAATTAAGTGGAACCAACTTTTTTTTTTCGTTGAAAACCCTACAGTGGGCAATATCTCGAAAACGGAGTGACAGAAAAAAAAATTTTTTTTCGGAATAAGCGAGTGACTTTACATGAGAAAAGGATAGTGGAATTCAAAGTACATATTGGCTGTAAACCAGTGTTATTAAAAGAACAATAAAAATGAAGAATATATGATTTTATTACAACAACCTTTAGTCCTCATATTTTTTTTATGGCAATAAAATAAGTCCAAATGCATAAATTGATAATCACACAATTTGGGTGATTTCGTTCCATTGAACACAACTTTTTCATTTCTCAATAGATTTTCTTCAACAATAGCTTATTTTTTTTTTGGAAAAATAAAGGCTTTTTGATAAAGGCAAAATAAAATATTTTGATTTCTTAGCGAAATTTGCAACTATTTTGTTTTTTTTTTGGAAATTTTTGTGAAAAATAAAAAAAATCCCCGAAATTTGAATTTATTCCGCCAAAACTAACAGCTCGACCAAAATATGATGTTTGCATTGTTTGTAAGAAATTTTATTAGCTTATATTTGATATATCATTTGTTGTTGGTTCTGGAGATATAAGCAATTAAGTGGAACCAACTTTTTTTTTCGTTGAAAACCCTACAGTGGGCAATATCTCGAAAACGGAGTGACAGAAAAAAAAAAAATTTTTTATTGGAATAAGCGAGTGATTTTACATGAGAAAAGGATAGTGGCATTCAAAGTACAAACAACTTTTTGTTATTTGTAAACCAGTGTTATTAAAAGTTCCGAGCTAAATGCTCTTGGGTAGGCTTGTGTCAATTTTAGCCCCAGGCCCCGCCATGTTTTAATCCGGCGCTGAATACAGTGTAGTATCATGCATCATACTGTAGTTATGGGTGAAATTGCTTGAGAAATTTCAGGAAACTATTAAAATTCCGCATTTAATAAAGCATTTTCGGCAAATCACTTATATTATATTTTCTTCCTACTTATTGTTTGTTTTTTTGACGTAGAATAACGTTTTACAGCGCGGTTTGTATGGGGTCGTTTTAACAGATTTTTTGAAGGTCATGCAACGTTTTTGGCGAATACTTTAAGGTATACCTACAGCCTTTAATAATTATAGTTCAAAGATAATATATATACTTAAATATCAGATATATCCTACGCTGAATGAATATCTAACTTTGGATTTTGTCAATATTATATTAAAGTCACCAAATAGTAAAATATAAGAAGAAAAATGCATGTTTTTATATAAGAAAATCAATCATCAGCTGCTTATGTGCCTGCTGATTTCTTTGTTTTTCTTTCGTTGTTTCTGCTTGTATGCTTTGGTTTTGCACGAACTGATTGGTTCGCTGTGGCAGCACTGTAAGCATTAGTTCGCATTGGGTTTATGTATGCACTACTGTTCTAGTATACTATTTTGAAACCAGAGGTAATGAACCTCTTTTCAACTCAGTCAATGAACTCAATCTGTCCAATTTAACGAAATGGGTCTGTGATCCGGTTAGATTTAAATCTAGTGAAAAAAACGAGTTCGTTATATTTCTTTTTATGCTTTTACCCAAAAGATGGCGTAAAATTTTAATTTTTGTTTTTAATGCAAATTAATTTAGATTCCACATCCCACTAGCACTAGCGAGTGTAGTTCGCAAACTATACATCGAATAGAGACGAAAGTGTAGCTCGCAAACTAAATATCAGACAGAGACGAGAGGAAAGGGTCTTAATTTTAATTTGAAATTAGTAGTTAAACTGACTGAAGTTCGCAAACTATATATCGGGCAGAGACGAAAGTGGCACCAATGGAAAGTGAAGCAAAGCTTCGCCTTCTTTTCAACTAAGTCAATGAACTCAACCTATCAAACTTAACGAAATTGTCGAAAAAATTTGAAATTTTGCTTGTTTCTGTTAATCATACTTACTTTTTAACTTTTTCTTTGTTTTGGCCTTGATAAGTAGTCCATAATTGAGTGTTATTCATTTATTTTTTAATTTTTGGAAGATCAATAAAAATACGTGCAAAATGAACAAAACAATCGGACCAAAGAGACAAAGTAGAAGAGGTTACAACTTAAACGGAATTCTACATCTACACTTACGATACTATCGAAACTGTTTTTTTTTATTTATTTTTTTTTAATTTTTTCTCTTAAATTTTAATTTTTTAGCTTAGAATCTTAATTCTTATATTATAAGTTTTGTGTTATGAGTTTTTATATTATTATATTAATGTTTATATATAATATTTTAAAAGTTTAAAATTTTTTGATGTAAATCATATTCATACTGATAATGATACCATTGTGACTAACATTTTAAATGAAAAAAGATATTGCTATTTTATTGTTGGGATGCTAAGATTATTAATAAATAAATAAAGAAAATTATTCTTAGAAAATCATATCTACGTACACAAAATTCTGTGATCGCACATGTTTGTGGCTTTTAGTTTTACCTATGTTTATAATGTCAACAATGATAAATACACAAATAAATATAACAACTGTATTCGACTAAATAAGTTGTCGTATATGTCATTCTGGGCTTAAATATCATGTTAGCCGCATATCGAAATCAACTTTTTCTTTTCTCGGCACTTTAAACTTGTTCTGAGTAGTGTGTTATTTTTCTATGGCTAATTAGACATATTTTCCTTTTAAGCCATCAAGGTTAGATTTGATTTTTTCATGCCGTTTAATTAAATAGATAAAAAATGCGTTTACGTCAAGAATATGCTGGCCAAATAGACGCATTTTAATTGGATGCAGAAACTGCAAAAACAGTATCAGATCATTTCATTAAATCTGTACTAACTAATCAGTTTGTTCAATACTTAAATAAAGCTAATTAATCATGAAAAAGTGATCAAACTTGAAAACAGATTTTAATTTACGAATAATGAGCAGAGTGACTGCTTTACATGAACATAACTAAAAGTACCTTTATTAGGCTTAAATGTGAGTAAAGTTTCAATGTTTCGGTAATTCAACAATTTGGTTCAATCTTTGTTTAATATACTTACTTATTTAGGGTATTACTCTGCAATTTATTTTTTATTTACTATTTTAATAACTTTTACTTGCGGAAGTCGCCTAGAGTGGTAAAAAACGTAGTAAAAACAAAGAAAACGCATTTAATTTTATGATTTTCGACAACGATTTTGCCCCATTGACGAAATTTCTATTAACCCATTTTGGATCACTGTGTCGTTTTCGACACATCTATTTCGAGCCTATGTTACTCAGGTAAAACAACAGGTATATGCTTGCTTTTTTATTTTAAATGATAGCGGGGACTTTTGGCTTTACGATTCTGTCAATTACGATATTTTTTACATTTTTATCTATATACTAATTTTGAAAATAAAAAGTCTTAATTACAGAGCTTTTTGGCCGATTTCATTATTAAAATAATATTTTTTTTTTCATATGTCTTGGATCGTATTTTCAAAAAATGAAATGAAAAAAAAGAAATTTCCTCTATTTCGAAAAAACGATTTTACCCCTTCCAATTGTACCGCTAAAAACTGTTGTGTCGAAAACGACACGCTGGTCAGTTAGGTACATACAACTCTCTTCTTTTACAGAGTCTTCTTCTACATGATTTTTAAATAAAACGGTTCTCGGAACAAATACTATTTTTTGTAAACAAATTATTTGTTGCAACGGGATTTCATATCATTATAAATTCATTATATCATATCATAAGATTTCTCCATTAGCAATCTTTTCTCAATATTTTGATGATGAAGTTATGAAACAGCAACCTGTATGCTCAACAACATAATATTATTATAAACATTGCAAAGCAGCTTTTGTATCGCTTCATTGGAATACTGATCTTGTCTGGATATCACACAGTTCCTCATCTCAGTATGTACTGGTCTACTCAACCTTATCTTAGAATACCTATCGTCAAGCAAGCGATGTCTCGAAATACTTTCAAAGCAATATAAGGTACATTCTATTTGATGGACAAAAACGATATTGACACCACTCAACGCTTTGCCAAAGTTCTTCCTCTAATTGATCTATTGAATATAAAATATAAGCAGTTCGGAATTTTTACTACTTACTTGTCTGTCGATGACCAGATGATACCATACTTTGGCAGACATAACTGCAAAATGTTCATTAGAGGAAAACCAATTCGCTTTGGTTTCATGAACTGGTGTTTGTGTTCCGATACAGGCTATTTGTATGAAGCTATGCCGTGTGCTGGTATTTCAACACCATACGATAAACAAGTTGGCTTAGGAGCATCTGTGGTATTGAAGTAACTTAAATCTGTTTTAAATCCAGAACACCACGTGGTCGACTTTGACAATTTTTTCTCCTCTAGCAGTCGGAACTGTAAGATCTAATCGATTGAGAGGTGCTAGTTTGGACTTGGCTTGTGCTAAAAGACAACAATCTCCTTCGGCTAAGAAGAATAAACAATAACAGCCTAAGCCGAAGCTACTGAAAAAATATGAATTCGATTCCGTTTTTCATACAACAAAGAGTTTTTTGTAGTCGTTGGTATGACAATAATGAAGTCACATTAATTTCAAACTTTGTCGCTGCTTAACCGGAGGTTCTAACATCACGGTATTCAAAAGAAGAGAAGAAGAAGGTGTCAGTTCGACAGCCAAACATGACAATGGTGTTGCCAACTATCGTATTGCTATTCGTGGAAAAAGTTTTTGCATCAATTCTACTACTGAAAACGCCTGGAAGATTCATTGTATGTTGGCAAAAGCTGAAGGAAATCGCGTTTTGTCTCAAATTGAATTTAAAACTGAAATTGCCCGTGGTTTGTTATTATATGAAGATCGTCCAATTGAAGAAATGGAATCGGAGTTTCATATTGAAGAAGCAGCAAGACCCAAAACATTGCCACGTCTAGCTGTTCGGAGACA
The DNA here is from genome assembly GCA_958299015.1 of Tetanocera ferruginea. Taxonomy (NCBI): domain Eukaryota; kingdom Metazoa; phylum Arthropoda; class Insecta; order Diptera; family Sciomyzidae; genus Tetanocera; species Tetanocera ferruginea. The sequence continues at coordinate 52,291,408 of OY282641.1, read as the reverse complement.
TGTTATTTGTAGACCACCAAATCATCGGAGAAGATGTGGTATATGTCATTTGGCAACAGTATATGAGTGCAATATTGCACTTCATCCAAAATGTGTCGATGATTATCATCATAAATTATTATAATTAATTTAATTACAATTTAATAAATTGCTTTTTGTGTAACTGTTTTTTGTACAATCATAATGTATTCAATTAATGAATTTTTTCTATGCATTCTTTAAAAAAACACCATAGTTCTATTATTTTTCTTAAACACTCTGTTATACACCTAACTGGCCAACGTGTCGTTTTCGACACCGGCCATTACAGGCAGCCCAAGACATGTAGAATTTTTTACACCACAATCGTGATCAGTGGATGCTCAATGGTAATCTTTTCAAATTTCGTCAAATTTGGTCCATGGAATCGGGTACCGGTTCAAAATGGGTTAACAAAGGAGAATCCACTTAGGCTGTAATCAAATAAAAAAGTATTTGATTTAAAGGTAACATATTCAATTAAATGAGTGGGATACTTGAAATCTATCGAATTTGCATTTGATTTAAATATGAGGAAGCTTAATTAAAGTGACCAAACGCAAAATCCTCAAATGAAATTCAATGCATAGTTGAATTAAAAACGTTTCACCTCAATTTAAGTTTTGTAATTTCTTGTTATATCTCCGTTTTAGCGATTTTTCTTTAAAGTGTCAAAGTTCGAGTAATAGAAAGTTATTTGATTATCTGTCAAAAAGAGAAAATTTGTCAAAAAGTACCGAAACGGTTTCAAGAAGTTTCAAGCAGAACAGCTATTTTTATAATATAATAAAATTTAATTGCTTTATTATTTTATTTAAAACACTTTTGCAAGCATTCATTTTGGTTATTTTAAATATTTTTATTAATTTGCTAATTAATTGCATACATTTTTTTCACAACGCAATGCGAAAATTTAATTTTATCACTTTGACAATCAGCTGTTTGAAGCTCAATATTCGTGCTCGAAGACCACCTCTGTCCCAGCCCCAAAAATTATCGGAAAGAAAAAAGTGTATAGACCATTTCAAAGGGCTTAATTTGCACCTTCAGAATATGTAAATTTTATAATTTGCACCCTTATAGTTTTTGAAATAAATTAGATTGAAAATGGAGTATATGATGCAATTTTTAAATTGTCATATCTCGTTCAAAAATGCATTTTTCAAAGTGCACCTTGGCCCAAAAATTTGCAATTTTGTTATTCTAATTTGCACCTTCGTTAAAATAGTAGAAAATCAATCGGTTCTTCGTAAATAATGTAAAAATACGTAAATTAATACTGCGCATATTGGAGGCCAAATGATCACAGTAAAACGTGTTATTGTGCTGTATTGATTTGTCACAATATTTTTTTTTTATCATAAGATTAATACTATTATAGTCTATACTTTGTTATCAATACAGAGATAGTATTATAAGCTATAAATAGATAAACCCCATCACAACAAAGTCCCTAGTGGAATGCGCTACGCGCGCGTGTCACTGATACGACGCATGCGCAGAACGAGCTATCGTTTTAAAACATTTTTTTGCATTTTCAGAAAAATTTGATGTATTTTTCGCACGTTTCTCAATGGTGCAAATTAGATGAGTAAAGTTGCAAATTATTGACGCAAGGTGCACATCGAAATATCAATTAATTACCGAGATATGAGCATTTGAATATTGCAAAATTTGACATTTTTTTTTTTGCAAAAGTACGAGGGTGCAAATTCTAAAATGCTTATATTCGGAAGGTGCAAATTGAGCCCTTTCGAATGGTATATATACTTTTTTTTTTGATCATTTTTGGGGCTGGGACAGTGGTGGTTGCTCGAAGAAATTTTTCAAGTAAAGTTCGAATAATAGATAGTGATAATAAGTGACATTTTGCTTGTTCTTCTTCTCCTTCTAGCTGGAAAAATGTGTAAAGAAACGCTTTCGAGTAACTTTAAGTTACTTGAAGTGAGTGAGTAAAGCAGACTTTTTTTGTTGAGACAAAAATTTTAAAAAAAATGTCAAAGAATTAAATGAAGGCATGAGTAATAAAATCAAACGGAAATGTCAATGAAAGATTTAATGAGCAACCATCAGAAATTTATATGATTGAATTGTTCCACAACGGGGTGTGGAATCCACCATAACAGGACATTACACATTACAAAAAAAGCAATCGCTGTGTATGAAAAATCATATTCAAATGATTTCACTAAACATTTTGAGAATGAAGAAAAATCTCGACAGGTCTTCCGTTCTTACAGACGAATCTCTTAGCATCATTAAGATGATAGAACCTTTAAAACTACTAATAAAGAACAAGTTTAAAAAATACTAATTTAGTGAATGCTCACGTGTAACCCATTCTTGAGTGAGAAGTTCCAAGTTGACTTCAGTTTGGAATCATAATCCATCGTTACAGTCCTAGTCAATGTCCAAATCGAGCCAAATTGCTAACTAAGACATACAGTTTCAATGCTCATTATTACTCGTTTTTTTAAGGGAGGATTTTTTTTACCTGAAATATGCCTTTTAGGAGAATGTTTAACGAATTTTCAAGTCCTCGTTGAAAAAATATTTTCTGTTTCTTTATTTTTATTTTAAAACACAACGTCTGTGTGTGCCCGAGTTGCCAGGGCGATGTTTGAAAATCTGAAATCGAAAAAATACGGCTCACTAAGACCCTGTCAAAATTTACATCAGATAATTCTTTTCAAAAATGCTCTAAACAGATTTTACATAAAAGTAACTAAATATTTCAATGCCCAAATAGTTTCTATGCCGTGTATAGAACCAAAGGGAATATTTGATAAGTTGTTAGTTAAAAAATAGATGAGGACTATTCAAAAATTTAATGAAACCCTTCAAGAGTTTTTGCTTCCATTCATTTCGTTTCGCTAAAAGGTACATGGCTCTGTTAACTTAAAATTGCAATTTGTTTTTTAAGATGTTATTTTATTAGGATTTATATATATCTTATCAACAAAAAAAAAATCGATTTCGTCGCGGGCCAGTTTAGTTTTAGTTTTCTAGTTTTCATCATACAGTCTAGGAGAAATCCTTTGTTTTTTTAAATAACTTTGATAAAAAATTCTTAAAATCAAATTTATTAAAGATATATATTAATTTGATAGCTTTTTCTTGTGGTAGTCGCCTAGAGTAAACGGCTGTACATAAAAATATTGTTGAGGTGTTATAAAACAGGGAATACCATGTAGATGTGCCATGAATAGTTTTAAATCAAATTTGTTGGTAACCGTGGTTGGAATAGTAATATTTCTATAAGTTGCAAAACTACCGCTAAATTAACGATTTTTTTGGATAATTGGTATCAGTCGGACATACAGTGGTAAAATCTATTGTTAAAAAATAATTTTTTGATATTTTTTTGAACTGTTTCGGCGCATCCACATCGAGTAGTTGTAGTTTTTTTTTGGTTTTTTAAATAAAAATTCGAAGTAAAAAAAATGTTAACAGAAAAATGACAGAATGGAAAATAAAATCGAAGAGAAATGAGAATGAAGCATGAGGAATGAAGGGCTGCGGAATGAAGCTCGATAAAAGCCAATTCAAGGACTAATAGATCCCATTTGGTCCCAGGTTTGTTCAATAGTTACTGAAGATTTTAAGATCAACTGAATAACTGATGATTTTATAGTAGGTTGATGTTGATTGGGACTTTTTTGTTTTCCGTTACTCATCGAATTTTCAACCAAAACCTCCTTGACCAAATTGTTAAAAGAGCTCATTTCCTTATTTAATACTAATGTCATTCCTCTTATAATTTTATTAATGCTGTATTGTTAATGGTTCTTTTTTGTGCCACTATAAATGAAAAATCCTTTTGAAAGGATTTCTCTAAACATTTCGAGGACAACCTTGAGAGGACGTTACTTATTTAGAAGAATCTGTTTGCAGCCATAAGGATGATAGAACTATTAAAGCTCCTTTTCAGTGTTATTAACCCTATTCTTCCTGCCACACCATCTGAATAACGTAAACTGTCACGGTGTGACTTAAAGACACTATTACAAAATACATAGTGAGTTAATTTATCGTATTGAAAAAAAGAAAGTAATTAAGAAAGTATACGAAGTACATAAATAGATAATTCATTTATTTAAAAAGAAAAAAGAAGAAAATATAATATAAATTATGTGGCTATTTATTAACACATGTTAAGCAAACTACACTTTTCTGTGAATGCTCGTTACATTCGGGTTTCTGACAAATACCACAGAAGTAAGCGTGTGCCAGCAAATTAATTCCTTGAATTACAACACACATGGAGTTTTTGTAAAAAATTGAAAAAAATGTTCCGTGTTGTCAATGAACTGTAAATTAACCGACAGTTTATGTTATTTTTGTACATTTTGCGTAAAAAGTAAATATTATCAAAACATAAAATAACTACTAAGGTGTTCCTTCGACTTGGCCGAAGTTAAAATACCGCCACGGTCGATTCGTAAGGGTAAAAAGATCTTTAATTGGAGCGCTTTTTGTATGAGATTTTAAAAGATTTTACTATTTTTATAACGTCTAAAATACATGCATATCAAATTGTTTTCCTGCAGCTTAACGATAAGCCTTTTTATAAAGTCTCAATTTTGGGGTTGTATGGGAGGTTGGTGTGTTCGTGGTGGTTTCAGTTTCATAGCTTAAATAAAGGGTGATTTTTTAAAGGCTTGATAACTTTTTTTTAAAAAAAAACGCATAAAATTTGCAAAATCTCATCGGTTCTTTATTTGAAACGTTAGATTGGTCCATGACATTTATTTTTTGAAGATAATTTTATTTAAATGTTGACCGCGGCTGCATCTTAGGTGGTCCATTCGGAAAGTCCAATTTTGGGCAACTTTTTCGAGCATTTCGGCCGGAATAGCCCGAATTTCTTCGGAAATGTTGTCAAATGTTGTGAATCGTGTTGTTGTTGTCAGATGGGGCTACGTCAAGTCTAAAGTCTACTGAAATAAGCCAGCAACTATTCCAGCTTTGGAAGACAACATTTCCGAAGAAATTCGGGCTATTCCGGCCGAAATGCTCGAAAAAGTTGCCCAAAATTGGACTTTCCGAATGGACCACCTAAGACGCAGCCGCGGTCAACATTTAAATGAAATTATCTTCAAAAAGTAAATGTCATGGACCAATCTAACGTTTCAAATAAAGAACCGATGAGAATTTGCAAATTTTATGCGTTTTTTTAAAAAAAAAGTTATCAAGCTCTTAAAAAATCACCCTTTATTAGCCTCTTTATTGAGATTTCATTATAATGGGTTCTATGTGAGGTGGGCGTGTTAGTTGATTGTTGACGTCCATTTTTTTAACACACCTCAGTTTTAATAGAAAATACACAAATACCGAATTTCAGTTTTGTGGCTTAAATATTAGCCTATTTATAGAGTTTTCACAATAGTGGGTTGTATGGAAAGTGGGTGTGTCCGTAGGTGGATGACGCCTTCTTTTTTTCCACTATTTAGTTTTGACATAAAATACAAATGTATCAAATTTTTTGCCTGTAGCTTGAAGACAAGCCTATTTAAAGAGTTTTAAATTTTGAGGTTGTATGGGAGGTGGGCGTGTTCATAGGTGGATGATGCACATTTTTCTTAGACGTCTTATTTTTGATACACAATGAATAAATACCTAATTTTATTTTTTTAGCTTCGACAGAAGCCTCTTTATATAATTTTCAAATTTGGGGTTATATGGGAGGTGTGCGTGTAAGTGAGAGGATGATGCCCATTTTTCGTACACACTTTATTTATGACATAAAATACACAAATACTGAATTTCAATTTTGTAGCTGAAATATTAATCTCTTTAAAGAGTTTTCATTATTGGGGTTGTATGGGAGGTAGGCGTGGTTTTCATCCGATTCTCGAATTTGATCCTAGTATTTTAGAAAAAAGCCTATATGTCGAATTTCAGTACGATAACTTCGAAATTACGGCTGTAATCGTGTCGACAGACGGACAGACCGACGGACATGGCTTAATCAACTCAGGTGGTGATGCTGATAAAAAATATATACTTTTCTATACCTACCACGCCTCCTTATAGGCGTTACACACGTCGTGACAAAATTAATATACCTCTTACGCAGTACGCGTGGGGATATAAAAATAATTGCATATTACAGAAACAAATTGACCAATAATAAAATACATTTAACTTATTTTAAAATTGAAAAGTGACCCACAGACACAGAGTGAAATGAATAGGTTTAAATAACATCTCAGTGTATACTCACGAATCAGTTATGCTAGAGTGAGAAGTTCCAGGTTGACTTCAGCATAGTATCATGCTCAATCTTAATACAAATAAGATACTACTTATTATTTTACTACTAATTATACTTTTTTGGAATACGAACAGCGCATGATATATAGAACTTCAATTTCAGACATGTTACTGTATAAGTATTTGTTTAATATCATTAAAAGGAACGTCGATTTAGACGGGGGCACTCTAGTTATTATAAAATTGTGTAGTAATATTAAGGTTTTAAACATTTGTATTACTTACCATAGCAAGCGGCATCCAAAGATATGAGTACAATCAATCCAAGTACAATAAATGAACTGTTGACATTTGTAGTAAATTTATAACAACCAAGTTTCATCTTTAATATTAACGAGGTATGAGTTGAAATCATGATTTCACGACGGTTGCCTTAAATTCTTTAGTTAAATCACAGGAAGTTATTTCCTTTTTTAAGCATTAAAGCTGATCATCACTTATTTATTTTTATTAGATTTTTAACTAACTATACAAAAACTCAAAATCACATGAATTTAAGATACAAATCACAGTTTTATTTATGTTGCATATTTTTTGTAGTATACCACCTATTATTTAATCTAAAAACAAACAAAAAAATCCATATAACATACTTCTTACAAACCTGCCATTGGGCACAGTATATATCTGTATGAATGTAAATGCCCCAAAAGCAAAACGAAGCGGAAGAATAATTCGATTCATTCAATCCAAAATTTTGTTCTTTCTAACTTCGTTGGTGTACAAGCAATAAAAAAAAAAATTTTGAAATCTAGTTAGAAATCGTGAAAAAGTGGCTAACAATGTGAGCATTAACGAATTGTGCGACTTGCGAAAGAGTAGAAAATGAAAAAGTATAAATCATGCAATTCTCAAAAAAATGTTGATGAAAGAATTGAAGATAGTTCAAGTTTAAATAGCACTTCCGAGCATAAATTGAAGAAGGATTTGCTTTTTTTAAATTGATATTTTTTACTTCTTTTGTTATGATTTTAAACTTATGAAATGTTTTTCCTAAATTGGTATTTAAGTACTTGGAAATGCAGGCTTTTCTAAAATGAACGAAACATTCAATAAAGTGAACGAAACCCTTGATTAAGCAATTTTAATATTAGGTCTGTTCCCGAACTAGTCATTTTTAGTCCATTTTTCAAATTTTAGTCCGAAAAGCGAAACTCGACTTTAGTCGAAAAGCTTACTCCAAAAAATAGTCAAGGGCCCATTAAAGTTTTTCAACGAAAACAAACCCTCATTGAATAATTTATAGTAAGGCGACTATTTATTTTAGGTAATTTTTGGTTTGTATTATAATTATATAATGTTTTAAGAAAAATTTTTGAAATTTTTTTATAAAAAATATGAATTAAAATACCCAGAATCCGTAATTTAGTATAGCACCTAAAATATGCAGTGGACACGATTTCTTGTAGTTTGTTCCTCAAAAAAAAAAACATATATTAATTTTTGTTCCTCTTAAACTTTTTGATCTTTTAATCGAAGGTTTTAGAAAAATACCGATTTTTACGAAAATGGTAGTTAAAAAACCGATTTTTGACTAAAGTATTTATTTATTTTAGGCTATAAAAAAAGAACCATTTCTCTAATATATATAAATGAACGATTAAAATTCGATAATTCGAATTTTAAACAATTCGCTTTACAATTGAAAAAATTGGTAGCGATGCTTGTAATAGTTTTCGAGTAATATTGTCCACCGGTGAAGAAGTACATAGTACATTTATTGACTTCTTCTAACGTTTGTGCTTATAATCAATGCTTACTCAATTTTTTTGAATCAACCTCTACAAAAATTACATAATTAAGAAGAGTTTAAAAAAAAAACAAAACTATGCTATCCATGAATATTTGATAAAGGAAGTAAGAATCTAAAATTTTCAGAAACTTAAAGAATTCGCTCTGAATTCTTCCAATATTTTTGTTTACCGGGCTTATAAGTTATGCGAGAACAATTTACTATCAGTAAACCACACAATATCAGTTTTTAATAATTGGAGAAATGACATAATGAAGTTATAAAAACTTAAGCTAGTTTTATATAGAAAAATTTACGATAATCAACACGTTGGAAAATTTTCCCTTAGTAACCCTGAATAACTATAAATTTAAATATTTTTTTCGAAATCAATCCATGTCTTCTATATAAAAAAGTTAAGTGAAAATTAAAATAAAATATTAAAATTTATTTATAAAATTTTTTTCCTAAATATTAAAATTTATTTATAAAATTTTTTCCTAAATTTTATAAATTTTTAAATTTTTCTATAGTATTCTATATTCATTTGAACTTCAGAACTGAGGTCTGTAGGATTTGACTGCCTTATTCTCGACCATAGATATCACAGTATCACAATATCAAAGTGATACCAAATTGATATCAGAAATTTGTTTCATTCTCATTATCTACATAATTCTTAAAGCAAACTTGCTCTGGCTGGACAAGGTCAAGAGTCATGAATGGCCCAACAAGAGCTGGCAATTCCAAGAAATCTGTTGAATCTTCACATTAGGTGATTGAGAACAAAAATTGATTTTTAATAATTATAATAATTTTTAAGGAACTGTACATCTTATCTTAAAAACTGTTTGTTTTTTACAGTTTTTGTTGGTTGATTTAATAATATTAATAATTAATTTAGTAAATTAAAGTTGTCAGAAAACCATCTTAGAGTTTTTAATAAATATCTTCAAAATAAAATAAAATATTCGTCAGAACGTCTTAAAATTGCTATAAAACACAATTTATTTAATTAAAATAAAAAATTTAATGAATTTAAATCAATTTAATTTTTTTAGAAATTTTTTAAGCTTGTAATTAGTTTAAAAATGATTTTTAAATTGTTTTATGTAACAAGATACCCAAAAACATATAACTATCAAAAATTATGTTCTAGCAGGTAATATGTATGTATATAGTCTCAGAACTTAGAAATATATTTTTATTCTTGACATTTATGACATGAGCACGTAATTCTGAAAAGTTCTTGCTTACAAAATAACTGACGCCTCCATTCATCATACACATTTTCGAAGCATAATGGCAATAGAAATGTATACTATACTATACTAGCAAGTTTGAAAACTTCTTAACCTGAATATATGAAGCTAAAAAGTGATTTTTTTATAAAATTTTACGGAACATAAAAAAATCTTTTTGCATTTTTCTTTTTGTTCTCTATCTTACTGTCATGAAAATTTGAAATTAATTTGTTTGGCAATTGCATCCCTAACCAATGAAAATTTAAATACCGAATTGACTTAGGTTTCAGTATGAGCGTTTATAATGAACAAAATTTCACATAAAGTTCAAGTTTGCTTTAATAAAAACGAAGTCCTGGTGATGGTAAAAAATATTTGCATTCACTTCTGCACCCTCTTGATATTGAAAACATAAAACCGCAGTCAATGGAGTGTTTTTATTATTAACAAAATCAAAAATTGTGTGGTGAAAAGTTATTTTGTCAAATTTTGCACCCGATTTCGGCGTGCACCCGGGGCGGACCACCCCTTTCCCTCCCCTGCCCACCTTGCTACGCTGCTGCTTATAACTAAAACAATTGTTATTCAATTGACTTAGACTTTCTGAGAATATTGTTACAATGTTATGGATTAGAAAAATGTTAAAAAAAATAAAATAAAACTTTGGTCGTCAAGAAACTTTAATGGGCCCTTAAGAGAATGTGAGTGAGAGACTTCAAAATTTCCCCTCCTAGCCAGAAGTTACAATTTGCCATGACACAACAACTAAAGGTTAACTCGCTAGATGAGAGTATTTTTGTTACTCTCCCGCTTTCGACAGTTTTACCATTTTTAAGTCCAAAAAGTACACGCACAGACATATTTTACTCCCATCTGAGCAAAAATATTTCAAACTATTTCAAAACATGACAAAACATTTCAAAATATTTAAAGTAATAATAATAATAAGTGACGGTTTTTTCAGAGCAACAAGTAGCTTAAAGGGACATGACACCTTAAACAAAACATTTTTTAATATTTTAAAATGCGTATAAGTTAAATAAAAAAAATATATCATTTTGAAAAAATAGACATATATTTTTATGCAAAACCATTAGGTACACACAAAAATATTGTGCTTGAGATTTTTGCCGATTTAGGCCACAATAATTGGCCATTTTCGGAAAAACGCAGCCATTTTATTATTTTTCGACCAACATTTTTTCTTCATTCAGTTCATTCCACGAATTTATGTTCATGATGCGCATTTATGTTAATGATGCGAATTTAAATCCCATTCCAGTGAGCTGAAATCACGACCGCCACGTTTTTCGATATTTTTTTTAAAATTCCGGTAGACATATATGGGCATCTCTCAGTGGCATGGACGCGCCATTCGCACGGTTTTAATTACTCGAAAAACAAGAAAGAAACAAAATGAGCCGATATGTATTTTAAGTGTTCTAATGCGATGAAAGAGTGCTACATTTTATAAAAATATTGGCGAGCTTTAGTACATATTAGTACAAAGTAATAAGCAATCATTCAATGGAACGGACGCGACAAAAAATAGAAGTTTTTTTAAGCTCTTATAAAAATATGCAAAATTTAGCTAATTTTGAGAACTTTTTTTATATATAATATACATAGTAATGGAGGTCAAAGGTCCCTTTTTTAAAATAAATATACCACGAATACGGACGCGACATCATGGAAGCGACAAATTTTTCCAACAGTAGTAAAATACAGTAAAGATGTTCATTATAAATTTTAATAAAAATACATCATAATAAGCTAAATTCAAGTTACATAGCAGTAACACTAATCAAAATAAAAAAAAATAAAGTTAAAAGCTGTTAGAGTGCTTTATTTTAATGTTTTTCTTCACTTTTGGTGGACCTTTTTGGGAGATGCCCATATGTGATTAAACACAAATTAAAAAATATTTGTTTTGTGTAATTTTTTTGCCTCAAAATATATGTGTAATTATTTAAAATGATATCTTAAATTTTGAACGCATTTTAAAATATTAAAATTATGTTTTTTGAAGGTGTCATGGCCCCTTAAAGAAGCTTTTGACTTTTAAATGTCAAAAAATTGATAATATTGTGAGAAATTATAATATTGTGAAAAAAAAAATTATTGAATTTATCAAATTCACAATCTGCTATTGTCACTGTTCCCACTTCAAAAAGTGTTCATATTTTAACAAAAAAGCACGTTAATGGTTTTAAGACCGGAGCCTCTTCTTGCAAAGAACAGTCATAAGATTCATTCATGAATTTTAATCTGAAGGCTTAGGGGTATTCTTTTTTGAAAACGTAAAATATTGTTTTTAATTAAAAGATTCTGTAAGATCTCAAAGATGGGATCTCAACTGTGTTATTGCATCACATTTTTCTTTGATTGATTATATGAAAGATTATTCAGATCATTCGGTGAATAAGGCACAATTCACCAAGCTATCAGTTCAAAATTTCATTGCGAACAGAGTCAGAGCCAGTTTATTATTATTTCAATGATTAAATTATTTTTTATAATATCGACACGTGAGTAACAACCTCAATGTTTTTGATTTTGGATCCTAGATATCAGTAATGATTATTTCAATTTATCTCTAAGACTGTATTCAAGTTGGAGCACTGAGTAGGGAATACTATAGATCTTTAAATGCACTTCGGAAGAATTGAAATTTTTTTTATTAGTCTTTGGTGCGATTTTAATATTTTAATTTTACGATTATAATACATTAAAAACTGTCTTGACTGTCTAACGCTTAAGTTAACTTGTTGATAAATCGATTTTAAGCGCTTGCTGGACTTCCGTTTTGATTTTTGGTCAATTAGTCATGAATCCAAATTAAGAAATCCGTGAAAAGAAAAAAATTTAAAAAAAAACTACTTCATTGTTACACAACTGCGGTTTTTGAGCATAATTTTCGATTAATGCTGGCCTCGGTTTCTTTAGTACACGAGCGTGTGAACTTGTCACAACAAAAACAACAACAACAACAATACATCAATAGCTGCTACCAATGATGTTGCTAAAATTTAAGTTTAAGTTTCATGCTTGGCATAAAACGTTCACGTGGAGTGCGTTTTGCAGCAATTGTTAATCTTTTTCTTTCTCTCGCTCGCAAACATTCACTGAAACTTTCTAATTTTATGTGTCTTTTCTTTCTTAAGAGGTTTCTTGTCCCGTACCATAATACTTCCACCCACAATTTAACTTTTTAAACAACATAAATTATCTTATTTCTGAAACTTGTAATAAAATGAAATATTTTAATTTTTAAGTTAATTTTATGTTTGTTTGTTTGTTTTCTTGTTAACGTCATTGTTGCAACATTTTAACAAGCTGGCTGTGATCATTTGCGCATGTGCAACTAACAAATCGACTTACTGTTAGCTGACCTAGACGTGTGTTCAAGTGAAGTTATTTCATTTTGTTGGAATTTTTTCCACGTAATTTAGTCTTTTATTTTATTGCATAAAATAATTACTACATTAAAAACTTTTCACCGAGCATAACAGCTGTTTCGAGATGAATTTTCTATCGCTGTTGAGAAAAACGCATGCTAAAAGAACAAAGCAAGAATAATTAATGGAATCAAATAGAAAAAAACAAAAAAAATAAGAAACGTCTTTCGCAAAGTCGAATATATACTTGGCTGGGCAGAAAGGTAAGGGATCCGCTGGCGGTGTGGATAACAAAAGACAAACGATTCAAAAACAATGAAATCGGTACCCGCAGTACACACACACACACACACACACTTATATATTAACACACGCGTACATGCAATACACGTTAGTTGCCAAACGAAAAATAAATAATATTAACAAAGAGCAAGAGCGCTGGAGCTACACAAGCAGTGCTTTTATATTTAAAGCTCCACTAATATCGAACATGTACTATAACGACCCGTTCTTTTACAAAACCGTTTGTATCCGCCGAAAGTCCGTCGATCACTGATCGTTGGTCGTAGCTTGAGCTGTGGTTAAGCCATGGTTGGAGTTGATTTTCTCGTTTCAACCGGTACGGCGGCGCACACTGGGGCATATTATATGGAAGGTTTGGATAAAATTTACAATTCTTTATGTAGCTTTACCAAGAGAGTTGTAAATATTATGGACTTGTTAGAAAACAAATTTTAATAAAGAGACGTGTCATTGTCCAAGACAATCGAAATTAATATTGTATGTACTCAAATCACTTCAAAGAATAGAACGTCAATTATTAATTACGAGAGTAAATATGGTTACGATTGGACAGTGAACGTGATTCCATCCCTATATAACTGAAATTTATATATCGAGATAGTATTTTTTTGTTTGATATGAAATTCACGACTAAGGAAAACTTATTTTTGGAGAACTTATTTCTACACTCAGAAAAATATCAACTGTAATATTAACAGTCGGCCACTGTTATTTCAAAACACTGTTCGACTGAATGATTTGCGTTTAAGTCAACAATTTTCTTTGTTTAATGAACGTTTCACAGTATTTTTGTGTCTGTCTATTTTTTCTTAGCAATAGTTTTTAATTGTTTTTGCTATATTTATATTATCGTTGCCAATAGCTCAGTGGAAGTGCACTAGACTGTCATTGACTGTCATGACTGTCAAAAAAAAATTGCAAATTTCATTTTTTATTTAAAAAAAATATTTTAAATAAAAAAAATTTTTTGTTGCCCTTGCCGGCATTTGAACCGTGGACACTCGAGTACTAGACACACACTCGGCCATACATGAACTTTCAAAACAGTGATAAAATTTCACTAAGTGAGTTTTTATACGGGTTTCGTGTTCTATAGACCAACAGTCAACCGACTGTTGAGTTGAAAGATTCATTTGTTGGATGGTATTTAACAGTGGAATCTGTTATTTCAACCCATGATTTGTTTGATATAACAGCATTTTTTCCCTCAGTGTAAAGCATTAATTGTACACGCAAAGAAATTTTTTGTTTTTCGATTTCCTTTAAATTTATCAAAAAGAAAGTTTTTGCAGTACATATATTTACTTACAGCCTTACCAAAAAACGATCCAAGATACTTTTTCTATCAAGGCACAATTCTCTGAGGACAGCCTTGTGCTCCTCATTCTAAGATATTAGATAGCTCTGAATTCATAAGTCACAAGAGAGTAGATTGCCCCTTAGCTCTTGTCAATACACTCAGGGAAAAAATGCTGTTTTATCAAACAAATTAGGGTTGAAATAACAGATTTCACTGTTAAATACCATCCAACAAATGAAACTTTCAAATCAACAGTCGGTTGACTGTTGGTCTATGGAACACGAAACCCGTATAAAAACTTATTTATTGAAATTTGATCACTGGTTTGAAAGTTCATGTATGGCCGAGTGTGCTAACGTGTGCGTCTAATACTCGAGTGTCCGGCAAGGCCAATACAAATTTTTTTTTTTATTAAATATTTTTTTTATTATATATATATGGCCGAGTGTGCTAACGTGTGCGTCTAGTTTTCGAGTGTCCACGGTTCAAATCAGGCAAGGCCAATCAATTTTTTTTTTATTCAAAATATTTTTTTTTAAATAAAAAATGAAATTTGCAATTTTTTTTTTTGCAAGATTGTAAGCATTTTATTTTGAAGGTTATTTTGACCAAACAATTAATGAAACAGAATTATTATTATTTCAAGTATTAAATTACAATTTTTGATACTTACACAGCTGTGGTTCGAACCCACGTCTCCCGCATGACAGTCTAGTGCAGTGATGCCCAGAAAAATCATTTGAAGAGTGCTACAACAATTACAACAAAAAGCCAACAACAACAACAAATCTTTGGATTCGTGGCACAATTATTTTTCTAACAACAAAAACACATAAAACAACAACACGCATAAAACCAACATCTGCGCCAGCGCAAAAGTTCATAAATATTGAACACACAAAACAACAACACGAATCCTTCAATGTGCGCAAATACAACAATAAAGTAATAAGAAGTAAGGGTGAAGCTGAAAACTTAATTCGGCGAATTACAACAATCATTGCAATATTGAAGCTGCTGTAAAGAGTGCAAAGAGTGGAGCATGTTAAAAACAACAACACGAATTCTGGCAGCGCCCAAGCAAAAAAAAAAAAACATACAAACAAGCAATGATTTTTCTTCAAACTGAATTTGTCGAATTACAACAATCATGAAAACATCGAAGTTGTTGTAAAGAGTGGAAAGAGTTAAGCGCTGGGCATCCCTGGTCTAGTGCACATCCACTGAGCTACTGGCAACGATAATATAAATATAGCAAAACACATATAAAAACTATTGCTTAGAAAAAATTGACAATTCAATATAAGCACAAAAATATTTCAACAGATGATTTTAACAGCACAAAAATACTTTGAAACGTTCATTCAACAAAGAAAATTGTTTACTTAAACGCAAATCGAAAATTGATGTGTCGAAAGAACGAAAGAAGCGGCCAAGTGCCTAGGTTTTTTAGAACGGTGCAAGAAATACTTCACTCCCAAGCCTTCTGTACAGGTATTACAGGTATTACAAAGTGCTCAAGAGAAATTCATGGGCTGACACTCGTTTTTTTTCTACACCCACTCTGGCAGCTCTCAAGGCTCATCTCTATACTATTATTGCCTTGATGTCCAATATTACAATCATCCCATTACTGACACAATTCGTTCTTCAATTGCTAGTAAATTTTGGAATAATCTCCCTGCGAGTCTCTTCCCTGGGAGTTTCGAGCTGCACGTATTTAAAACATAACTTCACCAAAACTACTTTATGCTGAAATCGCAATACTGCGTTAGGTCGGTCGTGCGCCGATCGTACTTTATATCGACGTTGCATAAACTTTACGAGATGAACTGACAGAACGCACGACCTATTACTTTACAAAACTCAATGTTGCGCTGACAGATTGTGCGTCTGTTATTTTGGCGATGCCAATAAAAGCAGCTACACAAAAATGCCCACAAAAGTTGTTTTTCCTCCAATTCTAAATCTCGCAATTTCTATATAAATTTCTAAGATATCGAATAATACAAATAGATTAACTTTATCAAAATCTTAATTTGATTACTTTAGTAGCATGAGTTATTAAAAAACATTATATAAAACATAAATTCCAGCGATAATAAAAGAAATCCCACGAAAATCTATCTTTGCCAGTGAAACCATAAAACACCCACATTGTAAGCGCTTTCAATGAAAATGCAACTCTGCTCTATTAAGAAATGTCAAACGCACGACCGAGTAGAACATTTTTCTACTTATCTCGTTAGATCGTACTTTGGTCGTATTTTTTCTCTTCTTCTTGTTTTACGATATAAAGTACGACCAACGCTTGAGGTCGTATTTAGATTTGCACCATAAGAACACGTTGATCTCTACTCGAGCTGTCAACGCACGACCGACCTAACGCAGTATTGCGATTTAGCCATTACAATCCCAACCTCCCACTAATCTAATACTCTTCTTTCGTACCAACGCAATGCTTACTCCATTTATACGAGGCATTCTTTAAGCGTTTGTTAAGCCTAAAAATAAACTGTTTTTCTCAATTTCCTACTTGTCTGAAATATTTTTATTTTCGAAAAGCGATAAAACTCATTTGTTTTTCTATCAAAATTGACAGCGTTCTCTTCTCTTTTGAAACATCGCTATTTTAGCAAAATAATGCTAGACTCGTTTTTTATTGGTAGCAAACAAAAAATGTGGAGCTTTAAAAAGAAGTCAGTTTTAAGTAAAACCGATTTTAAGTGTGCAGCTCGTTATTGGTAAGGCTGTTATTTTTTGTCTATTTGAAAACGTGCTATCAAAGTCAAGTCAATTCGCTAGTTTTTATTGTACACAATATTTTATTTCTTATATGAAATTTTTAATTTTTGTTTTTAAACACTTATGAGTACCGAAAAATCGTTTAAGGAATAAAGTTCAAAATTTCTTCAACAATACTTAATTTCGTTATAAATCACGACATTAGGAGCATTAGGTTTCTAATAACGGTGCATTTATTAACGAAAAAGCCTTTTTTGAAAAAGGATTAATCAGGGGATAAATCAGAAAAAATTAAATTGATTTCACACGAATATTGATTCCTATTTTCAAAAATCATGTCATTTTTTTAAGATAGCTTGAGTTAAGGCGTCATTATCGGATAATTGTTGGATTATTTAACTAAATATTTTTTACCTCATTGACCATAAGTGATTTTTTATCACTAAATTAAGTAAAGAACTAGATTTGGCACTTAATTCTGTAAGAATGGTTACGAGGCCTCAAAAATATGTCGATAAATTGAGAAATAAATACACCAAACAAATAAATGTTGGTGCACTACCTCGCTTTTATAAACCGGCGAAGCATTTATTGTTGAACTTGGCAAAAATAGGATTTCCTGTCACCAAAAATCGGTAAATTTCTAATTTATTTTCACAACTACGAATTTTATTCAACCAATAGCCGTCTTCCACTCCCTTAAAGCTTCTTAGAAAAGATGCCTGCATGATCTGAGTATCAATAATATTGCAGAGCGTTTAAAACGAAAAGAAGTTGTGCCCTTGCTTGAGCAACGCATACAGTCTAGTCTTAATCCCTATATTATCAAAAACCGATAAAAAAACCACACATGCCAAAGAAGTATTTTTTTAAAAGTTTAATCGATGAATTATCTGTTTTGAAAGGAGATTACGTTTCAGTAAATATGAAAAAGATAAGTTTCTAGGACAAAAATAGGACAATATTTTGGTTACTCCTCGGCGCTATGATGTCAAAACCATGGCACTGACACCAAAAAAAAAGTGCTTTAAAAAGCCCACCAGAACAAATCAACAAGCGTGTCGTGTTCTCCATCAATTGGACCTCCATCAATGTTCACCTTCACTAAAAGGTTTTATTTTTATTCTTTCAAACATTTTTTTCAATCCCATGTAATCTAGTAAATTTTATACTTTTATTTTTGATTTAAGACAAATCATTCATACCTTATTTTATTTTTCGTTACTAAAATGAATTTTGAATAAATAAGAATGCATTAAATGTCATCATAATACTTAAAAAAAAAAAAACAGAAACCCTTAAATATATTTTACGAATTTAGAGACTTAAATTTACGAAATTAAGTTCAATCAACAAATTTTATCATGGAAATAGGGACATTTTGGTAAATTTGAGATTGTACCAAATTTTCTCTTAAAAATAACTTTTCTCCTTGCTTAGCATTTTGTTATAAATAAATACATGCTCCAAAAAAGATCTTATGTAAATATTTCATTTAATCTCTTTAAAATAATTCATTAAGCAAAAAGTTTCCTTAACCTTACGGAATTCCGCACATTTACTTTAAATGTCGTTTTTTTAAAAATGATTAAGTTGAAAAAAAATATATATCTTCCATAGTTTCATGAGTTATTCTGAAAAGCAAATTCGCCCAATATATGCATGATATCTATATTTTCATTATGCATATTTTCATTATTCCATTAATGCATGCAAATATTGGTAGATGTATGCGAAATAATATAATGAAGATGTGGTCAAATAACTTAAACGTGTGCCAAGAAACGTACATTTTTAAGGATATCTCAAAAAATATTCTTTAGAAAGAAAAATGGTTAACATTTTTAAAATTTCCACCCCAAAATACGTAGAAAAAAAATCTTTGAAAAACCAGTTTCTTACTAGTGTCAACTAGTGAAATTGCTAAGCGCATTTTAATTCCTGACCCAAAAACTTTTTCCTTCAAATTTTGAATAAATAGCAACAATAAGAACTCTCCTTAACGTAGTAACCAAGAGTAGGTTAAGCGGACGATGATGTTATAATACCTGTGATCGTCACATACTTACTTACTTACTTAGATGGCGCTTAGAACCGTTGGTCGGTTTTGGCCTGGTCTAAGAATTTTAGCCAGCCTCTTTTGTCGTGCGCTTGCTGGCGCCAGTTGGAAACTCCAAGCGTTGTCAGGTTATCCAATGCCTGGTCTTTCCAACGGAGATGCGGTCTTCCTCGTCTGCGTTGGCCACCGCTGGGTACCGAATCCAATATCTTTTTCGCTGGAGCTTCGTCGTTCATTCTCTCGACATGACCTAGCCAGCGAAGCCGCTCAATTTTAATACGCTTGACTATACCGATGTCGGCATATAGCTCATACAGCTCATGGTTCCATCGTATTCGGTACTCGCCATTGACGCAGATTGGACCATAGATCTTGCGAAGGATTTTTCTCTCGAACGCTCCCAAAGTCCTTTCATCAGAGCTGCTCAACGTCCAGGTTTGTGATGCGTATAGTAGGACGGGCATGATTATTGACTTATAGAGCGTCAGTTTTGTTCGTCGAGAGATAGCTCTGCTTCTCAATTGCCTACTGAGCCCAAAGTAACACCTGTTGGCAAGAGTTATCCTTCGTTTAATCTCAATACTGATATCGTTGGAGGAGTTTATACTGGATCCCAGGTAAACAAAGTCCTTCACTACCTCAAAGGAGGTGTTGTCAACAGTGACGTGGTTTCCAAGACGCTGGGACTGTTTGTTTGTTGACACAAGATACTTCGTTTTATCTGCGTTCACTGCAAGACCCATTCGACTCGACTCTTTTTCTAGCCTGGAGAATGCTGCACTGACTTCGCGCGTATTTTGACCAATGATGTCAATATCATCAGCATACGCCAGCAGCATAACACTCTTATAGAAAATTGTGCCGCTGCGTCTCAGGTCAGCAGCTAGGATGATCTTCTCCATGACTATATTAAAAAAGTCGCACGATAAGGAATCACCTTGTCTGAAACCTCGCTTGGTATCGAAAGGAAGGGAGAGGTCCTTCCCGATTTTCACTGCACTGCTTGTGTTGTTCAGTGTCATCCTGCAAAGACGTATTAGCTTCTCAGGAATACCAAATTCAGACATGATGGAGTATAGGTGACTCCTTATTGGACTGTCGAAGGCGGCTTTGAAATCGACAAAGAGATTTGTTTTTCGAGGGTCTTTTCCAAGATTTGTCGGAGCGTGAAGATCTGGTCAATGGTGGACTTTCCAGGTCTGAAGCCACACTGATAAGGTCCAATCAGTTGGTTAACGATGGGCTTCAGTCTTTCACACAATACGCTCGACAGGACCTTATATGCGATATTAAGAAGGCTAATCCCACGGTAGTTGGCGCAAATGGTGGGATCGCCTTTCTTGTGCATTGGGCAGAGCACACTGAGGTTCCAATCATCTGGAATGCATTATTCCGACCATATTCTGCATAGAAATCTGTGAATGCATTTAAACAGAGCTTCGCCACCGGTCTTAAACAGCTCAGCCGGTAGACCATCGGCTCCTGTGGCTTTGTTGTTTTTAAGCCGAGCTATAGCTGTTAAGACCTCGTTATAGTCGGGCAGCGGAACTTCAACGCTGTCGTCCATGATTGTTGTTTCCGGGATATCATCTCCACTGGCGGGATTGTTGTCAGCGTCGCCATTTAAAAGACTAGAGAAGTGTTCCCTCCATAGCATCAGTGTACTCTGGATATCTGTCACTAGATTCCCATTCTCATCCTTGCAGGAAGAGGCTCCGGTCTTAAAACCATCGGCCAGACGTCTTATTTTTTCGAAAAATTTTCGAGTCTCATTCCTGTCGCCATGCATCTCAATTTTCCCGCACTCACGCATTTCCGCCTCTTGTTTTTTTCGCCTGAAAATGCGTCTCTCTTCCCTCCTCTTCGCTCGGTATCGCTCCATAACAGCACGCGTTACAACCGACTGCAGGGTGGCTTTGTAGGCGATGTCCTTCTCTGCAGTGGCGTCGCGACACTCCTGGTCGTGCCACTGGTTTCGGCGAGGGCGGTGGTAGCCTATCACCTCTTCGGCAGCCGTACGCATAGAGTGGGATATGTGCGTCCACTGTCCGCATATATCGTCGATCGGAGGAGTGCTTTCTTGAAGCAGGAGTGAGAGTCGAGTAGCGAAGGCTTCGGCCGTCCGTTTTGACTGCAGCTTGTCGACGTCTAGCTTTCTTTGTGTAGGATTGCGAGCATTCTTAGCTGCGCACAGACGTGTGCGGATCTTGGCTGCGACAAGATAATGATCCGAGTCTATGTTAGCACCACGGATCGTGCGTACGTCTAGTACACTGGAAGAGTGCCTTCCGTCAATCAAAACGTGATCAATTTGGTTGCATGTTTTTTGATCAGGGGACAACCAGGTGGCCTTATGAATATTGAGATGCTTGAAACTAGTGCAACTAACGACCATGTTTCGTGCTGCGGCGAAGTCAATCAACCTCATTCCGTTATCGGATGTGTTGTCGTGGAGGCTGAACTTTCCGACTGTAGGACCAAATATGTTTTCCTTACCCACCTTGGCGTTGAAGTCACCAAGCACGATTTTTATGTCATGACGGGGGCAGCGCTCGTATGCGTCTTCAAGGCGCTCGTAAAATCTTTCTTTGGTCTCGTCATCTTTTTCTTCTGTTGGAGCGTGCGCACATATTAGGCTTATGTTAAAAAATTTTGCCTTGAAGCGAATTATGGCAAGTCGTTCGTTCACAGGAGTGAATCGCAGGACATGATGCCGTATTCTCTTGCCAACTACAAATCCGCATCCAAACTCGTGCTTCTCCGCATGGCCGCTGTAGTAGATATCACAGGATGCTTGCCGTAAGCAACCCTGTCCCTTCCATCGCATTTCTTGGATTGCAGTGATATCAGAATTATATCTTTCCAAGATATCAATCAGTTGGATATAGGCACCATCCCAATTTAGGGTTCGAACATTCCAGGTGCATATCCGTAAATCATTATCAGTTTTTCGTTTGCGGTAGTCGTCATCAGATTTGGGGATCATTCTTTTATTCATTCTAAAACTTTTCATTGAAATATTTTTATTACATGGTGGGCTTCAAACCCAACGCACAACCTTTGCTTGATGACCAAAGGAAGCCCGCCGCTCAGATTCGCCGCCAAAGTATATCGGTATGATAGTTTTTTGACGTTTCCAGGAGACACCACGCGGAGGTTTGAGTCGACTTGAGACGATTTCGACATGGATAATGCTGGCCTCGCCAAGTTGAGGCAGTCAGACACGTTGCCATGTGAAGATCGCCCCCTTATCTCCCTGATGGTGATGGTCACATACTCGCTTTTAAATTGTTTAAGTAACAATTTTCGGCTTCAAATATTTTTTAAATACCTTAAAGTTTAAATAAAAACCAAAGTTGGTACGAAGAAAAATGTTTCAAAATTTTTGTAGAACTGAAAATTAAAAAATTACAAAAACTATCTGTACTTCATTCAAAAAGTCGAAAAAAGCGAAGGAGATTTTAATTTTTCTGAGTTTTGCAAAGCATGTTTTATTTATAAAATGATGCCCATATTTCCCATTTTGCAAACAAACAATTTTTTGATTTTTATCTATGGGACGATTCACAGTGCGCCGCTTTATAGAGACAGAGGCATTAGATGATAGAGGTATAAATATAAAAAGGTTTTAAAGTATTAATATATTAGAAAAACTCTAAAAATAGGCTATACACTTTTTAAAAAAATCAAGCGTCCCGCATTTTTATTTATACGGAATTATATTATTGTGTATATTTCATAAATTTCACCAGTAAGTAATAGCCGTGCTTGCTGAGACTTTTCACACATATCACATTGAATTTTTATTTAAATTCTTATATTCAGGGAAACTTTCAGCTTATGTACCATCTTAAGGGAAGTCTAGTCTAAGGGTACAAATTTGTTGTCTGTTTAAAATTCTATAAAATAAAAATTAAGAATATTTTTACCAGCCAGTTTTTTAAAGGATATTTGTTGATATTTTAACAATACAAAAAAAAAATTCTTCGACATTCTTACTAATTAAGTATCTTTTTTCTTTTCTTTATTAGATTATAATAAGAAATAAATTTTATAAAATATTTTAGACTTTATATATAAGTTTTAAATTCATAATACAAGTTGCCCCATTGTGCTACATCAAGTGTTGAAGTTGTTGCTGCATAGTTTCTTGCTGAGAGCACGTTGAGTCACTTCTTTTTATTACTGCAGCAAAAGTTGGTAGGAGCGCATTGTTTATTTTTTGTAAATTTTTTGTAAATTTTTTTTTTTTCCCATACTCTGCCTACTCTGGGCATTCTCTCAACCACGATTGAGTTCGGTAGTCAAAACGTCGCTTTCCTACTAAAAACTGTAGAAATATATATTAAGACCGGCACGTTAGCTGTCTGGTTGGTAGTATGTAGTTCTTCTGAGAGGAGGCAAAAATACTAAAAACAAAAAAATAAATAAACACGTAAAGAACACATAAAGTCGGTCTAGTCCGACAATGAAATAACCTAAACCTACTTTTTTGAAATACGATAATAGTATTGAAAATGAGCGTTTTCGTGGATTTTAATGCATTTTATTATATGCATTTTATATGCATTTTAATGTTGATGAAAAATTTACACATTTCAAGATTTTTGCATTTTAGTGTTTTTGAGTTTCGTGTTGGTGGACGGATTACGCCAAATTATTGACCACATCTTAGTTTTGGTATAAAATACATACTTACCAAATTTCATCTCTGTATGACAAACATAAGCTTATATAAACTCAATTTCTTGTTGTATGGGAGGTAGGCGTGTCCGTTGGCCGATGACGCCCATTTTTCATAACTATCTTTGTGTTGCTATAAAATACATACGTACCAAATTTTATCTCTGTATGGGAGGTGGGCGTGTTAGTGGGCGGAAGACACTCACTTTTCAAAGACCTCTTTGTTTTGTTATAAAATACATACGTAACAAATCTCATTTTTGTAGATTTATTATGAGCTTATTTATAGCATTTTAAGTTTTTGCGTTGTATAGGAGGTAGGCGTGTCCGTGGGCGGATACATAAAAATGTTCAATAGCGCAGATCTTTGGGCTCATGTGACCACACCGAAAAAATTATGCCATGTAAAAGAAATGATAAACACCTATCAATTTCAACGTAACTCTAAAAACTATCAATTTGATAAGAAAAACGTTATTATAACAGCATTTCATGTTAAATTGAAAGTTTTCACGTCAAAATGATATAAAAACTATTAATTTGATATGAAACCGTTTTACGTTGTACTATCAATTTACAATGTTAAAATAAAGGCCCAACATATCAATAAAATGTATAATAATTTGATATGAATTCATTTTGTTTTAATATTTTTCATATCACATTTACATGAAAAATTTTAGATTGATATGTCTTCTTATCATTTTGAAAGCAATAATATCAATTTGATATTAACAATTGATATGAATATTATCAATATAAAAAGCTTTAATATCAATATTACGTTTTCTCATAATATGATACGAATATTATCAAAATGATATGAATATTTTGAAAATTAAATGAAATTGATGTGAATATTATAAAATATATATGATAATTATTAAATTAATACGAATATTGTCATATTGATATAAATATTATAAAAATGTTGTTTTAATATTTTTCATATCACATTTAGGAGAAAATTTATCGATTGATACGGTTGCTTTTCCTTTTGAAAGAAATAATATCAATTTTATATAAACAAGAGATATGTATTTTATCAAAATGACATGTATAAATATCAATTTAACGTTTTTTGCATCAAATTGATACGAATAATATATAATTGATATGAGCATTATCAAAATAACATGCATAATATCAATTTTACATTAACTCACATCAAACTGATATTATCAATATGACATGATTTAATATCAATTTTACGTTTTTTTATATCAAATTGAAATGAATATCATCAAATTGATGTGAATGTTATCCAAATGACACGCATTAATATCAATTTTATATTTTTCCATATAGAATCGATATGAATATTAACAAATTTATGTGCATTCATATCAACTTTAATTTTTCTCAGAAATATTCATATGAATTTACCGAATGCAAGTACAGCATGAAAAAGCTTGCACGTTCACAGTTTTTTGTCGGTCGTTCAAGTGTAAAGGTCATAAAAAGTGATGAAAGTGAAAAACTAAGCGAAAAATTATAAAAAAAATATTTAAAACTTAGTGAACGAATAAGTTCCAACTCAATAAAAACATAAAAGTAGTAATAAAATAAAAACAAAAGAAAGTGGAAAAATTAAATAAAAACAGTGTAAAATGGAAAATAACTACACGTGCGTGTTTTCCGATGAAATGCTTGAATTGGTCACGGAAGATCAATGCTTAGAGTACCAGCAACCTGAAGAAGAATCTGCAGGAGTTCCGGCGGAGGGACAGCTTGAAGCTCCCGATTTGCTGCATCAGCTTCTTCAGTCTTTTAAACTGGAGAAGCTGAATTTTCAGGTAAGATCTGTGCATGTTTAAGCATGTACGTTTATTTGATTAATTTAATTTCAATGTATTTGATAAAATTAATTTTAAAGAAAAAATCCAAGGATTGATGTGAATGCATATAATTTTGATAATATTCATATCAAGTTAATGTGGAAAAATGAAAATTGATATTAATACGTCATTTCGATAATTTTTCATAATAATTTGATGTGAGTTAATGTAAAATGGATATTAATGCATATCATTTCGAATAAATTCGTATAAATTGGAAAATAGAAAAACGTAAATATGATGTTAATGCATGTCATTTTGATAGTATTCATATCATTTTGATTGATATCAATTGATATTAAAAGAGTAAACGATTGTAAAATTGATTTTTATACATGTTATTTTGATAACATTCATATCAATTTGATGAAGAAAAACGTAAGATTGATAAAAACCATTAAAAAAAACCATTAATAATTTCGTTCATTCATTTCATATACCATAGTTGTATTTAGAAGCAATGACGAAATGAAGACGTTCGATCAAATACTTTGAAATCGTTGAAATTTTTATTTTAATAATCACATTAATCATCATACTCTTAATATGTGGTGTATAAGTTTTATAGGACTCTTCTTATAAATATTTTGCATTTTCAAATTCAATATATCTCTTTTAAAATAAATTCATAAAAAATCCTTAAATAATTGATCAAGTTTGCTGTAAGGCTCGGTAGTCTGCATTAGTTTTTTGAAGTTTGCGGTCTAATGGTTTCTGTACGCTCGGCAAAGTTCCAACATGCTACTTATGTAACCACCGCTTATAACTTCAATCAAAACAAGGTTACGTGTAACTGGCAGACATACGGTAGCGGATAACTTATCAATTGAAGGAACAAAATAGTTAAAAGCCCTATTTGTATTTAAACGACTATATCTTTTAAAAGAGGCGTATTTAAAAGCTTCTCACACCTTAGACGGAAGTCCTTAGATATAAATTAATAAATCCTCAACGATTTCAAAGTATTAAATTATTGTATTTTTATTATCTTATACAGTATAAACTATTATGAGAAGAGTTAATTAATTTTAATTAATTTATTATTTTTTGTTAGATTCCAAAGATGCCCTATGCGCGATGCTTATAACTGCAGTTTTGAAGCCAACTGCACGTTATGTAACGAAACTTAAACTGCTCTAACAAGAAATAAATTGTTTTAATAATTTATGTGCTTATGCCTTTTTTAAAGTTAATAACAGTATTTAATATTTCTTAACAATAAAAAATAATATTTAATAAATACTATAGTCTCTTTTCTTTTTTAGTTTCGGTTGGATTGGTTGGAAGTCTGATATCATATAATTGTAACGTTTTGTTGTATGATGTTGATATGAATCATATAAAATTATTATAAATTCTTTAAACATTCAACGTTTTTCATTTCAAATTGATGTGGACATTATCAAAATGATATTGATATCATGTAAATTTGATATGAACTGCATCGAACTGATAATATATTTTATCAATATGGATGCACAATACCAAAATTGATATAATATCTTGTCAATTTAATATTCCTCATATCAAAACTACATTAATCTCATATCAATTCTACATTTTATTCAGTTCAATATGATATGAAAAATATCAAAATAACATTTGTATCGTTTTAATTTAACGTTTTGTCGTATCATTTTGATATGAACCACATCAAAATTTAATATTTTCTTTAAAAATATAACGTTTTTCATATCAATATGATGTGAATAATATCAAGATGATATTTATATCATGTAAATTTGATATTTATCACTTCAGAATTGATAAAATATTATATCAAATTGATATGTGCCACATCAGATTTGCTATTATATTGTATCAATATGATATGTGCAATATCAAAATTGATATTATATTATATCAATTTGATATCTTTCGCATCAAAACACCATTAAGCTCATATCAATTCTACGTTTTTTCATTTCAATATTATATGAAAAATATAGAATTAACATTTATATCGTATTAATTTAACGTTTTCTCATATTATTTTGATATTTACAATATCAAAATATTATAAATTTATTAAAAGTTTAACGTTTTTGTTATCAATATTATGTGGACAATACCAAAATGATAAATAAATCATGTAAATTTGATATGTACCACATCAGAAAAACATTAATATAATATCAATTCTACGTTTTTCACGTTGAAAGTTATAGACACATCAAAAGTGATAGTGCCTTAGTATCAAAATTGAAAGTTTTCACTATCGGACGAGAAATGTAAACCAAAAACGTTAATTTTACGGTGGTTTTTAGTAATTTTTTGGTTCAGTGCATGTGTACCGATGTTTCATCCAATTATTTGATGTCCTTTTTCTTATCCTGTGTTTACGGACAACATCCAGACTGACGGACGGACATACAGACGGACGGACGGACGAATGTTGCAAATATTTGCAGAAGTATTTTTATATTTGGGAAAATGGATGAATCACATAATTTGAGGGCATCAACAGCATTTGATAGAACTTCAACCTCAATTTTTTTCCATTAGGTTTTTGATTTTCTTTAGGTTCAAGGTATTTTTTTTTAACCATTGAGAACTATCGCCTATTTCACTTACGTCAGTACTATCGTTGGGTTTAATCCACCCATACTCAGTTGGTATCTGTGTTTTTCATATGTCAAATGAAACTATAAAAATAATCAATTTATTTTTAAGAATGAATACCCAACTACCGAAAAACAAGAATATTTTATATGTAATTCATTTTATTTTTTTTATATAATCGTTTACTTAGGAACATAGCAATTAGAGAAAAAAATAAAAAATGCATTCTGAAAAATCAAACCTTAGTTTAAACGAGTAAATAATGCTTCTTAACATCAATAAACATTCAAATGAGGATAACAGTATAATTTAGTGATGACTTTCATGAAAAATCAGCCTTATGGGTGGATTCCACCCAGACGATAGTCCTCGAGGGTTAAATTTGGTTGTGACATACCAAATGCGTTCCTTTTTATTATTTTATATTTATTTTCATGCGTGAAGATCTAGGCAAGTTTACTCAAGTCACAAGCCATAATTCTTTAAGAGCCCATTAAAGTTTTTTTGGCGACCAAAAATAAATTTTGTTTTTGTAAATTTTTTCGAATGCATAACATTGTAAAAATATTTTCAGAAAGTTTTAAATCAATTGAATAAAAATTTTTTATGTTAAAAGCACAAACGTTCGAAGAGAAGCCAATAAATGTACAACTTCTTAAACTTTAAACTCGTTTTTCTCGAAAAGTGCTATTTGAAACCGGTGGACAGTATTACTCGAAAATTATTCCAAGGATCGCTACAAAATTTTTTCACTTATAAAGTAAATACCATTGCTTTCCTTTAATCTTTCGATTTTTATTTTAAATAAATAGTTTTTATTTTACATCCTAAAATAAATGCATATGTTAGTCCAATCATATCGGTATTTGAACCACCATCCACCAAAAATCAGTATTTTTCTAAAATATTCGATTAAAAGCTCAAAAAATTTCAGGGGAACAAAATTATTTTATTTTCATCCAGCTCCAAAAAATCGTGTCCACCGCGCATTTCAAGTGCTTTTCTATAAAACAGATTCTTAGTATATTATTTTATATTTTTTAATTAAAGAATTAAAAAAATGTTCTTTAATCATTGCATAATTAATAAAGAAAACCAAATATTGCCTACAATAAACAGTCGCTTTACAATAAAGCTTTTAATGTAGGGTTTATTTGCGTTCAAAAAACTTAAATGGGCCCTAAAAAGGCCCTGCACTGGAGTTTCTATTAAGCACACGTACGCTTTTGGGATAATACACATACAAAAAAATGTGAAGCATCAAGCATGTTGTATGCATGCCTTCTATTGTTATGGGCTAAAAACTTGAAAGCTCTTCCACACATTTTCTACGTATTTTCGTGTTATTTAGTTTAGATTGCTTATTTAATAGCTATTGGCATTAAATGTTTGAATTTATTTATCGAATTTTGGAAAATTATTGCTGTGACTGAATAGCGGGAGAGAAATGGGAAACGGTTTTTAGAGGGTGGCTGATATGGGCTTTAGGGCTTATTTTAATTGGAGCGAGCGAAGCTCCCATGCAACAAGTTGTTTGAGGACTTTCAGAAACAAAAAACTCTCGAATGGATTGACCTTTATTAACATTTATTACTCTGAACTGTTCTACGCTT
Source organism: Tetanocera ferruginea (assembly GCA_958299015.1). Lineage (NCBI taxonomy): Eukaryota > Metazoa > Arthropoda > Insecta > Diptera > Sciomyzidae > Tetanocera > Tetanocera ferruginea. Next base: position 52,261,637 of record OY282641.1, on the reverse strand, counting down.
CCTAACTAAGGTTATTCATTTAAAGAATTTTCAAATTCCAGCTAGTTCAAAAGTTAATTGAAAATAATATTTTAATGAGTTTTGTTGTTGATATTCGCTGAAATAGTTTTCTACTGACATGCTTGTGTATGTATCTTACTAACTTACTTAGGTGGCCATGACAACCCGTTGTCGGTTTACGGCCGACTTCATCAGCTCTCGCCAGGCGCCTCTGCTTCGCGCGCTCCGTCTCCAATCTCTTTCACCAAGCGCGGTAAGGGCTTTCTCGGCCTGGTCAATCCATCGGAGGTATAGTCTTCCTCTTCGTCGTCGACCCTCAATTTTCGCCTCAAACATCTTTATTGCTGGAGCTTCTTCATTCATACGATAACATGACCCAGCCAACGTAGTCGCTGAATTGGTATTCGCTGGACTTAGTCAATGTCGTCGTAGAGCTCATACAGTTTGTGGTTCATTCGAATGCGATAGTCGTCGCCAACTCGAACAGGACCAAAGATTTTACGAAGAACTTTCCACACATGCCTCAGAGCCATATAGAAGCACAGGTATGATGAGCGTCTTGTAGAGTCTTAGTTTTGTCGATCTGAGATGGCTCTTGCTTACTTATCAATTTATATTTTACTAGCTGGTACCCGGCACGTAGCTGCCGTCCTTGTCCAATGGCAGTCCAGTTTGCCAATAGAATGCCATCAGAAAATAGTAACTCGGCTCTGAGTTTCAATAGTCTGTGACCATTATTTCCAGAGCTATAATATATAAAAAAATTGTCTTTTATAATTGGAGCCACACACCTGGTTCAATACCCGTTTAAGTATGCAATTACTTCCTAGTAGTAGGATAAAAAGTTACTCCAAACCAGTGTTGCCAGAGAACCGAACTGAAATTTACCACTATTTGGGATAAAATTACCACTTTCTGAGAAAATGTACCTTTTTTTAAAAAAAAAATACAAAATTTGAAATGATTAACAGTCGTTTTAACTCACTTCACTACTTCCACGATAAAACATTTCTTTGCTAGCCGTGAACAATTCGTTTCTTTCTTTTGCCAACAATTCACGATGTGTAAGGGACTTCCTTTATCCACTATTCCAATAACTTTTTTGGTAGGAACTGGTCATAGCTTTCTTTAACCGATATTCTTTTAAGCAATATTCAATTTAATTTCAAAACATTTGATATCGTCTTATGTCTTGGTGTGTTTCAACAATTTCCTTAGTTTTAAGTTAAAATTTGTTATTTTTAGGTACAAAAGGGGACTCCCAATAATAAAGGACTGCTTGTGAGTACGTTGAGAGAGGTAACAAAAGTGCAAAAACTTAAAATATTTGGAAATCTAAAAAACATTTTATATTGCAAAAATTTACCACTTTTAGTCAAAAATTACCTTTTTTACCTCTGCCCAAAAAATGAGTCAAAAATTACCTCATATAGGGAAATTTACCTCAATCTGGCAACAGTGCTCCAAACCAAGTTTCTTTATTCTATGACTATTATTTCCAAAGGATTCAATTAAAACAAGTAAAGAAAATCTAAAGTCGGTCTAGGCCGACTATGAAATACCCTATAAAATACTCTAAATATTGTAAATGGGCGTCTCCAAGGGTGGATGAAGCCTATATTTTATATGCATTTAAATGTTGATGAAAAATTTACACATACCAAGTTTTATTCCTGTAGCTCACAGTTAATGCCTTTATTGTGCTTTCCCTATGGGAGGTGGGCGTGTTCATGGACGGATTACTTCCAATTTTTGAACACAGCTTAGTTTTGGTATAAAATACATGCATACCAAATTTAATTTCTCTATGACAAACATAACCTTATTTAATGAGTTTAAAACTTCAATCCATAGGCGGATGACGTCCATTTTTCAAAACCATCTTTGTCTTGTCATAAAAAACATACGTGCCAAATTTTAGCTCTGTAGGTTAAACAGAGGCTTATTTATTGCGTTTTCAATTTTTGGGTTGTATGGGAGGTGCGCGTGTCCGTGAGCGGATAACATGACCCAGCCAACGTAGTCGCTGAATTGGTATTCGCTGGACTTAGTCAATGTCGTCGTAGAGCTCATACAGTTTGTGGTTCATTCGAATGCGATAGTCGTCGCCAACTCGAACAGGACCAAAGATTTTACGAAGAACTTTCCACACATGCCTCAGAGCCATATAGAAGCACAGGTATGATGAGCGTCTTGTAGAGTCTTAGTTTTGTCGATCTGAGATGGCTCTTGCTTACTTATCAATTTATATTTTACTAGCTGGTACCCGGCACGTAGCTGCCGTCCTTGTCCAATGGCAGTCCAGTTTGCCAATAGAATGCCATCAGAAAATAGTAACTCGGCTCTGAGTTTCAATAGTCTGTGACCATTATTTCCAGAGCTATAATATATAAAAAAATTGTCTTTTATAATTGGAGCCACACACCTGGTTCAATACCCGTTTAAGTATGCAATTACTTCCTAGTAGTAGGATAAAAAGTTACTCCAAACCAGTGTTGCCAGAGAACCGAACTGAAATTTACCACTATTTGGGATAAAATTACCACTTTCTGAGAAAATGTACCTTTTTTTAAAAAAAAAATACAAAATTTGAAATGATTAACAGTCGTTTTAACTCACTTCACTACTTCCACGATAAAACATTTCTTTGCTAGCCGTGAACAATTCGTTTCTTTCTTTTGCCAACAATTCACGATGTGTAAGGGACTTCCTTTATCCACTATTCCAATAACTTTTTTGGTAGGAACTGGTCATAGCTTTCTTTAACCGATATTCTTTTAAGCAATATTCAATTTAATTTCAAAACATTTGATATCGTCTTATGTCTTGGTGTGTTTCAACAATTTCCTTAGTTTTAAGTTAAAATTTGTTATTTTTAGGTACAAAAGGGGACTCCCAATAATAAAGGACTGCTTGTGAGTACGTTGAGAGAGGTAACAAAAGTGCAAAAACTTAAAATATTTGGAAATCTAAAAAACATTTTATATTGCAAAAATTTACCACTTTTAGTCAAAAATTACCTTTTTTACCTCTGCCCAAAAAATGAGTCAAAAATTACCTCATATAGGGAAATTTACCTCAATCTGGCAACAGTGCTCCAAACCAAGTTTCTTTATTCTATGACTATTATTTCCAAAGGATTCAATTAAAACAAGTAAAGAAAATCTAAAGTCGGTCTAGGCCGACTATGAAATACCCTATAAAATACTCTAAATATTGTAAATGGGCGTCTCCAAGGGTGGATGAAGCCTATATTTTATATGCATTTAAATGTTGATGAAAAATTTACACATACCAAGTTTTATTCCTGTAGCTCACAGTTAATGCCTTTATTGTGCTTTCCCTATGGGAGGTGGGCGTGTTCATGGACGGATTACTTCCAATTTTTGAACACACCTTAGTTTTGGTATAAAATACATGCATACCAAATTTAATTTCTCTATGACAAACATAACCTTATTTAATGAGTTTAAAACTTCAATCCATAGGCGGATGACGTCCATTTTTCAAAACCATCTTTGTCTTGTCATAAAAAACATACGTGCCAAATTTTAGCTCTGTAGGTTAAACAGAGGCTTATTTATTGCGTTTTCAATTTTTGGGTTGTATGGGAGGTGCGCGTGTCCGTGAGCGGATGACGTCCATTTTTCGAAAAAATCTTTGTGTTTGTATAAAACACATACATATCAAATTTTATTGTTGTAGGCTAATTATGAGGTGAGTTATGCAGTTTTCAATTTTCGCGATGTATGGGAGGTAGGCGTGTCCGTGGGCGGATAATGTCCACTTTTCAGAACCATCTTTGTTTTGTTACAAAAAACATATGTGCCAAATTGTAGCTCTGTAGGTTAAACAGAGGCTTATTTATTGCGTTTTCAATTTTTGGGTTGTATGGGAGGTGGGCGTGTCCGTAAGCGGATGACGTCCATTTTTCGAAGACATTTTTGTGTTGATATAAAACACATACATTCCAAATTTTATTGTTGTAGGCTTTTTATGAGCTGAGTTATGCAGTTTTACATTTTTGCGTTGTATGGGAGGTAGGCGTGTCCGTGGGCGGATTCCAAAAATATTCAATAGTGCAGATCCTTGGGTGCATGTGACCATGTGTACCAAGTTTCATCCAATTATCTCAACTCCTTCTTCTTATCCTGTACGGACAACACACAGACATAGACGGACGGACGGACATGGATAGCTCGACTCACGTGGTGACGCTGATCAAGAATATATATACATTTCTATACCGGACTCGCTTCGTTCTATGCGTTACAAACGTTTGCACAAAGTTAATATACCCTGACCTTTCAGGTTTAGGGTATAAAAATGTGTCTTATAAGGGAGGATCCACCAGAGAACTACATGAGACCATTCGTCATTTTTTGCCACTCGAATAACAATCGTCGTCAGCAGCGTTGCCGCTTTGGTTAAATTCAACCAAATTTGGTAGTTTTTTTCTTCAAATCTGCTTTTGGTTATTTGGTAGATTTTTTTTTCAATTTGGATGATTTTGGTAGATTTTTCAATTTTCTAGTTTATACAAATTTTTAGCTAAATAAAACTCAAAGAAAATAAAAAAAGACGTGATAGAAGCACTTGTTAAGAATGGATAAACTTAGGAATATGCCAAAAGTATTGAAAAGTAAAATATTGAAATCTTTTTTATGTATATATTCTTTGGTGTTATTTTGTTTTATATGTTTTCGTGTGGTCAGATAATTTTCAATTTATGTATGAACTTTAATTTATCATTAAAAAAGGTCATTATTGTTTCATATTGTTGAATTGATATATATTGTAACTTTATAAATTTATGGGCCAAGGTCACGTGTGAGGTCATTATATATAAAAGTTCACTTTTTGAGATATGAGCAAGTTAAATGTTTTTCAAAAAGTGTGCAACTATAGCATAAAAATACCAAAAATATTTATTTTTTAAATCGCTTTTTAATAGCTTTCTAACGATACTTCATTTACAGAACTAAGGTAACAGATGATAGAGATATGATTTATTGGAAATGACTCTATTTTCAAGATTTTTACTCTTATTAAAAATTGGTATCTCCATTACTTTTGAAAAAATGGCGAAAAAAAAACAAATAACTTACATTCTTATAAGTGGAAAAAGTACCCTAGACAAAATTTCAAGCCAATCGAAGAGCATGAAGCCAATCACGACTTATATTGGGCGTGGAATGCCCGTATTGGGTAAATATTGGGATTTTATTTAATTTTTAAAATGGGATTATAATAAAAAATGTGACTTTTAATTTACATGTTTAAAATACAATAGAAAATAAATATAAATGTAAGCATAACAACATTTTTACAGTATTCCTAAAAGAGTTTTAAAGCTTATATTGATTTGGTAGTTTTGTATCCATTTTGGTTGTTTTTTTCAATGTGATTGGTAGCAAAATATTTTTTTCGGTGGCAACCCTGGTCGTCAGCCACAATCGCACAAACAAAAAAAATGCATGCGTACGACTCGAGTTCGTAAACAACGATTGCTGCTTAGCACAGTGTGTGTCGACTTCGAATCGATACAAAGGCAACATCCAGACAATGCTGACATTCGAATGATTCGCTGGAAGCTCGAGTGTTTGCTGCTGGACTCAAGCTCGAGTTGAATTTTATTTTTGTTTTTTTTCCTGGCGTTTTGTTGTGCGCAGTGCTTTAATGCTTTCAACAACAATTACAACAAAAAGCCAGCACCAACAACAAATCGTTGCATATGTGGCAGTAAGAAAGTACTAACAACAAAAAATATACAAAAACCACACAACGCCAGCAACTGTGCAAAAGCTAAAATTATGTGTTTGTATTCTAACAATAAAAAGTTCAGAAACAACAACACGCATGTTGGCTCGACAAGTTTAATTTATTGAACACACAAAAAAAAAGAACAAGCATCGATCGACAGTGCGCAATTACAACAATAAAACAATAAGAAGTAAGAGTGAAGCTGAATACTGAATTCGGCGAATTACAACAATCATGAAAATATCGAAGTTGTTGTAAAAGAGTGAGCGCTGCTGCAGACTGCAGTTTACATTTTTTTCTTTGCTGCGAATAAACATAAGAGCATGAATATTCGTTGCTTTTGGCGAATGTTGCGAATGTCTGGCTTCGTCGGATATTCATGTTTCGCAGGCATTCGTATTTGTCATCGCTCGTACTCTACGGTATTCGTACCACAGCGATTGGTGCATGTCTTTGCGCAGTAATTTTAATGCAAAAGGCAAATTCGTAGCTCGTATTTTGACGACACATTCAAAACGCCATTTGAATGCACTCAAGTTGTTCTCTGGGAGCCACATCCTTTGAACACTGCCCGATCTATTTGTCCAGTAGGAGGACACCAAATAGTAACTCCATTCTGAGTTAAAATGTGCTGTGATTTTTAATTCTATAGCTATTCTGTATGGAAAAGTTTAGTTGTATGGGTGAAGCCCCGCCCCGGTTTTCACTTTTCCAGACCTGGTCAATCAGTTAGTTTTTACTGAGTTTCATTGTTATACGACATTTAGTTCCAAATTTATGCCATATCAAAAAATTTATATTTATGGGCGGTACCAAGCCCCCTCTCCGAAGATTGCTCAAATTTGACTTGTGAAGGTCATGAATCAATAGTAAGTCCGTACCGAGTTTTATTCATGTGTGATTTAAAGACCAAAAGTAAAAAAAGAAAGTAAAACCAAAAAATTGTGTTCTCAAAAAAGTGCCACGCCCCTCACGGCTAGGAGGGTGAAAAATACTTTACGACCTATTCTCATACCTACCAAATGTACGAAAAAAATTTCATTAAAATTGGTCCAGCCGTTTCGGAGCAGTTCAAACACTAACACCGTGACACGAGATTTTTATATATTAGATGATAAGGTCCAATCAGTGTTTTGGTATGCGGCTTCAATCTTTCACACAATACGCTCGAAAGAACCTTGTATGCGATGAAAATAAGACTGATACCTCGGTAGTTGGCGCAGATTGTCGGGTCTCCTTTCTTAAGTATAGGACAAAGCACACTAAGATTTCAATCGTTGGGCATGCTTTCCTCTAGCCATATTTTGCTGATAAGTTGATGCATGGACCTTATCAATTCACCGCCGCCGGTTTTAAACAATTAAGCAGTCAGGCCGTCAGCACCTGCGGCTTTGTTGTTTTTGAGTCGCTGGGTATTCATTTCAGAAATTTCAGATAGGATTTAGGCTTAGCAATGATGGGAGTCAATCAATAGCGGCTATTTCTTTCAGAATAAATATCGTTTTATTGATCTTTAACTATATCATAAAAGTTTGCTGTACTATAACATCCACTAAAGTAAAATGTACCCCTAAGTTTAAAGTAACCTTTAATTTTTAAAAACAATCTTGTGGATGAAACTTTCCCTTAAACACTTTTTTTTTTTTTGGCACAAACAAGGACCAAATTGAAATAAGAAAGCTTCAGTCAATAACTTTAGCCCTTTTTTATAGACCCTTCCAAAACTAGAAAACATAATGTTTAACATAAGAACTTTTTGCATATGTTTTTTTTTATGCATATGCATTTCATGCAAATATGCCAAAAAATTTAAAATATACAGTAATCCCCGCTTAATTGCACAAGCAAAAATGTTCACACGTTTGTTCAAATAAACGGGAAATTCAATTAACGAAATCCCGCTTAATTGAACAATTGCTCAATAAAAAAAAACCCGTTTAACTGCACTTTTCGTTCAATTATGCAAAACCACTTTTTTGGAAAGAAAACCAAAAGTATAAGAAGAAAATATACGTAGTTTATATGTTTTCCCAAATCTTTACTTAAATAATTTTAAACTTAAAATTTTCCAAGAAGTTCGTTATTGTTGTTTGTTATTTGTCGTGCCTAAATGAATTTTCGGTGAGAAAATGTTGTTGAAAAAGTTCAACTGCTCCCAGCAGTTCTTTCGGTGGATGGGTTTATTTAAGACTTCCTCCTTCTCCGTATCAGTCTCATCCGAGATGAATCTGTAAGAACGCTCTCTGCGATATCCAAGTTGGTTAATTATCCATAGTGTTGTTTGTCGATGTCACAATCAATGAAGTCCCGTTAAAGGCTAAAGTCGAAACACTTGTCGGCACAAATATGTATTGCCAAAAACAGCTGTTTAAATTATTACCAGTTAAAGTTTCGTTAAACATTATTAAAATGATGTAATTTTTTGGGGGACAACTAAGCGGGATTTTTTATATTGATTTAACTAAAAGATCCAAATTTTTGTTGTGCATATAACCGGGAAATTCAATAAAGCGGGAATTAATAAAACGGGAATTACACTATACATTTCATATGGAAGCGTAAGATTGACACATTTTTCGGTCAATTAAGCAGGGAAATCAATTAAGTGCGATGCAATTAAACGGGGATTACTGTACACATAATTTCGGAATCTATTATCAATGAAACGAACTTTGGTGTCATCAGAATTTAGAATTTATCTTAATCCTTCAAAAATATGCATATATGCGAAAAATCCAAAGTCTAGTAATAATAATAATAATAATAACAAAAAAATTAAAAAAATGGTCTGACTGAGGATCGAACCAGACATCTCTTGATTCATCAAATAAAATCGACAACCTCTTAACCAAATGAACCACGGTATAAATTTTTTTATGTGTGCTAATTGTTGTTGAGCAAATTTAAAAACTAAACCGTTTGGAGTTTAAAGTTTTAATTTTAAATTTTAGTTTTTTAACTTTAGTATTTTATGTGTTTTTAATTTTAACACAATTTCAGTGTCGACATATATACAGTACAGAATTGACTAAAATTTAGTCCAAGATTTTTTAACCGTGTAGATATGATTAATTTAGACTCCCGCATAATAATACATGCTTTAAATTAGCTAAACCTTGACGTATTGAACATATGAACAATGTTCATTGAACATATTTCTTAACTCTGCTTTCTTAATTTTTCTTAATTCTGCTTTGCTGATATCTTCCATTTAATTAACTTTACTCTTTGTGGAAACATCGAATAAAAATAAAAACCTTTATAAACAACAAAATGTTAAACCACTTTCTTGAGAATTACACAGTGTGACGAAAAACAAAAAATTTTGATTACAAGAACCATTTGTTGAAATTTTCAAAGATGAACTTTTTGCGAGTTAAACGCACCTAGTGTGACCTCTCAATGTCGTCACAATTTTTTTTTATTGATTTTTAAAAATTATGTCTTCGAATTTGGTTGCTCCGACGTTCGATTTCGTTTTGTAGTTATTTGCTTTATCGGAAATGGAAAACAGAATCCACTATTACTCAATAGAATTTATCGTAGAATAAGACTGTGCTAAAAGAATTACGAAAAAAAGCCAAATGAAGCGTGGAGCAAAGCCAGTTTTTATAGGTTTTGAAAATTTCTCAAAAAAATATGTGTCTCTTTTAATATTATTTAAATAATCTGCCATGAAAGACATTTGTTTTTTCACAATACTAACTTGCAATATAAAAGACCTTTCCATTGAATCCAATAACATAGACATCGGTTCAGAATTCGCTAAATGACAGCAATTTTAACGTTTCTTTTTTCATCATAAAACACAGATTCCCCTTTAAATCTGCTACCAAACAAAGTGATCACATTTATTCAAACATTAACCGGTTTTGGTCATCTTATTGTCGTAGGAGAGACAATATGTAGAAAAATAGAATTTTGGAAAATAAAAAAGTTACTTTCGCACGATTTTTAGTTTTTAATTTTTGTGGACAGTGCACAGTGGAACTGTATGACTAAAAAAAAAAAAAATTAAAAATATTGGTATGCATTTGAAATTCTGCATTTAATATTAATTTCTTTCGTACGAGATAAAGATGACCAAAATCGGTTAATGTGCGACTAAATGGGATCACTTTGTTTGGTAGCAGATTTATTTATATGGAAATCAGTGTTTTATGATGAGAAAAAAACAACGTTCAAATTGCTGCCTTTTAGCGAATTCTGAACCGATGTCTATGTTATTGGATTCAATGGAAAGGTCCATGGAAATGTCCTTCATGGCATATTATTTAAATAAAATTAAAAGAGACACATATTTTTTTGAGAAATTTTCAAAAACTACAAGATATGGCTTTGCTCCACGCTTCGGTTAGCTTTTTTTTTCGTAATTTCTTTCGAAGTCTTATTCTACGATAAATTCTATTGAATAAAAGTAGATTCTGTTTTCAATTTCCGATAAAGCAAATAACTCCAAAACGTCATTGAACGTCGGAGCAACCAAATTCGAAGACATAATTTTTGAAAATCAATTAAAAAAATTGTGACGACATTGAAAGGTCACACTAGGTGCGTTGAACTCAGGGTTTAAATTGCTGCGCAACAAATAGCAACAGCACCAGAAATTGTACTTTGGCTGTACAGTAAAAGTACAAGCGATCGGCAGCTACAGCAACAGTATATTCTCAGCAGCATTTCGATACATAGCGCGACTGCTAGATTTTACGCAGCAGGACTGCAGCAGCCGACTATCGACTTCGACAGCAGCAGCTGCATATCGACTACGACAGCTCATTCATGAACTGTGCCCAGAGATAAAGAGATGGGAGACTTCGAGTTTAATGAAAATAAAAAAATTTTCGCGCGTCAAGTATGCTTTCCCAAAAATTTTTTATGCACTCACGCATTGTGTATGTGAATTCACCTCATAATTGTCAAGTTCTGTACGGATTCAGTCACCAGGGTTACATTGCAGGAAAACATTGAAATAGTATTAAAAAAGAGTTGCCTTAATATTATGATTGAATTTCTTTATTCACTCTGGAAGAAAAACAAGGGCACGATTACGATTTCCGGGGCGCTGCGATTTGAAAGTGTTTTTTGGTAGAGAACAAAAAAAAGCATGATTCGTCGAACGAAAAATCGATAACTCTATAAGTTATCTTTTTTTATGTTTTTTGTTAAAAGATCTGTACAAAAAAATCTATATTTTGACGTTACTCAATGGATCTTTAAGATTGATAAATCATTTGTAAGGTCCTTAAATAAACTTTCAAATATTTTTATTTTATATATCATTGCTGCAATATTTTTAGTTTTATAAGCGAATTTATTCCAAAGTTGAATTTTTTAGCAAAAAGAACCGTTATTTTCTAAAAAATTCACGTTATGAAGTTTCTAAAAATAAATTTTTTGAAACGCTTACAGCTGCACCCTTTGCCTGATATATAAAAATATGTATCTGTTTTTAATTTCACACTTTATTACGTAACATTGAAATTTTCCAATTTTTTTGTTTGTTAAAAAATCTGTTCAAAAAACTTTCTTTATCTTTGCCAATATCCAATGGATCTTAAATTTATCATTAATGCATTTTGTTGGCGAATGGTCATTTAAATCCCAATTGACTGTGACAACATTTGCATTCGTAAATGGCTTAAATAGATATCAATTATTCAATTTAATTAAATGGAAACCAATGTCCGAAACTGATCGACTAAAAAATTACAAATTTTTTTCACTGGCTCAAAAATCGCATTAATTCATATAAATATTATAGCTACAATGTTGCCTTAAAAACAATTGTTTATTGTAATGGCGATATTTGAAAATATGTAGTAAGAAAGCAAAACATCTTAGGTAAATATAAGTGAAATAAACAACTTTCCACATAAACAACTCTGTTTCTCATACAATAATATTTAAAATAAAATAATATTAATTTAAAATAGATTAAATAAATAATAAAAGAATAAAAATATTAAAAAACGCAATTTCCACACCACCTCTGAGGTATGCGTTCTAGCGCGTTACCGATTTTTTTTGGTGTTCGGTTCCCCTATAGGCCTATATCACCATTATATCATATACTAAATTTATGTATATAAATATATAAAAATGTTATTATGTTTTATCTGAAAAGAAAAATAACAAAAAAAGATATCCTGAAAAGAGAAGAAACTAGTTAGCTATATCTTCGACTTGGCCGAAGTAAAAATACCCCCACGGCCGATTCTTAAGGTTGGAAGAATCTTAAATTGGAGAGCTTTATGGCCTTTTTATAAAGTCTTAAATTTTGGGGTTGTATGGGAGGTGGGCGTGTTAGATTGTGTATGACGTCCATTTTTCTAGCATACCTCAGTTTCGACATAGAATTATAGATTTATAGATTTTTCAATTTTGGGGTTGTATGGGAGGTGGGCGTGTTAATGTGTGGATGACGCCCATTTTTATAACACACCTCAGTTTTGACATTAAATACACAAATACCGAGTTTCCATTTTGTAACTTTAATATTAGCCTCTTTATAGATTTTTCAATTTTGGGGTTGTATGGGAGGTGGGCGTGTTAGTGGGTGGATGACGCCCATTTTTCTAACATACCTCATTTTTGACATTGAAAACACAAATACCGAGTTTCCGTCTTGTAACTTTAATATTAGCCTCTTTATAGATATTTCAATTTTGGGGTTGTATGGGAGGTGGGCGTGTTAGTGGGTGGATAACGCCCATTTTTCTATGGCATCTTAGTTTTGACATAGAATATACATATACCAAATTTCAGTATTGTAGCTTTAATATTAGCTTCTTTGCAGAGTTTTCAATTTTGGGGTTGTATGGGAGGTAGGCGTGGTTTTCATCCGATTTAGCCCATTCTCGAACTTGACCTTAGTTTTTTAAAAAAAAGCTTAAATATCGAATTTCATTACGATATCTTCAAAATTACGGCTGTAATCGTGTCGACAGACAGACGGACAGACGGACAGACGGACAGACGGACAGACGGACAGACGGACAGACAGACGGACATGGCTAAATCAACTCAGGTGGTAATGCTGATCAAGAATATATATACTTTTCCATACCTACCACGCCTCCTTTTGGGTGTTACACACGTCGTGACAAAATTAATATACCCCTTACGCAGTACGCGTGGGGGTATAAAAATATAACACGCATACACTTAAGTAGAAGGAGATCAATGGAATTCTAAATGAACTTAGCATCGATAAAATTTATTTCGGTCAAATAAAGACAAATTAATATTAAAACGATTCAGTGAGAGTAATTTTATATTTTTATGAGTCCAAAAACGTTAGAAAAAACCAATATCTTTTATAGAAAAAAAAAAAATATTGAAAGTTATTGAAAGAATTTAAATGTGTGTGACTCGCAAAATTTTATTTCTGAAGTTAGGTACAGCTGCTTCTCGATTGAAGAACTTGAGAAGAAAGTATATTCTGACTCTAATAAAAAAAGCTAACAGAATATTGCTGTCGCAATTGTCACAACAAAAAAATGGCTGTATATGTCGCATTTCCGTAAATAAAAATTGACTTAGCCCTATTCTGTGGCACGCGCCATCAAATAATTGACAAAAGGCATCATCTAATTTTTGTATGTATGACATAAAATCTTGCGGGGGTTTTATGAGCTTGAATTCTTCGCATTGCTTTTCCAAAGTGAACGGAAATTCATCAGAGATTATTTCATCTCCAAAGTATGGCTATGGAATAAGGCAATTGTGTTGCTTGTATAATTTTAAATATAACCAGCCACACACATAGGCAAACGCATTTTGCTTCAGAAATTTGGTTTCATTGATATCAATATCAATTTGCACATTTGGAATAAATAAATGCTCTGGTCGTGGTAAGCTTTGAAAATTTTGCCAAGATTGATCTCGGATCAGTCTGTCGTTACAAACATTTTCCAGAACATTATTTATTGGTAGTATTGGAATAACATTTAAATCAATTGAGGGCTCACAATTTCCTGCAACGACTAAATCAACAAATTCCAAGCCCCAACGTTTTTGAAATAGGCAAGTGAACATGTGTGGCGTTATTCTGGAGCTATTACCGCCACCCCTTCGAATATGACCGAAGAAATGCTCAAGTTCGTCTTGACACAGTCGTTTTGTTTTAATGGCAGGAAAACCCTCATTCCTTAAGAAATACCACAGTTGCCTTAAACTACTTATATTTATAAGCCAACCTCTTATAAATGAAAATCCTTTTTTTACATCAGTGCCGTGTGCGTCTCGAATTGTCATCGAATTAAGAAGACGTTTCGCTGTTTGAAGAAATTGTAACTGCTCCTGGGATTCGGTAAAAATCTTTTTCGAAGGGAAAATTACAGCTGCACTGCAGCTATTGAATATATTAAAAAGTTTGTCAAAAAAAAGAATATATTCTACCGTATTTGGAGTCGTTGGCGCTTTGGAAGCATCTATCAATCCAGAACTATATAAAGCGTTCATTCCGGAGGCAACAGTGTTACTCAAAACATTAGCAGCTAAACGTACATTCATTTTTTGGAAGCTGTTTGGCATGATGTGTGCGGCAGTAAGCTTATGTGCACATCTAATTGGTAATGTTGAGTCTACGTTGTAGAAGTGCACAATATCGTTCCAGCTAACTGGTGCATTATTGAAAGTAATAAAATTTTTTGAATTTTCTAGGCAATTACGGCTACTTTTAATTAAATCATGGAAAACAAAAACTCTCTTCTCGTTAACTGTAAAAAAGGGATGTTCCTCGGTTATCCCTGCAACTTTTGCAAAATTTACAAAATTTGTCCCTTGGTCACAAACGAAATGACATGGGTGCAAATTATTGCTTTGAAGTTGGGCTACAACTTCAAAAACGTATTTTTTAATTATTTCTCCTTTACAAGCGCCATGCAAAAAGAAATAAGCAAATGGTTGTTTCCAAGATATTCCGCCAATGCTTTGGACCATAAACTTCATGACGCTATTAGAAGTTCGTGAAGTACGGTTCTCGTTTCCGTAGTCTTCAAGTCCAATAATCATGTCTTTGAGCCTATCATACTGCAAATGAACTTTTAACGACATTTCGTCGCACGAAATTGAAACGAATCTCTGTTCTGCAGTGAAGCCACGGCTTCGAAGCTCTAAAGATCTAACACTACTAGACGAGCAGCCTGGAGATTTTGGCCAAGAACATACAAACTCTCGAAGAGTTCTTTCTTCGGGCCAATTCATGGGCTTCTTTAAATACCTATAAGTTAAAGGGAATAAAAAGTAAACACTCAACGCAATCGTTTTGAGATGGTCGTTATATCTACGGCCATTTGGATGGCGAAAACTATTCTTTAATGCGTTTTGAATACACATTTTAAATTGTGTGGGTAGATCTTTGCAAATTTGTTCAATTTGATGCTCATCACTTGTTGCACTAATGGCAACTTCGCGATTTCTTGAAATTTCGGTACGCAAAGCCTCATTTTCCATTTTAAGTTTTTTGTTTTCATTATCGAAAATTTTTAAGTCATTACTTTGAATTTCAATAACATGATAATTAATTTTTAATTTATTGTCTCTTATTTCAATTTCATTCTCTTTAATTTTTAATCTAGTATCTTTAATTTTTAATTCATTTTCTTTAAGTTTTAATTCATTTTCTGTGTACTTTAATTTTCTTTTCAAATTTTTAACTTCTTCTAATAAACTAATTTTTCTAGGCGTTTTGTCGCTTAAGGATAGATCAGTTTGAACCTGTCGGCCCACAACAGCCGTTAAAGAATTTAGATTGCATTCGACTGGCATTTCTTCGAGACAAAAAGGTTTTGAACTGCCGGTCGATTTTCTTCAATAATTGAAAAGGGTTCAACTGAATTTAAAAATAATGGAAGAAGAGGCTTACGAAGGGTAGATGACCTAGCTAGTGAAGGTGGTGTTGGTTTCACAACTGTGGAAGTAAATTGAGGAATGAAATTTGCATCTCTCTCATTGATTTCAACACCAGAATCTCCTTCGAAAAGTGAAGGTAAATCTGTATTTAAATTAACACTAGCTAGTGAAAGTGAATTAGGTTTCACACTTGTGGAAGAAAAGTGAGGAATGACTTTTGTTTCCCTTTCATTTACTCCAGAATCTCCTTCTACTAAAAGTGAAGGTAAATCAATATTCAAATTAATATCTGGAACCGCATTCCACATAAGCCTGTTGTGCCCATGTATACAATGAGAAAAATGTCTATGACAAGCATAGAATATCTTTCTATCTGTGGGCTCATTTAAGCCCAGGAGCCTGAACCATTGCTTTCTTCTATTTGTAGAAAAAGAGAGAATATAAGAAGTACATTTTAGAAAAATTATGTTGCTAATGTAAATATAACTAATGCACAATACAAGCAATAAATAGTAATTATGTGAATTATGCTATTGTAATATAACTAATGCAGAATACAAGTAATAAATAGTAATTATGTGAATAGTGCTAATGTAAATATTACTAATGCACAAAACAAGTAATAAATAGTTATTATGTGAATATTACTTATGATAAATACCAAGAATACAATGTAATAAAACTAATGTAAGCAAATCAAATAATAATTAGTAATGAAATAATGCCAGTAATAAACTAATATATAATAGTATTAACAATCAATACCAAAAATGTAATGAATGATTATGTAAAAATGATATGAACACGACAAATTAAAAATAATATTAATGCCAAGGATGAATGTTAATGCTGCTACCTCTACAAGGCTCTATAAGCAGGATATGAAATCAAGCTATATTTAAACACTAGATTAATAAATCTCCAGTAAATGCAGATGAAAAATATAAAAAAATAAGCAATTAAAAAAAATATAAGTGAAAACAATACGAAATTATAACTGCAAAAAAATGCACACAAAATTACAGCATCCATTATTTAAGAAAAACACCTTCTGCAAGAAATATATTTAACAGTTTTATGTAACGCACCTTCATCGGAACGAAATTCTGTTCTCTTCAAGAATAACAAAAAATTCAATCAACCAGTCACAGCAACAAAAAGCAATCGTGACCCGCTCTTCAATGTCCGGTGTCAGTGCATTCAATGAATTACCATAACGAAACCTCTGTGTAATCTTCCAGTCATGCTTAATCTTCTCTTCGAAATCTTGTGTTTTATAATTTTTTTTCCAAAAACATTATAAAATAAAGATTGTTGATGTCAAGAAATGATAATATCTTTTTAAAAAAAAAAAAAAAAAAAAAAATATAAGTAATTTTGCCTAAGCAGCTTAGTTTTCTAAAATATTTTCAAGTATAAATACCGAATATATATCTCGAATATATTAATATATATGTAACTTTTTACAGTAAATTATATATGAAATATAATACACATAATAATATATACAATATCAAACAACAGAAATCAAAAATATAACCGCAAATAAACTTTTTTTTATAATATTATGTATTTATTAATATTTTCATATTATTTTTTTTTCATGATATTATTTTATTTTTTCAATTTGCAATATTTTTTCAATATTTTCAATTCTTAAAAAATAGCTCATTTATATATTAGAAATTTTTCTTTTCATATAAGTTCAGCATAACTAGAAAATTTAAGCATAAACGATATAAACAAAATTAAAAATTCTTTAATTAATATCATAATTTAATAATAATGCTGATAATAATTTTATAACAATGTGAGTATAGTAGAAAGAACTCTGATATATGCTCTAAGTCGAGAGTCCGTCTTTGTTCTAAGAGTGAAAACAAAAACTCTATCAATCTACTCTTATCACTCTGAACAAATAAACGAAAACGCCTATAATTGAGGCCTTAAGAAAAAACTGTACTATTTTTGCAACCGACAAAAATGTAACCGACATGACCAGTTTGCCGCCAATAATATTTTTTATTTTCTTTTTTAGAATTTATAAATAAAATTAAACAACTTATGGTATAATAATGTTAATTATTGTACCATGAAATAAATTTAATGTATTTTATACCAACATTTGCTTACCTTTCAGAACTTTCCTGCTTGTTTCCATTCGGAAACTTGAAGAGGGGTCCACCATCCGAACATCCTAAAGCGCACTGTCTCGCCATTATGGCAGTAATTAATATTGAATTCTAATAAAAACACTTGAAAAGCTATGTTAATAACTTAATGCACAGTTTATAAATCTTCAGAAAGTATATTAAAAAATCACAAATATATATCAACTTATCTCGCAGATGTTTTCCAAAGATTTGTTTATGTCAAATCGTGGTGAGTTTTTCTAAACACAGAAAAAGTGTTGCATTATAAAAATAAGTAGGGAAAAGAGCATTGCAGAAAACTCCTTTTTAATATACTATGTAGCTGTGTTCGATGACTGCTCTAGATTAAGATTTCTCACTCCAGATTGGCAAAAAGTGTTCGATGAGCAACGTTTTCTGTTCTTGCTCTTGATCTTTGGTTTTTGGAGCTACTCTAAGATACACTGTCTGGTCTTTTCTATGATTATAATTTAAGTGGTGTAAGTTAAAGTAGCAAATAAATAAATCAAGTGTTTTGTTTCTTGTTGGAAATTTCAAGTTTAAAAAATGGAATAGGTTTTAAATATAGCTTTGTTCGATGACAGCTCTAGATTAAGATTTCTTGCTCTTGATAAGCATAAAGTGTTCAATGAGCACTTTTTCTGCTCTAACCTGCTCTAACTTGCTCTTGATCATTGTTTTTAAAACTGCTCTAAGTTACGCTTTCTTTTTTTTTCCACGCTAATTTTTTTGGTGTTAGTTAGAGCAGCAAATTAATAAATCTAATGCTTTGGTTTTTGCTGAAATATTCGAAAGTTTAAAAAGTTTTAAACAATTTTTTATAATAAATTGGAAAAGATATTATTAAAAGAAAATACATTTTTTTGAAATCTATTCCATAATTTGTTTCATTACGACAGTTGCTTTCTAAAGCTTGTTCTTTTTTCGTTCTCTCAAATATCTGCTCTACTATGCTCTGAAACTATTTTCGACTATTGAACTGACCTGCTCTACTCTGCGCTGCTCTGCACTGAGAATTGTTCATCTACCACAGCTTATGTTTGTTGCTTTTAAATTTTTTGTGTATACTAGTCAATTTTTCAAATTTAATCCACTATTTATTTACTTTTGACAGTTTTCTTCAAGCTTGCTCTTTTTTTTTTTTTTTGGAAATATCTGCATTATTCTGTTCTGAAATTATTTTTGACGACTCAGCTGATCTACTCTGAACTTAGAATTTTTACAAGCTATTTACCATAATAAGCTCAAGCTGGCTGCAGCTTACATAAAAAATATACGTTAAGCCATCTTGAGTCTGCCAAATAATAAATGTATCCAAAACGGCTTCAGCTAGCTCGGCCATATGCCAATGGCATTTCTTTATTATTTAACAGACCTATCTCCTTATTTCTTACTTTTTTCTATAAGAGCATTAACACAATTTTTTTTCTTATTTTTTATTACTATATATTCACACAAAAAATTTATTCATTGTAATTTGGCATAAACTCAAGGAACATCATCTTTTAATCGTTCATGCTGCAGCCAGACTAAGTTAACACAACTAGACGAAAAAGTTGGTTGGATTATGGCTTTTACATACAGTTTCTATGCCGTCGTACATATGTTCACACCGTCTGCATCCAGCTTGAGTCTATTAAAGCATTTAGTCTCACTGATTGCTTTAAGCAAAAAAAAAAATAAGCTCATGATTCATGCCTTACATTGAAAAGTCTTATTGTCATATTGCTTGTTGCCAGCTAAAAATCACTAACAAGTTTTTTCATAGTCTTTGCTTTGTTCTGAACAAATAAACGAAAACGCCTCACAAAGACCTCCATTTAATGCAAAAGTACGCTTCCATGCAACCCTGCAATTAAGTTCAGACCATGGTGAAGTACAGATTGCCAGCAATGGTGGCCTTCAAGCGACACAAGCGTTCTGACAGTGACATCTTAGGTAGCGCTGTTTTTATGTGATTTAATAGTTGTGACAAATGTCACGCATATTACACAGATATTAAAATACATGCCGTGTGTCTACTATTTTGGTAACATAACATCGAATGCTTATGTTTTTGCAGTTAAAAGTGATTTTTATGCGCTGATCTTAAAATTTTAAGTGTATAATAATCAGTTTTTAATAATTAATAATTTTGTGACTGATTAGCATACATATATTTCTCAATTACTTGGCACCAGTCACAAAAAAACCCAATCCAGCTAAGTTGAATCAAAGCTGAACCCAAACTAGCTGAATTTTGGTGAACATTTTACTACTACATTTACAACTTTCGCGTAAGTATTGGGGGTTTTTGACATAAGGCGCACATTATGCTATCCTTTTCATACGAGAAGTTTCCCATCTCTTTATCTCTGCTGTGCCTTGACTGTGAAATTTTACGCAGCTGACAGCAGCAGCCGAATCTCGACTACGACAGTTGGTCATGAACTGCTGCTTTGACTGTCGTATTTTACACAGCAGACAGCAGCAGCCGATCATCGACTGTGATAGGTCTTCGTGAACTATGGCTGTGGCTTCGGAACTTTACGCAGCAGACAGCAATTGTTGACTATCGGCTGCAATAGTTTTACAGCAAATTCAAACGCTGGTTGAACTCGCAAAAGATTCATACTTGAGAATTTCTACAAATGGTTCTTGTAATGTTATTTGTTAATGTTATTTAAATAATTTTCTTTATAATTTGTTATTTTAGTAGTGTTAAAATTGTTTTGTACAATAGTTGTAAAAGAAAACCATTTTTTATATAATTTTTTCACAATTTACAAAATTTGATACTTTATTGAAATGGGAGGGACAAGTAACTTAGGGTTTGCACAATACTGTATATGGGCAAGGCCACCGTCAGTAACGTCACGCTCGTATACATATTTTGGTCAATATTTTTGCAAAATACAATTATTTCTCCCAACTTGTGAGCGGCATATGAAAGTTCTCGTCATAACTGATGTTTCATACGCAGACAACTTTGCTGTATCTCGTTTTGTTGTGAAGTTATGACCATTTTAAGCCGTCAGTAACGTCACCAGATTTTGGAACTGTGTTTTGAGGTTACTGAACGTTTGTGTAAAAATGAGCGAATTGAAAAGAGTTCATGTTTATTATTGCCCAGTATTTTAAAAAGGAAGGATGAAAGATGATTTTTATCCAAAAGGTGGGCTTAATATTTTCTGTTTTAATCACGTAAATGACATAAAAGCAGTGTCAGTAACGTGACGCAAAATGTCAGTAACGTCACACGTACGAATTTCGTTAGGATTTTTGGGTCTTTTGTTTTCTTGGGTTAATAGAGGGACCCTAAACAGTTTGCCTGGGGAGATATTAAGAGGAAACCACTTATCGCACTAATCTCATAAAAAAAATTGCAGTAAATCAGGCTTGCCCTTTAGAGCAAGAGTTTTGTTAAACTCTTCTTCAGCAACTTCCGCAACTAATATTTGCGATTGTGTATGTTGGAACGCCTCAACGAATTCCCGTTCACTGTTTACTATGCAGTGACGAGCTTGACTTACTTAGCTGTTTTTTATATCTTTCATGTGTCTAGTTGGAATCAAAATTTTTGCCCCTGTTTCAGCGCATTTATATTTCTTTGCATTGGCGAAGCAAAGAAATCGAGCTATTGGCGAAACTTGGGAGATATCGTCGCCATCGAAAAAATTTCCAATTTCCTTTGGAAGCTGACTGGTGACTGGTTGGTTGTTGGGCTTTACAACACTGACTGAATTGTCTTTTTCAACTTCGCCCAAATTCGGCACAATGTGCGTCAATACCGCTGTTTTCTTGCGTGGTGAAGTCAGAAAAGCACACGATACCTTTTTCACAGCTTTTCGTTATGTTTGTGATCACCTGTAGCTTTTCTTAACGATTTCATTAAGGCTTCAGCTTGGATTCGGCTCTATTTGGGTGTTTTTAGCTGATTGTTTTAATTTCTGTCGATATTTTTTGCTTCTTTCGCGGCCAGCAGCACGGCGAACTAATTCGCATTAGTTTTTCTTCTTCTTTTCTGTTAGCTCTCAATTTTCCATTGCTTCTGCCTTTTTCTTTTTGTACTCGTCGTATCTGTTGCTTTCTTTTAGCTTTTCAACATAACGCTTGTCTCTTTGTGCACCAGGAATCGGAGTCTGGCAATTAAATACCAAATTATTAAGCAAAAAAGTAAAAAAAAACAAAATATAAAAAACCGTCAGTAACGTCACGCAATCTTTTTTTGCAAAAATACCCTGCTATATGCAAATAATGCTTCATATAAGCATTGATTATGAAAATACTTCAAAAATACTCAAAAAATATCAGCTCATCCAACCTCTTTTCTAATTAGTTAATGCATAGAAAAACATTTTATAAAAATTTGTCAGTAACGTCACCATTTATTTGCGGCTGATTACTTTAAGCCCTAATTGGTCCAAAAGCTTATAGTACGTTCACACTCATTTCTAAATGCGCATTTAGAAGTTCGAAAATTCAACCAAATGTCAAGTGTTCACATTAGGGAGAAGCGTAAAATGCGAATTTAAATTGACAAGTATGCGAACATGAATTGACAAGTATTCGAACATGCCGAACATTTATAAGGCTGTGTGCCAATCGGAAACTTTTCACTCGTGGTAGGAAGGAAAATTCTGAGTTGAACAAAATTTCTGTCTATTGAAATTGAATTGTCATTTTTACTGTGCCAAATGAAGCATGAAAAGTTAACTGCTGCGTTTTCTAATTTTTTTTTTTATTCAAAATTATATATGTTTAATAAATACTGTTGCTTTGCGTAAAATAAGATTATTAAAGCAATAGTTGTGTAAACATGTATAAAAATTAAACAAAAAATCATTGGGTCTTTTGACAAAAATAGGTCGTCGTCAATATAATATCTATATTGTGTTAATTTGTTGAAAATGCATAACCAATGAATGCTGCTCAGTAAATATGTAGTTCAAATTAGTATTTTGTTCTGAAATGTATTGAAATGTAAAAACAAAATCGACGTTTCTGCACATGTAAAATTTTTCACTTATAAGTTTAGTGTACTTAACCATCGATTTATTCATAATTATTTTCATTCAACATGTTTTTGATATCATTTTATTCCATTTATAAAATATACTAATGAAAAAAAAAATCAGTAGCAGTGCTAAAATTTTGTCCACCGAACCTAAAAACCTTAAAACTTAACACGCACTCCGAAAAAATCTCACTTAGTCTTGACCTTGCAACACCCGAAGTTGTAAGTAAACCATACAAAATTTGAACACGTGCTTTGAAAAAAAAGTTCCAGTTGTACCCATTCTAAAATTAACCTTGATGTATTTTAAGGTGATTCCCAAAATATTTTGTCTATAATGAAATCCGTCAGTAAGCTAAACCATTTTGCAAAAAACCTCAAAAAATCATGTTTTACGTATATGTATATATTAACAAGTGTAATAGTTGTAAGCAAATAAACTGTCTCAAGTTATAAGAGCGAAAAAGTTCGTTCAATCTGCATCAAAAATTTGAAAATATTTGCAATTGGAAATTAGTTAAAGCTATTTTCAATTTCATAGTCTGACCATCTTTTAATAGATTTTTCGCGTTTTGTTTTCTCAGAACAGGCCCTAAACGAACAATATATGTATGCTTTAAAAAAAAGGTATTCTTATGGAATTGAAAAAATTTGACTTACTTCCAAATTTTTTTTGTTTTTGAATTTAATTTATTTTCACAGATGATTTATGCTTCCATGCACACTAGCTAATTTTTTGAAATTTGTACGCACATACATCGGCAAAATACACAACGTCTTATGTTTTTTTTGTTTTTGTGTTTACTCTTTTACTCAGGGCCTCGTGAAAACCCTTAATGTAGCTTATATATTTTACACAACCCTCCTCTTAATTTTTCCAAACTTCAGTGCAACTAAAACATGCTTTTTTTTAATTTTCGCTTGTGTCAAAAATTCTCTTCCCTCTTGTCAAAATTTAAACTAAACCCTGAGTATCCGAGTCAAAAGTTTCCGATTGGCACACAGCCTAAGCAAAACAATCTGACAGTAAACAAAATTGACAACTAATGAAACGAGTTCAAGTCAGATATGAGCAAAAAGTAGCGAGTAGCAGTTTTTCGAATATCGAATCAGGGTCGCAAACTGCTAAATGCTCATTAGAAGTAGCATTTAAGTGAATTAACTTGACAGACTTTTCTATGGGTAAATGCGCATTTAGAGAAGCATTAATGAAATAAATGCGAATTAAGCTTTAAATGCGCATTTAGCTTCCAGTGTGAACATAGTATTAGATTTGTACACAAATTTGCTTGCTAATCAATAGTTTGATTTATATTCTATCCAAAAAAAGTAATCATCTGCCTAAGGTACAAAAAAATTACAACAAATTTTACCTTTTTCGCCGACATTGGTATATTTTCCAACTACGCCTTGCACGTGCCATTTGTGAAAAGCATGTAAAATGTCAAAGCAGACACAAATTTTGCACTGGCATATAGTGGTGCCATATTCTTTACATATTTGACATTTGAAATGTAAAAAAAATTTTGGGCTTTGTGACAGAAAAATAAAATCTATGTGGTTTCATTTTTCGTGGCCTTGCCCATATGCTTTATATATTATACATTCTTCTGCATTGCTCACTTTTTAATATTTAACGATTGGAATTCACTTTTTTGATGAAATTAGTTTGTATACATTTTACATATTTTGCATATTTGTTGCATATATTTTGCATATTTGTGGCATGTTTTTTTGCATATATTTTGCATATTTTTGATATGCATTACAATATTTTATATTTGAAATATAAAACGCCTACACTGAGAAAACTACATTTTCAAAACTAGCAGAAACGTGCTACTTTTGGAAACGTTTGACCCAGATTTGTCGCCTCTAACGCTTATTTTTATTTTAAAAACGCACATTTTAAAGAGAGCTTCTAAAGCGATTGTTTGATTTTCTGCAATAAACATTTTAAAATGAGCTGCTAAAATGTTCGTTTGATTTTCCAAAATAAACATTTTCAAAAGAGCTTTTAAAACGTTCCTTTGATATTTTAAAATTAAAATTTTAAAAGAGCTTTTAATTGCTTCGATTGCCTACACAGCAAAAAGTTTGAGGGTACATTTTATCTTTTTTATAACATTATACTCGTTTTATTCTAAGTTTTATCCCACTCTTTTGTATAAAACTTGTATTTCCATTCAAACATCTATTTTACTCCAAAAAAGTATCATTTTTATACCATAAAATTATAAATATCATATATATATTCCAGTTATACACACGAAAACCTCACGGAGCCACTCGGCTTTCACGTAAAAGTCGAGTTTGTGAAGCTACCGAACTTTATAGATGCTAGCAGACAATCAGTTTGCATTTGTTCTTCAGTCAGTAATCATATTATGTGCAAATAATATGCTGCAAATTTTTTGTAAACAGATAATAAGACAAAAATATTCCGCTTGAATTGGAAGCTCTGCCAACATGATCGAACATGCAAATTTTCTGATTTGTTTTTAAAAATATAAAAAAAAAAATTAAATCTAGATATTAATCCTGATTTATGATTTTAAATCAGTGTCGGGCAAACCAATACATAAACATGCAAGCTTGTGTGTGTGTCCAAGAGAGAGCGACAGTGCTGGTTCTAGCATCCATTTCTCATTAAACATTTTTCTTTCGTATTTATTTAATAGTTGCGAACATAGTATAACTAACGAAATAATAGCAGGGAGGAGAGCAGCTTACCGTGATTGTCAAAACGAAGTTGAGAGCTCATACAAAATCTACGAACGAGTAGAACGCTAAGAATAGGCAAAATGTAAATAATGATCCGCTACCAACTCTCGAGTGTTTATGTTAAATAATTGTAGAAAATTGTGATTAGTCGCTTTGTATATTATTTTTATTGTTATTGTTAAAGTAATAATGAATAAAATTAAAAGTGCAAATTGAATAAACTGCAATTCATTGGAAGCTGTTTGCAGTCACTGTTGCTGCTGCTTAAACTCGGACCTCTTAGAACAATTCGCTGCAAACACCTTGAAGTCACTGTTATTCCTCAGTTATTGTATTATATTTATTTTATCTAGTTTATTGTTTAATAAAACAATATCACAACGAAAATATTAAATGTTATTTGCACTTAACACAACACGTGTTCGTGTGGAAATATTGACGTCGGCAGCAAATACTAGCTCAATCACATGTGAATAGGAAATTCATTTTTGCCCGACACTGCTTTAAATGTAACAGATATTACCATATTTAATGTTTGTTTACATATGTGCCATATATTTGTATTCAATAATGCTATATAAAGTAACCAAATGTGGTTTAAAAATATTACTTTTGCTTAAAAATATGTACTCCAACCTGGTGTAAATACATTTTATACACTTTTCGGATAAAATCCATACCAACTTTGTATAAATTTGGCTTATACGATTTTATGGTATAAATTTTGTAATATACTAGCGGATGTAACCCGGTGTTACTCGGGGTTGTGCCTCGAGCACAAAAAAGGACGATTTTCAAAACTGCTCTCATTTAAACGTTTGTTAAATTATCAATTCAATTTTAAAATTTTTTAAATTATGGTTTTTTGGGGTTTTGCCCCCTTTCCGTCGTCCGTCGAAAGTATTTGGTCAAATTTCCGTAAAACTGTACCTGCCAGAAATGATTAAAAAAAAAAATTACATCTTCAACGTCTCGATCTGACGTCTGGTTTCTGAGGAAAATGGTCACCCACACTCAGAAAAAAAACACATATCTTTCTCCGGTGAAAAATTTCTCTATTTTCAATAATAGCAATTTTCACTTTTTCAAATAAAATTTTCTTCAATTAGAATAAATTTTCACATATACGAAGAAATATTTCTTCACTTTTAGGAAATGGAAATATTTCAATGTCTCATATAATGATAAATATTTTTCTCGCACAAAAAAATTTTCATTTTTAGAGGAAAATTTATTGAAAATTAAAATGTTTTCCAATATATTGATAAAAAATGCACTATTTTTATAATTTTTAAAGAATTTTAGGATCGCATTTAGAGAAAGGCATTCTCTGGAGCAAAGTCTATAACATTTTTCTCTAAATATGATGCCTTTTTTATCATATTCCGAAAAACTTTTTTCTGAGTGCAGTTTGAAAGTCATTTCGAGAAAAATGCGTTTAAAGTTTTTCTTAGCAATTTTATCTCAAAAAACATTCCAATTTTAAAAAATCCTATAAGCATCGATTCGATTTTTGGATTGTCTTCTTTCAACTTGGGTTTTGGTCGATACTGTTCGGTTAATTTTTTTTCATCTTTATATAGCTTCTGCTGGAATTCGTTAAACTTTTTTTTCGTTCGTCTTTGGTTTTTGACTTCGTTTGCCATCGGCTCGTTCCTTGATTTTTGTCGAAGGAAATTTTAAAAGCATAGGATCTATTTCAGTAACAGATACAAATGCCTACCAAGTTTCATCAAAATTCTATTACAGGGTCAAGTTATTTCACGTACCAAATTTTAGTTAAATCGGTCAAGTCAGTTAGAAGTTATTGAGTTTTTAAAACGCACTACTTAAAGCGCCCACTTACGGAAGTCTTTAGAATTTTTGATAGCCTCTGTTATCTTGGGCGCAATTGACTCTTCATTCTAAATTTAATTGAAATCGGTCCAGGCGTTTATAAGTTATTCCACCCACTTTTTCACACCCCCTATGTTCTTTCTCTCAATGAAAGGTACTTGGTGGCCAAATTTCAGCTCAATCGGATAAACGGTGCACGAGCCTATACGGAACAGACAGACTGACAGACAGAGGGACAACAATTTAATTTTATATATTAGATTTGGAATGGATTTATATATATACCAATTAATTTAAAATGTATCCTCATATTTTTTACTGTGTGCATGTACTATATGAAATTTAAACACATTTTAAAAAGTTCATGCTTAGACGAGCTTAGTATAGGTCGAGTTTAATACTCAACCGTCCAGGGTTCAATCCCTGACGAAACCTGCAGGACTTGGTTTTTATTTACACATTTACATTTACAACACATTTATTTTTAATAAATTTTGAAAGATTGTTTTTAAGATTGTAATCGCGATCTTATTTCGAGGATTTTTTTCTGACTTATGAGTTAATGAAAATTAAAATTAGAATTTAAATAATTAAATTATTATTTTTGATACATACACAGTCAGGATGCGAATCGACGTCCTCTGCATGCCAGCCTAGCACACTTCCACTGAGCTATTGGTTGTTAAGCTATGATAAGTGAACTGTAGCAAAACATATTTAAAACTACTCATCTTATAAAGTGACAGAAAATCTTAACAAAAAATTGCATTTTTTATACAATTCTTGTTAAAACGTTCATTGCTGTTTTTAAACGTTTCCTTTTACTTTTGTATTTTAAAATGAGCGTTTTTATTTTTGTATGGCATAAAATGTTTTTAAAAATATTAATTTTAGACCACTTTATCACTGTAAAACGATCGTTGTTGTTTTTAAAACGTTTCGTTTTACTTTTGTATTTTAAAATATGCGTTCTCATTTATGAATGGCGTAGAATGTTTTTGAAAATATTCATTATAGCTTACTATATCATAGTAAAACGTTCGTTTTTGTTTTTAAAAGTTTCATTTTACTTTTATTTTTTAAATGAAGGATTTTCATTTTTGCATGGCGAATGTTTTTAAAATAAACATTTTACTAACCATTTTTAAAATGTGCGTTTTACTTTTTTTTGTTTTCTCAGTGTAGATACAAATTTTGGTATCAATCAGATGAAAAATATGCAAATAAGCAAAATCCGAGGTTTAATTATTATTATAATTATCGTTATTATATACTACTAGCAACCCTCCGTGGCCTTGCTCGCGATATGTTTTAATATAAGAAAGATTTTTTATGTGATTTGTTGTATTATAATTATTGTTCAAAGGATTGTTATTTTTCTAATGTATTCAAAATCCAAAATATTTTAAAACTTATATAAGTACATTATTTTTGGTTGTTTTTCTGATATTAGGAAGAATACATTGATTGGATGGATTTTCTGTTCTAAAAAAACCAAAATATTACGGAAAAACAGTTCTGCATTAGATAATCACGGACGATTAAAAAGGAATGATCCTGTGCTTGGTTTTTTGTCAAAGTAAAACACGTTGGTACAGGAATTATAATCGCTTAAACTGGAAGGGTAAATCTGAGGGGATCAAAGAGACTCGAGGAATTCAAACATTTTCTCCTTTGCTGGACCAGTCAGAGTAATACCCTAAAACAAATTTTTAATAAATTTGGTAAAACGTAACCGAACTCCATTGTACAAAAATTCGAAATTAAATCATCTTTTGTTTTCAGTGCAATGCTCAAGCATGAAGTAAACTTCATGCCATTATCCAACTGTCAGAACTGTCGAAGCAAAGGTATCAGATATTGTACAACTTGCACTTGATGCCAAAACAATGATTTTTTAAAGAAGCTTTTTTAAGATCGCCCAAAATCGCCGAAAAAAAAACAATATTAATTAATTAATTAATTCGTTCTTATTATTCTCGATTTTCATATGTAAGTTCTGTTACTGTACGAACCTTAAAAAATAACCTACATACATAGCTTTTTAAAATAACTAATACTGACCCTGTGTAAAAAAAGTTAATGTGTGCTTGAGATTAGAAATTTACTTATAAAACTCGCAGGATTGAAGTTGTGCTTGATTTATTATACCATTTTATACTTTTCTAACCATACCCCTATGAAAACATTTTTTGTTTTATAACGAAGCAGCCACGAAAAATTTAAGGAAGACCGTTTTATTTTTAAATATTACCGGAAACCAAAAAGGACAATTTTAAAAAATGTTAACTCTTTTATTTCATACCGTAGCCTATAAAATAAAACTCGTTACAGTAGTTTTTTACCAAATGAAGGACAATATCGATAACTTCCTTCTTTCAATTATAATTATTTCTTAAAAGTTTGTGAGTTAAGTTAAAAACAGGAAAATTTGGACCGTTGGACTAAGGCGACTTTGATAACTATTGGATCATTTATTTAAGAAGTATGACTTTACTAGTGACTTTTTTTTTAAAAAAACGAAAACATATTCAGTTTATCTATATATATTACATTGACTACACAGGGCAACACTGATTCTGCGACATGGGGTCTGGTAGTCAATTTTAGTATATACATTAATGAAGATCTTAGACTATTATTTAGATTATTTGAATTGACTCTGGTTCTCGCGATAAACCGCTATTTTTAAAATTAAGGAGATTTCATCAGAGATTTTAACATAACTCCAGAACAGTTAGTCTGATTTGGTCAAATAAAAAATTCGAAAATCCACAACAAAATTGTCTCTAATAAGACATCGAAAACGTCAATAGCTCTTTTTAACATAAAGTTATAAAAACACATATGTTACAAAGAAAATAAGCCATATTTCATTTAAATCCATTGGCATGTTTTGGTTTAATTCACATTCAATGATGTTATCTCATTTTGATAAAAAATTTCTAAAAAAAATTTCTAAACATAACTTTCTAATTTATATTGTCAGTTGATATATTTTAAATATTAGAGCTGAAAAAAATGCTCTGAACTACCAAAATGTATATTAATATAAACATAGAAATGTAAACATGCTGTTTTACGAACGCATCAACTAAATGACAGTAGATCTGACGATTTTATAATAATTTCAAAAAAATAAAGCCTTTAAATAATAAAATAAAATAATATACATGAGTACTACAGTAATTACACTTTCTATAGATACAATTTCTATAGAAATTGACAAGGTACAGCGCGATTGCAGTAGTCCCCCTGGAATTATCCAAATTGGCATATATTTTGCTATGGTACATAAATATGTATAAAAACAAGTAAAAAAAGTTGGATCAAATTTCGTTTTATGCTTTTATGTCAATAGATGGTGTAAAATTGTAAATTTTGTTTTTAATGCAAATTAATTTGGATCCCACATCCCACTACCACTCGCTAGTATAGCTCGCAAACTATACATCGGACAGAGACGAAAGTGGCACTAATAGAAAAGACATGTGCTACTTGGAAACTTTCATTTATTGAATGGTATTGAATGGTTAACGGTGAAATCAGTTATTATAACCCATGATTTGGTTGATATAAGAGCATTATTCCCCGGAGAGTATAATTCAAAGATAACCATGAAAAAATGTTGTCTCATGGAATCAGATTTTTTATACCCGCTACTGTCAATACTGCCAAAAAATGAAAGTTTTAAATAATATTATTACATTATCAACCATCTCAATTTGAATTTGAATAGCATAATTTTTCTTCAATTATTTCAGAAATAAATTGTATAAAATGGTCTTATCTGAAACTCTAATTTCTGGTTGTGACAGTCTTACATGAAATGAGCGATATATTTGGTACCAATTAAATTCGAGAAAAGTATTAAGAATGATATGGAATCTGATGACAAATTAAATCACTGTATCCATATTCGACTATATTTGTTTTCTTGACAAAGAATACAAATATATGTTCTCTTTATTCATAAAATTATATTTCATAAAATTTATTTGTGGAATTGAACAATAGAATAATATAGATTGTCACAAGTTAAACTTCACTTTAAACTAACACAACACTCAAAACAAACTGATTATGATGTGATTGTGAAAAGAGAAGAAGTTAATGATTTGAATGAGAATTTTCTTTAAAGACTCGTTCAATAAATAACAATTTTAAATGTATCGATGTTTGAAAAAAAAAAAATTGTTTAAAATGTGGTTGAACAAGAATGTCTTGGAAGGTCATGCTAATGAAATGTTGTTATTTTAAGTAATTATTTTATTAGCTAATCACCGTGAAGCCACATCTGTGTACTGCACATGGGTACCAATAATTGTCCAATAAGTATCTCTGTCAGAAATCAGCATGTTTGTGTTGATCAAAAATATATTAAAACTGAATGCATCGTAGATATGTGATGCTCCTTTTGGTAGAATTTAAATAAGTTAATGATATTTTAAAGCATAAGAGCGGCTAAACTGATGATTGATTAACTCTGACAACCGACTTGTAAATACAAACTGATTTATTAATATTAAAAATATGCAGTGGTATCTCCTCACACTCTGCAGTCAGCACTATTTATTTTCGTCGCATTGAATTTAATTGTCGATAACTTCAATAGCGTACTGAATTCTTGACGTGTTGCGTTAAACCAAAGTATGGAATTCTAATACAAGTCAAACAAAAATGTTTTTTTTTTGTTTTGTTTTTGTTGCAATTTCGTTAGTCAGATTCAAGATCGTCAGATCGTTAAGAAATAAATAATTGTGACTAAATAGTAGATTCTTCAGAACTGCCATCGTGTTGAAAAAATAGATCGAACATCCTTGAAACTGTCACAGAGACTCGAGTAAAAAAATTATAAATTATTATTAATTATAATTATTTTTTTGTGTTATCTATCTTACTATGTATTCTCGACTTTACACCGAAGAAAAACATGGTCAGAAGATATGGAAAAGTCAATAACTTTGATTATATGTAAAAACTTTGGTCTTCAAACGATAACAAAAGGTCTTTTAAATCGAATATGGAACTTTACTTTTGTTTATTTCTGTATATTAAGAAAATTTCTTAAATAATTTAGCAAGCTTTTTCTTCATGTTAATCAGTTCAGTTCAGTCAATGTGTGTTCTTCCTTCCTATTTTGCATGCCGGATTTGCTACACCGAACAACTTACTTTTAACATGTGTTTCATGATCAAAACATGTTAAGCTCTATGATTCCCAACTACCTCTAGTACCACTCAGCCCACACGTACTGTTGATGAGCCGTGTGCTAGTTTTGATTGTACTTTTGGTATTTGTTGTTGTTTGGCCAGTTCGATCAGACAGACATCAGTAGAAGTGTTGTTCACGTGATTACTGGCAAGTTTTTGCAATCGATTAATTATTTATGTATTTATTTCGTTCATTATTTTCTTGAATTTCGAGGTTAGTTTAAAATATGTTCTAATTGATTCCTTCGATTATATTAAAACGCTTGCGCACGAACACCTCAGACTGCTCTGCTTGTTAGCAGCAACAAGTGCGTGAAGGTAGTTTTTCATTGCCAAAGTCAATGCTTTGGATTAGTTTTTACAAGAATTTGAGAAGCAGTGTAAAGTAATGTAAAGTAAGCAAGGAGGATATAGTCGGTCAAGTCCAACAATGTGAACTAACAAAAGATATTGAAAAATTTAATATATACTTGAAAATAGCTGGGAGTAGTGCATGTATTTGGCCAATGAGAACATTTTTTCATTCGTGCGTCCACTTTTAATTTATGGAAAGGTTTTTATGATGTATTACATTTAATGGAATTTTAATTTGTTGTTTAATGTCATAAAAGTGTGCCAACTTTTTGAAGTGCAACTTCTATGGCGGCGAGTGGAATTTCAAGGTCTCTTATTCGTGACGTTAGGCTAACGTTTTGAATTCATATGAAAATTAAAAAAAAAAGTTATCGTTGCTACCAGGATTTGAACCCGGACTTTCTGCTATGCATTCCATAAGATTCAGAACCTCTACCACTACGCCACATATGAATATGATGAATAAGTTAACAGAATGCAATTAATATTGAACGGGTTTTTGTCTGTGTGTTGTATACCACAGACACACACCATGTCTCAACAACGCGTTTTGATCCGTACTATTGAACGGGTTGTGGTCCGTGTGTTGTAAACCACAGACACACACCATGTCTCAAGAACACGTTTTCATCCGTACCATTTGATTTTCATCATAAGAGTATGCAAGGAAATTGTATTTCTTTATGCTTGGAATGCTGCACATTACGTTACAAAATATAACAACTGTGTGGAGAAGAAGCAACAGACTGACAGATAATATAATCTGACAATATAACAACTGTAATGAATTCTTTAATAACATTAATGAACTTATAATTTTATTGCAACACGTTCTGCATATTTTTTTTTGTTGAATATCAAATCCTAGCTTAAAGCTTAATTTGAAAGAGCACGTTGGTTGTTATCAAAAACTTGGATGATGGCTGATTTCCAAAATGCATTTTTACAAAGTATCAGTGTGTTTTTCTAGGCCTTGGTTCTTTGTAGATTCACCAAAAATGCTTAACTGGATTATTATTATTAAGCACGTTTTAGTTGCTCACTTTGAGTGGATCTTTTATGCACCAAACCGAAGAAATACACACTGAAGCTTCGTAAAAATGAATTTTGGAACTCAGCCTATGTTGCAATCACCTTACCTTCATCATTAGTTGCAGACACAGCTGCGGCTGCATTCTTAAGAGCTCTAATTCGCTCTTTATATCCACGAACGCGCAGCCGCGTACCGTGGGGGGGGAGGCGGTCCACCCCGGGCGGCAATATTTTAGGGGCGGCACTGAAGCTTAATAAAGCCTTTTACAAAATAAATATGTGTACAATATCATTTTGAGGTGTACAAACAAAACAAAGAACTAAACTTAATGAATAAATTTGGCCACCACTGTAAATGTAACTATATTTATGAGCTTCGTATTGAGTACAACCAAAATATAAAATCGTTTTTCGAGTCTCGGAATAAGTTGCCAAAGAAATAAAAAAAAGACATAATATGTAGGCATGTGCGAGTAGTTGAATTTTCGAGTAATTCGGTTGCGACTTGAAACTCGCATTGAATAACTGGTGTTTTCGAGTAACTCAAAGTTTTTTGAGTTTTTAAGTGCTTTAACTTATCAGTGGAAATGCCCAGTAGAAAAGTGGTTTAACAGAATAACGTTTTTCAACTGAGGTATATTTGGTAAAAATAGCTGTTTTTTGCTTTGATGTGTTGAGTGTTGGAGG
The DNA here is from genome assembly GCA_958299015.1 of Tetanocera ferruginea. Classification (NCBI taxonomy): domain Eukaryota; kingdom Metazoa; phylum Arthropoda; class Insecta; order Diptera; family Sciomyzidae; genus Tetanocera; species Tetanocera ferruginea. The sequence continues at coordinate 52,227,024 of OY282641.1, read as the reverse complement.
AAGGCGGACTTTTCGTTTGATTATGGCGAATTGTAAGTTCAGAGTGCATATTAAGAAATAAGACTTTTGCGTATAATTTTAAGTCGCATCTATTATAATTTTTTGTGATTTTTGAAGGGATTTCACTGTTTTAATAAAATCACTTTGGAGAGGAGTTAGGCGTGGTCTATACTGATTTGGGTCATTTTCGGATTTAATAATTTAATTATTACTTTGAAGAACTGATTTTGAGAAATGACCCGAAGGTTTCAGCAGCTTCAAGTTCTTACTGAAAAATACGCAATTCTTACTCCTTTGATTCTCCTGAATGATAAGTTGGAATGTAAACTGAATGAATTCTGTCACTAAGAAATTGACAAGGAAGAGTTTCTCGTTGAGAGAAAAATACTTCAGAATATTGTTTCTATTGCTCACAAAGAAACTGATTCTTGTATGAAAGGTCCACTTGAACTTTTAAAATTTATTTTTAAATTAAGTCTAGAAAACGCAGTTCCAAACATTGCTATACTTTTACGAAATATGCGTACTAACCATACTAACCATTGCTGTTAGTATTGCCACTTGTGAGAAGAGCTTTTCTAAGCTTTATTCTAAGCTCTTATTCATAAAAACCTACATTAGAACTACAATGAGAACGTCTCGCCTACAAAATCTTGCCATATTATCTATAGAATACAAATTAATAAAATTAACATTGTTAACAATAATAATGATAACAATAATAATATTAATGATGATAAAGATAAAGAAAATGATAATGAAAATAATAATGTTAATAATAATATTATTAATGCAGTACCTCAGTTGTCTGCCCCATTACCTAAAGTGTTAGTTATTTCTGCACCTAGTGATAGTGTTGTGTCTGAAAATTCAGAACATTCTATCGCTAATACCTTGGTTGGTACGCCATCCGTTCAATCTTCAACTGAGCTAACCAATCTAAGAGCAGTTTCGAGGACATAGAACATTTTTATTTCAAGGCTACAACCCGACACATCAACTAATAATATTCTGACGTTTGTCGAACAATGTAGTTTGATATCCCAAAATGCTTTCCGCTCATGTAAGAAAATTGGCAATAAGCCCACCCACGCTTCATTTATTCTCACAGTTACAGCCGAAGATTTTTCAACTGTTCTCAATTCTAATATGTGGGCCGATAATATCCTCGTTTCAGAATTTATACCTAAAAACAAGTCAAGGAGCTCAAATAATAAAGCTCGTCGGAACCAAAAAAACTAAATAAGCTATCCCTTTACTATCAAAATGTAAGGGGATTGCGCTCCAAAACGCGAGACTTATTTCTTTCTACTCAGAATTGTTCTGAGGACATTATCGCGTTTACTGAAACGTGGTTGAATGAAAGCATTACTGACTTGGAATTGTTTGACAATAGTTTCTGAGTATTTAGAAAGGACAGATACTCCAGCGATATTTCTTCTGTTGGTGGTGGTGTTCTTATTGCTGTAAGGAACTGCTTTGTCAGTTCCTTTGTTGATATACCCTGCGCTTCTAATATTGAACTAATATGCGTTAAGGTTATACATTGTAGCTCAAATGTATACATAATTAATGCATATGTTCCTCCAAACAGTAGTGCAGAGTTACATACAAGTCTGGCAGATTGTCTAGACTATATTCTTAATATTCTTGACGTTAATGACGACATTTTATTGTTGGGCGATTTTAATCTGCCCAACTTAAAGTGGCATTCTTCTGACGATGATACATTTTTTTGTGCATCTAATGCGAAGACTTTTGGAGAGCATATATTCGTTGACAATATATGTTCTGACTTACAACAAGTGAGTTGTATTTATAATAGTCTGGAAAGACTTCTTGACCTGGTCTTAACTACGGACAGTAACAATGTCATTGTTAAGAGGGCCTTCCATGCTCTAACTACTATTGATGTATATCATCCACCATTGAGTATTTGGTATAAATCGGATAGAGAGAATATAGTTAATTCTAGTTCAATGGATAAAGTTTATGAATTCAATTTCAAAAAAGCTGACTTTTTGAGGTTGAATCATTTACTTAACAATAAACTTAACGTAATTTTAGAATATATTAATGGACATAATCTTGATGATTCCATTAATTTTTTTTATTTAGAACTCTTTGCTGTAATTTCTCAGTCCGTACCTTATACCATCAAATTTGCGAAAAAATCTGCATACCCTTGGTACACAAAGGAGTTGAAAACACTTCGCAATAACAGGAATAGGGCTTGGAAGAGATACGTCTGTAGTTTGGACTCAAATGACCTAGAAATCTACAAAAGTTTGTTTCTGGAATTTCAAAACCTTTCAGCTCTTTTGTATAATGATATTTAGACAATATTAAGTTGAGAATATTTTTATATCCAAAGAAATTTTGGGGGTTCATAAATACTAAGAAAAAAATCTGATGGATTTCCTTCATCCTTCAAAACTCTTGACGGATTTACGGATGATCCTTGTATAATTTGTGGCCTTTTTGCCAATCTTTTCAAGGAATCTTTTTGTTCAGATTCGTTTAATCCTGATGAAGGTTACTTTGACTACATGAACTCTTCACCCAGGGTCTCTTTGGAGTCTATATCCTTTACCTTCGAGGATATTTTAAAGTATATTGGGACAATTGATGAGGACTTTGGCGCTGGACCCGATGGAATTCCTGCCGCAGTGTTAACTCAATGCGGTTCCGTTTTTTGTCAACCACTTGCTTTATTATTTAGTAAATCAATTACAGAAAGTTATTTTCCAGTTTTTTTGAAAAAATCATTTATAAGTCCTATATATAAAAAAGGTTGCAGGAATGATGTTAATAATTATAGGCCCATCGCTAAGCTTTCGTCGATTCCCAAACTTTTTGAGCGAATTGTGTACGATCGTGTTAAAATTCATTGTGGAGAAGTCATAACAACTCGTCATCATGGTTTTGTTAATGGAAGATCCACAGTGTCTAATCTTCTTGATTTTACAACATTCTGCTTAAATTCAATCGAATCTGGTAACCAGGTCGACTGTATTTATACTGACTTTAGTAAAGCATTTGATAAATTACCTCATGACTTAATTTTATTCAAACTTAAATTAATGGGATTTTTACAACATTTTGTATGCTGGATAAAATCGTATTTGACTGAGCGATCTTATCAAATACGATTCCGAGGGGTGTTGTCTGCAGAATTTATTGCTGAATCAGGTGTACCTCAGGGTAGCCACCTTGGTCCACTTCTGTTTATTTTAGCAATAAATGACGTCACACACGTCATTGAACACTCTCGTCTGCTGGTTTATGCAGACGATATGAAAATATACAGAAAAATAAATACTAAAGATGATTCCAACCTACTCCAGGCTGATCTGAAATCCTTTGAAGTTTGGTGTTCTAAAAATAATATGTTTCTCAATCCTAGTAAATGCCAAACTATGACCTTTTCGCGAAAAAGGAACAATTTATTATTTGATTACAATATAAAAGATACTGCTTTAAGTCGTGTAGATGCAGTCAAAGACCTTGGTATATGCATGGATCCTAAGTTATCGTTCAACATTCATATTGATAATATTTGTAAAAAAGCGTCTTCAATGCTTGGATTTATAAAACGCTGGGCCAAAGAATTCAATAGCATGATCACAACTACAACGTTGTATTATGCAATAGTGCGTCCTCACTTGGAGTAAGCAAGTCAAGTCTGGTCCCCAATTTATAATATGCATGTTGAACGAATAGAGAGGATCCAAAAACGTTTTGTTCGGTTTGCTCTGGGGGGCTTAAGTGGAACTGACATTTTAAACCTTCCTCCTTATGAGAATCGTTTAAAACTACTAAGATTGCAGTCACTAAGTGAGCGAAGGAGGTCTGCAGATATCGTTTATTTACACCAACTTATAATCGGCGTATTTGATTCTCCAGAACTCCTTTCTATTATTAATTTTAACACTAACCGTAGAAGCAGCAGAAACGCAAACAACTTCTGAGTTTCTCTGATGAGAAACCAACAATAGTTACCCATCATTCTTTCGTCCCAAAATCCTTAGTACCTATTCTCAATTGCCTTCATCTGTTGGTGAAATCTTTCCCCATGTTCAGTGCAGAAAGAGAATTTTCAGAGACATATTTATGCCCATTTTTTATAGTTCCTGAGCAACTCGTTGACTATTTTCTCGTAAGAAACACTTTCATTGTTCCCGAGGAAGCTAGAAACAGTCGTTCTAAGAGAATCCCACGCCGCTGCCTCAACTGGTGACAATAGTTCTGCGAATTGAAGATAATTTAACATCTTTTTTATTTACGGTTCAACGAAGACACCTTCTTTTATCTTGGCATCAAAAAAATTTGGAAAAACTGTTTTCATATATGTGAATGCTTCGCTTTCTTTGTCTAACGCCTTGACAAAGTTTTTCATAAGTCCAAGTTTGATGTGCAACGGTGGGAGAATTATGTTTTCCTTTTTGACGAGTGGAACGTTTTTGACGTTGCTCTCTCCAACTTTCGACTGAATTCTTTCTGGCCAGTCCTTTTTGTAATAGTGGTGTTCACGTGCTCGGCTATTCCACTATCGACTATCCACTATCCCATCAAAACATATTATCCAGTCGTGTTGTTCATATTTAATACATGTCAATAGCTTCGCCATTGTTTCGTACGTTTCCTTTGTGTTGACTGCATGTGCGATCGGAATCGATGGCTTTTTGCCTTCAAGCCTTCAAGCTCAGTTTGATGCCATCAATAAACAAACGCCACTCTTTGGGAACGTACGGTTGACCGAAGGTATTAAAAAAGCCAGGAATGTCTTCGCAATAGCAGATGTTGTCCTTTTTAGTAAAGTATATAGCAAACGGTTTTTCACGATTTCTGTAGTATGTCAGCTTAACATCGTATTTAAAAAAGTCGAATTGTTGTATACGAGAAGCATGCAATTCCGATTTTTCCTTGGACAGTTCCAAATCTCTTATCCAATCATTCAGTTGCGTTTGCGATAAAACGTGAGTTGTGTTTTCAGTTGTAATAGTACTACCACCTGTGGTTCCTTCCGACTCAACTGAGTCTACGGATTTTTGATTGTTTTCACGTGTTGAATCGGGACAACTAGGATATGGAACATCATCAGAATGAGATACTGGCAATGAAACTGTCTAGACAGTGGCGTATATCACTCGTTTGTGTCTTCCAAAGCCAGTCATTTGGCCAGACAAAAATAGCAAGCGTTTAGGTGGCAAAACGGTTGTCTCCAGCTCATTGGAACATCAAATTTGATGTATCGTTTTTTACCCGAGCTCCATTCAGACAATATTAATTTGCACGATTGACACAAAATACTTGTCGTCCATGATTCACCAATGTTCTCAGACGCAATAACAAAATACTGAAGATATGACAGAAAAAAAAAACAAATTGGCCATTTCAGCCCTTGAAAGGACAATGACCGAGCTTCTTATCATCAATTGTGTTGTGTGTGTGTATTAAATGTTTGCACACAATTAACCGAAAACTGGACCTACACGTTTTATGCCGACTCCGAACGGCTAAAGTTCATGTTCTCAAGAAGCTTTACATGGCATTATTTACTCTCTGAGGTTTGCCATTGTCTGCAGAGAGGTGGTGACCGATCTGAAAAATTTTTTTTTTGATAAAATTTTTCGCCGCAACTGCACAGAGGGAAAAACCTATGGACTCAATACATAAATTTATGTACTCATCGCATAGTTTTCTGCACACAAAAATTTTACATTTTTTATGTATTGAGTACATGCTGAAATCTCTATTGACTACATAATGCTTTTAAGCGGTTACGTAGTCAATAAAGAATTTTATGTACTCAACGCATAAATATGTGTCTTGAATTCATGGATGTATGTGGTGAGTACATTCACACTGTACTCATCGCAAACTGTTACAAATAATTTTATGTAATGAGTAAAGATCTTATGTACGAATTATATAGATTATTGACTCATTACATATTTGGAGTACATAATTTTATGCAATGAGTACATACATTATTTACTCATTACATATTTTAAATGCATAATTTTATGTAATGAGTACATACATAATTTACCCATTACATATTTTTAGTGCATACATTTATTTAATGAGTACATACATAATTTACTCATTACATATGTTAAAAACATAATTTTATGCAATGAGTACATGCATAATGTATTCATTATATATTTTTTGTTCATAATTTCATGTATTGAATATATACACAAGCCATGTCTATGCCTAAATCACCCTCTTAACAAATGCAATAAATAACTTAATAAAGAAATGACTAGATTTCACAAAATAATTGCCAATTACTTATAGAAACCCAGCCATTTATTTCTTATCCAATCATCGCTTTTGTTCTGGAGTACAGTGGATAAACTCATTCCCGCTCTGATTTTCTACAGGCTTTAGAGGTGTTGCTTATTTGAAAATCAAGAAACGAATGACATAAGACAGCAAAATCGTGTGCCGATGTCCAACAGATACGTGTACTGAGTCCATATGTTATGTACTGAATAAATATGTCACTTCAATCGTATAAGGGGGACGTGTACTGAGTCTATATTTTATGTATTGATTAAAGTTTTTGTAAAAAATTACATAACACGTTGATTGAGTACACGTTGCTTGTATCTATTGAAGTCTGCTATGTATTCAACACATAACATGATGTATTGAATACATTTTTTTATTCATTTTAAAAAGTGAATAAATTGATATGTAGTCACTACACGCTCCCTTTACTCAGTAAATACTGCTCTCGTTGCGTTCTCATACAAGTTGCAGTGAATAGATTTTACATAGCTGTCTCTGTACTGACTACATAACTTTTTCCCTTAGTGTGGGGATCGAACTCAGGCTCCGAGCGTGCTAACCCACACACTTAACCTGCACGCCACGGTCACCACAAGAAGATATGACATTTGCAGTAAATTCGTAAAATTGAGTCGATTCTTTTTAAAAGTGAAAATTTGGGTTGTATGGGAGGTGAACGTGTCCGAGCGTGAATTACAAAAATATTCAATAGTGCAGATCTTGGACCCATTCCAATATGTGTACCAAGATGGAGTTATCTCAACTCCTTCTTATTCTATGCTTATGGACAACACGCACACAGACGGATGAACGGACATGTAGGTATAAATCGACTCACGAGATGACACCTGATCAATAAAATATATACTTTTATATACCAGACTCGCTTATTTCTATGCGTTACCAAGCGTTTGCAGAAAAGTAATATACGCTCAACTTATATTTTATGGTATAAAAATGGTTTCAACTTGCAGTATAAAAAAGCTTGTTGATATCTATGGAATAATATAAAAATTAATCTCAAAGATTCATTTTATTTGAGTTTGTGCAATAATTCACGATTTAAATCATTGATTTAAATCAAACTTGTACTTAGAATTTTAAATTATTAAAAAGTAAAAATATCTTCTATTGATTTCGAAACAATGTTGATCATTAGCATTTTACCGTAGAAATTGCCTTGTTTTTCATTACGATTTTCTTAATTTGAATTGATATATAGATAGTCAGTGCAATATATAGAGACAAAGTGAAGATCTTTTCGTTTTATAAAAAAGAAATGTCAGAAGTAAAGTCATACTTCTATACTATTATATAAAAGGCTTCGCACATATCTACGACGCCGTATAACTCAAGAACTACTCAACCGATTTTTGTAAGTCTTTCACTAACATAAAGCCACATGTTTAACTTAGTCTTTTGCATACTTATATTCTTCAAAACTGCTCTTAAAAGTTTATTAAAACTTGAGTTTAAAAAGTAGCCAAAAAAAGAAATCCAAAAAACATTGCTGCATTGAATCGTTAGACACACAACCAGCGCGCTGCATCGTAAAGCTTTCTCGCTCTTTTCCTCTCCGATTGTGTTTGTTGGTATTGTTTCTTTTACTTAAAGTGTTTTAAATAAGGGATGTTTTACGTACAAGAGCACACGCCAGAAGTTGTCTCATTCAGTTGGCGCTGAGACCAGAGCTGCCACTCTCAAACATTTTTTTCTACCAAATTTCATCCATAAATTTACCAAAATGAAAAATAATTTACCAAACACAAAAAAATTTTATTTTTGAGTTAAAGAAAATACTTTTATACATATTTTTTAATTAAATTAACATTTATTGTACGCTTGAAGATGTTTCATCGCTTTTCACATTGTTCGCCTTCTTTCTAATAACATATCTAAACAGAAATAACATAGCTTGGAATATAAATTTTAAGAAAATCAATTTATTAAAATAAAAACTTACTTATCCATCTTAGCCATGATACAAAAATACAGATAGCATTGACAACTGCTAATTTTCTCTTCAGAAGGGAACTGGCTGCTGTCAAAAACGGCAAAAACGGCAGTCAAAGCAAAACAGTTACTGGCTACATTCAGCGTAGTCAACTGTTGTGACAGTGTACCTAGGTGAGCTGTGTTTTAGTCTTAAAGTTGTCAAGTTGACGAAATGTTAGTCATGTACCGTTTATGTGTAGCCTATTATACTATTACAATAATTCATACTATTTATTTATAATTTTTCTATTTTAAGTGCATGTGTAATTCATGTGCATTTTTTTTTAATTTGGTATTACCTAAAAAATATCTAATATTAAACTGCATTTTAAAAAAATCATATAGAAATTATAAGTATTTTACTATGTGTTGAAAATTATTTCCCACCATCTCAGATTGATGTATATGTAATTCATTAACACAGATTCAAAGCTGAAGTTTTAATTTCTGAACAGTTGAGACAGTAGCTTACATTTTAGCGTCTCCCAACCTCATCAGTTTTACTGAACCCTACACTCAGAAAAATATCAACTGTAATATTAACAGTCGGCCGCTGTTATTTCAAAACACTGTTCGATTGAATGATTTGCGTTTAAGTAAACAATTTTCTTTGTTGAATGAACATTTCAAAGTATTTTTGTGCTGTTAAAATCATCTGTTGAAATATTTTTGTGCTTATATTGACTGTCAATTTTTTCTAAGCATAAGTTTTTATATGTGTTTTGCTATATTTATATTATCGTTGCCAGTAGCTCAGTGGATGTGCAGTAGACTGTTATGCGGGAGACGTGGGTTCGAACCCTAGCTGTGTAAGTATCAAAAATTGTAATTTAATAATTGAAATAATAATAATTATGTTTCATTAATTGTTTGGTCAAAAATAACCTTCAAAATAAAATGCTTACAATCTTGCAAAAAAATAAAAAATTTAATTTTTTATTTAAAAAAAAAATATTTTGAATAAAAAAAAAAATTTTTATTTGCCTTGCCGGATTTGAACCGTGGACACTCGAGTACTAGACGCACACGTTAGCACACTCGGCCATACATGAACTTTCAAACCATTGATCAAATTTCAATAAATAAGTTTTTATACGGGTTTCTTGATCCATAGGCCAACAGTCAACCGACTGTTGTTTCAAATCATTCATTTCATTTGTTGGATGGTATTTAACAGTGAAATCTGTTATTTCAACCCATGATTTGTTTGATAAAACAGCATTTTTTCCCTGAGTGTATCAAAATTTAATTTTACTCAAGTTTTGGCAATATTGAGTATGCTGAATGTGCCCTTTGTATTATGTTGTTTGCTTATGAGCGCTCTCTTATTCGATATATTTTTTGACAATTTGAAGAAGTCGACGGAAACGTCAATACTACCTGTAATTTTGTATCATGATCATATCAATTATATATTTTCAATCCTAAGCATGGTGGTTCACAATGAGCATGATTGATATAATTTTTATACAATCATTTTTTGAATTGCAACTTATTTTAAATTGATTTTAAATTTACCAAACCAAAAAAAAAGTTACCATTTTACCAAGTCGAAATCTTTTTACCAAATTTGGTAATAGTTTAACAAAACGGCAGCCCTGGCTGTGACTTCAAGCGGTGAAGTCTCTGCTGCTTAATTTTTAGCTATGCTATTTTTTATGCTTCGTATTATCAATGTGTGGAAAGGTGTGTTCGCATTAGTTAGCAGGTGTAAGTGTTTTGATACGATACTGAAAAGTGTGGTTAACTTCATTTACAAAATCCTTAAATTAATTTCAATGGAACAATTTTCATCCCGATGCTGCTTACTTTAAAACAAGATGTTAAAAGTTACAGATCTTCATTAAGTTTGAGTTCGTGTTAAAGATTTAAAATGTCGTTTTTGGGAAACGAAAATAGATTCCTGAACTGAAAAAAGGTTAAAAGCTATTTAGTTAGACTTCTCAGGCCTTACCGAATATAATTTTGTTTTTGGAGCGAAAATTTAGTGTACTTGAAAATCTCCTATACAAATAAAGGACGGTCTTATGAGTTGCAGTCCCCATTTCCGATTTGCCTCAGATTTTTTTCTTGGATTGGTTTATTGTTTTAAAAGAAAATTTGGACTTTGAGACTTAAAGAGTTTTTTCGCGGACCCACAGCCATGCGTATGCCTAAATAGGGTATATTTTGAAACAACATAGCTCTGTCAATTTAAATTCGATTTTTGTAAATTTTTTTTTTTAATTTTTTTAATTTAAAAGTTTAATGCTATGCCAGCATCAGACGCCAGAATTTTTTTAACTTTCATAATTTAAGCTTTTTTAACGTTTCATTACCTTAAAATGAAAATAAACTTATTAACTTTTTAAAATGAGCTTCTAAAACGTACGTATGATTTTCTATGATAAACATTTTAAATTGAGCTTTTAAAACGTTCGTTTGATAGTTTGAAATGAACCTTTTACAAAATAACTTCTAATTATTCTTCAATTTTAAAATGTTAATTTTAAAATATCAAATGAACGTATTAAAAACTCATATTAAAATGTTTTTTATATAAATTCAACGAACGTTTAGAAGCTTATTTTAAAAAGTCCGTTTTTAAAATGAAAATAAATTTTAGAGGAGCAAAATCTGGGTTAAACGTTTTCAAAAGTAGCACGCTTCTGCTTTTCTGGACCGTAACCTAATACGAAACGTTTTCACATTTTTCTCTGTGTAAGTAGAAGTGAATAACGACATAAGAATGCATTCAATGAATACAAAATTGATCCATGAATACAATTTTGAATTCATATAACAAAACAAAAACAAAAAAACAAATTGGCCATTTCAGCCCTTGAAAGGACTTTGACCGAGCTTCTTATGATCAATTGTGTTGTGTGTGTAATTAAATGTTTGCACACAATTGACCAAGAACTGGACCTACATGTTTTATGCCGACTCCGAACGGCTCATGTTCTCAAGAAGCTTTACATGGCATTATTTACTCTCTGAGATTTGCCATTGTCTGCAGAGAGGTGGTGACCGATCAGAAAAATTTTTTATTGAAAAAAAACTTTTCGCCGCGGCTGGGGATCGAACCCGGGCTCCGAGCATGCTAAGCCACACACTTAACCTGCATGCCACGGTCACCGAATTGAATTCATATCCAATTATAAAAAATTTATTTATCATAAATTTTTCGTGTTCCGAATATTGAATTGGATTTTTCATTTAAATGAATGCTTTTAATAAGGAATGCAGTTCAGTTTCGTTATTCATTTAGCATTAATTGTTTTTCATGAATTAATTTTTTGTGGCCATTATTTCGTTTTCTATTATTTTGATTTTTTTATTCATTATTCAAGTTTTATTCATTATCACTTTCCGACCGTTTACGCAGAATTGGGCGTATGACTTCAATTTTTATTAGTTCAACAAAATGCTGACATTGTGTGATTAGACCTGAAGCACATAATTGTATATTATGTTTTTTTTTTTAAAGAAAACCAAAATCTGCCGTTATATGTATTTGCGTTGATTATAAAATGATATTTTTATTGCGGTATTTTGAAAATTTGTGAAAACGAGTCGGAACAGTAAGTATTAAATTTTATTTAAAGTTTGATAGATACTGTCTAATAAGTGTTTTTACGATCAAAGCACTACAACATTTAATTAGAAATTGATATTCGATTTTGAATTTGTTATTTAATTTATGTTTTAAGCCACTTTCATACTAAGTGCAATAGTTATGCGTATCCCGAAATTAAAGGATTATCGACAATTTGACAAAACAGTTTATTTCATTGATTTTTCTGAATACAAATACGGTAGGTTCTAAAATTGTATCAAATTTTAACCAACATTTCTTGCGTAGATCGGAAAGGGCAATTAATTTTTTAACCAATATTTTTTTCATTTATTACTAATTTTTTATTTTTTATTAACTAGCGGATGTAACCCGGTGTTACTCGGGATTGTGCCTCGAGCACAGAAAAAGGACGATTTTCAAAACTGCTCTTATTTTAGCATTTTTAAAATTATCAATTTAATTTTAATATTTTTTTATATAATCGTTTTTTGGGATTTTGCCCTCTACTTCCGTCGAAAGTGTTTAGTCAAATTTCCTTTAAACTGTATCTGCCAGACATGATTAAAAAAAATTACATTGTCAACGTCTCCATCTGACATCTGGTTTCTGAGGAAAATGGTCACTCACACTCAGAAATAAACACATGAAAAATTTCTCTATTTTCGATAATAGCATTTTTATCTTTTTCAAATAAAATTTTCCTCAAGTAGAATAAATTTTCACATTTTCGAAGAAATATTTCTTCACTTGTACAAAATGGAAATAATTCAATGTTTCTTATAATGATAAATATTATTCTCGCACAGAAAAATTCTTATTAATAGAAAAAAATTTATTGAAAATAAAAAATTGTTCCTATCTTTTGATAAAAAAGCATTTTCTTCAATGAAAACAAATGTTTTCTCAAAAATAAAAAATATATTTCTCATAAAACGATATATTTTTATATATTTCTCTTTTTCATAGAAGTTTTTTATCATTTTGAAACAATTTTTTGGATAACATTTAGAGAAAGGCATTCTCTGGAGCAAAGTCTATAGACTTTTAGACTATAGAACATTTTTCTCTAAATATTGTGCCTTTTTTATCATATTCCGAGAAACTTTTATCTGAGTGCAGTTTGAAAAGTCATTTCGAGAAAAATGCGCTTAAAGTTTTTCGTAGCATGCATTTAATATGCAATTTTATCTCAAATAAATTCCATTCGATTTTTGGATTGTTTTCGTTCAACTTCGGTTTTGTTCGATACTGTTCTGTTAATTTTTTTCATCTTTATATAGCTTCTGCTGGTAATCGTTAAACTTCTTTTTTTTCGTTCGTCTTTGGTTCTTGACTTCGTTTGCCTTCGGCTCATTCCTTGTTTTTTGTCGAAAGAACTTTTACAAGCATAGGATCTATTTCAGTAACAGATACAAATGCCTACCAAGTTTCTTCAAAATCGGTTCATCCGCTTTGACGTGAATGAGCCGAACATAGTTTATTGAATAAAGCGCCCTCTAACGGAAGTTTTCTGAAATTTAAATAGCCTCAATTTTGTTGCAGAGTCAAGTTATTTCATGTACCAAATTTTAGTGAAATCAATCAAGTCTTTTAGGAGTTATTGAGTCTTAACAATGCACTACTTAAAGTGCCCTCTTTCGGAAGTCTTTGGAATTTTTTATATTTTATGTTTTATATTGGGTGCAGTTGTTCATACCAACGTTCATACCAAGTTTCATTAAAATCGGTTCAAGCGTTTAGGAGTTATTGTGTCTTAAAAACGCACTACTTACGCAAGTCTTTCGAATTTTTATAGCCTAACCTTCGATCCAGATTTAATTGAAATCGGTCCAGGTGCTTAGGAGTTATTATGGAGTGCCACACCCACATAATTCCGCCCAATTTTTTACCTTTTCTTTATCTTTGGTGCAGTTGAGCCTTCATACTAAATTTCATTATAATCGGTCCAGGAGTTTAGGAGTTATTAAGTTTTAATAAGAGCGCACTACTTAAAGTGCCCTCTTGCGGAAGTTTTTGGAATTTTTTATTGCCTATGTTTTATTTTGGGAGCAGTTAAACCTTCATACCAAATGTCATGGAAATCGGTTCAGGCGCTTAGAAGTTATTACAGATTGCCACGCCCACATACTTCCGCCCACTTTTTAACCTATGCTTTATATTGGTTGTAGTTGAACCTTCATACCAAATTTCATTGAAATAGGTCCAGGCGTTTAGGAGTTATTGAGTCTTAAAAACGCACTACTTAAAGTGCCCTCTTGCGGAAGTCTTTGGAATTTTTTGTGACGTATGTTTTATTTTGGGAACAGTTGAACCTTTATACCAAATTTCATTGAAATCGGTCCAGGCGTTTAGAAGTTATTATATAGTTTCACGCCCACAAACTTCCGCCCACTTTTTTACACCCCTTATGTTCTTTCTCACTATGAAAGGTACTCGATGTCCAAATTTCAGCGCAATCGGATAAACGGTGCGTGAGCCTATACGGAACAGACAGACAGACAGACAGACAAACATTTGATTTTATATATTAGATAAATTTAATTAAAGAGTTCAAATTTTTCCCATGTTGCGATGGCAAGATATCGGACTACCAAGTTAAAGTTTTGGTCAGTTTTGTTTATTTCTATGAGAATTTTCTCTTTACAATTTCCATTTCTAAGAGTAATTGTGCAATTGCACTCTTATGCACAGCTTTTGCTACAACAACAACTAACCGCAAAATAAATGCAAAAGAGCAAAGGTAACGTCACGCTAGACAAAAAAGCATTTTGAGCTATTTATTCTACGCTGACGTTCAAAAGTGCGCGAAATTTTGCATTTTAATAAATTTTAGTAAAGTTAAGTACATTTTATAAAAAAATCGTTAAGAAGAAAAACCGTTAATCTTATATTAAATTTGAAAAGTGAGTAACGTCACGCCACATTGCTCGAAGTTTGCCTGATTTCGTGTCTGAATTGGGTTGCAGGTATTTTAGTGGAATTTTTTTCCAACTTCTTATGGTTGATGGGGTAGGAGTTAAAAAAATATAATATATAATAGCTTAACTTTGTGTTTTATTTCCATCGAATATTTTTTTAAACAAATTTTAACTTAAAATGTTACGATGGAAATTTAAGTAACGTAACGCCAGATGACAAAGCCTAATAAAAAAAAAACCGAGAAGAGATTTTTTAATTTGATAACTAGCCATTCCCATTCTCATCCTTGCAGGAAGAGGCTCTGGACTTAAAACCATCGGCCAGGCGTCTTATTTTTCGAAAAATTTTCGAGTCTCATTCCTGTCGCCATGCATCTCAATTTTCTCGCACTCACGCATTCCCGCCTCTCGTTTCTTTCGCCTGAAAATGCGTCTCTCTTCCCTCCTCTTCTCTCGGTATCGCTCCATAACAGCACAATAATACAACAAATCACATAAAAAAATCTTTCTTACATTAAAAAATATCGCGAGCAAGACCGCGGAGGGTTGCTAGTATATACATAATTATCTTTAAATTATATATTATTTTTCCATTTTTATCATTGTTAAATTTCTTTTGAATTTTGGATCCAAGTTATTCCAAATTATGTTGGAACCCGCCAGTTTGCAATCCCAGGGAAAACAATCAATTGTTGACTGTAGGAATGTGGGTTTTCTGTAAATATTCATCTTTTCTTTTCTTTTTGTGAATTTTCTAAATAAATTTTGAATATTTAATAATTTTAATGTAAAAAAAAACTATAATTTCCGTATAAATTATAATAAAGAAGAAGGTGTAAATGTTAACAGGGAAAGAAATTTTGCTGGGTTAATGCATCGCGAAGTTCCCAGTGATCGCGATATCTGGAACGAATCGGAGTTAGGTTTATCGCGTGGCGCCCAAATTAAATCAAAAATTCTTATAAATACCCACGGCCTCCTCCTCTGAGTCTGCCGAACCTATCTCCATACACGAGCGGAATTTGACGCATAACACAGTCAGATCTGTCCATCTGTCTTTAAGCTTTTTTAATATATAAGCTTTTTTTAAAAAACTAAGATCAAGTTCGAAAATGGGCTAAATCGGATGAAAACCACGCCTACCTCTCATACAACCCCAATAATGAAAATTTCATAAAGAAGCAAATAATTAAGCTACAAAACTTAAATTAGGCATTTGGGTAATCTATGTCAAAACTGAGGTGTGTAAGAAAAATGGGCGTCATCCACCTACTAACACGTCCAGCTCCCATAC
Source organism: Tetanocera ferruginea (assembly GCA_958299015.1). Taxonomy (NCBI): domain Eukaryota; kingdom Metazoa; phylum Arthropoda; class Insecta; order Diptera; family Sciomyzidae; genus Tetanocera; species Tetanocera ferruginea. The sequence continues at coordinate 52,210,952 of OY282641.1, read as the reverse complement.
AACCCCAAAATTGAAAAGTTTATAAATAGGCTTCTCTTGAAGCTACAGGAAAAAATTTACATCAAAATTTTATATCAAAACTAAATTGCGGAAAAAATGGGTTTCATCCACCCACGAACACGCCCACCTCCAATACAACCCCAAAACAAAAAACTCTATAAAAAGGCTTCTCTTTAAGCTACAGGAAAACAATTTGACACGTTTGTATTTTATGTCAAAACTAAATTGTGGCAGAAAACTGGGTCTCATTCGCCTACGAACTCACCCACCTCCCATACAACCCAGCTCTATAAATAGGCTAATATTTAAGCTAAAGTCCTGAAATTGGGTATTTGTGTATATTATATCAAAATTGAGGCGTGTTAGAAAAATTGGCATCAACCACTCAAGAACACGCCCATCTCCCGTACAAACCCTAACTGAAAACTTAATAAAGAGGCTTCTCTTTACTTTGCAGGAAAACAATTTGATATGAATGTATTTTATACATCATCAAAATAGTAAATTATTTTGAAATCTCATACAAAAAGTGCTACAATTTTAGATTTTGTACCATTATGAATTGGCCGTGGGGGTATTTTAACTTCGACCAATTCGAAGATATACAGAAGTATATATATACCGAAGTATATATAAGTATAACCTCCCATACAACCCCAAAATTGAAAACTATTTAAATATTCTTGTGTCAAAGCTACAAAAGCAAACATATAAATTTATTCATTTTATAATAAAATTAAGACGTGTTAGAAAAATGGGCGTCATCCACCTACGAACACGCCCTCTTCCCATACAACCGCAAACTTTAAAACTTTTAAAAGCCTTCTCTTTAAGCTACAGGAAAAAATTTAAACATTTGTATTTTATATCGAAACTAAATTGTGGGAGAAAAGTTCACAAATCCGCCCCGGGTACCACTTTTTGAGGGGTGACACCATTTCGATTTTTTTTTTATTTCTCTCACAAACAGAAAAAGTGATAAAATACTTTACGGTAAAAAATGTAATTGCTGTTTAAAAATATAAAATTCTGCTTGCAAGTCTAAGCAAAGGGGAGGAAACATTGCGAAAACGTTTCGAGCTGTAAAATCCGAAAACTTTTTGTAACACAACGCAAATGAGTCCATGTTAAGTGTTGAAAATTTGGCAGCAGCTTACGACGAAATTTCTGAAAAGGAGCTAGTTGTTGAAATTGCTTGGGATGCTACGTAGGCACATAAATGCAGCACAAATCAATTTCGAAAGCGCCAACAACACTGGTTTACAAATAACGAAAAGTTGTTTGTACTTTGAATGCCACTATCTTTTTCTCATGTAAAATCTGTCGCTAATTCCGAAAAAAAAATTATTTTTTTTTTCTGTCACTCCGTTTTCGAGATATTGCCCACTGTAGGGTTTTCAACGAAAAAAAAAGTTGGTTCCACTTAATTGCATATATCTCCAGAACCAACAACAGTAATCAAACAAATGATATATCAAATAAAAGCTAATAAAATTTCTTACAAACAATGCAGACACCATTTTTTGGTCGAGTTGTTAGTTTTGGCGGAATAAATTCCAATTTCGGGGATTTTTTTTTATTTTTCAGAAAAATTTCCAAAAAAACACAACATTTCAAATTCAAATTCAATTCAACAGTTGCAAATTTCGTTAAGAAATCAAAATATTTTGTTACTTTTAATATTTTTTACTAAAAGCCCTTATTTTTCCAAAAAAAATAAGCTATTGTTGAAGAAAATCTATTGAGAAATGAAAAAGTTGTGTTTAATGGAACGAAATCACCCAAATTGTGTGATTATCAATTTATGCATTTGGACTTATTTTATTGCCATAAAAAAAAAATGAGAACTAAAGGTTGTTGTAATAAAATAATATATTCTTCATTTTTATTTTTCTTTTAATAATTTACATTATTATTACATTATTTAAATTGTATATAATTATTATTAATAATTTTTATTGTTGCATTAAATCATTTATATTGTTATTTACATTGCAAATAATTTTTATTTATCATTCAGAAATTCAAACTGATTAGAATTCTTGTTTTGTCGTTAATTTAATTCGGGATCGGTTTCTCTGATGAGAAACCAACAATAGTCGCCCATCATTCCTTCGTCCCAAAATCCTTGGTACCGATTCTCAATTGCTTTCATCTGTTGGTGGAATCTTCTCGTATGCAACAATTCAACTTTTTGAGACCCAATGTTAAGGTGACATACTTCAGAAATCGTGAAAAACCGTCTACTATACTCTTTACTAAGAATGACAATATCTGCTATTGCGTAGTCATTCCTGGCTTATTTAATACCTTCGGTCAGCAACGAAGTGATGTATGGATGAAAAATTTTCTCTGCACTCAAATATGTTATAGAGTTTTCTCCAGAGAATACTTTTCTCTAAATGTGGTACTAAAAAATCCCTAAAAATGATAAAAAGCTTCCATGAAAAAGGGAAATATATAGAAATATATCGTATTTAGGGCCGTTTTGTTCACAGAGGGATAAATTTATCTCTGAGATGAGTTCATTTTTTCATTTGTTCACAGAGAGTTAAGACTTTTAACTCCTGAGCGGGAGATAAAAATGGCGGCGAGATAGCTTAAAGCCAGAAATATTTATCTCGTACATTTTGGGGAGTTAAGCTTTTTTTACTCGCTCTTATCGCTCTCATTTTACTAGTTTTTCATTTATTTTGTTTAAAAATACATATGTAAACAAAAAACAAAATATTTTAATTTGTCTATATAAACTGAGAGCGAATTGATACTTTAAGCCTAAAGCTAGGATAAAATGTGAACAAAACCATTTTTTATCTTCCGATTTATACTCTTGGTATAAATTTAACCTCGAGATAGTTATCCCAGAGTTAAATCATATTTATTCCTCTTGTGAACAAAATGGGGCTTAGAGAATAAGACTTTTTTATTTTTGAAAAAAAATTTCATTTTATTGAAGAAAATACTTCGCACAATGAATTTTTTATCAAAATTTAGTAAAAATTTTTCATTTTCCTAAAATTTTTCTCTATAAATGAGAATTTTTTGTGCGAGAAAAATACTTATCATTCTTAGAGACATTGAAATATTTCTATTTCCCATAAGTGAAGAAATATGACCGTTTTAATAAAAAAAAAAAAAAAAACAAAAATATGGTTTTGGTCGTGACTGAAGTTTGAACAAGGAACCATTAGTGCAAAAATTGAACGCACTAACCGCTACAACTCAGCCGCTGTAATAACGCAAAATTGTTTTTATATATAAATTCTACATTTGATAAAACCCCCCCCCCCCCAAAAAAAATTCCTGGTTGCGCCCCTGTAGGGAGTTACCCCTAAGGTCTTATAAATTTCTACCATTTTCAGTGCACATCAATTTCTCTAATTGCCAGCCGTCTGACCAAATTTTGTTAAGATCGGCCAACTATGGCATGCATCTCCCACACAAAATAATGTAAAAAATTAATACAGGAAAAGTACCCAAGGCAACTGACCACTTTCAACCATTTTTGCAATTTTTGTAAAATTTAACCATCACGACATTTTTAATAAAAATGTTTCGCATGCGATAATAACTTTTAACCCTTTTTTTAATCATTTAATTTATAAAAAATAAAATATTTTTATTACAAATAGAGTGGTAAAATTTTTCGGTGCAGGCGATTTTTTATAAATTAAATGATTTTAAAATCGCGCGATTTGAATACAAAATTTTTGCCTGCGGCGCTTACTATAGTTTGCAATCAAAAATGTTCAAATAACAGTTATTAAATTCTTTAAAATCGTATTTTACTACAATAAAAACAAAAATTTTTCAAAATGTAATATGTTTTTTTAACAATTTGTTATTGTTTGTCATCTGTTATTTTTTTCGGAAAACATACAGGAAATAATAAAATTACAAAATCTCATCGAATTGGTTTCTTATTGCATTTAGAAATTTCTTATAGGGGTGACACCATGGGTATCCGCCCCGGGTGACACCAAGCCTAGGAACGCCGCTGGGAGGTACCACTTTTTATTTAAAGTAAAAATCATGAAAATGGAGTTACATATTTCCAATAAATCATAGCCAAAATTGAATAGCATGAGGTCAATCACGACTTGCATTAAGCATGAAACTGGAAATATAAGTAAATAAATTAAAATAAAATTAAGAAGTAATATTATGTAGGAACATAAATCAAAGATAATCCAATTGAATATTAAGAACTCGAATTTCTATGGAGTTCCATCCACAGCCACGACAAATCACGCGTTAAAATCACCAAAGGGGTATTCTCACTGCCTTAAGAGTTGTGTAGATTGGCAAATTCCATACAATTTGTTTTTGTCCATTTACCAATTTACTCTAGCTGACTTCCCGACTTGTTTGGGTAGATTGATTTCTTGTCAAATTGAGTACTTTTTTAATGTGCTACCACCTTTTCCAAAAGTACGCAATAATAGAAATGACAAAAAATTAAAACAAAGTAAATTGAAATAAAGTAAAAAGTAAGAGATAAAAAAATATACAGCAGCAATGCTCAAAATTATTTTACAAAGTACTCAATTACAATTAAGGGTGCTCGTAGTTGTCAAAAGTACTTAATCTACCAATACCCAAGTTAGTGTGAATACCCCTCATGTTTCATAAGAACTATACGAAACATATCTTTAAGTTCAATTAATAAAATAAAATGTCACTTTTCTGAACATTTAATACCCACAGCTATTTCCTCGAACACAGCTGTATATTGTACAGGTTTTGTTAGTGTAGATTTTTATTTACTTTGTTTTGTGTACAAAAATAGCATTACCGAAAAACTTTTACTAAATTTAAACAATAAAATAAACAAAAAACATAAAAGCCATAGTTAAAGAAGAACGGACAAAAGATGATGAAACCGATAATTGTTGTCATTACCGTCACTCAACAGAGCGTCTCTGACGTTGTTTTGTTGTCTCACATAAACTTAATAAAAAATAGAAATAAAAATAAATAAAAGATATCGCGACGATGATGAGTGTGAACTGAGCAAGCGCACAAGAGAACGCGCATTTCTGCACAATCGGAGTACTTCGCACACGCGGCTTCGAGTCTTCACGGGTGCCTACGACGAACAACACACACGCGCTGCTCCTGCCTTATTAGAAATTGTGAACTGAATAAAAAAAAAATTCAAATCAAGTGAATAACGACTAACAACGTACAGAAATACAAATGTCAGCTATGACAATCGTACAGTTGCATTGCCGCACGATACGACGCGATATTCTTAAATACTTATAATTAATCATAATGATAAGTCTTGCGTTATCTTAATAAAATGTTTTCAAAATTGAAATTCAAAATTGTAGAGTACAATCAAGTATGAGAACAGCAACTGTTCCAAGACAAGGCAACATTCATACATTTCTTAAGCTTAAACGATAAATTTTAGTACCTGAACAAATATTAATGATTTTTTAAATCCAAAAAAACCTGTGCTATGTGAGTCATACTCGTTGTAGTTGTTGTTGGTTGAGTGTTTTGTTGTGTGTATATTTAGCTACTGATCGAAGTTGTTGAATGAAGTCTTGGAATACCTGCATAAAATTTAAAGGTCGTCATCAGCTGAGAAGACATGTGTGTTGTTGTAGTCACGCTGCTATCAAACGTGAGTGGTAATGTTTATAAAGCTACATGACAAATATGGAAGCCTAAGATTTTTAAGATTTCGAAAAAAGAATAAAAACGTGAAGTAGTGATAGTAACATCAAATATTAAATTCTGATATAAGAACACATTAAAATTAAACTCAGATTTCTCAAGCTACGCACACAAAAAAAAAAACCGGTAAAAATAATTTGACAAAAACAAATAATATCAAAAAATGCCAAACAAAAGATCTCTGAAAAGGCATAATAGCAATGTTTAAGAGCGACTTAAGAACTCAAACTGTATTAAAAGAAAAAAAAAAAACGCAAAAACAGAGCGGAAGATATACAAAATTAACTCTCGAGACAAATGAGTACTCTGCATTCATTTAATCACCTGTCGGCAAATGCTTTTACAGTTGTTTATCATGCTTCAAATAAAACTGCTGCTCACGCTTATTATCGGTATTGTGCTTGGATTTATGACTTCACAGCTGTTGCATCTCTCAAATTGCAGCGTGGACTACGAGTGCTCTTCACACATGAGAATTTATACCACGCCAACAAAGCACTCTCTCGATGAAGCACCTGAATACGAGTACGAAGTCCCAGTTAATAAGCAGACAACACATCAATTTCCGAAAGTTTTTATTGAAGATTTAACGCAATCTGCGGTTACTCAAGAGCACGAAGACGTGAACGCCTCGCTCGCAAATTATTTGTACGAAAAAACTCGCGTTCTGTGTTGGGTGCTAACAGGTCCCAAGAACCATGAGACTCGCGCTGTTCATGTCAAAAGGACTTGGGGCTCGCGTTGCAACAAATTAATTTTTATGAGTTCGGTGGAGAATAAAACACTTGGAGCGGTTAAGCTACCAGTTGGCGAGGGGCGTGGTAATTTATGGAAGAAAACCCGAGAAGCTTTAATATATCTCTACGAACATCATTTAGAGGATGCTGATTGGTTTATGAAAGCAGACGATGACACGTAAGATTTTTCTTCCATTCAGCTTAATTGAAAAAATTGAAGTTTGTCGTGGTGGAAGCAGAATCGTTTTATTTTTAATATATAATCTTTCAAAACAAAATTTTTTTCTTATATTTATAGTAGTATCGAAATAAATTATTCGAAATTATAAATATATCGAAATTATATTCAAAATTCTTAAAAGAAAAGCATCACTTCCATGACATCCTCTTTTTAATGACATACGTCAAACCAAACACACTCACGCAACAATGTTCTTTTATTGGAAAATTCAAAAATAAAAAATTCTTAACTGGAAAATTCCACTCACTCTCAAGTCGGTCTAGCCCAACCATGGAATACCCTAAGCCACCTATACAATTTAAATATTTATTGAAATACTAAAACAAATACAGTACGACCTCGCTCAATGCAACCAATTAAATTCAGGCCAATTGCGAATATTGAGGTTTTTGCAAAAACCGAGGAAAATTTTATACAGGCCAACAGACCTATTTTTAAAAAAAATATCATATTTTAAATATGCCTTTAATACACATTAAAATTTAATCTGTTTTCAGAAAGATAATATCATTTTATTTAATTTATTTTTTGAAAAATTGGGAAACTTTGGTCTGCACTTTGTTATAATTTATATTTTGCTGCACTGACTTCTCCATTTTGGCATATTCGCAGCCTCTTATTTTCACTCGCTCTCCTGGTCCGGATTCCGCATTTGTAACGAATTTTCTCAGCGCAGTTTCGTAACGCTTAATCCTTGTTATTGTTGATTTGTGGACGTTATATTCATTGCATATCGATTTAATAGCAACGCCACTATGCACTTTTTCCAGGATTTAACATTTTTGTGCAATCGTAAGCTTATTGCCATTTTTAACGACTGGTATTTTGTATGCAGCACGAGTAAATCGACCGATTACTTACTTACTTACTTGGGTGGCCATGACAACCCGTTGTCGGGTTGCGGCCGACTTCATCAGCTCTCGCCAGGCGTCTCTGCTTCGCGCGCGCCGTCTCCAATCTCATTCACCAAGCGCAGTAAGGGCTTCTTCGGCCTGGTCAATCCATCGGAGGCATGGTCTTCCTCTGCTTTTTCGTTGGAGTTTCTTCATCCATACGAAAGACATGACCCAGCCAACGTAGTCGCTGATTTGTTATACGCTGGACTAAGTTAATGTCGTCGTAGAGTTCGTACAGTTCGTGGTTCATTCGAATGTGATAGTCGTCGCCAACTCGCACAGGAACAAAGATTTTGCGAAGGACGTTCCTCTCCAACACTCCAACAGAGGCTGTATCTGTTTGAGATACCACCCATGCCTCAGTGCCATAGAGAAGCACAGGTATGATGAGCCTCTTGTAGAGTGTTAGTTTTGTCGATCGAGAGAGGGCTCTGGAACCTAAATGCTTACCTATCGCCGTAGTAGCACCTCTTAGCAATTGTTATTCTTCGCTTAATCTCCAGGTTGACATTGTTGTTGTTGTTTACGGCGGTGCCAAGGTATATAAACTCCTTGACAACTTCAAAGTTATATTTGCCTGCTGTAACTTGGGAGCCTTGACGCCGTGCTTACCTATTTGCAGACAGAATATACTTTGTTTTGCCCTCGTTCAACGGCAAACCCACTTTGGCTGATTCCTTTTCGATAGCGGCGAAAGCAGCAGTTACATTTCTCTTGGTTCTGCCGATAATATCGATATCATCAGCAACCGCAAGGAGCTGGACACCTTTGTAGAAAATGGTATCATTTCGATGTACACCTGCCTTTCGTAGGATCCCCTCCACGATGAAATTGAAGAAATCGCATTATAGCGGGTCGCCTTGTCTGAAGCCTTGTTCGGTTTTAAATGTTTCGGAGAGGTAATTTCCTTCCTTGATGGAGCTTCATGTAGTGCTCAACGTTATCCTGCAGAGTCTTATCAACTTTGCAGGAATACCGAACTCATACATTGTTGCGTGCAGGCAATCCCGAATCGGGCTATCGAACGATCTTTGTTATGAACAAAGAGATGATGAGTGTCGATTTGGTTTTCATGGGTTTTCTTCAGGATTTGGCGTAGTGTAAAAATCTGCTCTATGGTGGACTTGTCAGGACGAAAGCCACACTGATAAGGTCCAATCAGTGTTTTAGTATGCGGCTTCAATCTTTCACACAATACATACGGATTCAATCTTTCAACTACCGATACCTCGGAAGTTGGCGCAGTTATCGGGTCTTACTTTCTTAAGTATAGAACAAAGCACACTGAGATTCCAAACGTCGGGCATGCTTTCCACTAGCCATATTTTGCTGATGAGTTGATGCATGCACCTCATCAATTTACCGCCGCCAGTTTTAAACAATTCAGCAGCAGGCCGTCAGCTCCTGCGGCTTTGTTATTTTTTAGTCGCTGGATAGCAACTTAAACCTCGTCATGGCTAGGGGTTGGAATTTCCACTCCATCATCATCGATTGGTGGTGTCGGACTACATTCACCAAGGGCGGAATTGTTGGTATAGTCGCCTGCAAGCAGATTGGGAAAATGCTGTCTCCATTATCTTAATGCAAACAGCGTATCTGTAACCAGATCACCTTTCTCATCTCTACAGCAGAATGCTCCGGGCTTGAAAACTTGGGTTAGACGCTTAACCTGCTTGAAGAAATTTCGAGCATCCTTCTTGCCCAGGTATACCTAAATTTGTTCTCGCTCACGCTTTTCTTGCTCTCTTTTTTTACGTCTGAAAAGGCATCTCTCTTCCTTCCTCTTATCGCGATAGTTTTCGTGCTTGCCTTGCGTTACAGCTGACTGTAGCGTGTTTTTATATGCGGCGCATTTTAAGGAAACATTCATACACACATGCATCATACGTGTGAATCCCAAATTTATATTTTTTTGACACAAATGAATGAAAGAAAAGTGCAAAACAAACTCAAACATTCGATTTCCTTAGAAAGTTCCGTTAACTGAGGTAACTTTTTTTTCATAGAGTCTGCAATGTTAACAAATTGGGTGTTGCAATTATCGAGGAGTTGTCTGTACCGAGGGTTGCGATGAGCGAAGTCGTACTGTATAAATAACTGTTTCGTTTTTTATTCAATATCTATGTATAGGGCCAAACCAAATTGACGAGACAAGACGTAACGAGTAGATTCAAGCATATGTGAAACAATGTTATTAACCAAAATAGTCTTACGTAGGGGAAGAGTGGCATGAAAGAGCCAAGTTTTGAAAGAGCCATTTTGATTTACGCGGAAGTTTTCATACGAATGCTTCTTCAATTATAATTTTTAAGAAGCAATACTCGCCATATGGCACCCTCGAACATTTGACAGTTCACTGATAATAAACGACGATGGTGTATCGTATTTTGGATTTCTTCATCATTAAGTAAGTTTTTCAGAACATTTTATTTGTTTTGTGACGTCTTCACCTTTAAAACTAACAGTAATATTATTATACTATAATTTTATGGATATATTAGGCCTACCAATAACATATTTATTTTGCCGGAAAAATCTTGATTTCATACTAATTTTTGAGGTTATGTTTCTTTAGACAATATGTTTTGAAAGAGCTGGGTTGCGGTGGTATGAAGAAGCGTAAAGGAAGTTTAAATTATTTTTGTCAAAAATGTTTTTAAGTGTTTTAAACCTCTTATTTTGTTTTTGGAAAAGGTCTTATTATTATAGATTTTCTTCAAAGCGATTTAATTTTTTTGCTAAAAATATTTTTAAGTTTTTTAACTATTTTTTGTTTTTAGTTTTGAATTTTTTTATTTATTTTATTTGTTTTTGTAAAAACAATACTTTTTATAATAACAATTAATATTTTTAATAAAATATTCGTTATTTTTCGTGTTAAGTTTTGTAATAAGAAGATGGCTCTTTCAAAACTTTGGTTGGCTCTTTCAATGCCCATGTGTTATGAAAGAGCTGAATTTCATGTTTTTTATAAATGGCTACAGGTCCAAGAATATTGTTGATTTTGGAAAATATTTCATGGTATTACGTTCATAAATGAATGAGAAAATACTTTTGATACAAGAATTATAATTTTATTAATTATTTTTATATATTTTGTAACTTCTTTAAAACTGGCTCTTTCAGGCCACTCTTCCCCTATTTGATCGAAACTGAACATGTTGCCTAGAAGTTTTGTTCCGTAGAAACCAAACTTTTTGGCTTTTTTGGCATAGACTTATCTCCTAACAAATATTTACTACAAAACAAAAAAATTATGACAGTTCTTCTGGAAAGCTTGATATTGGGAAAACAATTTTTCGTCCGTAAGTTGAACAACACATTAAATCCACAAAAAAAAAATATAAATCTCCAAGTAAAAATGTCTGATTGCCAAAGTTTACGATTAATTTAATATGCTGTTGCGGTATATTTCACGAATTTTCCATTAATTTTGATCGCATGAGCAACGCCTCAAAATCGCTTAATCCACGTTCGGTTTGTTTAAGACTTGTCATGCTAAAAATAAAAAAAAAACCCCAAAAAATCAACAAAATACTGTGAAAACACTTTAAAATTAAACCAATGTCAATTTCAAACGTCAAAATATTATAACAAATTGTTTCGGAATGCGAACAAATGAAAAAAAAGTATGTTTTTTTTTTTAAAAGTGTTCGACTTACGAACAGTGTTGCCGTTTGGATTAATTTGGATACTTTTATTGAAAAATCTTTTCAATGTGAAAATATAGTCATTATATAAAAAAGCCCTAAGTTACCAAAAATTCAAAATCGAGTTTTTCATTGATTATGATGCAACGTATCCAGATACATGTTTATGCAAAATGTTGCACTCCTACTACTAAAAACCACGATTTGTTTTTTTAATTAACCTGAAATAATGTTGAAAAATATGGTTTTTTTCCAATTTAGAAAGTTTTTGCTTCTCCTGTAAAATTGTTCAAATGAAACTGAAACTCTTTTTGATTGCAGCTTTGCCAATATTGTATGTTTTTGTAATTTTGTAGCACTACATGCAATTGAACTGTCACTTTTTGCTCCAACTAACGCACAGTCGAAAATAAAGGTCTGTAACGGAACAAAAATCTATAACTTTTTTCTAAGTAGAGATAGAGTGTTGAAATTTTGGATTAACAGAAGATTGTATATTACTGTTTTTACATGCAGAGTTAACTCTCGGTAAGGGTTTTCGTTGAGTTAAAAACACGGTGACTTTAATTTGATGCTGCTTACATACAAGACGTTGAGTTGAGTAAGATTTGTCAAGTTTATTTAGATCAAATTGTTGGCAGTTAAACAGACTCTTGTTCTACAGACTTGCAGCCGCCATTTTTTAATGAATAAGTTTCTTCGGTTTAACGAAACTCAACTTAACCCTCGTTTACGTGCAGGGTTAACTACGAGTAAGCCCTGAGTTAACTCTGCATGTAAATGCAGTATATGATGCTTATAATTAAATAATTTGTATAAAAATTTAATGATTTAAAATCAAAAACTGCTTTTTTGTGTTTAAACGGTGATTATAATATCGTTTTTTACAATTTACAATATACATTCTTGATCAGCGTCACCTCGTGAGTCGAGCTATTCATGTCCGTCCGTCCGTTCGTTCGTCCGTCAGGGGCGAAAGTAGAGGGGGTGGGGCGGGGAAGGGGGAGGTAAGCTATAAAAAAGTTATAAAAAAGCATATACAAATAATTTTTTTTCATTATTAATTTTTATTAACAAAATTTTAATCATGCGATTATCCCCTAGGTATGAACTGAAAGTGCTTTACAATATTTCAACATCCGAAAAACTAATAGCGACCAATTGAATGACTGACTCTTTGTTCGTTTAATTTAATTTTGGGCAATGTAGAATTATTGGACCCTGTGATCACTTCGTTTATTTAACGTATTTTCTGTAGACCTTTATTCACAGCAAAAACCTTGAATAATTTTTAGAATACAATTTGAGCTACTCTCTTTTGGAACTCAAATGTTTTTTTACATCATCCAAGATTTTTTAAACTAAAAACATTGTCTTGGTCTTCTTACATGTGTATAAAAAACGAAAATTTTAGGTTTTCTTAATATTTTATAAAATTATTATTTCTCGGAAAACACACTGTGGAAACATTTATTGAAATGTTGCCACCAAAACAAAAAATATATTATATACATTTTTACTATATACATATACATGTCCTGCAAGCGCCTGTTGTACAGCCGTATTACGGCTTTTAGCTTACTGAGTTTCTTGTTTGCCTGTTGTACGAACATTGTACAGCTAAAAAATTTTTATTTTTACTCTGGCAGGGGCCATACTCTGTAACGCGATTCGAAAAGCAATTTTATTCGAAAACTAAATCCGATTCGGAAGTAAAATAGCGCTGTATAACTCTTTCGCATTAGAGACAGTGACTTTACTGATCGTTTCATCAAATAGTTGGTTAAAGTTAGCATTACTGCTTTTAAACATCAAAGATGCGAAAATCAGGCTAAAGAAACAGAAGAAATGTCAAAATATTTAATTCGAAAGTCGGATTGCAGAGTATCATTTTTCCGAATTCGAACAATTTAACATTCAAATCGTATTACAGAGTAAGGCCCCAGGTGAATTTCACTTGATTAAAACAGCACTGGATTAAAACATGGTGGGGCCTGGGGCTAAAATCGACACGGGGCCTGCTCAAGGTCAGAGCATTTAGCTCGGATCCGGATCTTTTAAAAATCAAAATATTAATTTTTACGCATTTACTTACATCTTAAAGTGAAACAATAACTCTTGAATTTTTATTTAAAAATTTTTTTCTTGATTTAACTGTGGCAAAATTTTCTATCAACTCGTTTGCCACAAATCATTATCTATACAAAGTTGCGTTATTGACGACAAACGTTCATGTAACATAGAAGATCGATGAACATTTTTTTTCTCTTTTAAATACTAAAAATTACCTGTCACCATATTATTTCTGTTTTTAATAGTTTGATATCTATAAAAAAAAAACATGTCTCGGAGAGATCCTTAGTTTGATATCTATAAAAAAACAAAACATCTCTCGGAGAGATACTTCAGGTAGATGTTTCATGAGCGGAATTTAGTGATTTAATTCACGGAGTAATTCCATTTGAATATCATTTGGTTATACTTCAACAAGGAGTTTTAATCTGACTTTTAATTTTTCGTTTTCAATATCCATTAATTTGCACAAGAATCCAAATAGTTTTGTTATGTGTCCATATGCTTAAAATTCTTTTTCTCAATTCTATTGCTAGCTTATCAGCTACAGCAAAAAGTTTCGATTTTGAATCTATTGGCACCAGTCAAATTGATTGTTTTCGGGTTCTTTGTTGCTGGGTTTTCTAGTTATTTTTCTGTAATAGTCTTGGCAAACAAATCGACTCAGGTTCTAAGAAGTATTCTCAAACCCTGAAAATTCACTTCGCAAATCTGTTACGAATTCGAGAAGCGAAGAAAACAACTATCAAATCAGTATCATTTTTTGCAAATATTAGTTGGTTGCATTGAAACATTGCATCTCTTGATGTATTATCAACATCCACTAAAAATATTGCGACCATTACCAGATAAATTCTAACCCTGAACTTAATAGAAATTTTAAGCATAACCATGATTTCTTACAAATATACATTTTCTAAAACTTTTAGGTCGATTACTTCGAATTATTTTTTATATGGAATGTCATTTTTTTACAATAAGCACTTCATATATAAGCGTATGCGGGGCCCCTACCTGCTCGGGGCCGGGTGCTGCAGCCCCCCTAGCCACCATCTATATCCGCACCTGGATGGGGGGCTACAAAAAAGTTTAAATTCGGTCACGTAGCTTTTGAAGGATCCCTAACATTTCCAATGGAAATTATTAAATTTATCATCATGAAGAAAAATCACTAGGGGTATTCACGATGTGGTGTATTTGCCCTTGTATTGTGTATTTTTGATAAATTTGATATTTGAAGTAAAATTACAAAAACAAAATGAACAGTGTTCAAAATACAACACTGTAGCAAAAATACAATGGCGAAACCCTATTGTATTCTTTGTAAATAGAATTGTAGTCGTTGTATATTTGATCAACTGATCACAAAAACTTTTTGACTCAGCGTGGATGAAGGTACTGGCTGGGTTGTGTGTTTATTTAATAAAAATTAATTTAATTCAGTGCTTCGTTTCAATTCCCAGACTTTAGTGAAGGTTTGTTCACAATGTGTTGTAAATGTTGTAAATTTTGTAAGCATTTATCAAAAATACACCACATCGTGAATACCCCTACTATTTTGTTTTTTTTTTCACAAATTTTTAACACGAGTTTGTCGTAGCTTTGTGTAACGCGTCTATTCGTTTTTGAACCATATAAAAATTGAAGTCTACGAAACAAAAGAGGTTAATAGCCTAGACATATTGATGACGGCTGCAGCATTACGTCAAACGTCAAATTTTTTTTACATGCTTTTCTTATGGAGGTGAATGTGGTGAAAATGTTGCAACGACAATGCGTCATTGCAGCAATGTTGCTGTCGTCGATTTAAAACTTTTTCTATTTTGACGTGCGACAAGAGTAAGAACATCGGCATTTGTTAATGTTTTCGTTTAATTTCGTGCTTCTTTTGTATTTTTTATTGTTCATTCTCATTGTGTTTGTGTTAAATGTTTGTTTTTTAATGATAAATCGATGTTAATAAAAATATATGAAAATACGGCTTATCGAGCTGCATCCAAATTAATCAAGTCGTAGACAACATGCCAACATTTTCATTTTCACCTCGTGTTGTTATGTTGCAGCCGCAGTCAATGTGTCTAGGCTATAAAAAGCGAAATACCAGTGTTGCCATCGTCGGAAATGTCATAAAGGAAAGATTTTTTTTATCTTTGAACCAAGCATTTCAGGTGCCAAACCTATTCAGTCAAGTCTGCCTTGGTTCGGAAATTGAAAGATAGATAAGTAGGAAAGAAAGTGAAATCAAGAGAAACAAGTGTAGAAAATTATATGTGTGGCGGAGCGCTATATCAACCAAAAACATATATTGACAAGACATTTCATGAGACTGATACGGAATGAAAGTAAATTTTTGTAAGATACAGCCAAGAGGACGGCACATAATGGGAAGTGAAATGTTTACACAAAGTGTTGGAGCAACATTGCTTGTAAACATTTTAAAGTTGCAATATATTTCCAAACCTGTTTGTTTGGTAGTTGGTTGTGTTGTTGTTCTCAACCATAATCGTTGTTGTTGTTCTTATTAGCTGCCGTATACAATACACTTACTGATTTCTGTTTGAATGTGTTCGTGCGTGCTATAGCTGAAATGGAAAAAGTTGGAATTTTTGATATTTTAGCATTTTGCCGATCTCATAGAAGTTGCTGTGGAAAAAACGCTGTAACTTTTGTGTTTCCACTCGGATTAATATACATCAAAGGACAAAAATCAATAGAATTGATCGTATATTAATACTTCATCAAAAATAAATTTTGAAAAACATTAAAAATTATTCCATAATAAAAATAAAATTTAAGTTTAGAATAAAAAATTAAAATTAAAAATATAAATATCAAAATATAAGAATATGTTTTATATTTTTTTTATATTTTATATTTTTTATTTTATATTTATATTTTATATTTTATATTTTATATTTTATATTTTATATTTTATATTTTATATTTTATATTTTATATTTTATATTTTATATTTTATATTTTATATTTTATATTTTATATTTTATATTTTATATTTTATATTTTATATTTTATATTTTATATTTTATATTTTATATTTTATATTTTATATTTTATATTTTATATTTTATATTTTATATTTTATATTTTATATTTTATATTTTATATTTTATATTTTATATTTTATATTTTATATTTTATATTTTATATTTTATATTTTATATTTTATATTTTATATTTTATATTTTATATTTTATATTTTATATTTTATATTTTATATTTTATATTTTATATTTTATATTTTATATTTTATATTTTATATTTTATATTTTATATTTTATATTTTATATTTTATATTTTATATTTTATATTTTATATTTTATATTTTATATTTTATATTTTATATTTTATATTTTATATTTTATATTTTATATTTTATATTTTATATTTTATATTTTATATTTTATATTTTATATTTTATATTTTATATTTTATATTTTATATTTTATATTTTATATTTTATATTTTATATTTTATATTTTATATTTTATATTTTATATTTTATATTTTATATTTTATATTTTATATTTTATATTTTATATTTTATATTTTATACTAGTAAACCTGTTGCCCGAATTCGAGCAATTCAATAAAAATTAACTGTTAGAAACATTATATACGTTTAATATATGATATTCTATTCAAGAAGTTATTATACTCAATAACGACATATTCAGTCTCAATAATGATATAAAAGATCATTATCTGAATGGTTTGACTTGAAACGTATTATCTGACACTAAATTTTTAAATGTAACATTCAAAATACGAAAATGGACTAACACTTATGTTACTACTGAGACAAACATTATAATTATTCGAAAACATCGCAGATTAACTCTTCCAGCTAAAAAACATCACTAATTTAAAAAAAAACGCAGTGAAAAATAAATTTAAGACATAATACGAAGAGATATTTCAGAAATTAATAAAAGGTACTTACAGAACACTTACAACATCGATTTGTAACACCTTTACATGAAAAAACGCCAAAAAACCCAAAAAAAAATTTTTTTTTGAAAACCGTTGAAATTTGACTGAGTTGTTTGCTCGGAAAGTGGAATTTTTTATTTTGGAACTGCATTTTTCGGACAATTGACATTTGAGGAATGCATAAAAGATAATTTTGGTTAAAAATTTTTAGTTTTGAAAAAAACTCAAATTCGATCAATTTATAAGCTCTTCTCAAACTAAATTTCAAATCGATAAAATAACGGATTTTTGTACAAAAATTTTATTTCTGTTTAAAAAGGTTGGGAACCCCCTGAAGTGAAATCACAATTTTTAAAAGTGGTTTGCACATATACAGCCTAAACCTGATTTAATGACATCTAAATCGATAGAATCGGTCCATTGGTCTGGGAGGAGTTGAAGTCACAAAAAAAACCTTAGCCTATTAATTATATAGATAAGCAGGATGATTAAAACAGATTCGTGGCTATAACTTTTAATTGGTTGTAGCTATAATATATAAAATATAAATATATCATATATAAATATAAAATATAAAATATAAAATATAAAATATAAAATATAAAATATAAAATATAAAATATAAAATATAAAATATAAAATATAAAATATAAAATATAAAATATAAAATATAAAATATAAAATATAAAATATAAAATATAAAATATAAAATATAAAATATAAAATATAAAATATAAAATATAAAATATAAAATATAAAATATAAAATATAAAATATAAAATATAAAATATAAAATATAAAATATAAAATATAAAATATAAAATATAAAATATAAAATATAAAATATAAAATATAAAATATAAAATATAAAATATAAAATATAAAATATAAAATATAAAATATAAAATATAAAATATAAAATATAAAATATAAAATATAAAATATAAAATATAAAATATAAAATATAAAATATAAAATATAAAATATAAAATATAAAATATAAAATATAAAATATAAAATATAAAATATAAAATATAAAATATAAAATATAAAATATAAAATATAAAATATAAAATATAAAATATAAAATATAAAATATAAAATATAAAATATAAAATATAAAATATAAAATATAAAATATAAAATATAAAATATAAAATATAAAATATAAAATATAAAATATAAAATATAAAATATAAAATATAAAATATAAAATATAAAATATAAAATATAAAATATAAAATATAAAATATAAAATATAAAATATAAAATATAAAATATAAAATATAAAATATAAAATATAAAATATAAAATATAAAATATAAAATATAAAATATAAAATATAAAATATAAAATATAAAATATAAAATATAAAATATAAAATATAAAATATAAAATATAAAATATAAAATATAAAATATAAAATATAAAATATAAAATATAAAATATAAAATATAAAATATAAAATATAAAATATAAAATATAAAATATAAAATATAAAATATAAAATATAAAATATAAAATATAAAATATAAAATATAAAATATAAAATATAAAATATAAAATATAAAATATAAAATATAAAATATAAAATATAAAATATAAAATATAAAATATAAAATATAAAATATAAAATATAAAATATAAAATATAAAATATAAAATATAAAATATAAAATATAAAATATAAAATATAAAATATAAAATATAAAATATAAAATATAAAATATAAAATATAAAATATAAAATATAAAATATAAAATATAAAATATAAAATATAAAATATAAAATATAAAATATAAAATATAAAATATAAAATATAAAATATAAAATATAAAATATAAAATATAAAATATAAAATATAAAATATAAAATATAAAATATAAAATATAAAATATAAAATATAAAATATAAAATATAAAATATAAAATATAAAATATAAAATATAAAATATAAAATATAAAATATAAAATATAAAATATAAAATATAAAATATAAAATATAAAATATAAAATATAAAATATAAAATATAAAATATAAAATATAAAATATAAAATATAAAATATAAAATATAAAATATAAAATATAAAATATAAAATATAAAATATAAAATATAAAATATAAAATATAAAATATAAAATATAAAATATAAAATATAAAATATAAAATATAAAATATAAAATATAAAATATAAAATATAAAATATAAAATATAAAATATAAAATATAAAATATAAAATATAAAATATAAAATATAAAATATAAAATATAAAATATAAAATATAAAATTTTTAAAACATTTTTATATTTATAATATATATAATAATTTTTAATATATTATTCTATACTTAAATTTTATTTTTATTATGAAATAATTTTTAATTTTTCTCAAAATTTAGTTTTGATGACATATTAATATACGATCAATTCTATTTATTTTTGTCCTTTGATATATCTTAATCCGAGTGGAAACATAGAAGTTACAGCGTTTTTTCCACAGCAGCTTCTATGAGATCGGCAAAATGCTAAAATATCAAAAATTATAACTTTTTCCATATCAGCTATAGCGGCAGCTAATAAGAACAACAACAATGACCATGGTTAAGAACAACAACAAAACCAACAAACAAAATAAAGCATTGGGCATAGGGGAGGAAAGAAATTGACAAGAGAAAAGTTCTCTGTCAGCAGCAACTCAAATGTAGATGAGAGCTACCAAACAAACAGGTTTGGAAATATATTTGCAACTTCAAAATGTTTACAAGCAATGTTGCTCCAACACTTTGTATAAACATTTCACTTCCCATTATGTGCCGTCCTCTTGGCTGTATCTTACAAAAATTTACTTTCATTCCGTATCAGTCTCATGAAATGTCTTGTCAATATATGTTTTTGGTCCGGTTCGTGTTTCGGTAGGCTTCATACAACCGGAATCTCTGGGTTCGCAGTTAAACACGCTAACCACTCGACTACCGAGGCCCTGATTTTTTTTAGGAAATTGGACCCCATCGCTCCCAGGATGCGTCTAGAAATGTAAAATGTGTGACTGATTCCCCGTTGCTTTTTTCTTTCCAACTTTTTATTAGAACATATTTACTCTTTATAGAAAAGTAGGTGAAATTATGTGGGCGTGGCACCCCATAATAGCTCTTAAATGCCTGAACCGATTTCAATGAAATTTGGTATTAAGGTTCAACTGCACCCAAGATAAAACATATGAAAACTAGCAAGGTATATCTTCGACTTGGCCGAAGTTAAAATACCCCCACGGTCAAAATGGTACAAAATCTTAAATTTCAGCTCTTTTTATATGAGATTTCAAAAAATTTTACTATTTTGATGACGCCTAAAATGCATTCATATCAAATTGCTTTCCTGCAAAGTAAAAACAAGCCTTTTTATAAAGTTTTCAATTAGGGGTTGTATGGGAGGTGGGCGTGTTCTTGAATGGTTAATGCAAATTTTACAAAACGCCTCAATTTTGACATAATATACACAAATGTTTAATTTCAGGTCTGTAGCTTAAATATTAGCCTATTTATAGAGTTTCCAATATTATTGGTTGTGTGGGAGATTTGCGTGTTCATCGGTGGATGACGCCCATTTTTCTAACACATCTTTATTTTATTATAAAAAGAATAAATATCAAATTTTACTTTTGTAGCGTCAACAGAAGCCTATTTATATAGTTTTCGATTTTGGGGTTGGGTGGGAGGTGGGTGTGTTCGTGGGTGGATTACGCCCATTTTTTTCTCACGTCTTAATTTTAATATACAAATAATAAATATTTAATTTAATTTTTATAGCTTGGACACAAGCCTCTATATATCGGTTTCAATATGAGGGTTGTATTGGAAGTGGGCGTATTAGTGGGTGGATGACGCCCATTTTTCTAACACACCTGAGTTTTGTAATAGACTACACAAATACCGAATTTAAGTTTTGTAGCTTAAATATTCGCTTCTTTATGGAGTTTTAATCATTGGGGTTGTATGGGAGGTTTCAATCCGATTTAGCCCATTCTGGAACTTGATCTCAGTTTTTTTAAAAAAGCTTAAATATCGAATTTCAGCACGATAGCTTCAAAATTACGGCTGTTATCGTGTCCACAGACAGACAGACAGATGAACAGACAGACGGACAGGCAGACGGACAGACAGACGGACAGACAGACGGACAGATAGAAGGACAGACAGATAGAGGGACATGGCTTAATCAACTCAGGTGGTGGTGCTGAGCAAGAATATATATACTTTTCTAAACCTACCACGCCTCCTTATGGGGGTTACACACGTCGTGACAAAATTAATATACCCCTTACGCAGTACGCGTGGGGGTATAAATATGTTAAAATATGATAAAATTCCAAAGACTTCCGCAAGAGGGCGCTTTAGGTAGTGCATTTTTAAGACTGAATAACTCTTAGATGTATTGACCAATTTTGCTAAAAGTTTGTGTGTGAAATAACCTAACCTGCAACAGAATTGCGGCTTTTTAAATTTCAGAAAACTTCCGTAAGAGACCGCTTTATGCAATCAACTATTTCTGGTTCATTCACGACAAAACGGATGAACCGATTTCGATGAAACTTGGCAAGCATTCGTATCTGTTACTGATCCTATGCTTTTAGAAGTTCTTTCGACAAAAATCAAGGAATGAGACGAAGGCAAACGAAGTCAATACCCAAAGACCAAAAACTAACGAAATAAAAAGAAGTTCAACGAATACGAGCAGAAACTACATACAGATGAACAAAATTCAACCGAACAGTACCGACAAAACCGAAGTTGAACAAAGACAATCCAAAAAACTAATCGATCCCAAAAGGATCTTTTAAAATTAGAATTTTTTTCTGAGATAAAAAAAGCATATTAAATGCATGTTTAGAAAAACTTTAAACTCATTTTTCTCGAAATGACTTCAATCATGTCCGGCAGGTACTGTCTTATGGATATTTGACTTAGCACTTCCGACGGAGGGAGGGGGCCACAACTAAAAAAACGATAGTCTTAAATGTCAAAATGAGAGCAGTTTTAACTTATAAGATATATCTTCAACTTTTTTCAATTCCTGATTCACTTTCTTCGTTGCCAATTTCTATGCCTTTTAACCAATAACGTTTACTAGACGAGCACGTACTTGATTTCCGTTGCCACCGCTATCATCTTACTTGTCTAACAGTCCAAAAATCGATTTCTTTTTAATTTCATATACATTTTACCACAGTTTTTAAGTTAATTATATTTTGAACATTTACAGATACGTAATTCCCGAAAATCTGAGAGCATTTCTGCATCCATATTCCACAGAAGCGCCGGTATATTTTGGATGCAAATTTAAGCCACATGTGCGGCAGGTATGTTCAGATTCTTTAAGACACTATACTGTGCAAAAATATGGTTAAAAATAAAAGCTCTATTTTTCTTGCGATTCTTTAAGGGCTACATGTCAGGAGGAGCCGGATACGTGCTGAGCAAGGAAGCACTTCGCCGTTTCGCTAAGAAAGCTTACCCGAATTCGAAAATCTGTCGTCAACGTAGTGGTGGTTCCGAAGACAAAGAACTCGGCTACTGTTTGCAAAATGTTGGCGTGGTTGCTGGTGATTCTAGAGATGAGCAGAAAAGAGGACGTTTCTTTCCATCAGCACCACAGGGACATATTATTCCAAAAGATAAAACACACTGGTATTGGCGCTATATATTTTACTCTTCAACCGACGTAAGTGTTTTGAGGAAATCTTGAATCCTATCTTAATTTTGTTCTTAAACTTATCTCTCATAGGGACTTAACTGCTGCTCGGATCATGCTATCTCCTTCCACTACATTCAACCAAATTATTTCTACCTATTGGACTACTTGATCTACCATTTAAGACCATTTGGTATTTTACACGAACCTGATGAATTGCCCCATGAGCGAAATATGACGGAATTGCTATTAAAATGGCAAAATGAGACATCTGACAATCCACTTTAGTCAATTGACTGTTTATCCAATGAATAGTGCCAGTAAAAAACCGAAGTGTGATATTTTTAAAATTTAGTGCTACATTTTTTAGAGACTTTTTAGTTTTAAGAAATTAAAATTATTGTTTTTAAATTGCAATTACATTATATTTACTCACATATAGGATGCATCAAAGGAAAGTTTTCAGACCCATGAGCTCAATGATTTTCTCGGTGTCTCAATTACAAAAATGCTTTATATCGGAGAGACATGGACAAATTGTTGGAAACAATAAACAAGACACACTAGTTTCGACTATGTCGTAACACAGAACGTAATATAAAATAATAAGTGCACTCATGCAAATGGGCAATACCCTTTCAAAATGGAATATGCCGTATAAGTTTATCAGCCCTTTAAATTAAATGTATGGATAACCCTTTGCACTAGCCAGATATATTTGCTCTACGATTTAGATGAGCAATCGATCTGGCAAAGTTATACCAGACATAAAGAGATTGAAAACTCCTCGTATGAAAGGGATAACATAATGTGCGCCTTATGTCAAAAATTTTCAACACTAACACAAATGTTGTAAATGTGTTAGTAAAATGTTCACCAAAATTCAGCTAGTTTGGGTTCAGGTTTAATCCAACACAGCTGGATTGGGTTCAGGTTTTCACCACGGTGGAAACTCATTGAATGCATTCAGCGGACTTAAATGCTTCCAAGTAGCGCTGAATTTTAAACTTTTTAAGTGACTGTTACCATTTAATCAAACAAATAAATGTTTGCTATTCAGTCACAACTTTTAAAAAATATTTAGAAGTGATTATTAAACACTTAAGATTTTAAGATTTGCGTATAAAAATTGCACATACACTGCAATAACATAAGCATTCGTTGTTATTGTGCTAAACTAGTTGACACATGCCCTGTATTTAGACATTTGGGCAATATGCCTGACATTTGTCGTAACTATTTAATAATATAAAACAGCGCTAACTAAGGTGTCACTTACCACGTTTATCCGACGCTTCAAGTCGATATAATCGAAGTCGCTTCGACTCAAACCATTGCATAAACTGAACCTCAAACCATCTTGAAAATTTCAAAGCGATTCAATAAGACCTCATTTTAAATCGGTTCTTAAAATTTCAAGTCGCTTTGAAAGTACGCATAAACAAGTTTTAATTATGCAACCGTTCTGAAAATCTTTCGCAGTGTTCTAGCTGTCAAACTTTGTTGAGCACTGTGACAGATTGTGAAAATGCTTCTACAATCGCTTTCACTGAAACCGACTCAGTGTTTTTGAATAAACACTCTACTTTTAACCGTACTGTGACAAAACGGAATAAATTAATGCGGTTTAACGTGCCGGATAAACGTGGTAACTGTCAGAACACTTGTGTCGCTTGAAGGCGGCCACTGCCTTTAATCCATAACCCACCACGGTATGAACCTAATCGCAGAGTTGCCTGAAAGCGTATTTTTTTATAATATGGAGTAGGTTTCATAGTTACAGAACGAATTTAAAAAAGTCTTGTACTAGTACTATTCTATAAAAGGTATTTCATAAGTCGTGTTTATATCTGGGCCAAGTTAAAAATATGTAAACCATCAGTATAAACAGTAGGTTGCTTTAAAATTAACTTTTTTGGAATTATTAAGGTCTTACAGCAAAAATTGATAGTATGTGATGCATAAATAATATACTATAAATATTATTATGGGGCCCATACACAAGCGAACTTGCTCGCGAACTTGGATGATACATGAAATGTTTGTTCGTTTGTGGCCGTTTTGGCAGACACATTTGTAGATTCATGAGTTGGTCTCAAGAAAATCAAAACTTCTTGATTTTGTGGGAGAGGAGCTTCAGGTTGTACAACAGGTTTCCCAGTTAATAGTGGTGTTCGCGTACTTAATGTCAAAGTTTTGAATTTTGAAGCACAAATTGGCAATTTTATTTGTTTTTATCGGCAATAATCACATGAAATGGCAAATATTATGGACAATGAAGCTTGGAGGGACTTTTAAGAGAATATTTTTAAAATTTTTTAAGAGATCTTCCTTGACAAAAATAAGTACAAAACGAGCAAAGCGGGTAACTTTTTGTTAGAAACGTACAAACTACTATATCAAATGAAACAGTTCCAAACTTGAGGAATAAAATTGGAATATAAGGTCTTCTTACCGAAGGGAAGCAAATAAGTACACACAAATAAAACAAATCCAGCTCATCATGTATGAATTTTTTAGTTACTACAACAAGGCTGCATACAAGTTTTCGTAGTGTGTGGCAAGCCAAAATCTGGGTACTCGTACATGTTGTGGGTTATGTTAATTCGTGTATGGGTCCCTTTAAGAACTACAAAGTTTGAAATTTACACAAAATTTTCAATAACACATTCAATGTTGTTTGTTTTTTCGTTCCAATCTGGATAAACAACATTCTACTCTATTTGTTGTTTTTTCTTCGGAATGAATAAAGAAGTGTAGTCATTAGGCGTTTTAGTTTTTATGTTGAGAGAAGAGCAGATCACAGAGCTAGAGCACGTGGAGCACATTTAAAAAATACTCTACTTAGAGTTAGTTCAGAAAACTCTGAATTAAGGCTCAAAGAAGTTATGCGTAAGCATACAAAAATTTCAGAGAGAAGTCAACGAAAAGTATACAAAAGTTCAAAAACATACTTTTTCATACTTAATTCAAAACAAAGTAAGCATGAAAAAAAATTTCAATATAAACCGATTCGCATGAAATGACATATTAAAAATAATTTGTTTTTGTCGAAAAAGATTGCCAACTAAAATTACATTAAAATATTTTCTTGAAGTTTGTAACTTTATCCTTGCTTAATGATTGAAAATAGCGGTCAATTTCAATACAAACCTCGCTTAATAAATTACTTTTGCCTAAAACAAGTATTTTTTTCTGATTTTAAATACAATTGCGATACATAAGTGGTTAAGATAAAAATTTAAATTATTTATTAAACAGGTTGCAACCCTTTTCTGCTGAGCAATAGTAAACGAATATTGAGAAACTGAACGAAAAATTGCTTACGCACAACTTGGGCGACGCAATATATTGCTGAGCAAGTACGTTCTTTTGCTCTCTAACTTTTGTTTGCTTACGCACAACTTGGTTCTGCCTTAAGAGCTAGTGAACCATCTGACTAAAACGTGTCCCACAAAGCTAGAAAACTTTCAAGTGATATTATCAGTCTATTAAGAAAATACCGTTCTGGCAGGGAATCAAAAGTGTTGCGTTATTATATTATTAACAACACTTGCTTTTTGACAAGGAAATAGTACTCTTTTGGAACGAAATGAAGAATAGAAGTAATGAAATATGGTTAATAGCAACACTAAAAGTATTAAAAGTAGACAAAAACTTTACTACTATCAAGGGATCAATTGGCTGCAATCTGAACATAGCACCTTCAAAATAGATGCATCCTCTATTTTTAACATTGGAACTTGTACAAGCCTGTTGTGCTCGCACTCCCATCAAACGTCATAGCTATTAAATGCTCGTCTGACAGACACTAACAACCGTTAGAATAGGCTGGCTGTTTAGATATACTTTTAAAACTATGAAAAGAATATACCCACAAAATTTCACCTTTTTGGGAAGCAGGTGATGAATTACCCTCCCGATGGCAACTTTGCTGTCTTCTGGCAGATACTTGCAACCATCCAAATGGGTTAGCAATTTGTTTTTACTCTTTAATATATGTAAATTACAACATATTAAAATTTTATCAAAAACGTAAAGGACAATGATGCAACCGTGAGATGCCTGTCAGAACTGTATTTTCTTAATAGACTGATAATAAATCATCACTTGAAAATTTTTTAGCTTTGTGGGAAACGGGTTTGTCAGTTGGTTCACTAGCTCTCCTACTATTACTTACGCATAACTTGGTTCTGCCTTCAGCTGTCATTTAAGAGTATTTTTTGTTAAATTATTATTTAAAATCATAGTTTTTGCAAATTTTATATTTTGTATGCTTTTTTTATTGTTTTCTTTTAATTTTGATATAGATTATTAATTGTCATCTATATAATGCAAGTGTTATCTGATATATGCTCTACGTGCTCTAGCGTTTGATACAGAGCATATAGAGTCGCATCGAGAGTACTCTCGTTGTGCTATGAGTGAAAACAAAATCTCGATCAATCTGCTGTTACCACTCTGAATAAAATAAAAATCACCAATAAGTTTTTTGACACTCATTGCTCTGCTCTAAACAAATAAACGAAAACGCCTATTATACAAAGGTAACTCTTTTTTATTAGTACGTTTTAAGTTTAACGTAACCCTGTTTACAACTGAACTTGGCAATTATGAGGTGAATTCACATTCACAATACGTTTGTGCATAAAAAATTGGTAGAAAAGCAAACTTGACGCGCGAAAATTTTTGTATTTTCATTAAACTCGAAACCTCCCATCTCTTTATCTCTGGCTATACAAGTTAACAGCTGACATATCTCTGCACGTGCACAATTGACTTTAAGGGACGTATGAGGATTTTATATCAAAACTAAGGAGCTCACATAAAATGAGCGTCACCCACCCACGAACACCACCTCCCATACAACTCACAATAATTACTTACTTACTTACTTAGATGGCTCTTACAACCGTTGGTCGGTTTTGGCCTGGTCTAAGAATTTTCGCCAGCCTCTTTTGTCGTGCGCTTGCTGGCGCCAGTTGGAAACTCCAAGCGTTGTCAGGTTATCCAATGCCTGGTCTTTCCAACGGAGATGCGGTCTTCCTCGTCTGCGTTGGCCACCGCTGGGTACCGCATCCAATAATTTTTTCGCTGGAGCTTCGTCGTTCATTCTCTCGACATGACCTAGCCAGCGAAGCCGCTCTATTTTAATACGCTTGACTATATCGATGTCAGCATATAGCTCGTGGTTCCATCGTATTCGGTACTCGCCATTGACGCAGATTGGACCATAGATCTTGCGAAGGATTTGTCTCTCGAACGCTCCCAAAGTCCTTTCATCAGAGTTGCTCAACGTCCAGGTTTGTGATGCGTATAGTAGGACGGGCATGATTATTGACTTATAGAGCGTCAGTTTTGTTCGTCGAGAAAGAGCTCTGCTTCTCAATTGCCTACTGAGTCCAAAGTAACACCTGTTGGCAAGAGTTATCCTTCGTTTAATCTCAATACTGATATCGTTGGAGGAGTTAATGCTGGATCCCAGGTAAACAAAGTCCTTCACTACCTCAAAAGAGGTGTTGTCAACAGTGACGTGGTTTCCAAGACTTCATTTTATCTGCGTTCACTGCAAGACCCATTCGACTCGACTCTTTTTCTAGCCTGGAGAATGCTGCACTGACTTCGCGCGTATTGTGGCCAATGATCTGCATACGCCAGCAGCATAACACTCTTGTAGAAAATTGTGCCGCTGCGTCTCGGGTCAGCAGCTTGGATGATCTTCTCCATGACTATATGAAAGAAGTAGCACGATAAGGAATCACCTTGTCTGAAACCTCGCTTGGTAAGGGAGAGGTCCTTCCCGATTTTCACTGCACTGCTGGTGTTGTACAGTGTCATCCTGCAAAAACGTATTAGCTTCGCAGAAATACCAAATTCAGACATGATGGCATATAGGTTAACTCCTTATTAGACTGTCGAAGGCGGCTTTGAAATCGACGAAAAGATGGTGTGTGTCGATTTGTTTTTCGAGGGTCTTTTCCAAAATTTGTCGGAGCGTGAAGATCTGGTCGATGGTGGACTTTTCAGGTCTGAAGCCACACTGATAAGGTCCAATCAGTTGGTTAACGATGGGCTTTAGTCTTTCACACAATACGCTCGACAGGACCTTATATGAGATATTAAGAAAGCTTATCCCACGGTAGTTGGCGCAAATGGTGGGATCGCCTTTCTTGTGGATTGGGCAGAGCAAACTGAGGTTCCAATCATCTGGAATGCATTCTTCCGACCATATTCTGAATAGAAGTCTGTGAATGCATTTAAACAGAGCTTCGCCACCGGTCTTAAACAGCTCAGCCGGTAGGCCATCGGCTCCTGCGGCTTTGTTGTTTTTAAGCCGAGCTATAGCTGTTAAGACCTTGTTATAGTCGGGCAGCGGAACATCAACGTTGTCATCCGTAATTGGGGTTTCCGTCTTCTTCACTGGCGGGATTGTTGTCAGCGTCGCCATTTAAAAGTCTAGAGAAGTGCTCCATAACATCAGTGTACTCTGGATATCTGTCACTAGATTCCCATTCTCGTCCTTGCAGGAAGAGGCTCCGGTCTTAAAACCATCGGCCAGGCGTCTTATTTTTTCGAAAAATTTTCGAGTCTCATTCCTGTCGCCATGCATCTCAATTTTCTCGCACTCACGCATTTCCGCCTCTCGTTTTTTTCGCCTGAAAATGCGTCTCTCTTCCCTCCTCTTCTCTCGGTATCGCTCCTTAACAGCACGCGTCACAACCGACTGCAGGGTGGCTTTGTAGGCGGCGTCCTTCTCTGCAGTGGCGTCGCGACACTCCTGGTCGTGCCACTGGTTTCGGCGAGGGCGGTGGTAGCCTATCACCTCTTCGGCAGCCGTACGCATAGAGTGGGATATGTGCGTCCACTGTCCGCATATATCGTCGATCGGAGGAGTGCTTTCTTGAAGCAGGAGTGAGAGTCGAGTAGCGAAGGCTTCGGCCGTCCGTTTTGACTGCAGCTTGTCGACGTCTAGCTTTCTTTGTGTAGGATTGCGAGCATTCTTAGCTGCGCACAGACGTGTGCGGATCTTGGCTGCTCGCACTCACGCAATTCCGCCTCTCGTTTTTTTCGCCGAAAAATGCGTCTGAACCAAATATGTTTTCCTTACCCACCTTGGCGTTGAAGTCACCAAGCACGATTTTTATGCCATGACGGGGGCAGCGCTCGTATGCTTGTTCAAGGCACTCGTAAAAGCTTTCTTTGGTCTCGTTATCTTTTTCTTCTGTCGGAGCGTGCGCACATATTAGGCTTATGTTAACGAATTAAGCCTTGAAGCGAATTATGGCAAGTCGTTCGTTCACTGGAGTGAATCGCAGGACATGATGCCGTATTCTCTTGGCAACTACAAATCCGCATCCAAACTCGTGCTTCTCCACATGGCCGCTGTAGTAGATATCATAGGATGCTTGCCATAAGCAACCCTGTCCCTTCCATCGCATTTCTTGGATTGCAGTGATATCAGAATTATATCTTTCCATATCAATCGATATCAATCAGTTGGATAGAGGCACCATCCCAATTTAGGGTCGGGACATTCCAGGTGCATATCCGTAAATCATTATCAGTTTTTCGTTTGCGGTAGTCATCATCAGATATGGGGATCATTCTTTCGCTTATTCTTTTACGTTTCATTGAAATCTTTTTTTATGTGGTGGGCTTCAAACCCAACGCACAACCTTTGCTTGATGGCCAAAGGGAAAGCCCGCCGCTCAAATTAGCCGCCAAAGTTTATCGGGCGATATTTTTTGACGTTTCCAGGAGACACCACGCGGAGGTTTTGAGTCGACTTAAGACGATTTCGACATGGATAATGCTGGCCTCGCCAAGTTGAGGCAGTCAGGCACGTTGCCATGTGAAGATCGCCCCATGTCTCACAATATTTAAAATACCATAAAAAGGTTTGTATATGATCTACAGGGACTTAACTCGGTATGGGAGGATTTGATATCAAAACTAAGTTGTGTACACAAAATGGGTGTCATTCACCCACGAACACGCTCAACTCCGATACAAACCACATTAGTGAAACTCAGTAAGCTTAAAGCCGTAAAACGGCTGTATAACAGCCGTTTTACTGTTTTTTGCTTACACTGTTTCTTGTTTGCTTGTTGTACGAACGTTGTCAGCTTTAGCTAAAAAGTTTTCATTTTTACTCGAGTAAGAGCGTCCAACTGAGCCAACTGTTCATGGTGTTCAGGATCTGGTTGGTGCTACTTACAACCATGTTTCGCGCCGCGTCGAAGTGGAGACTAAACTGGCCGACAGTGGAGCCAAAGATACCTTATTTTCCAACCTTCGCATTGAAATCACCGAGGACTATTTTCATGTCGTGTACCGGGCAGTGATCATGCCGTCCTCTAGGCGCCCGTAGAATGCGTCCTTGATAGTATCGTCCTTTTCCTCCGTCGGGGCGTGAGCGCAAATTAAGCTTTTGCTGAAGAATTTCGCCATGATATGGATTGTGGCCATTCTTTCGTTCACAGTTTCCTGCTTACGACGAATCCGCATCAAAATTCATGCTTCTCTGCAATAATAGATACATCTCTCTTAAAGCAGCCTTTTCCTTTCCATCGCATATCCTGGATGTCGGTGATGTCAGCCTTTATTTTTATTTTTAAGGTTATTCCATTTTTAAGGACTTGTAGGGACCCCTCAAGTTAAGAGTCTAGAGGAGACAGGGAGTTTTGGAAACACATATTTATAAAATACCTTAAAGTTAAAACAAACACCAAAGTAGGAACACCGAAAAATGTTTCGAGATTTTTTGAAAAACTTTAAAACTATAAAAAATAATATAAAAAAGTTTTGAAGTTACAATAATTGATAAAACATTTCATAAAATGACAAAACAAAAAATGCCTACAAATATACTATAAAATTTTTCGTAAAAATCAAGCGTTCTGCACTAACATCTCTACGAAATTAAAGCGATATATTCACGGTTCTGAGCGTTTGCTGCTTTCTTGTATAAAAGAGTAACAAAAAAGAGCTCTCCAAAAACAAAATAAACGTGAACCACAAAAATACTAGAATTTTTTCGCACAGAAGCACTCTTATTTAAACAATCTAGTCTAAAAAGAATCTAGTCTAAAAAGTATAAAAGTAACTGGATCTCAACAGAAAATTGTTTACAAGAGTATGGTTTTGTAAATGTTTCATCATCACGCATATAAAAAAAATTGAGCATTTTAATTGTCAATATAATAAATATTATAAATGCTTGTACACTATTGTATGTATGTATTGTACAAGAAGAGCCATGTTCTCAAGAAGCTTTACATGGCTCTACTTACTCTCTAAGGTTCTCTATTGTCTGCAAAGCAGTGCCTAGGGGCGATTTTTTTTATATCCCATAAATTATGCTAAGAATTCCCATAATTTCCCTTTTTCCTCAGTTTCTCCCACACAACATATTTTAAAATAAGCGAGTTTTCTTTTTGAACAGTTTTTTATTTAATACACGGTAAAAAATTTTGGACTTGTTTTTAAGCCAAACTTTGGTTTAAAGGAATTTTTAATCTTAAAAGTATTATTTTTTATTCCATATGAAAAGTTTTTAGTTTAATTTTTTTTAATCCGAAAAAGTTTAAGTTTAAGACTATTTTTTGACTACAAATTTGCATTAAGGTCGTATTTTCAGGAAAAAGTATTAATGTTATTTAATAGCTGAATTACAGTGCAGCAGTGGCAGTGGTAGTATCTGTGTCAATGGCAGCGGCAGTGATCAGCTGTATCGTATTTTACTGCCTGAAAAATTACAATCTAGTAGTTTAATTATTAGCATGTTGGCAGTGAATTTAGAAATAGGGCTTACCTCGGCAGTACTGCTTATTACGGCTGTGCTCACACGTGAATCAATTGATTGAATGAACTCAAATTTGTTGATGATTGTCAAGCTAAAAAAAAAATGAACTCTCTGTGAGAGAGAAAATGAACTCTGAATACGTCATCGCTTCATTCAAAGTTTTGACCACGCTCTAGACCTGAATCATTCAGTCAAAGCGTTGCAAACTTTTACTCGGCTGCTGCTTAGTAGTAAGTTATTGATAAGAACGTATTAGATTTAACAAAAAAATACTTTTATAAGTAAAAAAAAGAGAAAATGTTTGTGGGTGTAGAGTGTTGTGTATTGTTTTTAAAATATTAAGAGTGAAAAATTACCATTTCGTGAAAAAGACAACTGACCGAATATTGTATAAATGCATTCCAAAGAAAAACAAAAATATCCGGCATATTGATTTCCTAATGAAATCAATTTAAATCCGTAAAGATACAAATTTTCACTGCCGTTCTTAGTTTTTGTAAACTTTTATACAGACAGCATCACAAAACACAACGGAATAAAACAGTAGGAAAATGATACTAACCTCAAACACTAGGTAGCAGAAAAGCCTGCTTCGGAGGTTCAATCTAACAACCACGTGTGAGCAGACTTCGGTCAAATCAACTCAGAGAGAGTAAAATGCACAAAAAAATCCCGTTATTCTTCAATCATTTGATTAACGTGTGAGCACAGCCTACCACGGCTGCTATATAAGTTTCACCATTGAACAACAGTATTCCTAAAATAACAGCTGATCAATGCCACTGCCACTGCCGCATTGTAATTCAGGTATAAGATTGAAAACTACTCCTACTACGAAACTTAAGCTAAATATAATTCTAAATGTTGTTAAAGCATCCGAAATTTATTTTTAATTAAATGAAACAAATTGTTTATTAAAATCTGAACCAAAATATTAGCTGCGTTTTTTCCAACATCCAAATCCGATTTCCATACAAAGAAAATCTTGCGCACGATTCAGATTACGTTTAATTGTATCACGGCCAGGTGGCGCAAGATCGCATAAGTGAACGTAACACCGAACAAAAAAAAAACACAAGAGACGTAAACAAATGTAAGCAAATGACAGCTGACTGAAAAATATGAAGACAACTATAAAGTAAGTAAAAATCTTTAAATTTGTTTAAATTATATTTAAAGTAAATAAAGAAATCTTTCTTTATTCAGGTGGCCATAAACACCCGTAATCTGGTTACGGTCGACTTCAGCAGTTCTCGCTGGAGCATATGCAACGCGTACGCCTCTAATTTGTGTCACCAGCTGCTGTTAGGTCTTCCTCAGAATGATCAATGCATCGGAGACATGGTCTTACTGTTCGTCGTCGTCCTCGGCTTTCACCTCAAACACCTTAATCACTGAAGCTTCTTCATCCATACGATTGACCCTCAGCGTAGTCGCTGAGTTGTTTACGCTGAAGTAAGTTAATCTCGTCGTAGAGCTCATACAGCTCGTGGTTCATCGGAATTTGATAGCCGTAACCAAGAGCGGCTGCATCAGTTTACGTTACCACCCATGCCTCAGTGCCATAGAGAAGCACCAATATGAAGAGCTTGTAGATGAATGAAATAAAAACAACAAACTCATTTATCTGGCAGAATGCTTAAACACAGGCAGATGAATTTCAGCAAGCCATGAAGAGAAAGGTAGCAATGGTTCACGTTCTGGAGGAAACGATTGCAACGAATTCAAAATTTGTGCTGTGATTTTTAATGCAGCGTTGAACATATTTAATTTGTTAAGAAAATAAAAGTATTGTATTAAATTGAAACAAGAAAAAGCTTATCAAATTAATACAAAGATAACTTAAATAACACTTACTTAAAGATACAAACGGGAAGTGAGTTAATAAATAAAATAATAAGTTAATAAACGTGTTTGTTTTTTCAAGATAGGTTTTATTTCTGGCACTATGTGGTTATTCTGGCACATTTTTGGTTACAAAGTGAAGTTGTTGTGAGAAAAAAGTTTTTATTTTCTTTTCTGAGTTTATTTGTAAAATTTTTACACTTATTTTTTAGCATATATATTTAGCAATTGGTGCAAAACATTCACTGTATAAGATCAAACTACTTATTACAAAACAACGTTGAAGAGTTGTGTTTGTGTCGTTAAGATAGTTTTGATAGGTCTTTACTTGACGCTGTCGGGAATTTGAAAGCTAACATCCATGTTAATTTTAAGTGCCAAACCAACAATCTTGGCAAGATGCACGGTCATTTTGGCAGCTTCATCCAAGTCGTGGCGAGGATTCCAGACTTTCAAATCAATTCAAGCGCCTCATCGACGTTAGTACCCTGAGTGTGATTAAAAAAATGCAAGATTGCAAAATAGTAACAAGACAGACAAAATAAGCGTTTACCTGCAGGCTACAAACAATTGGCTTTTTCAATTTCAAATTCCTAGCAGCGGAAATAATGCCCTCAGCTTTGCAATCACACCGCATACCACCGAAAATAGCTACCATAATTGTCTGCGCCTTAGGGTCAGCAGTGATAATCTTAAAAGCTTTCTGAGAAAAAAACTCAAGCTTTGAAAATCCTCAAAAACATAGCTGTAAGCAATCCTTGACAGCCTGAGCAGTAGCGCCACCACCAACATCATAGAAGTTATCTGGATCTCCACCATGCAATTTAATAATATCCATAGTAGCCATAGCCATAGCCAGCACCATTGACCATGCATCCAATTGTTCCATCTAAGGCAATGTAATTCAGTTGATATTTAGCAGCTTCGATTCCTTTAGAGGATCCTCCTGAGTCAGCGATTTTTCTCTGGTTGGTTCTAGCGCCGCTCAATTGAACTGTACATGATGCACTGCATGAGTTGACCACTATTTAGCTCAATTGTCCTAAATTATTTCCATTAATGTTATTGAAAATGTCGTGCAGCTAAAATAAAATTGTTTTGTAAATAATTTATGACAATGTGTTGACATGTCTTACGTTGTTTTACAATGCCATCTAGCTGTGATTAGTTAACAGAGTTGCAAACCAAATCAAAATCCGGATTAGGATGTTGGAAAAAACGCAGCTATTATTATATACATTATTACACTAAAGCTGGTATGACACTTGCTTTTTTCGCATTTTTAAGATCTTAAAAAAAGCAGCGGGTAAAAGGGAAGAATATACTTTTTAAATAAAGATAATTATAGCAGTCCGTCGAATTTGGCATTTTAGTGCTATTTTGAATTTTGTTAAAAATTATGAATTCTTTACATAAAAATGGAAAAAATTTGTTAAATTATTAAAAGTCGAACTTTTTTGCAGTTCTTGTGTTAATTTGTGTTTATTTGGTTTTGTATATTCATTATAAATAAACAAAAAAATAGGAAAATTGTGAAATGTCAGAATTTAATGTGCCTCTGTCAGATTTTAAGCTGCTAGCGGCTGAAAAAGTAAATATTTTATACATTTTTCAGCCATTGAAAATGACTGTTCTGCATTTTTTTGGACTTGTAGCGTACTGTTCACACCAACTAAAAATTATATAGTTTCGTTTGGTGTGTTACTCTTTTTGTATTTTTAAGATCTTAAAAATGCGAAAAAAAGCAAGTGTCATACCAGCTTAAACAGTGTTTAAACCTTTGTGGATTAAATAGTAATCCTTTTCGGATTACAATATTGCAAACTTTTTTGGACTAAAATCTAATCCATTTTGGATTATAATATTTTTAACTTTCTGTGGATTAACAATTATTCCTTTTTGAATTAAGAAATGTTAAACATTTTGCAGATTAAAAATAAATCCTTTTTGGATTGAAAAATTTAAAACTTTTCATTGGATTAAAAAATAATCTTTTTTTGGTCGTGTCCTATATGTAATCCAAAAAAGTTTAAAATTTAGTACAAGATTTTCAACCGTGTAGGAACAAAACAAACATAAGTACATTTTTCAAACAGTACTAATAACTAAAAGAGATCTCATATTAGCCCTTAAAATTGAAACGCATAAGCTATTTGCACTTTAGGTAAAAAATTCGTTAACGTATTATGTTTAAATATATGTTTTGTTAGTTTAAAGATTATAATAATATAATAATTTAAAGATATATAATAAGTATTTTAAAGTACATGTTATTTATTTGTTAATTAATGTTATTTATTAAATTGTTAATCTGTAGAGTTATAGATTACTTTAGAGAAAGTATTTTATTTATGAGAGTAAAAATTTAAATTCAATTTAAGTGTGGGCATTGAATATTTTATTATGCGTTATTTCCCTCAGTGTACTATAAAAAAAAAAAATATGTATGTGGCTGCCACGCATGGTATAAGTGAAACTTTACCCAAAAAGTAGATTTTAAAGTGGCTAACTCTTTAATGTAGTGTAACTAAAGAATTTAAGTAAAAGAGTAGATTAAATCGGTTTTAATACAATTTCGAAAAGTTCACAGGTTTTCTACCATCAATTAACCATACTAAAACCATTATACCATACCACTAGTTTTTAGTTATTGTAAAAACCTTTGTCCAAAAATTTTATGTAGAAAAAGGGCAATTGGTGGTGATGAAAGGGAAAAAATAGAAGACACTAATTTTGCTACAGAGATTTTTTTTGAAAAAATAGACAAATGGCAGGTTCCTATTTAAGTGGTGTTCGGCAAGCTTAGCTTCCTTGTTATGAAGCGATGTAAACTTGATTTCATCGCTATAAGCACAAACTCCGAGGTTTTAAGCCTTTTAGTTCGGTTTTACTACCCGTTTCAATTCGCCATATTGCTCTGTAAGCTGCTAATGTAGTTTCACTTCAAAAAATTAAGGACTCAAACTTTGATGATTAGATGTTTTTCTAGTTAGTTTCATTAGTTTGGACTCAAACCATTTCACCATGGCTTATGGGGAGTAATTTAAGTTGTTTATTTTCATTGGTTTGAACTAACCATTTCACCATGGCTTATGGTGAGTTATTTGATTGCATGAATTCGCTGTATTTCATAAGTGTTTCATTGGTTTTACTCCCCGTTTAGTTCGCCGTATGTTGTTTACGCGGCTAAAGAAGTTATTTCTTTTAATGGTTCTCAGCCGTCGTAAATGTAAGACTTTTTCTTAATATATAAAAGATAATCGTCGTGTTCCGTACTCTATATCGCTTAAACTGTTCATAGTTGTTACTGCTATTCTTTTTAAAACATGTTCAGCTTGAACCAGACTCTGTTAAATAAACTTAAAAACAATACATTATGAGTCAGCAAACATTATGAGTCTTCTATAGCTCTTTTTAACACTCATATTTCAGTGTCTGAGCGCTCATAATGAGATCATAAAACTCCTTATTCTTATTATTGCCAAAATATGTGTATCAGTTCAGTCAGAATTATGAGTGATTTCGGAGTCTTATAAGAGTCATATTTAAGAGTCTTTAATGGTTCTCATCAAACAAAAATTATTGTCCTTTTGCGATTCATAATATTTACTTATTTATATAAGACTTCAATTTATGAGCTTGTAAAATGATCATAAAAGAGTCTTATATCAGCGTCTTTCACTTCCTGGAAAGGCACACAGATCTGAGTCTAAAAAATGACTGTTATAAGAGTTTGACATTCATACTAAATATATGTGTGTTTTAAGAGTCAGAACAATTAATGCTATTTTAGTCTTAAAAGAGACATATTTTAGAACACATTTTTAAGAAAACAAAAATAATACAACTTTTTTTGAGTCTTAATTATGTGCTTATTAAAATTCTTAAAGCATAGCACAAATTTTCTCTCCTTGTAAGTTTTGATCTCTTGACATAGTTAAAATGAATCGTTGCCTCCGTTGCCTCTTCTCTGTATAGTTAAATAACAAATGTTTCACAAAAATTGTGTCAAAAGCTTTGTTAATCGTAAAGGTTAAAATATTCATAAATCAGTCTTTTCTGAGCCAAAATTTGGTACGTTCATAAGTTACAGTCTTTTCGGACTCATAATAATAATGTACGCTCATAAATAAGAGTATTTTCCGCCTCAAAATTGTTTGCGCTCATAATATCGTTAAAAAATACCCTCCTTTTTGATAGTCATAAATATGAGCGCTCATATAAATGTTTATTGGGAAAGAATTTTTCGTTTAATAGACAGATGTGAAATGTTTTGTAGGAAAAAGTCAAAATTTATAAAATTTGGAACGCATTCTATTTGCCGTTATTTAGTACCACTTATTGTGGGTCTTGCAATTGGCTTCTGTTTGGCCGAACTGATTATACTTTCTACGCCTTCTCGTCCGTTATATGAAGGTCACAAACATGGAGATGTCAATGACGCTCACGAAAGTCATGATCTCTTAGAGGCAGGAGGTCCTGAAGATGAAGAAGGAGCCCATACGCATTCCTATGAAAATGCTTCACTCGCGCAAAAATTGTACAATGAAGTGCGTGTACTCTGTTGGATCATGACGAACCCCAAGAATCATCAGACGAAGGCACGACATGTTAAACGTACGTGGGGTAAACGCTGTAATAAACTTATTTTTATGAGCTCTGTTGAGGACAGTTCATTGGGCACAGTTGCGCTGCCTGTCAGTGAAGGCAGAAATAATCTATGGGCCAAGACAAAAGAGGCGTACAAGTACATCTATGAACACCACATAGACGACGCCGATTGGTTTTTCAAGGCTGACGATGATACGTAAGTTTTCAATTTGTTCGAAACATGCATGAAGACACTTACATTTTTTTAGTTATACTATCGTGGAAAATATGCGGTTCCTTTTATATTCTTATTCCCCGGAAACTCCTATTTATTTCGGATGCAAGTTCAAACATTTTGTAAAGCAGGTAAGCTAAATTTTTTTTAAACATAAGAATAAATGGGTTTGAAGAATTATTTTTGGCAACAGGGTTATATGTCCGGTGGTGCTGGATATGTGCTAAGTAGGGAGGCAGTGCGTCGATTTGTTACCAAAGCCATACCACAACCAAAACTCTGCAAACAAAGCAACAGTGGCGCCGAAGACGTTGAAATTGGAAAGTGTTTGGAAAATGTTAAAGTAATTGCAGGCGATTCAAGAGACTCACAAGGACGAGGCAAATTCTTTCCATTCGTTCCCGAACACCATTTAATACCAGGTCATACGGACAAGAAGTTTTGGTACTGGCAATACATCTACTATCAAAGTGATGAGGTAATATTAAATATTATCTGACCTTTTATTGATGATGCTAGAGGTTTGTTTGATATTCTTAAATATTACTTAATATTGAAGAATTTTGATTAACTTTGAGGAGTAATTGATATCTAGCTTCAAGCTATCCATTGAGTTGAAAGAGCATTTATTCTAAAATTTTGAACAAAAACCGAGGGTAAAATATCACTCATTGCAGTAGACCAAGCGAAGGATTACCTTCTCAAAGACTCCTAATGTCTTTTCATTAGAATTGTTAGGCGACTAACTTTGTGATGCATTTAATAAGACCAGCATGATTAGTGATATTAGATTCTGTGCGTTAAGTTTATTGAGAGAAAATACTTTCATTTGAGAGAAAAGAATTTCAAGTAAAGATTTTTATTCTGCTGTTACCATTCCCAATCAACCATTCTGCTTTGTTTTATTAATAACAAATAAAGAAAGTCTAAAGTCGGTCTAGGCCGACTATGAAATACCCTAAACCTACTTTTTCAAAACAAAAGTAATATTATTGAAAATGGGCATGTCCGTGGGCGGATGAAGCCTATATACCATTGTAAAAAAATGTGGTTTCTCGGCCTAAACTCTTATTTCAGACACCAGTACTTCAACTTTTCTTTTCAATCCAGTCTAGTGTACACCTGGACTCCAGGACAAGAGCCTGAAACCAGATCATGTCCAGATTTTCCGGGATGTATGGCAGCCCTACTCAAGGGCTATGTTATGCTGGTCAAAAACATATATAGAGAAGACATTTGATGACGGCGATTTCGTATTCGCTCAAAAATTTGTAAGATGCAGCTAAGAGGACGGCACATAATGGAAAATGAAATGTTTATACAAAGTGTTGGAGCAACATTGCTTGTAAAGATTTTGAAGTTGCAAATATATTTCCAAACCTGTTTGTTTGGTAGCTCTCATCTACATTTCAGTTGCTGCTGACAGAGAACTTCTTTCCCTTTTCTCTTGTCAATTTGTTTCCTCCCCTATGCCCAATGCTTTATTTTGTTTGTTGGTTTTGTTGTTGTTCTTAACTATGGTCATTGTTGTTGTTCTTATTAGATGCCGTATACAATACACTTACTGATTTCTGTTTGAATGTGTTCGTGCGTGCTATAGCTGAAATGGAAAAGTTATAATTTTTGATATTTTAGCATTTTGCCGATCTCATAGAAGTTGCTGTGGAAAAAACGCTGTAACTTCTATGTTTGCACTCGGATTAGGATATATCATAGGACAAAAATAAAAAGAATTGATCGTATATTAACACTTCATCAAAAATATATTTAAAAAAAATTAGAAAAATTAGAAATTATTTTATTATAAAAATAAGTATAATATATATAAATAAAATTAAAATTAAAATTAAAATTAAAATTAAAATTAAAATTAAAATTAAAATTAAAATTAAAATTAAAATTAAAATTAAAATTAAAATTAAAATTAAAATTAAAATTAAAATTAAAATTAAAATTAAAATTAAAATTAAAATTAAAATTAAAATTAAAATTAAAATTAAAATTAAAATTAAAATTAAAATTAAAATTAAAATTAAAATTAAAATTAACATTAAAATTAAAATTAAAATTAAAATTAAAATTAAAATTAAAATTAAAATTAAAATTAAAATTAAAATTAAAATTAAAATTAAAATTAAAATTAAAATTAAAATTAAAATTAAAATTAAAATTAAAATTAAAATTAAAATTAAAATTAAAATTAAAATTAAAATTAAAATTAAAATTAAAATTAAAATTAAAATTAAAATTAAAATTAAAATTAAAATTAAAATTAAAATTAAAATTAAAATTAAAATTAAAATTAAAATTAAAATTAAAATTAAAATTAAAATTAAAATTAAAATTAAAATTAAAATTAAAATTAAAATTAAAATTAAAATTAAAATT
The DNA here is from genome assembly GCA_958299015.1 of Tetanocera ferruginea. Classification (NCBI taxonomy): domain Eukaryota; kingdom Metazoa; phylum Arthropoda; class Insecta; order Diptera; family Sciomyzidae; genus Tetanocera; species Tetanocera ferruginea. The sequence continues at coordinate 52,169,167 of OY282641.1, read as the reverse complement.
AAAATTAAAATTAAAATTAAAATTAAAATTAAAATTAAAATTAAAATTAAAATTAAAATTAAAATTAAAATTAAAATTAAAATTAAAATTAAAATTAAAATTAAAATTAAAATTAAAATTAAAATTAAAATTAAAATTAAAATTAAAATTAAAATTAAAATTAAAATTAAAATTAAAATTAAAATTAAAATTAAAATTAAAATTAAAATTAAAATTAAAATTAAAATTAAAATTAAAATTAAAATTAAAATTAAAATTAAAATTAAAAAATTAAAAAATTAAAATTAATTTAATTTTAATTTTAATTTTAATTTATATATATATGTTTTTGTGCTGGTGCTCATGGGCACATCATGGCCTCGCATGGTATCGCATCATAGTTGTTTCAATGTTAATTAAAAGTTTGAGAGTTTGAGCAAGAGAGTACATTTTTCCTCTACAGTAGAGGGGGGAAATGACTAAACACATACTACCCAAACGCAGAAATGTTCGTCTAGCAGAAAATTAAAGAGAACATAGGCAAGTAAATTAATTGCTGTACGAATAATTAACTTCAAAATAGAAAAACGTTGAGTTGTTTTATAAATTAACGGTTTTTATGTTCTTTTTACAAATACAAAAATAAAATAAAATAAGTCTCTCTCAAAAAATAACACAAAATAAAAATTCACTCTCGATGCAAAAATGTTCGTCTGCTCTATTTACAATGCATAAATGTTCGCCTAGTGAAAACTGTTTATCTCTTGTGTTGATGTTCGTTGGATTTTATTTTTTTTTTGAGCGGTTATCATTTTCCGTTATTTGAAGTGTAATTAGAGTTCTTCAGTCGCGTTTAAAGTTTCGAAATGGCACGAGGTAAACCATTGTCGCTTGATATTAGAAAATTAATAATAAAAGACCATTTAAATGCGTTTTAATGCTGAAGTTAACTATTCGTACAGCAATTAATTTACTTGCCTATGTTCTATATAATTTTCTGCTAGACGAACATTTCTGCGTTTGGGTAGTATGTATTTATATCAAATCACGGAATCAAAAGTGTTGCGTTATGATATTATTACCAACATTTGCGTTTTGACATCAAAATAGTACGCTTTTGGTACGAGATGTAGAATAGTAGTAATGAAATATGGTTAATAGCAACACTAAAAGTATTAAAAGTAGCAAAAAGTTTACTACTGTTTAGGGATCATTTGGCTGCAATCTGAACATAGCACCTTCAAAATAGATGAATCCTCTATTTTTGACATTAGAACTCATACAAGCCTGTTTTGCTCGCACTCCCATCAAACGTCATAGCTATTAAATGCTCGTCTGGCAGGCAGTTGCAACCGTCAGAATAGGCTGGCTGTTTAGATATACTTTTAAAACTATGGAAAGAATATGCCCTCAAAATTTCACCCTTGTGGGAAGCAGGTTATGAATGACCATCCCGATGACAACTTTGGTGTCTTCTTTCAGACACTTGCATCCAAATAGGCTGGCAATTTTTTTTTACGCTTTAATATATGTAAATTACAACATATTAAAATTTTATCCTTGTGGGAGAAAGTTCAAAAAAATGTTTTTTTTTACATTTTCAAACATGTAAAGGATAATGATGCAACTGCGAGATCCCTGCCAGAACGGTATTTTCTTAATAGACTGATAATAAATCATCACTTGAAAATTTTCTAGCTTTGTGGGAAACGGGTTAGTCAGATGGTTCACTAGCTCTTAGACTAAAAACAGTAACAGCTTTGAAGAAGACGTCTCACTTGTAAAGGCAAAACTCAAAGCTTCCTTTATAGTAAGTTTTGCACTAGCATAAAAAGGAAGACCTTTAGAAGATGGCACCTTCTTAAAGGAAGTAATTGCTGACATGTTGGAATGCTTTGGAGAGAAAGGCAGAGGAATGTCAGAAATTATAAAAAACGTTCCCTTGTCTCGTAGGACTTTTGCAAGGCGAACCGAAGATATATCATCATTTCTGTACCTTCAAACAAAGCAAAATATTGTTGATTCTGTATACGTTTCTCTTTGTTTAGATGAAAGTACAGACATAAACGATACTAGTCAGCTTTTGATATGTTATAGATCTGTAAATAGAAATTTTGAAATATCAGAAGGTATGTTGCCTTTAATTGGAATGAGGAGCAATGTGAAAGGCAAAGACATTTATGACGCAGTCAATGAAAAAGTTTTTTCTTTTGCAAATAAAGATAAGCTTTCGTCTATTTGCACCGATGGCGCCAATGTCATGATTGGAACTAACATTGGCTTTGTGGGTCAATTACGTAAGAATAATATTAATGTTCCCACTTTTCATTGCCTCCTTCACCAGTAAAATCTATTTGCTAAGTCTGTAAACATGAAAGCGACAATGGACGTTGTAATAAGAGTTATAAAAAATATAAGTAGTGGTCACAAGGCACTGTGCATAGGCAGTTTCGGGCATTTCTGGAAGAACTGAATGCCGAACACACTGATCTGCTTTTGTATACTGGAGTACGCTGGTTAAGTAAGGGGAAGTGTATTGAAAGATTTTGTAGCCTAAGAAAATAAATAATTGAATTCTTTTAGAAGTACCCGACAGATGCAAATGAAAGTTTAGGAATTAAATTGCAAGATAGTATATATTTATTAAACTTATCATTTTTCTGTGATGTCTTATTTCATTTGTGTCAGCTCAATTTAAGCTTGCAAGTAAAGAAAAAGTTAATATTTGACCTTATTGCATCTGTCGACGATTTTAAATGTCGTCTGTCAAATCTTTTTACTCAATTTAAAGCAAATGATTTAACTTTCTTTCCTAAAACTAAAGCAACCGGCGTAGAATTTGATATTTGGTCCAATTTACCAGAATTTTATGAATTTTTCAACGATCTAATTGCAAAAATTCAGTATTCCTTTCTCGATTTTGAAAAAATTCGAAATTTAATTGAACTTTATCGCAATCCTCTTCTATGTTCTTTGAATTTCAATGACGTAAAAGCTCAAGTTGAACTCGAAAAGCTTCAGAAAGATGCATTCCTTCCGTTAGAGCGCGGAATTCAATTTTGGAGTCAAATCGAAAGCAACAAATATCCCGTCCTGAAAAACAAAATTTACAACTTATTTTCAATATTTTGAACAACATATGGCTGTGAGTCTGCCTTTTCCGAAATGGTATTTATTAAAAGCAAACACAGGCACCTATTGACTGATACATATTTAGAAAATCTTCTTCGCAAAAAAATTCAAACATTGACATAGATTTTGATAATCTAATTGCATTTATTCAGCCTTAAACAAAATATTTTCTTCATGTATACACGCCATTTTTCATTTTATAATATACAGTTTTTAAATAAAAATAAAAAAAAAACAAGTAAAGAAAGTCTAAAGACGGTCTAGGCCGACTATGAAATACCCTAAACCCACTTTTCAAAAACAAAAGAATTTTTATTGTAAATGGGCGTCTCCAAGGGCAGATTAAGCCTATATTTTATATGCATTTAAATATTGATGAAATATTGACACATACCAAGTTTTATTCCTGTAGCTCACAGTTAATGCCTTTATTGTGCTTTCGCTATGGGAAGTGGGCGTGTTCATGGACGGATTACTTCCAATTTTTGAACACACCTTAGTTTTGGTATAAAATACATGCATACTAAATTGCATTTCTCTATGACAAACATAACCTTATTTATTGAGTTTAGAACTTTATGGGTTGTATGGGAAAAAGGCGTGTCCGTAGGCGGATGACGTCCATTTTTCAAAACCATCTTTGTCTTGTCATAAAAAACATACGTGCCAAATTTTAGCTCTGTAGGTTAAACAGAGGCTTATTTATTGCGTTTTCAATTTTTGGGTTGTGTGGGAGGTGGGCGTGTCCTTCAGCGGATGACGTCCATTTTTCGAAGACATCTTTGTGTTTGTATAAAACACATACATATCAAATTTTATTGTTGTAGGCTTATTATGAGCTGAGTTATGCAGTTTTAAATTTTCGCGTTGTATGGGAGGTAGGCGTGTCCGTGAGCGGATGATGTCCACTTATCAAAACCATCTTTGTTTTGTTACAAAAAACATAAGTGCCAAAATATAGCTCTGTAGGTTAAACAGAGGCTTATTTATTGCGTTTTCAATTTTTGGGTTGTATGGGAGGTGGGCGTGTCCGTAAGCGGATGACGTCCATTTTTCAAAGACATCTTTGTGTTGATATAAAACACATACATATCAAATTTTATTGTTGTAGGCTAATTATGAGCTGAGTTATGCAGTTTTCAATTTTCGCGTTGTATGGGAGGTAGGCGTGTCCGTAGGCGGATGATGTCCATTTTTCAAAACCGTCTTTGTTTTGTCATACCAAACACATGTGCCAAATTTTAGCTCTGTAGGTTAAACAGAGGCTTATTTATTGCGTTTTCAATTTTTGGGTTGTATGGGAGGTGGGCGTGTCCGTAAGCAGATGACGTCCATTTTGCAAAGACATCTTTGTGTTAATATAAAACACATACATACCAAATTTTATTGTTGTAGGCTAATTATAAGCTGAGTTATGCAGTTTTCAATTTTCGCGTTGTACGGGAGGTAGGCGTGTCCGTGGGCGGATTCCAAAAATATTCAATAGTGCAGATCCTTGGGTCCATGGAACCATGTGTACCAAGCTTCATCCAATTATCTCAACTCCTTCTTCTTATCCTGTGTATACGGACAACACACAGACGGACAGACGGTCGGACGGATGAATAGCTCGACTCACGAGGTAGCCCTGATCAAGAATATATATACTTTTCTATACCGGACTCGCTTCGTTCTATGCGTTACAAACGTTTGCACAAAGTTAATATACCCTGACCTTTCAGGTTTAGGGTATAATTACATAAAAAAAATGAATTATTGTATTTGATTTGGTTTAAACTGAAGCAGGAGGCATTTCCAAATTTTTACGATATGCAAACGAATGCCATTTTTGTTTTAATACAATGACAACAAATAAAACAAATAATCAGCATTTCCCAATAGTTTATCCATATTTTATTCTCCTTTTCAATTTGTCAAATAATTTCTTTCAATACAACATTTTTTCAATGTAAAGAGCAAAAGAGCATAAAACCAACAAATGCAAACGTAAACAAACCAATACAATGCCAAATATGCAAAGCTTTCAGTGTAGTGGTGCCCATACCTGCATATTAGGGCGGGTCGATTTAAAAATCGCCCATTGCTCTGAAAAGCGTATTCTAGGGATCAAAATAAGAAACTTTGCCGAAGGAACCATACCTCTAAAACGAATTCTGATGTCCCCCAATTTGGGTCGAACTTTTGGGTAGGGGCAAATTTTGAAAAATCCCACTTTGACCCATTTAGAGTGCTCCAATCGAGTCCAAATGTATGACCGACCCCCACTAACTTTGGAGGCCCGACCCACTCATGCCAGTGGCACACCCCCTGGAACCCCCTGGGGGTTCCCAATACAAACATTTCAAAAAATCGCCAGTTTTGGCACTTAACATGGAAAAATCAGCGAAATGCCTATGTTTTTTCTTTTTGGAGTTTTTTTCTCTTAAAAAATTTATTCAACCCTTTTAAAAAATGAAAGCATCACTGTGACACAATGCAAATCGGAAAATTGCTTATTACTTTTAATTGTAATACTTGATATTGAAGTTCATTGGCACATAACATTTAATTATAAATTCAACCAGAATTCTTAAATTTGCATCTGGATTTTCCGTTGTCACATATAATCGTAATAATCTAGCGGCCTTGGTGAGCCACCGAGAATGTACAATTTTCCCTGGTTTGATGTTAGCCAGATCCACCGAAACCACGCCGCTAGAAATTGCATGGGGCATGTCGTATAAGTACTTCGAATCGGTGGAAAATTCAATTTTTTTCTGGAGCGGGGGCATATTTTGCAACTCAATTTTCTGGAAGCCGTCCACCACCTGAAAATGTATAATAATAAAATAATTAAAAATGTTTGACAATTATAATAAATGAGTGATAGCAATAACTTACCGGAAATGTTTCACAAGTTTTGATTTGACGGCTCAGTTTTCCGGTTGCCGATCTTGTTCCAGTGCTGTTGATTTATCCAAAGCTTCAAACAAATGCCGAAACGGTAGTTCGTTGAAGTGTAGAAGGCAAACGAACCAATGCAGTGGTCTTTTTAACAGCAGTTCGAATCGTCGTATAATTCCACCGTGTGGGCCAGTGTTTGTTGGCTCACCGTCAGTGCATATTCCAATAAATGCACCCAGTGATATATTTTTATCGTTGAAAAATCATTTAACTTGGTTGTTTTGTATTCAGCGGTTTCATGTTCCAGTCTTACGTAACCAAGCAATTCAGAATTGGGTTCTCTCAAAATAACAAGATGAGGTTCTTTTACCATCCTAGTATGATGCTTCTCATCAACTTTAGCTGTCGTTAAAGTATCATCTTTTCTGCCATCGAATGAAAACGCTAACAAATTGGTATGATCTAACCGTTTGCGCACCACTTCTTGTCTGCATTTCTCTTTTTCTCTGCGAACTTTCGATTTATCCATGATGAGAGTTTTGCCATGCTTATCTTTCATTTTAAAATCTTGGAAAAGAGCGGTTCCCAATGCCGATGCTACTCTATCAGGCATACCAAATCTGTCACATACCAAGGCAAAGTTGAAACAATCGTATCTCTCTGTGTATTGTGAACTTGTGCTTCTATCCATATCTTCTTGAACCGGTGGCGGTGCATATGTTGAATCATCAGGATCTTGGTATGTTGGCATTGATGACATAGACGTTGCTCCTTGCTCTTCAGTTTCCATCACAACTGCATCCATTGTTAGTCTTCTCTGATTATGTTGATCGTGCATGAACTCCTTGAGGCGTTCGGGAACCCAGCCGCATGTACATCGAGCTGCCTTCAAATCGCATTTACATGTTCCAATGTAAAAAATTGTTTCCAGAGATTTTACATACTCTGTAAATTGTTGGGTTTTGTTTCTTCTCTTGATTTGATCTTGATATTTGTCAAGCAATTTATTTAATTTATTAAATACACTTTTTTTCAGCATTATTTCCATACCAAGTTTTTCCCAAATTCCATTCAACTTATCTTGTACTTGAATAGTGAATGATTTATGGGAAAACTTTTTTTGTTCTGTTTTAGCACGTTCGTTTAAGTAAAAATAATATCTCAAGATATCCAGATGGATTAGTAAATTAAGATCAGTCAAATCAGTAGACACACCAAAAACAGTAACATCTTGCTTGGGTATATGACTCATTGGGTTTTCGATAGTTGTTTGTTGCTTCATCTTGCGGTGTAGAGGATAGTGGATTCATTGTAAACTTTTTGATTTGGAATGGTCAACTTCACTTATTATTTCTTTTTTAAATATTTTTTATCTGAAATTAGCACTTCACACTTTGAGTTCTTCACAACGACTTCACAAAAATTGTTGCGTTATAAATGGTCTACGAGACGAGGTAATAAGAATGAAATGGTAATTGCAATTCTACCTGCTGTGTCTTGTGGTGGCTTAAAAACGCACACAAGCAATTTTAGGATCTGCAATTGTGTCACGGTGATACCTTAATTTTTTAAAAGGGTTGCGGTGCATTCCAGTGATACCTTAATTGTTAAAATGGCTGCATAAAACACGTATTTCTTAAGAAGGTGCCATAAAATATCCACAAAAAGGGTAGTAAAAACAACATTCATTTCTTAAGTAGGTGCTGTAAAAAAACTACACAAGTAAGTTTACGACATGCAGCTGTGTCTTGTGGTGCCTTAAAAAACGCACACAAGCAATTTTCCGATTTGTAATTGTGTCACAGTGATACCTTCATTTTTTAAAAGGGTTGAATAAATTTCTAAAGAGAAAAAACTCCAAAAAGAAAAAACATAGGCATTTCGCTGATTTTTCCATGAAAAGTGCCAATACTGGCGATTTTTTGAAATGTTTGTATGGGGAACACCCAGGGGGTTCCAGGGGGTGTGCCACTGGCCACTGCATATATATCAAAACAACGCGACAATCTATCTTGCAAAGGCTGTGCTCACACGTGAATCAAATGATTGAAGAATAACGGGATTTGTTTGTGCATTTTACTCTCTCTGAGTTGATTTGACCGAAGTCTGCTCACACGTGGTTGTTTGATTGAACCTGTTTGCGGTTAGTAGCATTTTCCTACTGTTTTATTTCGTTGTGTTTTGTCGTGCTGTCTGCATAAAAGTTTACAAAAATTGAGAACGGCAGTGAAAATTTGTATTTTTACGGATTGAAATTGATTTCGTTAGGAAATAAATATGCCGGATATTTTTGTTTTTCTTTGGAATGCATTTATACAATATTCGGTAAGCTGTATTGTCCACGAAATGGTAATTTTTCACTTTTAATATTTTAAAAACAATACACAACACTCTACACTCATCAACATTTAGGTTGTGCTCACACGTGAATCAAATGATTGAAGAATAACGGGATTTTTTTGTGCATTTTACTCTCTCTGAGTTGATTTGACCGAAGTCTGCTCACACGTGGTTGTTTGATTGAACCTCCGAAGCAGGCTTTTCTGCTACCTACTGTTTGCGGTTAGTAGCATTTTCGTACTGTTTTATTTCGTTGTGTTTGGTCGTGCTGTCTGTATAAAAGTTTACAAAAATTGAGAACGGCAGTGAAAATTTGTATCTTTACGGATTGAAATTGATTTCGTTAGGAAATCAATATGCCGGATGTTTTTGTTTTTCTTTGGAAAACAATATTCGGTCAGCTGTCTTGTCCACGAAATGGTAATTTTTCACTTTTAATATTTTAAAAATAATACACAACACTCTACACTCACAAACCTTTTCTCCTTTTTTTACTTATAAAAGTACTTTTTTGTTAAATCTACTACCTTCTTATCAATAACTTACTACTAAGCAGCAGCCGAGTAAAAGTTTGCATCGCTTTGACTGAATGATGCAGGTCTAGAGCGTGGTCAAAACTTTGAATGAAGCGATGACGTATTCAGAGTTCATTTTCTCTCTCACAGAGAGTTCATTTTTTTTTTAGCTGGACAAACAACAACAAATTTGAGTTCATTCAATCATTTGATTAACGTGTGAGCACAGCCAAAGAAAACCTGGAGTTTTTTCCTTTGACTTGCTGCAGTGTTTGTCTGTGCTCACACGTTCATCAAATGATTGAAGAATAACGGGATTTTTGTTGATTTTACTCTCTGAGTTGATTTGACTGAAGTCTGCTCACACGTTATTGTTTGACTCATAGTATAACTAACGAAGTAATAGCAGGATTGAACGTACTCTCTCTGTCAGTACCCTAAATGTCAAAATCGGCCATCTTGGCGAATGCAGACAAAGCAAACAAGCCAAAGCAAGCAAACAAATCTAAATTCAATGGAACATCGTGTTGTGTTAAGTGCAAATAACATTTAATATTTTCGTTGTGATATTGTTTTATTAAACAATAAACTAGATAAAATAAATATAATACAATAACTGAGGAATAACAGTGACTTCAAGGTGTTTGCAGCGAATTGTTCTTAGAGGTCCGAGTTTAAGCAGCAGCAACAGTGACTGCAAACAGCATCCAATGAATTGCAGTTTATTCAATTTGCACTTTTAATTTTATTCATTATTACTTTAACAATAACAATAAAAATAATATACAAAGCGACAAATCACAATTTTCTACAATTATTTAACATAAACACGCGAGAGTTGGTAGCGGATCATTGTTTACATTTTGCCTATTCTTAGCGTTCTACTCGTTCGTAGATTTTGTATGAGCTCTCAACTTCGTTTTGACAATCCCGGTAAGCTGCTCTCCTCCCTGCTATTACTTCGTTAGTTATACTATGGTTTGACTGAACCGCCAACGCAGGCTTTTCTGCTACCTACTATTTGCGATTAGTATCGTTATGCCTTATTTAATTAGGTTATGTTTTGGCGTGCTGTCTGTCATAAAAGTTTACAAAAATGGAGAACGACAGTGAAAATGTTGGTAATGTAAGGATTGAAATTGATTTCGTTAGCAAATCAATATTCCGGATATTATTTTTTCTTTGGAATGCATTTATAAATTGTTCGGTCAGTTGTCTTGTCCAGGAAATGGTAATTTTTCATTTTTAATATTTTAAATACAATGCGCAATACACTATGTTCACAGAAATTTACTGCTTTTTTTAAATCATAAAAGTACTTTTTTGTTAAATCTACTACCTTCTTATTAATAACTTACTACTAAGCAGCAGCCGAGTAAAACTAGAGCATGGTCAAAACTTTGAATGAAGCGATGACATATTCAAAGTTCATTTTCTCTCTCACAGAGAGTTCATTTTTTTTTAGCTCGACAAACAACAACAAAATTGAGTTCATTCAATCATTTGATGAACGTGTGAGCACAGCCTTTGCCAACCCCAAATTAACAAACAACTAATGCTTTCTATAAACGATTACTTAGGACGTACAATCTGACTGAACATGTCTCCAAATCTTATCATGCATGTTGCTACACGTGGCACGAGGCTGGCAGCCATCGAGGTGGAAATGAAATTGCATGGAGTCTCTTAAAGTACCTCAATTCTGTCGCATTATCCACAAATCACGCAATTTTCTACAGTGATAATTGTATAGGACAGAATACGAATGTTTTTGGCCGTACAGTGGTTGATATTTCTATGAAAAAAAGTTATCATCAAATTCCTCAAATACATGGAAACGGGCACATGGACACGGGCTTATATTGAAAGAGAAAATAATAGAAAACTTCACTGAGAATCTAAAAACCTCGAGACTGGTATCAATTGGTTTCTTCTATAGGAAATCGATTTACAGTCTGGAAAATAAAACAAAATGATATTTTGGAAATTAGGCTTTCGCAAGATAAAGGAGGAAAATGAGAAAATAAATTGGACCAATATACGATGGATTCGTTTTATTACAGAGTTTGATCTATAAAAACACTTACGATCCTGCAGCACCATTTAAGAAATTAATATAAAATGACGTGGTGTTAATAGGTTTTATTAAAGTGCAATAAAGAAATGCTATTCAGAGCCCATTAAGATATGGGATGCAAAAAAAAATATATTCTCAGCTTGTTGTCACTAATTGATGACAGGGTATATTATTTTTAACTTTATTTAAATATTTTAAAATTGACAATGATTTAAACCAAGGCAAACATGGTTGTGTATGTAAAGCATCATGATGTCGGCCTAGAACGGTGGGTGGTATCAAGACAAACAAGGTCTGTACGCCACACTGACAAGTACAACCATATGTACAATATGTATCGTTCACAGCAAGGTGGTATTTCGACAAATAAGGTCATATTTACCACACCAATTTCCTTAGAAACAAAGAAATGGTTGCGAACGCTGGTACTGAGACAACGAGGTCTCATTGGCCTGTCGTATTATTATATGTCATACAAATCGTTCTCACTGATTGTAGGACAAAGTCCAAAAGATACAACCAGCTCAGCACAACCAAAAAAATGCGTTTACATTCACCAGGTCAGGTCCATTCAGATGTATGTGTTGTTTTATGTATATCCATAACCAGGTGAGAATTATGTATTGGAAGATCATGATCAGAATCACTGTCGGTACTGCAGATAATCTATTATTTTAAGTTTAATTGAGTACATGGATTCATTTAAATATATAATATCTGAAACGGAATTAAAGTCTCCGCAAGCGCTTCTTAGTGGTTCATTTTGCAAGTAATTAGTTCTACTAAAGTTCATAAAAAGTAGGTCAAAAGAACTTCTAGGACGAAGTGGAATATTAAAGTAAAGTTTAAGTTAAATATCCATGTAAAAGCCTAACTATCCAACTTACATTAAGCATAACTCTCCTATTTTTTAATGTAGGAAGATTTAGAAATTGTAACCGATATTCATAAGATGGTAGATTAAAGTTAGTATTCAATAAAGATTATTTAGGCAGAACAAAATAAATTTTTCTGAACAGATTCAATGTCATCGATGTAACAACCGTATCGTGGGCACCATACAATTGAAGCATATTCTAAAGTAGGCCGAACTAGAGAACTGAATAAAGTTTTCGTAATAAAAGGATCATTAAACTCTTTTGTCCCACGTTTAATAAATCCTAGGGTACTATTTGCTCTATTTACTATTTTATTTATATGAATATTAAATCGTAGCTTAGGATCCATGGTAGCTCCAAGATCATGAAAACTATCTAAGGATTCTAATGTGTAGTACCAATTTTAAAATTAAACTTTAAGAATGGTTTTCGCGAGAAGGTCATTTGCTTACATGTTTTCATATTAAGATTCATGAGATTTACTCTACACCAGCTATGGAGATTGTTGATGTCAATTTGCAAGAATAAACAATCGAATTCATTCTTAAAAGAAAGGAATAGTTTGACATCGTCAGCATGCATCAAGATGTTAGAATGCTTTATGACCGATGGCAAATCATTTATATAAAGTAGAAACAAAAGTGGCCCAAGATGACTTCCTTGGGGTACTCCAGAGATAACAGGAAATTCGTATGATTTCACGAGTTTAATTAGAACAGATTACAACATCAAAAGCTTTGCTAAAGTCCGTGTAGATAACATCAGTCTGTAAACCTTTTCCGAAATTTTCTATTGTGTTAGATGTAAATTCAAGGAGGTTAGTGACTAGTTAGTGACTAGATTTTCCCTAGAGGAATCCATGTTGACATGGGGACATCAAAGACTTAACACTATGTGATATTTGTGAAGTAATAATTGCCTCAAAAAGTTTGGGAAAAGCACTTAATTTCGCAATTCCACGATAGTTATCAATTAAAATCTATTAGGAGATTTATGCAATGGGATAATGAATGAGGACTTCCAGATAGTTGGAAAATAGCAAGCCTTTAGAGAATAGGTAAAAAGCAAAGTGATTGAAGTTATTAATTCTTCACAGCAATATTTCAAAATGCAAGATGGAATGTTGTCGGGACCACTTTTATACGAAGTTTTAAGATTTTTTAGATAAGACAAAACTGTCTTGTTGTCAACAATTGGGAGGCAAATATCCCCAGAATGAACATTAAAAGGATAGCTAACATTATCAAAAGATGACGATGAGTAAGTTGGCTTGAAGAAGTCAGCAAAAAGGTTACAAATGCTATAATCATTATCAGATTCCACATTTTTATATTTCACAAAAGAAGGATAAGAGTCAATCTTACGTTTTGTGTTAACAAAACTCCAGAATGATTTTGTATCATACTTAATGTTTAATTTTACTTTTGTTAGGTATATGTTATAGGATTGCTTGCACAATAGCTGGTAACTATATTTAGTCGAAGTATAACGGCCGAAATCAATCAAACTATGAGTTATTTGATATTTTTTATAATATTTAGATTTTAAGTTTCTCAATTTTCGTAATTCATTAGTATACCGCACAGGGCCTGAAATTACAGAAGCTTTTCTTTGCGGAATAGATCTAGTGAAGCAATCAATGAGCGTTTTATTAAACGCACAGACCGCAGCATCCAGATTCTGTGAAGATAAAACTTTTGTATTAAGATACAGTATGGATGACCAATTAATACTGGACAAACTATTTTTTAACATAACATAGTTAGTTTTTTAAAGTTAAATTCCATGAATGGTTGACTAGCTCAATTCTGTATAGATGGTTTAGGAAAATTGAGACTAATATCAATGGTTGGATGGTGAGAATCTTCAGGAGTGACCAGAGGATCGGACCTTGACACTAAAACAATATTGCTTTCATTAAAAAATACCAGATCGAGCAAGCGGTTATTCAAATGATAGTTTAGTTGGAAAAGACCTTGACTTGAAAGCTCATTTAAAAAGTAATTATCAGATGAACTTTCAGACGATGGTAAATATATTGAAGGGTTTTCAGAACATAAGTTCCAAGAAACATTGGGTAAGTTAAAGTCACCAGTTATTAAGATATGATCATTAGGATGAAGCAATAGGAAAACTTTACTAACAGAAACCAAATATTTACTATACATTTCTAAGTTAGAAAAGGAAGGTTTAAATGAGCATGTAATATAAAGACTCAAAGAACCGTACTTTGCATGCACACAACAGAATTCAATGTCTGCTGCTTCAAGGATAACTATTTCTTGAGAGAAATGTGTTGATTTAACCGCAATCAGCACCAGTAGCGTAGCAAGGGGGGGGGGGGGCGGGGGGGGCGGTCCGCCCCGGGTGCACGCCAAAATGGGGTGCAAAATTTGGCAAAAGAGCTTCTTACCACATCATTTTTGATTTTTTTAATAAAAAGAACACACCTCAATGACTTCGGTCTTATATTTGAATATCAAGAGGGTGCAAAAGTGAATGAAAATATTTTTTACCATCACCAGGACTTCGTTTTTATTGAAACAAACTTTAACTTTATATTAAATTTTGTTCAATTTTAACGCTCACGCTTAATTCCATATGTAATTTTTCATTGGTTAGGGGTGCAACTTCCAAACAAATTATATTAAAATTTTCATGATATTAAGATGGAGTACAAAAGTACAAATGTAAAAACATTTTTTTATATTCCATCAAGTATTATAAAAAATCACTTTTTTACATCTTATATTCGGGTTAAGAAGTGTTCAAACTTGCTAGTTTAGTAGACATTTCTAAAACCATTTAGTTTCGAAAACCTGCATGATTTTCAGAGTATGATGAATGGAGGCGTCAGTTGTTTTGTAAGCAATACTTTTCAGAAAAACATGTTAATGTCATAAATGTCAAAAATAAAAATATACAGTATATTTTGGGTATACTTTTGCAAAAAACTATTAGTTTAAAAATTATTAATAAACTTTTTACTTGCTTAAAAAATTTCTAAAAAATTAAATTGATTTAAATTCATTAAATTTTTTATATAAATTAAATAAATGGCGTTCTATGATAATTTATAGCGCTCTGACTTTTTTTACTCTATTTTGAAGATGTCTACTAAAAACCTGAATCCTTTATTTTGCTAAAATAATTATTATTATGTTCAAATCAACCAACAAAAACTATCAAAAATACAGTTTTAAGAGAAGACAAGATGTACAGTTCCTTAAAAATTATTTTAATTATTAAAATTAAATTTTGTTCTCAATTACCGAATGTGAAGAATCAACAGATTTCATGGAATTGCCAGCTTCTTTTTGAGCCATTCATTACTCTTGACCTTGTCGAACCTGGCCAAGTTTGCTTTGGGAATTATGTAGATAAAGATATCAGATCAATTGATATCAATCATTTCTCTTATTATTTCTTTGAAAAAACAAACAAAAATTTGAATTCAATGACAATTTTTAAATTTTTTGAATTGGTTTGACAAAAATTGAAAATATGATAAATTAAAAACTAATTTATTAAATATTAAAATATTTCAAATGCAAACTTCATCGAATTGAGTTAACATTTGGTATTCAGAAGGTCCCTGGGGTAGCTGGTTGTGAATCTGGTGCAAAAACTCGGAAAAGTTAAAAAAATGACATCGAAAAATATGCTTTAAAACATGTGTTTTGAATTTTAAAATTTTTGTTTTAAATTTCGTTTTCATAGCAAAAACATTGTTTTAAAAACAAAAACTTTTGTTTTGAATTTAGATTTAAAACAGCTCTTTTTAATTTTAACACATTTTTTCCTCAGTGTACAATAAAAAAATTGATAAAAATGATGAAAAATGTTTATAAAAGAATTTTAATATTTTATATTAATTTTTCATTTAAATTTTATGTAGAAAATGGGGATTGATTTCGAAAAAATATTCATATTAATAGTTATTAAGGGTCACTAGGGAAAATTTGTCAACGTTTTGCTTCCAGGTCCTATTTTTTCTCCAATTATGCAAAATTTTTCGTAAATTTTTCAAAGTTTTCTATATTAAACTAACTTAAGTTTTTACATTAAAACTGATATTGTGTGGTTTACTGATAGTAAATTTTTCTCTTACAACTTATAAGCCCAGTAGACAAAAATATTGGAACAATTCAGAGAAAATTCTTTAAGTTTCTGAAAATTTTAGATTCTTATATCTTTTATCAAATATTTATGGATAGCATAGTTTTGTTTATTTTTTTAATCTTTTCTAAAATATGTCATTTTTGTAGAAGCTGATATGAAAATATTTAGTAAGATTCATGGATCTATTTTATAAAAAAAAAAAATCTTCTAAAGGGGTGCACAATTTTGTTTCCGCCCCGGGTGCGACCAACCCTAGCTACGCCACTGATTCAGCACACCCCCACCATTAGGTTAATTACCAGGAATAGAGTTTCTATCTTTACGATAAATATTAAATTTGTTACACATAATTTCAGAATTCAAAGTGTTAGGTCTAAGCCAAGTCTCACTGAAAGTAATTACATCGTAATAAATGTTGTGACTCATAATAAATAAATTAATCAATTTAGTGTTAATACCACGAACTTTTTGATATAAGATGCGGAACTGTAGGCAGCAATCTAGTTTTTTTGGTTCATGTCGCGGCCAGGTAAAGTCGCGACACATCCCTCCTGATTTAACAGTAGAAGAAGAAGAAGAAGTAATGATTCTTAAGCAATTAGTTTTTATGTACTTATTTATTACAACCTTCTAATTTGATAAAAGCAAAGTGAGCTTGAAGTCATATAACACCACAACTAAAACATTTTTTTTAGTTTTTTTTTTTTTGTAATTATTCATTTTTCAATTATTCAATAAGAACTTAAAATAAGTTAATTTTTATTTGGCATAAAATTTAATTAGAATAAACTTCTTAACTGAACTAAGTTCCTGAAAATAAAAAAATATAATTTTAGAAAAACAAGATAACTCACTAATTTTAAAATAGCAAAAACCTAGAAGTATTTTTGGCATGTTGCATATTGGTTTAGGGAGGTAGTACCTTGGTAAATAACAGTAATTGATTCTTAACAAATCAAATTAAAACTTATCATGCGATTTCCCAATTGATGTTTTTGAGTTAAGCAGTTTTGGGTTATTTGCAGGCTTTCTGCCGCTTATTACGAAGTATTATTTCCTACTTAACTTCTGAAAAACTCTGCTAAACCTTCGCTTGTGGTTCTTAAGGTTATAAATAATTGCATCTAGCCAAGTCTAAAAGGAAGCAGTGCGGAATCACAGTTTTTGCTTTATTTTATATTTTAGTTATAATCTTTGTGTTATAATCTTAATGCACTTACAACTTTACTCTTTCCAAACTTAATTTTATATTTTCTCTCCATAATAAATAGGGCCAGAATTGCTGCTCCGATAATGCGATATCCTTTCATTATGTCTCGCCGAATCAGATGTATGTACTGGACTATTTAATATATCATCTTCGACCTTATGGTGTTATGAACACTTTCGAAATGTTGCCGGAAAGGTTAGGCATTGGCCAGACATTGCCATCTCCAACTATACGCAGTTCTACTGCACCGTAATCAGCGTGCATATTTCGTATATTTTGTATAATATTATATGATTTTATTTTTATACCATATTTATAATAATTATATAAATATTGACTAATTTATGAATACTGTTCTGTTATTTTTTTTTTTTTGGTTCTGTTTGTTTTCTTTGTCTGTTCCGACTGTTTTCATTTCCGAAAAACTTTAAAAACATTTAAAACAGTCATGAGCAGGAAAATAAATTTAGTGAGCCAAGGTTATTGTTTTTTTAAAACAAACACAAAATTATCCTCATATTTGCTTTTGCTCATCGTTTGATTTCTATTGCTATAAAAAAATTCACGAACAAAACAAAAACAAATCATGTGTGGTTGTGTGCTACACATGTAACGGGACAAACATCTCAAGCGCAGCGCCATCGAGTTAGGTTGCGGCAGGCAGGCTGAAATCTATGTGAAAAAACGAGATGCAAATAGCTATCTATCTCGCTTGTTCTCGCTTGACTCGGCGTTCACTATAACCGCAACCTAAGAGCCCGAACAGAACCAAAGCGACTGACGGCTGGCGGTCCTCTCTCGGCGAATTGAGCTGAAACACGTCTACAACAAGAGCGGCTGGCGGTTGTCGGAACAGAGTTGCTTTTTGTCACGGTAGTGGTACAATTGACTGATAGGGGTGCAACAGACGGACAACATGATTAACATATATGAAAAAATTTTGACTTATTCAATTAAGTGTTCATCAAAATCCATTATGAAGACAATTATTTCGTATATTATTGCGAATTCACATAAATATAACACAGACACAAAAAACCAAACGTCAGAATATACTAAAAACTAAAAAAATTACATTAAACACAGCCAATTCTTAGCAAAAGTATGGCAACATTTATGTTACTCAGAGAGAGGACCGCCAGCCGCCATAGCAAAAATAGAATAGATTCTATTCTGGCGTTTTTCCGTCGCGGATTCGCCCAGCGAATTCGTTTTTGCCGAGTGCATACATTTTAATGTATTCTGCTGAACGGCGAATCCGCCAGCCGTCATCCGCTTTGGTTCTGTTCGGGCTCTAAGGCTTGCTTCGCTTTGCATGCATTTTTTGTTCATAGCAAGTTAGAATTTTGGTGAACGTCGGTTTTGTTGCTATTATTTGTACGTGTTGTTGTTATTTTTTGCAGGCGTTGTTGTTTTTACAAATGTGCAAACACAAAGTTGAAAAAACAAAACAAATTTGTAGCTGAGCCAACTGAGCTAATTGAGCTACTGGAAGCTCATGTCTGATTTAAAATAAAAATAGTTAACTCCCTAGAATCCGATCGCAGCGCCACTTTAGACATAGGCTATTTTTAATATATATATTTTTTTTTGCCAAGTTTTTATGAAGACAACTTGTTTCACTTTTAATTTTGTATCGTATCAACAGAGAATGTATGTGAAATGGTCGAATTTCGGCCACCGGCGAATTCTAGTTCTTTTAAATTAGTGAATTCTTGGTTACTGTATTTTATAATTTTAAATATGACACCAGATCACCTTGGCATGTTACAAAACAAACAAACATTAAAATAAAATTTTCCAAAATTGGAAAATTATTATATAAAAAAGTGCGAGTTGAGAATCAACGTCAAAGATTTTAGAATGACGTTCGATATCAAATGAACCTCAAGTTGATGTCAAACAAAAATGTGTATTGGGACGGGTTAGAAACATTAAAAGTAAAAACTATGACAGAAATTGAACCGATTAAATTTCCTGTACATACTTTCAGGCTGCAAATTTTTTTTGGATAGTACACTGAGGGAAATAACGCATAGTAAAATTTTTCATGCCCGCGCTTAAATTGCGTTGAATTTTTTACTTTCATAAATAAAATACTTTCTCAACAATACATTGTTTTTGATCAATCGCGCAAGTATTTTGTGTATATTTTGCTCACACTTGTATACAGTGTTTGTACATACTTTTTAAGAAAATCTCTACGCAGCAAAAAAAAAAATCCCTACATTTACCTATGCTCAAAAAAATGTTCCTTATGAAATTCCTTACAACCGTTTAAGTTATGTTTGCCCTTTAACATTGAATAATTCAATGAATTATTGAATTGAATGTAAATCAAAGTGCTAATTGATTTGTTGAATGTAGCACACTTGGAAAAAGCTTATTAAAACACTTATTAAAACTTATTATTATTAAAACACTTGTGTAGCAACACAAATTCAAAATTTCTTTCGAAAAACCTTAGGCTCGATTTTAGGCTTAGTGTTTTTTGGGAAAAGATCGTCAGAATTTTCCGTAGAACATTTTCCGCGCCTACGAGTTTTTGAAAACAAAAATTGATCCGGCCTAATAAAAAAGGCTTGAGGCTACATGGACTCAAAACATATGCAATTAACACATTTCCCATTGGAAAACCCATATGCATAGAAAAATACCCATGAAAATAATTTTTTTCAAAAAATCACTAGATCAAAATTTCTTAGACTACGAGGTGTATCCTTGAAATTTCTGCATTTGACTAGAGTTACCAGACTACGAAAACCATTAATTTTCCGATGGTTGAAATATCGGCAGTGGAAAGCAGAAAATAAAGAAAATAAATCAAAGCACAACAGAAAAATTTAGTTTTTTATAAGTAGTTATATAATAAGTTTATATATAATAATAATACTACACGGAGAAAACTGTTTGCTAAATTTGTGAGGAGATTAAGCAAAACTTGAGCATAATTCTCAGCCACTTCAAAATATTGCTTATTTTCAGCAAAAATCAAGCAAATTTTGCTATTTAAATTTATAATAACTTAGAAAATTTTCGCTTGAATTAAATCAAAATTTGCTTTTTCGATTTATATTAACTGAGCGAGTGTTTGTTCGAATCAAATCAAAATTTGCTATTTCTATTTATAAAATAAAAAAAAAAAACAAATTGGCCATTTCGACTGGGAATCGAACTCGGGCTCCGAGCATGCTAAGCCACACACTTAACCTGCATGCCACGGTATTTCTATTTATGGTTAGAATTTTGTTTTATATTTCAATAACCTAGAAACTTTTTGCTTGAATCAATTCAAAATTTGCTATATCAATTTATAATAACTGAGCAAATTTTTGCTTACATTGAGTCAAATTTTGCTTTTGATAATAAGTAAGTTTTGATAATAAGTAAGCAAATTATTGCTAAAATTTATCTTAATTTTACTTTTTTCAAATTATATGAGAAGTAATTTCAATTTATAAAACGTTTTATAAAATCAAACCGCTATTGAGCAAAATTTTGCTGATTTGCGTTTAAGCAAAGTAATGGCTTGATTCAAGCAAAATAATTTTCTCCGTGTATAGTATAATAGTAATATAGTTTGTATATAATAAGTAATTAACTGATTTCGACTGATTTGCGACTGGGGATCGAACTCGGGCTCCGAGCATTGCTAAGCCACACACTTAACCTGCATGCCATGGTAACCAAAAATAATTGATACAGATTTCAATTAGCAGTTTTGTCGTTGAATACGCATTGCAATTATTTTGAAAAAATTCGAAGAAAAGTTATCACGATGGCCTAATGAGTTTAAAAATATCCAATGAATATTTCAACAACGCATTGAGGTATGGAGCTGAATGTTTGAATATATATTTTATAGTTGAAATTTAAACACGTTTGCCTCAAATTTTTATTTGTAGATACGCAAATGCGTTAAATTTCTATTATAAATTTTTTTTTGTTTAAATTTAATATATGTTTTTTTTCTCAGTGGTGGAATTATTGACTCCCTTAAATTTAAACATAGCTATTTTGATAAACGTTTGCTAAAAATTGAAGAATGCATTTAGTAAAATTTTTTATTACAAAAACTGCTTGTTCTGACATTACAATAGTGTGCTGACATTTACTTATTAATGTGTTAAAAAGTAAATGTAATAAAGTGTTTCATTGCTCAAAGTATTATATAAATAAAGTGGCAGCAACAATAATACCGCGTACCCTAGGATGTTACGATTGAATTCATTTTTTATTATGTCTATTATTTACTACTTCAATGTACATAAAAATATTATAAATAAACATGAAAACGTTCATTTTGAATATGATTTTTATAAATCGACATTATTTTGCTTAATTAAAGAGATTATTTTACTGAAGAATTATGCTTCAAAACCAAATAAAACGAAAGCACTTGTCAGCAGAGCAGCAGCTACTGACCTTGAACAAGGAGGGCAATTATTTATCTCTATTTTGGGATCAATTTAGGATTTTATAAGCTTGTGCACAAAGTAGGTGAAAATCTTTGGTGATATGAAAAACGATACTAGAGACATGTGAACGGCGTAGCGGCGAATGTTGGCGGTGTCCATTCTATATTATAATTATTCAATGGAACTGATTCGCAGCATTGGTGCTCTGCTCCATGTTAAGAGGGTGTTCTAAGTTAAGAGGGTGTTCCGATTAGATTTAACACTCATGAAAAAAACTATTGGCGTTATTTTTCGTTGTATGCTATTACCCAATAGATGTCGTTTTCTATTCACTTAATATGATCTTTGCAACTAAAACAGCAACAGGTTGTTATTGGGTTGAATAGAAACCAACAGAATCGTGGTTCAGTCGGTTAAGCTGTTGTCGTGAAGACGTTAAGCATCAAAGAAGTCTGGTTCGATCCTCAGCCTGGATTATAAGTAGTACCTGGGCGACCGAGCTCCGCTCAGATTCCTGCCGTATATTCATATGTTTTACGGTATTTAATGTATCGGAAATGCCAACTTTATCTTAGAAACAACATATAAGATCATATTTTTATACCCCCACGCGTACTGCGTAAGGGGTATATTAATTTTGTCACGACGTGTGTAACACCCAAAAGGAGGCGTGGTAGGTATGGAAAAGTATATATATTCTTGCTCAGCATCACCACCTGAGTTGATTTAGCGATGTCCGTCTGTCTGTCCGTCTGTCCGTCTGTCCGTCTGTCGACACGATTACAGCCGTAATTTTGAAGATATCGTAATGAAATTCGATATTTAAGCTTTTTTTTAAAAACTAAGGTCAAGTTCGAGAATGGGCTAAATCGAATGAAAACCACGCCTACCTCCCATACAACCCCAAAATTTAAAACTCAACAAAGAAGCTAATATTGAAGCTACAATACTGAAATTTGATATATGTGTGTTCTATGTCAAAACTAAGATGTCTTAGAAAAATGGGCGTCATCCACTCACTAACACGCCCACCTCCCATACAACCCCAAAATTGAAAAATCTATAAAGAGGCTAATATTAAAGTTACAAGACGGAAACTCGGTATTTGTGTATTCAATGTCAAAACTAAGGTGTGTTAGAAAAAATGGCGTCATCCACTCATTAACACGCCCACCTCCCATACAACCCCATAATTGAAAAATCTATAAAGAGGCTAATATTAAAGTTACAAGACGGAAACTCGGTATTTGTGTATTCAATGTTAAAACTGAGGTGTGTTATAAAAATGGGCGTCATCCACCTATTAACACGCCCACCTCCCATACAACCCCAAAATTGAAAAATCTATAAAGAGGCTAATATTAAAGTTACAAGACAGAAACTCGGTATTTGTGTATTCTATGTCGAAACTGAGGTATGCTAGAAAAATGGGCGTCATACACAATCTAACACGCCCACCTCCCATACAACCCCAAAATTTAAAACTTTATAAAAAGCTTTATATTTAAGCTGCAGGAAAACAATTTGATATGTATGTATTTTAGACACATAAAAATAATAATATCTCTCAAAAGCTCATACAAAAAGCTCTCCAATTTAAGATTCTTCCACCCTTAAGAATCGGCCGTGGGGGTATTTTTACTTCGGCCAAGTCGAAGATATACCTTACTAGTTTTCAATTAACTTTAAATGCATTTTTATTTTATGATAACTTCGTTTTTCAACTAAACGCAATTTGTTTTGGTTTTATATTTTTTTTATATTTGGTTTAATTATTTTGATAATTTACTTATGCTGAACTTATGCCGGCCATTCCAAGCCTAAGTAAATTTTTTTTCCCAAAATTAACCGCATGCTCCTTTTCCACTTACTCATGCTCCTTTTCTATAGAAGTTATTTTTTTATGTCGCAATTTTTCCTAAAGTTATGGAGAAAGCAATTTTTGGTCACAGTGAAAATCTTGAAAATGGAGTCATTTTCAATAAATCATACCTCTGTCATTTGTTACCCCTATTTTTGTAAATGAAGTATCGTTAGAAAGCAATTGAAAAGCGATTATTAATAAAAAATAAAATACTTTTGGAATTTTTTTGCTAGACTTGCCTACTTTTTAAAAAAAAAAGTAAAGTCTTCATATCTCAAAAAATGCATTTTCGGTTTTTTTTTTTACGCAGAATTACGTCTTGCAGCGCGGTTTGTATACAGTCGTTTTAACAAATTTTTTTAAGGTCATACCATTGAATAATTATAATATAGAATGGACACCGCCGACATTCGCCACTACCCCGTCGTTATGTCGCCACCATCGTTTTGCATATCTCCAAAGCTTTTCACCTGGTTTGTGCACATAGCTAAGAAAAGCCGAAATTGATCCCAAAACAAACAGAAATAATTTCCTCCCTTGTTCAAGGTCACTAGCTGCTGCATCGCTGGCAAGAGTTTTCGTTGTGTTATTTGATTTTTATGCATATTGTGTTAAATGAAAATAAAATTTAGTTTTGAAAACTCAATAAAATAATCACTTATATCAGGCAAATAATGTCATTTTATTAAAAATGCATTCATAATTAATGTTTTCATGTTTATTTTTAATATTTTTTTATGAATATAAAATTAGCAATAAATAAGACAAAAATAAAGAATGAATATAATAATTAATTTTGAATAAAAACGTATTAAATAAAATATGATTACTTAATGATTGAAAAATTAAAAATAATTTAACTAAACATGATTAAGTTTATCATTTTTTTTTTTTTCTTTTGGAACACTTTGCCTAAATTTATGATTTTAATTTTTGCGCGTAGGAGAACACGTAATGTGTGCAAAATTATGTGATCTTCATGTTTCGCAACAGAAGAGTCAAGTGAACTTTATATTTCGGACTTACAAACATTATTTAAAATCCTTAAAACATTTGACTCGAAGAAATGAATTTAAAATTTTTTTAAAAGCATTAATGAATTAATTTATTTTGAAACATTGGTATAATTTTTGAAAAAAATAATTCTAATATTTATAATATTATAATATATTTATAATATTTATAATATTTTTATGTATACATTTTTGATTTTAAATAAAATATTTTCCATTTCAAATTAAACTTTTTCCAAATCAAATGAAACTTTTTACAACTAAAAAAAACTTTTTTCATTTCAAATTCAACTTTTACTAATATTTGTTTTTTAATCAAATTAAAAATATACCGAATTTTATTTTTGTGGGTTAAATATTAGCCTCTTTAAAGAGCTTTCACTATTAAGGGTTGTATTGGAGGTGGGCGTGTTATTGGGCGGATGACCCCCATTTTTCTAACACGCCTTAGTTTTGATATAAACCACGCTCATTAAAATCATTCTTTTTGTTGCTTAAATACTGCTGCTAACTTAAATACTGCTGTTTTTGTTCACGGCATCTCACTATTTTTTTATAGATTACATAGATTTTTTATAGACCGTTACATTTCTTTTAAAAAAATTTTTTTCAAATTTTTCTCTTCTTTTTCAAGTAAAGTCACATGTATTGAAATATATCTTGTATACTACTTCCTCGATTTCTCGGCCAATAAAATTTTCTACATGTTTACTTAATAAATTTCTACATTTAGATGAACAGTTTTTGTGCTATTAAAGGAAATATTTTTTTTAAAAATTATTTTTTCACATAAAATGCAAGCCAAGACTGTCTTTTAAATTCATAAAATTCGAACACTTATAAAAATTGACCATTTTACCTTTTGATCTTAAAAATATTTATTTAATAAAGAATATAAGCTGTCGCCGAAAGAAATGCACGCATAAATAAGGTCAGGAGAATGATTTGAGTTTAGATACTAAGATTCGACATTCGTCAAACGTAAAAATTCACTCAGATTAAAAATTCACTCAAAGTATGTAAAAACCAGTGCAATGTCTTATCGTAGTATCTGCACTCAAATCATTCTCCTTACCTTAGTTTTGCATGAATTTCTTTCGGCGATAGCTTATTTTCTTAATCAAAAATATATCTTTAAGGTCAGAAGGAAAATGGCCAATTTTTTTTAAGTTTTAGATTTTTTATGAATTTATAAAAACAATATTGACTTTTAACTTTTAGCATTTTAATATTAAAAATAATTTTTTCAAAATATTACGCTTAATAGCGCAAAAACTGCGCATCCAAATGTAAAAATTTATTAAACGTAGAAAAATTGTATTAGTATACAAGATATATTTCAACATAACATAGGTATGCAACTATATTTGAAAAAGCGAGAAAAACTTAAAATATTTTTTTTAAAATACGTTACCATAAAACATTTTTTTTCGATTTTCGTGTAAAGAGGAGATCCCAAATCTATTAAAAAAAATAGTGAGATGCTGGGTACAGAATTTTTTTCTGATTTTAGCGCATAGTGTTATTAGAGAGAAGCTCAAATATTGAATTTCATTACGATAGCTTGAAAATTACGGCCGTTATCGTGTAGGCAGACAGACAGACATAGCTAAATCAACTCAGGTGGTTAAGCTGATCAAGAATATATATATATATAGCTTGAAAATTACGGCCGTTATCGTGTAGGCAGACAGACAGACATGGCTAAATCAACTCAGGTGGTTAAGCTGATCAAGAATATATATATACTGTTCTTTATGTACCACGCAGCCTTTTGGGCGTTACACACGTCGTATCAAAATTAATTTACCCCTTACACAAGCCGCGTGGGGGTGTAATAAATAAAACTCTTACATGCTACCGATGCATATAAAAAGTTGACAAAGTGTAAATTAGCTTGCAAATGACAATAGAAACAAAAAATACCCCAGAAAGTAACTAATTCATCAGAAAAGGACTATAACAATAACAAAACAAGTGACAAAAAAACCGAGGGAAATTTTTAACATATAAGCGAAGACAATTTATTTGGGTTATAGAACTGGATAATTATGTGGAGTGCAAATATCTGCCACATTGTTCTTATGTCGCTTCATCGTCGGCGGTGTCACCTTCTATTTGTAATTATTCAATGGTCATACCTACAGCCTATAATATTCATCGTTCAAACATAATATTTATACTAAAGTATCAGATATATCCTGCGCTAAACGAATATCTAATTTTGGATTTTGTTACTTTTATATTAAAGTCACAGAAGTGCAAAAGCTTAGAAGAATAATCTAGATTTTTATATAAGAAAATCAATCATTAGCTGCTTGCATGCTGCTTTCTTTGTTTTTGTTTTTGCTTGTGTTGGTTTTGTTTTGAACGAACTGATTCGCAGCATTGGTGCTCTGCTCAAAAACATATATAGAGACAAAAACATATATAGAGAAGACATTTGATGACGGCGATTTCGTATTCGCTCAAAAATTTGTAAGATGCAGCTAAGAGGACGGCACATAATGGAAAATGAAATGTTTGTACAAAGTGTTGGAGCAACATTGCTTGTAAACATTTTGAAGTTGCAAATATATTTCCAAACCTGTTTGTTTGGTAGCTCTCATCTACATTTGAGTTGCTGCTGACAGAGAACTTCTTTCCCTTTTCTCTTGTCAATTTGTTTCCTCCCCTATATATTTATATATATTTAAATATATATTATATTTAATTTTATTATATTTAAATATATATATTATATTTTATATTTTATATTTTATATTTTATATTTTATATTTTATATTTTATATTTTATATTTTATATTTTATATTTTATATTTTATATTTTATATTTTATATTTTATATTTTATATTTTATATTTTATATTTTATATTTTATATTTTATATTTTATATTTTATATTTTATATTTTATATTTTATATTTTATATTTTATATTTTATATTTTATATTTTATATTTTATATTTTATATTTTATATTTTATATTTTATATTTTATATTTTATATTTTATATTTTATATTTTATATTTTATATTTTATATTTTATATTTTATATTTTATATTTTATATTTTATATTTTATATTTTATATTTTATATTTTATATTTTATATTTTATATTTTATATTTTATATTTTATATTTTATATTTTATATTTTATATTTTATATTTTATATTTTATATTTTATATTTTATATTTTATATTTTATATTTTATATTTTATATTTTATATTTTATATTTTATATTTTATATTTTATATTTTATATTTTATATTTTATATTTTATATTTTATATTTTATATTTTATATTTTATATTTTATATTTTATATTTTATATTTTATATTTTATATTTTATATTTTATATTTTATATTTTATATTTTATATTTTATATTTTATATTTTATATTTTATATTTTATATTTTATATTTTATATTTTATATTTTATATTTTATATTTTATATTTTATATTTTATATTTTATATTTTATATTTTATATTTTATATTTTATATTTTATATTTTATATTTTATATTTTATATTTTATATTTTATATTTTATATTTTATATTTTATATTTTATATTTTATATTTTATATTTTATATTTTATATTTTATATTTTATATTTTATATTTTATATTTTATATTTTATATTTTATATTTTATATTTTATATTTTATATTTTATATTTTATATTTTATATTTTATATTTTATATTTTATATTTTATATTTTATATTTTATATTTTATATTTTATATTTTATATTTTATATTTTATATTTTATATTTTATATTTTATATTTTATATTTTATATTTTATATTTTATATTTTATATTTTATATTTTATATTTTATATTTTATATTTTATATTTTATATTTTATATTTTATATTTTATATTTTATATTTTATATTTTATATTTTATATTTTATATTTTATATTTTATATTTTATATTTTATATTTTATATTTTATATTTTATATTTTATATTTTATATTTTATATTTTATATTTTATATTTTATATTTTATATTTTATATTTTATATTTTATATTTTATATTTTATATTTTATATTTTATATTTTATATTTTATATTTTATATTTTATATTTTATATTTTATATTTTATATTTTATATTTTATATTTTATATTTTATATTTTATATTTTATATTTTATATTTTATATTTTATATTTTATATTTTATATTTTATATTTTATATTTTATATTTTATATTTTATATTTTATATTTTATATTTTATATTTTATATTTTATATTTTATATTTTATATTTTATATTTTATATTTTATATTTTATATTTTATATTTTATATTTTAATTTTAATTTTAATTTTAATTTTAATTTTAATTTTAATTTTAATTTTAATTTTAATTTTAATTTTAATTTTAATTTTAATTTTAATTTTAATTTTAATTTTAATTTTAATTTTAATTTTAATTTTAATTTTAATTTTAATTTTAATTTTAATTTTAATTTTAATTTTAATTTTAATTTTAATTTTAATTTTAATTTTAATTTTAATTTTAATTTTAATTTTAATTTTAATTTTAATTTTAATTTTAATTTTAATTTTAATTTTAATTTTAATTTTAATTTTAATTTTAATTTTAATTTTAATTTTAATTTTAATTTTAATTTTAATTTTAATTTTAATTTTAATTTTAATTTTAATTTTAATTTTAATTTTAATTTTAATTTTAATTTTAATTTTAATTTTAATTTTAATTTTAATTTTAATTTTAATTTTAATTTTAATTTTAATTTTAATTTTAATTTTAATTTTAATTTTAATTTTAATTTTAATTTTAATTTTAATTTTAATTTTAATTTTAATTTTAATTTTAATTTAAATTTAAATTTTAATTTTAATTTTAATTTTAATTTTAATTTTAATTTTAATTTTAATTTTAATTTTAATTTTAATTTTAATTTTAATTTTAATTTTAATTTTAATTTTAATTTTAATTTTAATTTTAATTTTAATTTTAATTTTAATTTTAATTTTAATTTTAATTTTAATTTTAATTTTAATTTTAATTTTAATTTTAATTTTAATTTTAATTTTAATTTTAATTTTAATTTTAATTTTAATTTTAATTTTAATTTTAATTTTAATTTTAATTTTAATTTTAATTTTAATTTTAATTTTAATTTTAATTTTAATTTTAATTTTAATTTTAATTTTAATTTTAATTTTAATTTTAATTTTAATTTTAATTTTAATTTTAATTTTAATTTTAATTTTAATTTTAATTTTAATTTTAATTTTAATTTTAATTTTAATTTTAATTTTAATTTTAATTTTAATTTTAATTTTAATTTTAATTTTAATTTTAATTTTAATTTTAATTTTAATTTTAATTTTAATTTTAATTTTAATTTTAATTTTAATTTTAATTTTAATTTTAATTTTAATTTTAATTTTAATTTTAATTTTAATTTTAATTTTAATTTTAATTTTAATTTTAATTTTAATTTTAATTTTAATTTTAATTTTAATTTTAATTTTAATTTTAATTTTAATTTTAATTTTAATTTTAATTTTAATTTTAATTTTAATTTTAATTTTAATTTTAATTTTAATTTTAATTTTAATTTTAATTTTAATTTTAATTTTAATTTTAATTTTAATTTTAATTTTAATTTTAATTTTAATTTTAATTTTAATTTTATTTATATATATTATACTTATTTTTATAATAAAATAATTTCTAATTTTTCTAATTTTTTTTAAATATATTTTTGATGAAGTGTTAATATACGATCAATTCTTTTTATTTTTGTCCTATGATATATCCTAATCCGAGTGCAAACATAGAAGTTACAGCGTTTTTTCCACAGCAACTTCTATGAGATCGGCAAAATGCTAAAATATCAAAAATTATAACTTTTCCATTTCAGCTATAGCACGCACGAACACATTCAAACAGAAATCAGTAAGTGTATTGTATACGGCAGCTAATAAGAACAACAACAATGACCATAGTTAAGAACAACAACAAAACCAACAAACAAAATAAAGCATTGGGCATAGGGGAGGAAACAAATTGACAAGAGAAAAGGGAAAGAAGTTCTCTGTCAGCAGCAACTGAAATGTAGATGAGAGCTACCAAACAAACAGGTTTGGAAATATATTTGCAACTTCAAAATGTTTACAAGCAATGTTGCTCCAACACTTTGTATAAACATTTCATTTTCCATTATGTGCCGTCCTCTTAGCTGCATCTTACAAATTTTTGAGCGAATACGAAATCGCCGTCATCAAATGTCTTCTCTATATATGTTTTTGCTCTGCTCCACGTTAAGAGGGTGTTCTAAGTTAAGAGGGTGTTCCGATTAGATTTAACACTTATGAAAAAAACTATTGGCATTATTTTTCGTTGTATGCTAGTACCCAATAGATGTCGTTTTCTATTCACTTAATATGATCTTTGCATCTAAAACAGTAACCGGTTGTTATTGGGTTGAGCAGAAATCAGCAAAGTGATTTCTCAGTCGGATAAGCTGTTGTGGTGATAACATTAAGAATCAGAGAAGCCTGGTTCGATTCTCAGCCTGGTTGATAAGTATATTTTTTATTAATTTTTTATTATTATAATCTTATTTTATTAATTATTTAATGTAACAATTGCATAGTTCAATATTTTTATTTTTTGTCACATCCTGTTGCTTGCGATAGCATGAACAAAATGTAAGCAAAATACAGCTTTTATTAGTCTTTTAGTTATTTTGTATTCAATTTTTAACCTAAGTTACCATAATTCAAATTGTATTCCCAATTAATTAAATTTACGTACAGCTTTGACTAAAAATATGTCTAGTATTTTTAATCGTATCAATTAAAAAAAAAGGATTAACATATGTATTAGTTCAATGTATTGTTTAAAAATTACTCTAAGATTTTTAACCGTAAAGTTGTTGGACTATGTGGTCTGTTGACACCATAAGATATTTACAAAATGTGAATTTGTCACTTCATCCTCCCCAGACGGCCGATTGAAAAATTTTAATACTTTTTTTTTGTTTGAAGACCGATTAAAAAGTTCTTAGAGTAAATTTGATCTTAATTTATTTCGAATTTTTATAAGGCATTTAAAATTTTGTTAACTTACTGCAAATAAAAAAGAAAGAACTAAAAATTTTGTTCAAGCTTTTTACAGTTTTATGGTCCAAGATTCCTTTATTATATACAAAATAATTATTTGACCTAATAAGAAAAACATTTTTGCTCCAGATTTTATAACAATATCTCAAACGGTATAGAAGTTATGAACGATTAAGTGAAATGTATATGAGAAAAACTTGAAATTACGAAAAGCATAACATTTGGCCATTATATATTATTTTGGTGGAAACTTAATTTGTTTCTTAAAATTACAAAAAAAGTGCACTTTTTGAGATGTGAGCAAATTAGATTTTTTTTTTCAAAACGTAGGAAACTCTAGCATAGGAAACTCTTACAAAATTATTTTCCTTTTTAAAATTTGTTTAAGATTTAGTGTAAATTACTCTATTTGTAAGATTGCTTTTTATATCAAAAATTGGTGCATCAACTGTACCAACAAAATTGGTACAACTGTACTAAAAACGTTTCTATAAAAAAAATAAATGAAAAATATAACAAGTTCACCAAATCACTGTTTGATGAAGCTTAAAAAATAAAAACAAAAACCTTATTAGCACGGCGGAATTCGAACTCACAACCTTCTCATTAATAGGCAGAAGCTCTGTTCTCTGAGCTATCGATGCTTTATTAATATTTTCAATCTTAACATAACATATTCGGCAGGAAAATTAACAAATTTATTAAATGCGTGAAAACTCAGAAAAACAGCTTTTCCCAGAGATGAGACCTAGCTGGATCGATTTTTCAGCCCCCTCTTCATCTATATTGTAAATTTCATCGAAATCGTTAATGCCGTTTTCGAGAACGCAATTGCAAATATACAGTGGCTCACAGCTTATTTCGTGCAGACGATGTGTTTAACTTTGAAATGCTATAACTTGGTAACTAGTACTGGTAATGAAAAAATTTAAACGACATTTGTATGCTTGTAATTATATATTTATATAGAAATTTTAATTTCTTTATATAAAAGTCTACTAAAAAGATAATTAACAATAAACTGAAAATACAGCAAAATTCAACGCCACAGCTTATTTCGTGAACACTGTTTTTAAATGTAAGCTCTTGAACGTGAAGCCGTTAGTTTACTGTTTTCTTTCGCTGTTTTTTTCTTTACTACGTCGTGATTCTTCTGATCGCAGTTAGCAGTTATTTTTAGTGTGAATTTAAAACATTAAGTGCACAAATTAGGTTGTTTTAATAATGGGCCGTCGCACAACAAAAGAACTGCGCAAATTAGTTTTAATTCACTTTAAAAAAGAAAAAAGCCAACGGCAAATAGCTACATTTGAGACCCTCTTCAGTTCAACACATCATCCAGCGCTTTTTGCACGAAAATCATATGGCTTATAAGGGCAGAAATGCTCCAAATAAAATATTTACAGAAGCGGACGAACGACTTTTCTGCGAAAAATCAAAGAAAATCCGAGGCTTTCGGCTCCTTAATTGGCTTGAGGAGGTTGAGAAGGAGTTGGGCAAGAAATGCTGTGCCGAAACAATTCGTCGTCTGCTGCGGGCAAACGAGTTTAATGGTCGAGTAGCACGCAAGAAACCTTATATTAATAAAAAAAATCAGCTATGTCTTATAAACTTCGCTAAACAACACGTTTTATAACCTAGGACATTCTGGAATGGACATTAATTTTCTCGAGGGAGTCTAAGTTCAATTTTTTTTGGGTCCGACGGAATGCAATATGTGTGGCGTAAGGCTAATACCGAGCTGAACAATAAACATCTCAAGCTTACAGTAAAACATGGTGGCGGCAGCGTAATGGTTTGGGCCTATATGGCTGTAAGGGCGTTGGAAAATTACTTTTAATTGAAGGCATTCTGGGCAAGGCAATGTACCTAGATATTTGAAAAGAAAATTTGCTTCAAAGTGCCGACACCTTGGGCGTAAGAGAGTCATTTCGGTTCTACCAGGACAACGACCCAAAACATAAATCAGGAATCGTCCAGTCATGGTTGATTTGGAATTGGTCGCATCTTATGAATCCGTCGGCACAGTCATCCGACTTAAATGTAATAGAAAATTTATGAGCAATTTTGGACAGTGGAATTCGCAAGCGGAATATTTCTAATAAAAATGATTTAAAAATGCCTTAATGGAGGAATGGCCACAAATAACCCCAGAGATTACAAAAAAGATGTAGAAGATGCTTAAAAATGTAATTAAACAAAGTGGTGGCCGCACAAAATATTCAAAAATACTAACATATAACATTTTCTTAAGATTCAGTGCTGTGCACGAAATAAGTTGTGACGTTGAATTTTGCTTCATTTTCAGTTTTTTGTTTATTATCCTTTTAGTAGGCTTTTATATAAAGAAATGAAAGTTTTTTATAAATATATTATTACTAGCATACAAATGTCGTTTAAATTTTTTCATTACGAGCACTAGTTACTAAGTTAAAGCATTTCGAAGTTTGAAGTTTCGTCTACACGAAATAAGCTGTGAGCCACTGTATATACAAATATTGCTCGTTTAATAGAATAAGATATTCATATCTAAGCAAATTTCCTCATAAATTAAGGTGCACAAACATTCTCGAAAAGTGCAAAGGAACTACACAGTTCCGCGAACATGTTTCCGCGAACTAGTTCCGCTGTACAAAACAAACGTTACATGTTCGTTCCGGCTCCGGAACTATTTAGCACAAGCCTTTAAAATATAATTAATATTATGTTTTTCAATTATTACTGTATGTTTAATAGGAACTGAGATATGATCATTACCGCAAACTCTATAAGACACGAAAATCGCTCGTGGTTGCATGACAAACATGGCCGCCATTTTGTTAATACATCAAAACAAATTTCTTAAAGCAGTTCTAAGGTGCCGAAATATTACGATATTTATGGTAAAAAATAAAATTTTCTTAAAATAATCGAGTAACCGAGTTTGCTATTTTGTGATCAATCTCGGAGGAATGACCCAGCACTAACAGTCATACCTAAATTGGAGTGTTAGGAGTTGTGTTATTTAACGCTTCTCAAAAAAGGTAAGCGCCATACCGCAATTGAAGCGTTACGTTTAAATGTCAACATTTTTTTAAAATGTCAATTATTTATGTAGTGTCTAAAAATTAACAAAAAAACTGCTTTCATTGTGTTGTGGTCGTATAATTAAAGAAAATGAATATTATCGATGCTTTGGAAGATCTTGTTGTCTTAAACAGTTATTTAAGTAGCAGCTCTCGTAGAGGAAATCGCGATATTTTCAAACGTCGTGACCAATATGGCTTTTATACAACCGGTGTGAATGTTCTTATTTCAAAACATCCTGATATGTTTCAAAAATCAACCAGGATGACTTACGATCAATTTAAAGTGCTGCTAACTTTGGTAGAGCCATGGCTACGTAAGAACTCACGTAGAAAGCCCATCGAGTCTGAGCAGAGACTTTACATTACGCTGCAGTAAGTAAATACATTTTACATCTTTGGATAATTTGAATATGTTTTGGCTTATCTAAGTTTCTTGGCTCACGGATGTGCGCTACATGTACTCTCCATGAAGTTCCGAATTGGTTTGGAGACTGCAAGAAGCATTGTGCTTGAGACGTGCGACGTGTTGTGGAAGGTTTTAGGAAGTTTATATGTGTGCCCTCCGAATCAAGAGGAATGGAAAGAGATATCTAGCAATTTTTATAGAGCGACAAGGTTACCGAATTGTATAGGAGCGCTAGACGGGAAACACATAAGAATAAACTGTCCACCTAATTCAGGATCGCAATACTTCAATTATAAGAAATTTAATAGCATTGTTAGTTATATTATTGCATTTGTAAGATTTCATCTTTTTAAAATTTAAAAATACGCAGATATTACTAGCCGTATGTGACAGCAATTATGCTTTTACTTTGATTGATGTTGGTGCATATGGCAGTCAAAGCGATGGTGGAGTCTTCAGGAACTCATCATTTGGAAAAATGTTGATCAACAATCAGCTAAATGTTCCTGTTGCAACAAATTTAGAAAATTCGGACATAATTTTTCCTTATTATTTCGTTGCTGATGCAGCTTTCCCATTAAGGGAAAACATAATGAAACCATATTCAAAGGTTACTGATAGCTCAAAAGAAAACTTCAATAAGAGGCTTTCTAGTGCAAGGATTCGCATAGAAATTGCTTTTGGTGAGTAAAACTTTATTGGACAAAACATTTCATTCAACAATAATCTCTCATATTTATTTAAGGCATCCTTACTGCACGCTGGAGGGTGTTGCGAACTTGCATATCTTTTTCACCAAAAAATGCCAAAAAGGTAATTAAGTTAACGTACATTAATGAGAATACTGTCTATACTGCAACTTTTCCAGGTTGTGTTGGGCACTGTAGTGCTTCATAATTATCTCCGCTTAAAGACAACCAGCGCAGATTCAACCTTGGCTCAACAAAGTAATGACACTATAAACTTATCAAGTGTCAACCGAAACGAGCTTAACACACCTAATGCATCACCTCAAGGTGCATTACAACGCAGAACAGATCTCACAAATTATTTAAATTCAAATTAACTCATTTATTATTAATAAATATTATTTATCTATACATATGTATACATTTAAAACGAAAAACTTTAAATTTTACATTGGGAACAAATACATATATATAGTTAGAAAATTTCAGTGAAAAAGAGAGAGTACTTTTGACTGCAAGTGAAGTGGTTGCAGTCTTTTTACAAAATAAGGCCATTAATGGGTGCTTATAACCAGCGTTTAAAAATTAAAAGAACTTGTCACTTTCTTTGCTGCTGCTTAAACTTATGCTTCTGAAAATTTTGCAGTCGCAGTCAAAGTAAAAGCATTTTTGCTTTGACTGACTGCAACTTTCGCTGAATTCCGAAGTTAAAGAATTTTTTGTTTCTTTTGTTCACCGAAATTTGCAGTCAGTCAAAGCAAAAACTGTTGAAGTCTGAAATGCTTTGCAAATATCAGCGATCACTTTTTGCTTTTGCTTTGACTGGGACTGTTTGACTTTTCACAAGCACAAGCTTAAGCAGCAGTCAGATTTAAAATTATAAAAACAGTGAAAATTCAAACAGCAACAATTTAACGACTTCTGTTACTGTGACTGCAGCAATTTAAGCACTGCTTATAACAACTACATACATATATCAGATATTGTGAGTTTTTTCTCTGATTTTCCTGTTGAGAGTTTGTAAAAACTCAACTTGAATTTCGTTGACTTCATTTTCTGACAGTTTGTCAAATTTTTCGCAAACCATGCCAAAAAAAAAAGAATAATTTTCTCTGGTAGTCTTCTGAAGCTCCCCCAGGTATTTTTGTTTCATTCCTAAGAGGACATCATTGAAAAGTTCTTCATTTTTTCTTTTTAAGTTTTGGGTTGTAGAAGAAACCGTGGGTTGACTTGGCTCATCAAACAGCCATTCTACGCTGTCATCCATGTTTTCACGAACGTTTCCTGTCGTACTAAAAGTAAACCGTTAATTTATTTTGAGCAAATATTTTTATAGAATTTAAGGT
Organism: Tetanocera ferruginea; assembly: GCA_958299015.1. Taxonomy (NCBI): domain Eukaryota; kingdom Metazoa; phylum Arthropoda; class Insecta; order Diptera; family Sciomyzidae; genus Tetanocera; species Tetanocera ferruginea. The sequence continues at coordinate 52,132,102 of OY282641.1, read as the reverse complement.
ATGCCACTAGCATGACTGCCTGAAAATGTGATGTTGGGAATTTTTGTAAAAAAAAGTACTGCTTGGAATGTTTTAATGTTTCAAGGATATACTTTTAGATATATAAAGAATACATGAAAGGTTTTTTGGACTAAAATACTGGAAGGCTTATGGTATGGAGAAACAAATATAAAAGAATCTGCAAAAATAATCAAATCGATCGGTTGGTTTGTCTTCGAGTTATAATTGCAGCAAATTTTATATATGAATTTTCCAGAAACGTGTTTTAAAATTAAGTTGCTGAGTAAGTTCAGTTAAGCGACTGCTCTTCTGATAGTTGTCTCTCAAAAACTATTTGAGATATGCAGTTGATATTTTAGTATTTTTTTTAAAGCTTTATGTAACTGAATAAGCAAAAAACTTTCACAATTTTACACTAGTGGCCCCTTAAGAAAAGAATAATTTTACCTAGCAGGTTCCAAGGAATCAGTGAGGAACTCCAAGCTCTCCATATACTTCCATGCCGTTCCTATTTTGTGTCCGGAACCAGAGGGACTCACTTCGGCCACTTTTTCTCTTCGAAATCTATCACGAAGGCTTTTCCACTTCACTTTGCATTGCTTTGCTGAAAAGAGATATTAACAGATCATATAAGCTTATTTACACTATCAAAATTACCTGATATATTTAATTATTCGCTTGCAAATTTGCTTAATTGCTTGCCAAATTTTATCCTTATGTTTAGCGTCCTTGTATTTAGCATCTTTTTTGTCAAATAAACAAACATTTCCATGGACAAGCTCGATGAGTTTTTCGTTGTTCATCTACATTTATATGTTAATATGAAAGCGAACTAAATCACAGTACGAAAAAGACACAGTTTCGATAGTATCGTAAGTGTAGACGTAGAATTCCGTTTAAGTTGTAACCTCTTCTACTTTGTCTCTTTGGTATGATTGTTTTGTTCATTTTGCACGTATTTTTATTGATCTTACAAAAATTAACAAATTAATTAATAACACTCAATTATGGACTACTTATCGAGGCCAAAACAAAGAAAAAGTTAAAAAGTAAGTATGATTAAATGAGCAAGCAAAAAGAAACAAGCAAAATTTCAATTTTTTTCGATCATTTCGTTAAGTTTGATAGGTTGAGTTCATTGACTTAGTTGAAAAGAAGACGAAGCAAATGCACTTTCCATTGGTGCCACTTTCGTCTCTGCCCGATATATATTTAGTTTGCGAGCTACAGTCAGTTTAACTACTAATTTCAAATTAAAATTAAAATCCCGATTTTTAAAAATTGTATGGTAACTATATTTCACGCTGAGCACATGCCTTTTCAATTAGTGCCACTCTCGTCCGATATTTAGTTTGCGAGCTACCCTTTCCTCTCCGTTCGATGTATAGTTTGCGAACTACACTGTATAAAAATAAAGCAAATAAAAACAAAAATTAAAATTTAACGCCATCTATTGGGTAAAAGCATAAAACGAAATATGATCCAACTCGTTTTTTTTCATAAGAGTTAAATCTAACCGGATCACAGACCCATTTCGTTAAAGTTAACAGTTCGAGTTCATTGACTGAGTTGAAAAGAGATTCATGACCTCTGGTTTCAAAATAGAGCACTTAGTAAACTAGAACAGAAGTGCATAAATACACCCAATGCGAACCAATGCTTACAATGCTACCAATACGAACTAGAACTTCCAGTTTCACGTAAGCACGTGTTCACGTGTTTTTAAAAAAATCAAGTAAAAACACAAAACTCAACTACACGTGTCTTTTATTCACGAACAACACGTGAAGTTCGTATTCACGTGAAAGTGCCAATGACCCACTTGTGACCTCAGAAAATCCCACTGCATCCGATTGGCCATAGAATCATCCATTTTGGTCCAAAAGTTCCATGGAAACTATATAAGTGCCAATGACTCACCTGTGACCTCATATAATCCCACTGCATCCGATTGGCCATAGAATCATCCAGTTTGGTCCAAATGTTCCATGGAACCCATTATAGTACCTACCAATGACCCGCCTGTGACCTCAGATAATCCCACTGCATCCGATTGGTCATAGAATCATCCATTTTGGTCCAAACGTTCCATGGAACCCATAAATGTGCCAATGACCCACCTGTGACCTCAGGTAATCCCACTGCATCCGATTGTCCATAGAATTATCCATTTTGGTCCAAATGTTCCATGGAACCCATAAATGTGCCAATGACCCACCTGTGACCTCAGATAATCCCACTGCATCCGATTGGCTATAGAATCATCCATTTTGATCAAAATGTTCCATGGAACCCATAAATGTGCCAATGACCCGCCTGTGACCTCAGATAATCCCACTGCATCCGATTGGTCATAGAATCATCCATTTTGGTCCAAACGTTCCATGGAACCCATCAAAGTACCAATGACCCGCCTGTGACCTCAGGTAATCCCACTGCATCCGATTGTCCATAGAATCATCCATTTTGGTCCAAATGTTCCATGGAACCCATAAATGTGCCAATGACCCACCTGTGACCTCAGATAATCCCACTGCATCCGATTGGTCATAGAATCATCCATTTTGGTCCAAACGTTCCATGGAACCCATAAATGTGCCAATGACCCACCTGTGACCTCAGGTAATCCCACTGCATCCGATTGTCCATAGAATCATCCATTTTGGTCCAAATGTTCCATGGAACCCATAAATGTGCAAATGACCCACCTGTGACCTCAGATAATCCCACTGCATCCGATTGGCTATAGAATCATCCATTTTGGTCCAAATGTTCCATGGAATCCATATATGTGCCAATGACCCACCTGTGACCTCAGATAATCCCACTGCATCCGATTGGCCATAGAATCATCCATTTTGGTCCAAATGTTTCATGGAACCCATCAAAGTACCAATGACCCGCCTGTGACCTCAGATAATCCCACTGCATCCGATTGGCCATAGAATCATCCATTTTGGTCCAAATGTTTCATGGAACCCATCAAAGTACCAATGACCCGCCTGTGACCTCAGATAATCCCACTGCATCCGATTGGCCATAGAATCATCCATTTTGGTCCAAATGTTCCATGGAAACCATCAAAGTACCAATGACCCGCCTGTGACCTCAGATAATCCCACTGCATCCGATTGGCCATAGAATCATCCATTTTGGTCCAAATGTTCCATGGAACCCATAAATGTGCCAATGACCCACCTGTGACCTCAGATAATCCCACTGCATCCGATTGGCCATAGAATCATCCATTTTTGTCCAAATGTTCCATGGAACCCATAAATGTGCCAATGACCCGCCTGTGACCTCAGATAATCCCACTGCATCCGATTGGCCATAGAATCATCCAGTTTGGTCCAAATGTTCCATGGAACCCATAAATGTGCCAATGACCCACATGCGACCTCAGATAATCCCACTGCATCCGATTGGCCATAGAATCATCCATTTTGGTCCAAATGTTCCATGGAACCCATCAAAGTACCAATGACCCGCCTGTGACCTCAGATAATCCCACTGCATCCGATTGGCCATAGAATCATCCATTTTGGTCCAAATGTTCCATGGAACCCATAAATGTGCCAATGACCCGCCTGTGACCTCAGATAATCCCACTGCATCCGATTGGCCATAGAATCATCCATTTTGGTCCAAATGTTCCATGGAACCCATAAATGTGCCAATGACCCGCCTGTGACCTCAGATAATCCCACTGCATCCGATTGGCCATAGAATCATCCATTTTGGTCCAAATGTTCCATGGAACCCATAAATGTGCCAATGACCCACATGCGACCTCAGATAATCCCACTGCATCCGATTGGCCATAGAATCATCCATTTTGGTCCAAATGTTCCATGGAACCCATCAAAGTACCAATGACCCGCCTGTGACCTCAGATAATCCCACTGCATCCGATTGGCCATAGAATCATCCATTTTGGTCCAAATGTTCCATGGAACCCATAAATGTGCCAATGACCCGCCTGTGACCTCAGATAATCCCACTGCATCCGATTGGCCATAGAATCATCCATTTTGGTCCAAATGTTCCATGGAACCCATAAATGTGCCAATGACCCGCCTGTGACCTCAGATAATCCCACTGCATCCGATTGGCCATAGAATCATCCATTTTGGTCCAAATGTTCCATGGAACCCATAAATGTGCCAATGACCCACATGCGACCTCAGATAATCCCACTGCATCCGATTGGCCATAGAATCATCCATTTTGGTCCAAATGTTCCATGGAACCCATCAAAGTACCAATGACCCGCCTGTGACCTCAGATAATCCCACTGCATCCGATTGGCCATAGAATCATCCATTTTTGTCCAAATGTTCCATGGAACCCATAAATGTGCCAATGACCCGCCTGTGACCTCAGATAATCCCACTGCATCCGATTGGCCATAGAATCATCCATTTTGGTCCAAATGTTCCATAGAACCCATAAATGTGCCAATGACCCGCCTGTGACCTCAGATAATCCCACTACATCCGATTGGCCATAGAATCATCCATTTTGGTCCAATTGTTCCATGGAAACCATCAAAGTACCAATGATCCGCCTGTGACCTCAGATAATCCCACTGCATCCGATTGGCCATAGAATCATCCATTTTGGTCCAAATGTTCCATGGAACCCATAAATGTGGGAATGACCCACCAGTGACCTCAGATAATCCCACTGCATCCGATTGGTCATAGAATCATCCATTTTGGTCCAAATGTTCCATGGAAACCATCAAAGTACCAATGACCCGCCTGTGACCTCAGATAATCCCACTGCATCCGATTGGCCATAGAATCATCCATTTTGGTCCAAATGTTCCATGGAACCCATAAATGTGCCAATGACCCACCTGTGACCTCAGATAATCCCACTGCATCCGATTGGCCATAGAATCATCCATTTTGGTCCAAATGTTCCATGGAACCCATCATAGTACCAATGACCAGCCTATGACCTCAGATAATCCCACTGCATCCGATTGGCCATAGAATCATTCTGAAGCTGAATACAAACCTATCAGTTCGTGCAAAATTAAAACAATACAACCATAAACAACGAAACAAAAACAAAGAAAGCAGCAGGCACATAAGCAGCTGATGATTGATTTTCTTATATAAAAACATGCATTTTTCTTCTTATATTTTACTATTTTCTGACTTTCATATAATAGTGACAAAATCCAAAATTAGATATTCATTCAGCGTAGGATATATCTGATATTTAAGTATATATATTATCTTTGAACGATAAGTATTAAAGGCTGTAGGTATACCCTAAAGTATTCGCCAAAAACGTTGCATGACCTTCAAAAAATCTGTTAAAACGACCCCATACAAACCGCGCTGTAAGACGTAATTCTACGTCAAAAGTCCGCCCGCTCATGCACGCATGTCCATAGTTCATGTTGGTGAACGCTCATGTACCTTTTCAAAACATTTCGTGAGATTGTTGGTGATTCAATCACGACAATGAATACCAGAAATACAAAAAGTTCATGATTAGCTCCCCCATGACACATAGGAACTTTTGTGGTTTCTAGTCTGTGGCGAAAAAACGCTGCAACTATTTCTAATGATAGAATAGAAAAACTTCACAAGAAAGGCACACAAGCGGATGATTCCATACTCTGAACTGGAGTTAAATTATTAATTTAAAGAAACTTACCTCCATATTTGCGAATAAAAATTTTTCAAATCAATTCAAATTTTCAAATTTTGAAAGGAAACAATTTCGATAATTTAGTTTTGATTGTCACTTATTGACAATTTATTCTTAACGCTCTGTCAAAATTGGAAATTCAGATGGGTTGGCGCATGGTGAAATGAATATAAGGTGTTCTCATCCCCAATATCAGAAAAAAATAGGCTGCCTTATTTTGACAATTTCTTTTGAAATCGGAGTAGGGTTCCATATTTTTGTACTTTCCTGATACTAGTACTTTTTTGTGATGCTACTTGAATATGATACTATTATACATGTAACAATGAGATTTAAGATACTTATTTTTGAAATAAGTAAATTTTAGCTTTTATATACTATCAACTTTTAGATATTGTCTAGAAGTTTGATCTTTTCTTTGAAGATTGCATTCGGTTTTAGAAGAGAACCGCTTGACACTTGACAACATAAGCCCACAAATCAGAGCTTTCTTGACAATCTTCTAAATTGAGTTTACTTATTACATAACATGCAAGTACTCTAGAGCATCTTCTTGTAAAACTCAAAATTAATTGTCTAATCTTTATATAAATAGGCGTGGGGAAAACACTTAAGAACCATTTTCTCCTGTGTTTCTCAACTGATTTTGATTATTGTTTTTTTTTCCGAGCGCGGAGAAGGAGAGCACCGACTATTTTTAATAATTAAAATGGTATAATAATTTTCAAGGTAGTATTGACGTTTCAGTAGGAAACAATCATGATTCAAAAAATTAAAATCAATTACTTGTAGATGAGAAAATCAACACTTGTCAATGCTACCTTGTAAATTATTATACCATGGACCCAGGCGATACTAGTATACATGAATATTCATTATATATGTAGTCAAATGCAATTATAATCTAATATAATCAGCCCAATCATGAAACATTTTCTCGTGGGAATTGTAAATGGGAGTTCCCGTTTTAAAGATAAAGTTAAAATACTTTTCGGAAATTTTTAATGCAATTTTGTTCATCAACCGCCTATATTCATGAGTGTAAAATAAAAAATGAGATATGTTTATCTGTTATCTTAAAACAGGATACTCCCATTTACAACTCCCGGGAGAAAATGTTTCACGATTAGACAGAATAAAAATAATCTAAAATAATAATCCAAGTCATAATCATGTTTCGAGAAATCTTGCTAAAAGTTTTCATATATATAAAAATTCTATGTTAGATTACTGTTTTTTGTGATAACTTTTGCTATAATCAAGTTTTTTTATATAAAAACACGACTTGTGTGTTTTACTTACCAAAATAAAAAAAGTACTTTTTTTGAGTACTTAACGGACTCAAAACAACACCCTTAAAAAACATGTATCTGAAACCCTTATAATTGTCAAAATAAGGCAGCATGTCAAAAAAAATATTGAAAAATGTCATGGGATGAGAACACCTTTCAATTATTTCACCATGGGTTGGCGTTAGCGCGTTGCTTATTTCGGTATGCTTCATACAAAACATTTGAACATGAGAAAATTTTGACAGTTAAACAACGCTAACGCTCCAATTTAGGTATGACTGTAAGCTTCTATTATATTCCGCTCTTTTTGTCTTGTCGAGTTATAGACAGGGATGCCACTCTCAAACATTTTATTCTACCAAATTTCATCCAAAAATTTACAAAAATGAAAAAGAATTTACCAAACACAAAAAATTTTATTTTTAAGATAAAGAAACAATACATTTATACATAGTTTTGAATTGAATAAACATTTATTATACGCTTGAAGATGTTTCAGCTCATTCCGCATTGGTCGCTTTCTTTCTAAAGCCTAGTACTATGCTCGATTGCGTGAAATTTCACTGGCAACAGCCATTTATTTGTTGCGTGAAAATTTTGACAGATATTTTGTTGCGAACGAACAGCTGATGATCAGCTTACAAGTTTTGACAAGTTGTAAATAAACAGCCACAATTTATTAGAGGAAAAGCAGAAAATCATTTAAGTTCTTTAAATGCAAAATAAATCTTTATACAAGTATGCATGTCCTTTGTTGTGAGGCAGAACAAGTCATTAGTTTATGGTAGTCTCCAAGCTGCAAAGTTATGCGACCGCCAACACCGCGGAAAGGTGCACCCGTGCTTACAATTTCCAACAACTGCAGTTATTAATTGCAAAACTTTAGAAATAGCACAAAAATATAATTTCAATAAGAAACATTGCTCTTTTGTTTGCTCTTTTTCTTAAATGAAATGGCAACTGTCTCTTTTCACGGCAAAATAAATGGTCGGTTCAATTAAATTGCCGTGAAAAAAATGTTGCTGGATGCATGTTGCGGAATATAGTACTAGATTTTCCACAGCGAAGCATAGTACAGCTTTGACGAAAAAACTGTGAAATGTTCACGCTTGTTTCACAGCTGTCATTTTTTGTATGGAGATTTGAGTGGAATTTCACGTGAATCCGAACATAGTACTATGCTTAATAACAAATCTAAACAGAATTAACATAGTCGCTTAGAATATAAATTTTAAGAAAATCAATTTATTAAAAATAAAAACATACTTATCCATCTTAGCCATGATACCAAAATACAGGTAGCATTGGCAGCTGCTTATTTTCTCTTGAGGAGGGACTGGCTGCTGTCAAAAACGGCGGTCAAAGCAAAACAGTTACTTGCCACACTCAGCATAGTGACAGTTGTGACAGTGCACCTAGGTGAGCTATGTTTTAGTAAAATTGACGAAATGGAAGTCTATGTACAATAGACCTGTTCATAATGGCACTTTCATCTCCAATTTTCGCTCCCCTCAAAAAATCTGAATAATTGGACTATAAAAATAAGATTTTAAAAAAAATTTCATAAAAAGTTGAAAACTGGGACGTCTCTCTTCAAAAATGTAAATTTTGAGAAAAATTCAATTTGTAAAAATTATCACTTTTTTTAAATTGCCTGAAAATGAATTTGGAAACAAAATTTATTTTGAAGTTTAACATTTTTGAGGTATTTGGGTATGGGCAATCGAATGGAGAAATAAAAATAGAGGATTTTAAACAGAAAAGTTGACTTTTTCAATTATTTTTATCATAAAACATAAAAGAAATATAAAAATTTTTATGAAATTTTCACTTTGAATCCAGTTTTTAGCTTTGTCCTTTGCCAAAAAATCAAAATGACTTGCCTATGTTCTGAAGAGTTTTATTACCTTTGAAACAAATTAAAGACTAGATTCGAAACACGTAACTAAGTGCTTACAAAGCGATTTTTCCGAACTTATACTTAAAAAAAAAAATTGAATTCAACAAATTTTTGGGTTATATAAAGTAAACAATGTTTTTAAATTGATAATTTTTTATTTTTAAACCATCAAAATACTAATTTTAAACAGAAATTAAAACCACAATTAAGATCTAAGAAACAAAAATAAAAGATTTTTCACTTTAGTTTCTCCATAATTCTTGTCTTAGTGGTTCTGGCATATCTTTCAACTATAAGAAATGCCAGATGTTTTTGCTCCTCGTCCTTCGAAAATTTATCGTTAAATTTTGTTCCGAGCGCACCTGCTCTTTCAGCAACATCGTTAACTACAAGGAGTCCTTTAGCTGCTTTTTCTTCGTTGAGGTAATTTTGATCTGAGAACCATTCGGATGGATCTTTTCTGAGAAATTCTGTTGAAATTTGCACGATGCACGATGTACGATTTTTAATTGCATTTTGTATCTTGTCCTTCCGTTTTATTGGAATATTTGTACTGTTCCAAATCGTTATTATTTCATTAGTAACTACTTCGGTACATTTAGAAAAGGTAGTTTGTCTGCATTATGCAACTAAAATATACGTGCTATAAGCTGGTGATATGACAGAAGGGAAAAACCACAAATTTTTTACAAAAAGTGCCTAATAAAAAAATAAAGTACCCAAAAAGTGAGATTCCAAATAATTTATAAAATAAATAAAAAATAAAATACAACTCAAAATGAAAACAATTATATACGTCTTACGTACTATACGTACTATTATATAAAAATTAAACTTGGGTTTGGTCTAATTTGTTTAATACCAAAGAATAACGACAAATTTAGGAAGGACGAGGAGCAAAAACAACTGGCATTTCTTATAGTTGAAAAGCACAGAAAAGAATTTCCAAATACCACTAAGACAAGAATTATGGAGAAACTAAAGTGAAAAATCTTTTATTTTTGTTTCTTAGATCTTAATTGTGGTTTTAATTTCTGTTTAAAATTAGTATTTTGATGGTTTAAAAATAAAAAATTATCAATTTAAAAACATTGTTTACTTTATATAACCCAAAAATTTGTTGAATTCAATTTTTTTTTTTAAGTATAAGTTCGGAAAAATCGCTTTGTAAGCACTTAGTTACGTGTTTCGAATCTAGTCTTTAATTTGTTTCAAAGGTAATAAAACTCTTCAGAACATAGGCAAGTCATTTTGATTTTTTGGCAAAGGACAAATCTAAAAACTGGATTCAAAGTGAAAATTTCATAAAAATTTTTATATTTCTTTTATGTTTTATGATAAAAATAATTGAAAAAGTCAACTTTTCTGTTTAAAATCCTCTATTTTTATTTCTCCATTCGATTGCCCATACCCAAATACCTCAAAAATGTTAAACTTCAAAATAAATTTTGTTTCCAAATTAATTTTCAGGCAATTTAAAAAAAGTGATAATTTTTACAAATTGAATTTTTCTCAAAATTTACATTTTTGAAGAGAGACGTCCCAGTTTTCAACTTTTTATGAAATTTTTTTTATAATCTTATTTTTATAGTCCAATTATTCAGATTTTTTGAGGGGAGCGAAAATCGGAGATACTTTAGCAAATTACATAGAACTATGAACAGGTCTAATGTACAATTTATGTATAGCCTTTTATACTTTTACAATAAAATATACTATTTTTTCATAATTTTTCTATTTTTTTAAGCACTATTTAAAAAATATCATATATTAAACTGCACTCTAAAAAAATTACCTACAAATTATAAGTATTTTCCTATATGTTGTAATTTATTTTCCACCACCTCAGATTGATGTATATGAAATTAATTAACACAAATTCAAAGTTTAAGTTTTATTTTCCGAACAGTTGAGAAAGTAGCGTACGTTTTAGCGACTCCCACCTCATCACTTTTACTGAGCGCTATCAAAGGTCAATTTTACTCAAGTGTTGGCAATGTTGAGTATGTTGAATGTGCCCTTTAATACAAAATAATGTTCTTTGCTTATGAGCGCTCTCTTTATCAATATATTTTTTGACAATTTAAAGTAGTCGACAGAAACGTCAATACTACCTGTATTTTTGTATCATGATCTTTGCGACCTATAAATTTCTTTCCATAGCCGACGATCTAATTCGTGTAATTTTCACTTGATGCGCTCGTCTTTATTTGAAAGATTATTTTCAATCATAAGGATGGTGCTGCACAATGAGCATGATTGATATAATTTTTATACAATCATTTTGATATGTTACTTATTTTAAATTTTCATTAATATTAAATTTACCAAGCCAAAAAAATTTTACCATTTTACCAAGTCAAAATCTTTTTACCAAATTTGGTAATATTTTACCAAAACGGCAGCCCTGGTTATAGATGGGGGTTGTGAATGAGCCGAGAGCGAAATTCTAATAAAGAGGAATAATTGTAGCGCTCAGAACTTTTTGAGTAGCGTGTGGTGACTGTGGCATGCAGGTTAAATTTGTGGTTTAGCATGCTCGGAGCCCGAGTTCGATCCCCAGTCGCAGCGAAAAGTTTTTTCAATAAAAAAATATGTGTGTGGCAGCCACGCACGGTATAAGTGAAACTTTAACCCAAAAAAGTAGATAGTTTAAAGAATTTAATTGTGAATCTAAAAAAGTTACAGTAAAAGAGTAGATTAAATCTGTTTTAATACAATTTCGTAAAGTTCTAAGGTTTCTTCTATCATTTATATCTATTATACAATATCACTAGTTTTTATTCATTGTAAAAACCTTTATCCAAAAAATTGTATGTAGAAAAAGAGCTATAGGTGGTGATAAAAGACAAATGACAGTTTCCTGTTTAAGTGGTGTTCGGTAAGTTTTGCTTTCTTTTTATGAAATGATGTAAAATTCGACGAGACAATTTTGGGCCTGATTTAAAACAGATTCAATTCATTAGCTGTAATGCAATGCAATCATCATTCTAAAGTGCTTTATACTTGGCAATATAAAAGCACAAACTCCGAGGTTTTAAACCTTTTAGTTCGGTTAAAAAAATTACGGACTCAAACTTTGATGATTAGGTATTTTTCTTCGTTAGATCTGTTTCGTTTGTTTCGTTAGTTTGGGCTCAAACCAGGTTACCATGGCTTATGGTGAGTGTAACAATGCTTCGTTTCTCTTGCTGCACTTATATCAACTAACTTTTATTATGGCCTTGCCAGATTCATATTTTCATTTATTTTAGATACTACAGTGAGTACGTTAGTTTGAACTAACCATTTCACCGTGGTTTATAGTTTGTATTTAATTGCATGAATTCGCTTAGTTTCATTAGTGTTTCATCGGTTTTACTTCCCGTTCCAGTTCGCCGTACGCTGCTAAAGAAGATTCACTTCAAACATTTTTCTGATCGGTCACTTCCTCTCTGCAGACAATGGCAAACCTCAGAGATTAAATAATGCCATTGAAAGCTTCTTGAGAATATGAACTTTAGCCGTTCGGAGTTAGCATAAAACATGTAGGTCCAGTTCTCGGTCAATTGTGTGCAAACATTTAAAAACACACAAAACACAATTCATCTTAAGAAGCTCGTCAAAGGCTGAAATGGCCAATTTGTTTGTTTTTTTTTTGTCTTAATTGGTAGCTCTCTTTTTAAAAATACCGTGCCTATCAAAACAAAACGTTAGTTAAGATTTGTTTACTATTCCAGAGTTTAAACATATAAAAAATGCAAATTTACTAATTTTAAAGTAATAAAGCATTGACGAACCTTGCAATGTTTCTTAATCTCCTTAACCTTCCAGCGGTCACGCTGTATTTTTTTTTACATGAACAGGCGCATGTTTTAAAGTTTATGTCATCAAGTTTTCTTCATGTAAATGGTGTTTTGTTTACATAATTATTAGAAAATTGATGAAGTGGTATAAAAAAAGGATAAAAAATTTTTTCACAAATAGCGACGACGAATGCATGTCAAAAGCAAAATGTGACTAGATATTTGAAATTCTCGCTTTGAAACCGAATTAACCGTTATAGAATAAATTCACACTTAGATTGCGTTAGAGGATCAAATTTCGTCAGCCAGAGCGGCATTTAATGCTTTATCTTCTTTTAAAAGGTTTGTATTTATTACAGACAAAGTAAACATTAATTTTTAAAGTTTTTGAAGTTTCCTTTATTCAGTTAAGGCGCTGAAAATTTGTCTCTTGAATATCTATTTAAACTTGAACGAAAGACAGAGCGGATTAACACTGCATAGAGCAACTTACTCCAAGTCAATATTACCGATTATTTAAAGCAAATTTAAGTTTATTACATATCGGTGATTCCATATCATTTCGACAAATTTTTATCAAAATCTGACCTTAGTGCTTCCGATTTTTTTGAAACTTTGTAGGTTAGAAGTTCACATTAAAAAAACATTTTCTGTGTTTTTTATTATTTCGAATTTTTTTTTTTTGCTAAGTTATACACTGTCAAAAACATTGAAAATCATACAAAAATTTAATAGATGCATGTATTTAAAGAGGTCTATCTTCTAAACTGTAAGTCGTACAGAAAATAAACTCAAGTATAGTTTAAGTACCTTGAATGCATCTTTCTGGTGGTGTCATTTTTTTAAAGTACTTTTATGGCAAAAAGTTGTTTTTTCTTATCCCGAAATTAAATTAAATTAATTAATCATATTTTTCACAGTCGGCGCAACAACTTTTACACCATTTTAATAAAATTTAGTATGTAGGCATTCATTCTGAAGGTTTGTGCAAAACTTTAAGTTGGATCTCCAACGATTGCTAATTTTAATGAATTTTTTAAAAAATGCCTGCTAAAGATTTCATATATTTGTATAAATATAAAGACATGTCCATGCAAAATCGGTACATACTTTAATGATTCCTACAGGGTCATTTCAAAGTTGTTCTAAAAAAAATTGGTACCCTTTTGTTAAAAATAATATTCCCGTTATATGTTTTCAGTTTGCCATGATTTGAATGCCAGTTACTAATTTTTTTGACAATGGAGTTAGCCGCTCGAAAATTGTTTGTGAAAAAATTCGTTGAAAAGTATTAAAAATTCCAAAGAAAGCAGTTAATAGTGACCTTAAACGGTATAAAAAACTTTGAGCATCGAAAGAAAGCAAAAAACCAGTAGAAAAAAAACAATATCTGACCATAAATTAAAGGCAAGCATCCTCGCCTCAATTAAAAATAACCCAGGTCTCTCCGACAATGATCGCGCGAAAAAAATTCAAAACCAGCAGTAGCACAGTTCGGCGAATACGAGTAGGAGCAGGCTGTCAGTCGTATCGAGCTATTAAATACCCGAACCGGTCCGACAAACAAAATTTGTCGGCCAATAAGCGCACTTGATTATTCTACGATAAAGTCTTGACGAAATGCAAAGGTTGTTTAATTATGGACGATAAAACATACGTCAAACTTGATCTGAAACAGCTTCCAGGACAAAAGTTTTATGCTGCAAAGAAACGTTTTTGTGACTCCTCCAAATTTAAATATAAAAAGGTTGATAAATTCGCAAAGAATATAATGATCTAGCTAGCCATATGCAGTTGTGGTTTGCAGAGTCGGGCGTTTGTAACATCCGCAACAATGAACTCTGAGATATACAGGAAGGAATGTCTAGAGAAGCGTTTATTGCCGTTTATACGTCACCATCGATCTGCTGAAAAGTCTTGACCAGATTTGGCGTCGATACATTATTCGAAGGCAACCATAAATTGGTATCGAACCAATAATGAGAGTTCGTGCCAAAGGACTTCAATCCTCCAAATTGTCCCCAGTCACGCACAATCGAAAAATATTGGGCAATTGTTAAATACAAACTAAGAAAATATGGAGGAGTAGTAAAAAATCCGGAATCGATGTTACTCAAGTGGAACAAATTTGCTGCCCAGGTCACCAGAGCAGATGTTCAACGATTGATGTTGCCGATTAAGGGACACGCTCGAATATTTATGTATAGTAATGATATTTAAAATTTTGTATTCCTTTTTTTAAAGCTTAATAAATACCCTATCTGAAAATAGTTGAAACATTTTTGTGCCAATATTTTGCTTATAAGATTTATCACGATTTGTGTGTACAGATTTTGGGTGGACAGGTCTTTATGTAATTTAATTTTAATATAAAAAAAGATATTGTTCTTCATATTGTATTTTTTTATGATGATCAATCACAAGATTCATTGGTTGCAAATGTACCTAAATATTAAGTAAGGAACAATAATTTTTTTTATATCAAAATAAAATTTTCGATATACAAATATAGGAAAACTTAAGTAGACATTTTTTTTTAAAAATCATTACAAATAGCAATCGTTGGAGATCCAACTTAAAATTTTGCGTAAACCTTAAAAATTAATGCCTTAATGCGATATTATATTAAAAAGGTGAAAAGTTGTTGCGCCGATTGTGAAAAATATGATGGTAAATTTCAGGATAAGAAAAATAAACTTTTTTCTATAAAATAACTATAAACAAATGACACCACCAGCAAGATCCATTCAAGGTACCTAAAGTATACTTGAGTTTCTTGTCTGTGCGACTTACAGTTTAGAAGATAGAGCTGTTTAAATACATGTACCTATTAAGTTTTTTTATCATTTTTAATGTTTTTGAGAGAGTATAATTTTGCAAAAAAAAATAACTTGCAAAAAAAAGTACGCAGTTATTATATTTTTCAGATGAACAATCCACCAAAAAAGTTTCAGAAGTTTCAAAAATAGTGATGTCAGAAAAGTGTGCCTTTTGACATGGAATCACCGATGCATATGTACTTATTTTATTCATAAACATTAAGGTGCCTCGATTTGTATGAAGAAAAAAAAAGTTCCATTTGTACCCATTTTAAAATGAACCTTGATCTATTCTATGAGCATTCCCAAAATATTTTGACTATACCAAAATCCGTCAGTGAGCTAAACCAGTTTGCAAAAACCTCCATAAATCATGTTTTCCGTATAAATACGGGCTAGTGTAATAGATGTAAATAAATAAACTGTCTCAAATTATAGGCCTGAAAAAGTTCTTTCAATCTGCATCAAAAATTTGTATAAATTTGCAATTGGATTAAAGATATTGATGATTTTCATGATTTTTTTTCTTAGTTTTTTATATCATTTTCAAAAATTCTACATTGAAACAAACGCTTGAAATAAAAAAAATACAGTATTTTGGATTTTGAAAATTTTATTTTCAGGTAAACTGCTCACAATTGGAGAAATAAAATAAGAGCCACACTTTATTAAACAAAGAAAAATGTCCAAAATATATGACTGCAGTGCATAACCTTTCCAACGATATCTTGATAACGGCGATCGTATAAGAAATAACAAAGTTATTGGAATTTTTATGAAAATAATTTTAAAAAGAAATGCATGAAAACTTCATTATACTTAACCCAATTCAAATATTTTAAAATTTTTGATGCAGATTGAACGAACTTTTTCAGGCCTATAATTTGAGACAGTTTATTTGTTTACAACTATTACACGAGTTAATTTATATACGGAAAACATGATTTTTGGAGGTTTTTGCAAAATGGTTTAGCTCACTGACGGATTTCGGCATAGCCAAAATATTTTGGGAATCATCATAAAATACATCAAGGTTCATTTTAGGATGGGTACAAATGAAACTTTTTTTTTCAAGGCACCTTATAAACATACTTCTATAACGTATATCGATTTTGTAGGTATTTATTTCTAATAAGTTTTATGTTTTAGCTTTTAATATTGATAATTGGAATTAATTTTCTTTATAATAAATGAATTAAATTAACAAAAAACAACAATAAAATTATGTTCGCATATAACGACATTCGGTTATAACGACGAAATAATCCAGTCCCTTCAGGGTCGCTATAACCGAATTCCACTGCACTTATTTCGGCGATTAGGCGAGTTTCCGTAAATTTGACAGCAGCGTGCGACTGGAAGGTTAAAAAAATGTATCCTTAGCAGCAAACTCATGTTAAAATTTATAAATTTTGATAGTACCTAATGCTTATGGATTTACATTCAAGTCTGAATATTTTTGAACATGATATTTTGATACAGTTTACACATCACTAGTTTGTAATTAACAGTTACACTTTTACTTGACCAACTTGAATTTCTCATTCAGCACATCAGTGAAGACATCACTTGAGCGTAGTGAATATTCCAGCGTGAATATGAGCGTAGTTGTATATTCTATGTAGATTATTTCCATAGCTAAAGAGTACATCCCCGTATACACACATATAGTACACATATATTTACTAAGTTTATATTATGATGAATGTTTTATTTTTTATTAAAATTATTCAAGTTTTAATTAAATTAACCTAGTTTGTGAACTTTATATGATCAATTTTTACAAATGATTTGAGAAAAATTGTGTTAAGAAAAACAGAATTTAACATAAACATAAAATTACATTAACTCTATAGGCAAATTCATTTTTCATTTTATCAATGTAACTCAAGCAAGCTTTTAGGAAAATATGCATTTTTCACTCTCGATTTATAAATAATCGAGAGCCAAGATAGTCGAGAGACCTCAGTATATGTTATATTTACATTTATATGTGAATATATGCAGTTTTAATGCTTGAACTAAAACATTACAAATTCAATTCTTAATAATATTTATTCATATTATTTTGAAACACACATACTTGTAAGTATATTTTTAAGTGTATATTTAGGTATGTTTAAAAATAAATTACCTTTAGGAGCAAGATAATAACCTTTGGTAGCTTTTAAAATTATGTATCACATACGTAAATTAAATTTTATTTTTTGGAACACGCTCTGCATACAGGATTGAATGATCCATGCATTAAACAAAAGTAAAAATAAAAGATATATATTTTGGAATACATGAATATTCTTTGGTATAATGCATAATAAGCACACTTGTAATCTTAGAAACGTTTAACACACATTATCATAACGCTATAATATAAGTATTCCTTAAATTTTTAATTAAATGCAAACTTAATTTGTAAGTTTTTTTAATATAAAAGTTATTATCATTGTATGAATTATATGTATGGCTTTTAATATTTTTCTCTTTTGTCCCCCTACGCTATATAAAAAAAAATTCGTAAAACAGGAGTTTATACAAAACGTCTAGCGTTTATTCACGCTGTTTCCGAAGCAGCAGAACTGCGCACAGTCGGAGATGGCAATGTCTGTCCGATGCCTAACTTTTCCGGCAACATTTCAGGAATATTTACAACACCGTAAGGTCGAAGATGATATATCAAATAGTCCAGGACATACATTTGATTCGGCGTAACATAATGAAAGGATATCGCATTGTCGGAGCAGCAATCCAGACCCTGTTTGAAATGGAAAAATAAAATAATTTAGTTTTGATAGCAAAAAAGTTCTGAAACTTTAAATTCATTTAGAGAATGAATATAACATTTTGAAAAATATGAAGGAATTTTAAATATATTTATTTTAAAAGGTTGAGCTACTCCAGAACACTCGGCAAATTGAAAATTTAATTTGGTGTTTTTTGCTTCTCCTGTAAAATTTAAAAATGTCGTTTAGGAGCTTTGAACATTTTGGTACTTTTCGACTTCCACTTTGACACCACCTACAATTTTTTATATTGTATAGGTTAATTTTTCTTATATTTAGGAATTTAGGAAAGTCTGAAGTCGGTCTTGCCCAACTATGAAATACCCTAAACCTACTTTTGGATGGATAACATCCAATTTTTTAACACATCTTAGTTTTGATATAAAATACTTATAAACCAAATTTTATCTGTAGGTTAAACATAAACTAATTAATAGAGTTTTCAATTTTTGGGTTGCATGGCAGGTGGGCGTGCTCGTGGTTGGAGGACATCCATTTTCCAAAAACCATCTTCGTTTTTTGTTATAGAATACAAACGTACCAAATTTTATCTATTTACGTTAAACATACATTAACGGTAACAAATGACGTCCATTTTTAACCGACTTCAAAAAGGAGGAGGTTCTCAAGTTGGTTGGTTTCTGTTTTTTTTTTTTAAATGTATGTACATTAGAGTGGGTCGGCCTCCATACAAAAAAAAAAGTTTGAAAAAACCACCCCCTATTTTAAAGTCGACCTCGAGAGGATTCCGAAAACAAAAAACAGTTGTTTTTCGGACCACCGGAAAAACAGCCAAAATGGTATTTTTTGCATAACTTAAGCATTACATGTCAGATCTTAAAAAATTATATGTCATTGAACATTTTGACTTTTGAGGTCGAATTCAACTAATAAGCCCCGTTAGCCCGATTTACCCCCCTTAAATTTCTTTTTTTTTTCTTATAAGATTGAACTCTTTCAAATTTTTTTAATTTGTGTTCAAAACATTATTTATTAAGTTTGAAAACAAGGATGTTATAATAGTTCAATATTTGATATAATCCTTTTTTTATAAAAAAATAACTTTTATTTGAGTCAACGAACACTAACAAAATATATAAACAAAATTGTAAAAGTAACGTCACAGAGTTTGAAAAAATTCTTCAAGAATTGTTGCATCGTGCAAACATTCCGACAGTGGTAAAACGACGGTTCGGAGGTACATAACAAGTCTCATAAAAGAACATTATGATTAATTAAATCATCCACATAAATAAAATGAAGTGGAATGGAACAGGATTTTTCTTATATGTTAGGGCAAATGTAAGATAGAAACAAATGCCCAAAGTAGCTGCTCCGGTTTTGATAATACTGGAGATACACATATGGTTTCGATACTACAAAGTAAGAACGCTACATTGTATACCACATGTGTGTCACGGTATACCAGCTTCTGAAACTAGTATAGCGTATTATTCATGGTATACAAAACACAACAAATGTTCATGGTTTCTCCATGCTAACATACATTTTTTCGACTTTCAGCCCTGATATTGCTTTATTTTATCTGATATCAGCGCCAATGTGAGAGAGCGTTAAAATTTGTAACTACATTAATGTCAGAATACTGAAAAAATTTATGTTGAAAAAAATTTTAATTTTAAAAAAAAGCTGTTGAACAAAAAATGAAAAAAGCTCTTGCAAATTGTTAAACATGTTTTTTTTTATATATGGCACAGTAAACAAGCAACATGTGCGACCGACGACCATATATTTAAAGGTGGTTTGCTGGGCTATTTATTGCAGAATTATTATTATTGCTTAATTGAAGCAGCTGAAAAATTTGTGCTTTATTTTTAAATAATTATTTGACACTATTGTCAACTTAAACTATTTCAATATGTGTGTCCAGCGCCGGATTAAGACATGGCGGGGCCTGGGGCTTAAATCGAAACGGGGCCTACCCAAGCTCAGAGCATTTAACTCGGATCTTTTAAAAATCAAGATATTAATTTTGACATGTGTCTTAAAGTGAAACAATAGCTGTTCAATTTTTATTTAAAATTTTTTTTCGATTTAACTGTGGCAAAATGTTCCATCAACTCGTCAAAGATAATCGTTTGCAACAAATCACTTTCTATAAAAAGTTACGTTATTGACGACAAACGTTCATGTAACATAGAAGGTTGATGAACATTTTTTATTCTTTTAAATACAAAAAATAACCTTTCAGCTTCACAATTTGCTATAGATACCAGAGTTCGGACTTCAAAATTCGTAAATCGCAGTAAATTTCATTAATGGCAGTAAACTTCACAAGCGCGTTCGTATATTTTATACTATTGACAGAATAAACATACAAACTGTAAATTACTGTTCTAGCGCGTTCAAGATGCTGCCGGCTTAACAAAGAAAATACACGGTTTTTTATTTTCCCAACAATTTTTAATATTGCGATGCCCTTTGAATGGTGAGATTTCTGAAGATCTCTTAAATAAACTTCAGTTTCCAATTCGACATGTTCATTAGAGTGGGTCGAAAAAAAAAGTTTGAAAAAACCATTGTTAATTCGTAACAAAACTCTTCTCCTGGAACCACCTTTTTAAGTTTGGGAACAGATAAAAGTCGCAGGGGGCTTAAGCTGGGGAATATGAGGAATGAAGAAGCAGTTCGAAGCGTAAGCGTGCAATTGAAAATGAATTCGATCGATTTGTGAGCTGGATTGATTTGTCTTGCAAAAAGATGATTTTTTCTTCGATAATTGGAGCCCACTTGTTGACGATTTCGTTCTTCAATCGTAGAAAAGTTGATTGCTTTTCCTTTTCTCAAATAGCCGAATAAAATGCCGCTGAACCCCAAAAAAAAAAAACAGACGCCAACACCTTTCCGGTCGTTTTTTCGCTCACTTTGGTGCACCGCTATTGGGACCTACCCACTCTTTTGCTGATTCCTCCTATTCAGGTGTATAGCGGTGGATCCATGTTTCATCCATGATCACTATTTTTATAAAAAATCAGTTAAATTTTGTTTAAACATGTCCAAACATTGTTGGGAAGTGCGAACACTTTCATGTTTTTTATTGATTGTTAACGTATGTGGCACCCATCTTACAGTCAGTTTTTTCATACCCAAATTTTCATTTATAATTTAAACCACCGACGCACTTGATATGACTGTCTAATACGTAATAGTGGATTTTACAAAACATTTTGGAGTGGTCACTATGTTTGGTGCTCCACCGGCATGTTCATCTCTTGTTCTGGTTCAACCTCTTTTGAAATCTGCAATCCAATATTTAACGGTTGAATACGACGAAACAGATTCATCATAATATTTATTGACCTTTTTTTTGTTTCTTTCGTACTTTTGTTACGCAAAAATTAACGCTTAATACAGCCATGGAATTCTTCTTTCTTTTTCTTAATAATAACACCAAAAGTAATTTAATTAAGAACACTGTAACGTCATTTTTAATTGTCAGATCGATCTGACACACATAGTATGTAGTGTCCGACCGAATATTCGGTTTCGGTTTCGGCCAGTTTCGGCCCTTTTAATCAGTTTCGGCTATTCGGCATCAATATGGCCGAAACCGAAACCGAATATTTGATCGGACACTACTAATTCGGTTCGTACATATATTTCAATGGTAGATGTGAGTTCGCTTTCATCAAAATTTTTAATGGTGTTAAGTAGAACAAAAATGTGAAATTCAGTCATTTGATTGACCGTGTGGGTTGGGTCCAGCACAAAACGATAAATGTAAATTTTTCTTAGATTATAATATTAAGTTATTTAACTTTAAATACTAAAAAGTTCCTGAAAGTGGTATTAAAATGATCTCTTTATTTATTATTTTAAAGTTGAACATTAATATTCAAACGGTCTTATTCATAAAAATATCTGAAAATAGATTTAAAGTGCTCAATAGTCAAAAAGCTTTTTAGAGATAAAATGCTTTTTAAAATTTTGTTATTCATAAAAATATTGTCTCAGCTTATTTGTTAAAATAGGAACCCTCTCAATTTGAAATGGGAACAGTGTCAAGAATGGTTTGTGAATTTGATAAATTCAATAATTTTTTGTTTATTTGTCACAATTTTATCAATATTTTGACATGCAAACAGTCAAAAAAATGTTTAATCTATGTTCTTCTCCGAAAAAATTGTCACTTATAATTTTTATTTTCAATATTTTGAAATGTTTTGCCATGTTTTCATACTTTTTGAAACAGTTTGAAGCATAGTAGAATAAATAAGGTATATGCAGCGCTGATTGTGCTCTCTTCTCGGTACTGCCGATATTGTCAAAATCAGCTGTGTGTCCAGCGCTGCATTAAGGTTGGTGGGGCCCTGAGGCCAGTATATTGGTGAGGGCCCCTAACAATGAATGTAAAAAGTTAGTTGCACAAAAACGTATGCAGAGTCATTATTAAAGATTTAATTATATCATTTTTATTATGTTTAAAATATTGAATTAGAAAAATCGTTATTTGTTCTATAAATATCGTTAATGACAATTATCTCATTATGAATAGTATGAGTGGTTATTATTTAGAAGTTTTACGAGATTTAATCGAAGCGAACACTTCAATAACATTTTCGAAAGATAAATCACGAATAATGTCAATTTCTGTACTAAGAATCATGAGGCTGGTAAGACGTTTCTGTCCCATACTCGTACACAATCTATTTATGAGTAGTTTCATTTTGGAGAATGATCCCTCTCCACTACAATTGGTTACCATCACGACCAAGTATATGCGAAGAACTATTTCAGTACATATTTACAAAAGTTGAGCGAAGATTGTTCTCCATTATTATGCGATAAAGAAATTGTGCTCCAGATTCTGCGATTTTTCGTTTAAAGAGCCTTGCAATTAGGCGAGTCGAACCAGTTCATTACCAAGAGACGATTCTACATGTTCTGGGCAACAATCAACGAGATTTTTCGCTTTTGTGTTTAACACTTCAGTTGGAATCGTTTGAAGACCATTAAAAAATCCGAACCTTTCGCAAACTTCAAACTTCAACTTCATATACTGTGATTCTTTTGATTAAGACATGGTCAGCGAGTCCAAAACTGGAAGAAAAGCTTCAACACGGAATTTATCTCTTGGTGACAGCAGGACACAAGACTTTTTTGTCCCCGATGGCGGTGCAATTAAAAAACCACAAGAATTAAGAATTATCAAAATTTCTTTTTTGACAGCTAAAATGAAATAACTATATTAAAATATAAGACACTTCATATATGTACCTCGTTTAGTCGTTGCGTTAATTCACGAATCAACGATTTGCACACTTTTAAATTCGAACAAAAACAGATGCGTGAACAACGACCAGATAATGTGACGCAATTTGCATTGAATTCGCTCTATATTATTTTCCGATATGCTGTCAGTCTCTAAGCGCAAATGCAACAAACACTTGTAATACTTTCTGTTGTTTACTCAGAAAATAAGATAGTAGTTCAAAACAATATTTTCTCCATTTTAATAAAAAAGACAACTTTTCTTGAATCCTCAGCAAATTTTCTTTTCAGATTCATTAAAATATTAAGAAATATTATTTTAAAATAAACCTTTTTTTCTCCGAATTTTTATTAACAATAAATGTTTATAATAAGCAAAGCAGCCAATGAATCTAAAATTTTCTTTAATGAAATAGTTCATTTTTTAGAAAACAACTAGGATGAAAGAAAATTTGTTACTACCAGACCATTTGACGTAAAACTAGTAAATTTTCTTAATTTAAAGTTTCAAAAAATTGTTCTCTCAATAATAGAAAAAATGTCTTTCCATGTTCGTATGCAAGTATTCAACATAATATGAGCTAGCTGAGCTGATTTTATTGCGACACATAAAGTACAATATACATCAAGAATCCACACAATAATCGACGTTTCTTTCTATAATAATTCTATTGAGTACTCGATTCGACATTGCTTTTTTTAATTGTTTTCCCATTTCTAACACGGATGGTGGGAGCCCGCAAGTGATGGGGGCCTGAAGCCAGTGGCCTCACTGGCGTCCAGCTTAATTCGGCCCTGTGTTAGGAAATAAAATTTGAATTATTCCAATTTGAATTTTGTGTCGTGTTCTCTTATATATAAAATCAAATGTTTGTCTGTTTATTCAGAAAAGGCTCGCTCACCGTTCATCCGATTGAGCTGAAATTTGGACACCGAGAACGTTTCATAGAGAAGAAAATGATAGGGGGCGGTGTAAAAAGATGAAAAAAATTGACGGAAGTCTGTGGGCGTGGCACTTCATAATAACTCCTAAATGCCTGGACCGATTTCAATTAGATTTGGTAAGAAGGTTTAACTGCACCCAAGATGAAACATAGGCTACAAAAAATAGCAAAGATTAACGCAATAGAGCGCTTTAAATAGTGAATTTTTAAGACTCAATAACTCCTAAACGACTTGACCGATTTTGCTAAAATTTAGATTGTTAATTAACCTGACTCCTCAGGAAGAGGGCGCTTTTTGCAAATAACTATATCTGGCTCATTCACTTCAAAACGGATTAACTGATTTCGATAAAACTTGTTCAGCGTATCTATTACTTAAATAGATCCTATGCTTTTAGAAGTTCTTTCTACAAAAATCAATGAATGCGCCGAAGGCAAACGAAGTCAAGGACCAAAGACTTACGAAAGTTTAACGAAAACGAGCAGAAGCTTTATAAAGATGGACAAAAATCAAGCGAACAGTACCGACCAAAACCAATGTTGAACGAAGACAATACAAAAATCGAATCGATCCCAAAAGTATTTTTTAAATTAGAATTTATTTTTTTCTGAGATATAAAAGCATATTAAATTAATGTTAAGAAAATCTTTAAACGCATTCCTTAAAGCTTTTTAAAGATTGATTTTTTCAGACGACAAATTTAGGGGGCAAAACCCCAAAAAACGATAATTTAAAACATTAAATTCATAATTTAAAAAATGTTAAAATCAGAGCAGTTTTAAAAATCGCCTTTTTTCTGTGCTCGAGGAACAATCCCGAGCAACACCGGGTAACATCAGCTAGTTTTAAATAAAAAAAAGTTTTTGATTTTTTCAATTGGAATTTTTTTGTCTTGCTTTCTCATTGTTTTGAGAATGCTTTGGGATTTTATATGAGTTGTCAACTTCGTTTTGACATTTACGGCAGTACGCTCTCTTCTAGCGAGTTTACCTTATTTATTCTACTATGGTTTGAAGTATTTTCGACAATATTTGTACTCAGATTAGAGTAAAAATTTTAAAAAGGTTACTCATTTAAGAAGCCTTTATTATAGATTTTTGTCGTTATTGAACGTTTATGAATGCTGTTTTTGAAATTTTTTTTTTGTAAAGGCTTTATAAGAAGCTCGTAAATTTTTATGAATAAAGGCAAAAGAATATTTATTGTTTATTTACGTTATTATAATTTGTTTCAATTGTTATGTTTTTGAAAGCTTTTAACAAAAACATTAAAAAAATTAATTGTTTTTTAAAACAATTTTCATGTAACCATTCAGTTTCGGTTTCGGTTTCGGCCGAATATTACAAAAATGGCCGAAATTCGGTTTCGGCCAAAATTTTGGTTTCGGTCGGACACTAATAGTATGTTCATTAGGGTGTCCCAAAAACAATTTTTTTTTCGAGTTTCATAGTTGCTCAACCTTTGTTTGAATGCTTATACTGTAAAGTATTTTTGAGAATTTTTTTAGATTTTTTGGAGGACGTTTAGAGGTCGCGCTAATCGGATTTTCCGTAAAAATCAGGTTTTTCTGAGATTTTTCGAATTTCAATCATAAGTTGATCAATTACAAACATTTTGTTTGTATTCGAGTCATCACTTTGAAAGAAAAATGTCCAAACTTTACTTTACCGTACATAAATTAGAAGTTTTGGCTTTTTGTTTTGTAATTTGGATGTGATACATTAAATTTTTTCGTGAAATTTTCGTAATTTTTTTTAAAAATGCTTTATAACTTTTCAAAATTCCATGAAAACAAATTAAAGTAATGATGCAGTTTGAAAAATACTAAAATTCTTAGCAATTTAAAAAACTTGATTTTACTCTTGCCTTTCCAGAGTTATAGCCATTAAAGCTGTGTTGCCATTGTTGAAAATAAAATAAAAGTTTTTCGTTTTTCTACAAACATATGCTTTCCTTATATAAAGACTTTACGAATTCTTATAAGGCATTGGTTTATTTTGGTTACCACCGAATCCACAAAAACACAAATAAAAATAAGAGGAATCTGTACATGGTACAAAATCATTTATTTGATTCCGTACGATGTAGCTCTATGCCCTGTAAAAGATTTCGAAAGTCCGTTTCAGAAGTTGTAAGACCGATGCAAGTGCTTGCCAAGGCCACACGACGTTCTGCGACATCATTTACCACTTGCAGTTGTTGAATTATATGCTTTGTTTCCTGGAATGATTCGTTGCTTATCTATTCTTCTGGGTCGGTTTGCAAAAAACAATTGAGATGTTGCAGGCTTCAAAAAAAGTATGACTGGATTTAGAAATGAAATCTTGAATTTTCATACTTTTTGTCATGTTTTGTGTTATATTGGCTTGTTCGGTTTTATTATTTGCCGTATTAATATTTTTTACCATCAAACGCAAAGTTTTGGTTTTTATGCGTTCATTACATAAAGCTGAGGGAGCTAGTTTCCCCGGATAGGTACCACTGATGCCCCAAAAAAGTTTTCAGCGTGGCGTTTGCAACGTGTGCAATTAAGTGCTTGTAGCTAGTCAATTTTATAATCAAATTGAGGTCATTAAGAGGAGCGTATCGAGGGCACTGACAGAGGTACCAATTTTTTATGTACACTCTTAAAATGAATGAGCTAAACTCAAGCAAGGCATCAGTCTTTGAATTGCCTACAAATGATCGCAGCTGGTTTTGAAAAATGCATATTTTTAACGAGTATATAATTTTCATCATCCAGCGAGCCCTATTAATAGCTCCTAGATTTTTGATTGAATGACCGGTTCCTTAATTATCACCCCAAAAAATAAGGCCCAGTAACCAAAATAAACCAATGCCTTATAAGAATTCGTAAAGTCTTTATATATGTTTGTAGAAATACGAAAAACTTATATATTATTTTATTTTCAACAATGGCAACACAGCATTAATGGTAATAACTCTGAAACGGCACAAGTAAAATCAAGTATTGTTTTTTTAAATTGTTTAGAATTTTACCATACTTCAAACTGCATCATTACTTTAATATATTTTGATAGAATTTTTAAAAGTTATTAAGCGTTTTTAAAAAAAATAACGAAAATTTCACGAAAAAATTGAATGTACCACATCCAAATTACAAAAAAAAAGCCAAAACTTCTAATTTATGTACGGTAAAGTAAATTTTGGACATTTTTCTTTCAAAATGATGACTCGAACACTAACAAGATATCTGTATTGACCAACTTATGATTGAAATTCGAAAAATCTCAGAAAAACCTGATTTTTACGGAAAATCCGATTAGCGCGACCTCTAAACGTCCTACAAAAAATCTGAAAAAATTCTCAAAAATACTTGACAGTATAAGCATTCAAACAAAGGTTGAGCAAAAAAATTTTTTATTTTTTGGGACACACTAATGTTCATGTTAAGATTTCCATCCGTCAAAATTGTCATGCATTTGAAGAGTGTGGTACCGTCACTTGGAGGCTGGTAGCATCTTTAACGCCTTAGTGTACTATATTTTTGCATGTTGCAGAAACATATTTTTTTACTGATACAAAATATATTTGAAGTCGACAAATTTTCAGAAAGTGATTGTGTTTTCTGTTGCTTTTTAAGAGAAATAGAAAAATCACCAGTTCTAATATTTTTCGCGAACAATTCGCAGAAGATTTAAAAAAAACCGCAGTGACGCAGTAAAACATTCAATTTTGATAAAAAGCGCAGTAAAATCCAAACGCTCATCGGTACTGTTTCAAGCAATTCTGACCCTATACTAAAAAGAAATTTTTAGAATAAACTTGATTTCTTACAAATATTCATTTTTTTAAAAACTTTAAGGTCGATTACTTCGAAATATTTTTTATATAGCATGTCATGTTTTTACAACAAGCACTTCATATATAAGCACCTGCGGGGCCCCTGCCTGCTCGGGGCCGGGGGCTGCAGCCCCCCTAGCCCCCACCTAAGTCCGCGCCTGTGTGTGTCACTACTTTTATACCATATAGTATACAATCGCTCATGGTTTCAATACCATGGTATCGATACCATATGTGTGTCCATAGTATAAGATTTCTCAAAGACAGTTGACTTTTGATAATATACAAGAGCAAATTGAAAATATTCAAATGGCTGATGTATGTGATGAAATGTCGAGCATACCTCCAATATCAAATTTTTCCATTGGTTATGTTCTTTGCTCAAACGAAGAGGACGATTGTAGGTTTTTTTTTTTGAGAATCTAGATTATATTGTAACGTTTCTTTTGCAATTTTGTTTAATTTATGTAATTGTTCGTTGAGTAAAATAAAAGTTAAGTTTTTATAAAAAAAGGATTATATCAAATATTTGAACTATTATAACTTCCTTGTTTTAAAACTTGATAAATAATTTTTTGAACACAAATTAAACAACTTTGAAGGAGTTCAATCTTAAGAGAAAAAATAATAAATTTAAGGGGGGTAAATCGGGCTAACGGGGCTCACAAGTTGAATATGACCTCAAAAGTCAAGATTTTCTAATAAGAAAATCTAGTGCTCAGTAAGCTCTTCTCAACGACATAAAATTTTTTAAGATCTGACATATAATGCTTAAGTTATGCAAAAAAGACCATTTTGGCTGTTTTTCCGGTGGTCCAAAAAAATTTTTTTTTTGTTTTTGGAATCCTCTCGAGATCATCTTTAAAATAGGGGGTGGTTTTTTCCAACTTTTTTTTTTCGACCCACTCTAATGTACATCGATTACTCCTAAAGTACTGCCCGATTGCCGTAATTTGTTTTTTGTCGATTGCCGTTTGTCAACATATAGAGACCATTAACGCGGAGGTGCCCGTCTATAAAAGTGGGCGGTATTCGACAAAGGGGCGTGTCGCTATAAGAAAAGCACTGTATCTCAGTAAATATCGGCACTAGAGAAATAAAATTGTTTGTAAAATTAAAAGGGAAGGCATTAATTTTAAAAATTACAATCACTTAAGTGGGCGTTGTTCTAAAAAAGGGTGTTGCAATATTGGAAAAATTCTGTTTCTTGAATAAAATTGACACTAGAATACTGAAATTTAGTTATCCGACAAAGGGGTGTGGCAATATAGGACAATTACTGAACAAGAGTACAGAAATTTACTACAGCGGTAGGCCAATTACTACAAATTTTTGTAAAAAAATGGGCGTTATTCGATATGGGGTGTGGCAATATTAAAAAAACATTGTATCTCCAATACTATTGGCATTAGGATACTAGGCACAAGAATAACAAATTACTGCCAATAATGTGGGCGGTATTCAATAAAGGGCGTGTCACTATAAGAAACACACTATATCTCAGCAAATATTGACACTAGGGTACTGAAATTTACTGCAAAAATGCAAGGGTAGGTACAATTATAAAAAATTACGGTCAATTAAGTGGACGTTATTCGACAAAGAGGTATGGCAATATTATAAAACTCTGTATCTCGCATTATATTTTTGGAATTTTTATGCTAGAATTTCCCAAGTTTTGGAAAAAAATTTAATTTGCGTTATGGTTAATAAGAAACAAATAAACTTTCCACCAAAATAAAATTACAATGGCCATATGCTACGCTTTTTCGCAATCTTAATTTTTTTAATCGTTCATAACTTCTATACCTTTTGATATATTGTTTCAAAATCTGCAGCGAAAGTGTTTGTCTTATTGGGACAAATTTTTATTTTGTATATAATAAAGACCTCTTGGACCACAATACTGTTAAAAGCCGGAAAAATTTTGTAGTTTCATTCACTTTTATCTGTAGTAAGTGTACAAAATTTAAAATACCTTGTAAAAATTCGAAATGAATTTAAATCACATTTAATCTAAGGATAATGTAAATCGGTTTTTAAACAAAAAATTCAACATTTTTTAATCGCTGATGAAGTGACAAATTCACAATTTGGACATATCTTAGTTTTGATGTAACAAACTGACACACCGAGTTTGAAATCTGTATTTTGTTACAGTAGTTTTCAAATGATATAAGTTTCATTTAAATTTGTTATCTATAAATTGAGAAAAAGCGAGTTTAATTTTATGTTAGCATATATATAACTAACTAGCAATACCCGGCGCGCGTTGCTACGCCTTAGGCCACGTGCATAGTAAACGCCGATTCAGACTGCCTGCCTGTGTCCGCAGAGTGTGTGAAAAAGCGAGAGAGATAGATATTTGTATCTCATTTGTTCACACAGATTTCAGCTTGCCTGTCTGTCTGAATCGGCGTTGAAAATGCACGCAGCCTCAGACAAACACATGTACTTCATCTGTGACTTCAGAACCTATTCGATCAAAAATGTAGCATGTAGGGGAAGGTGCACCCACTTGACCAAAGCTCAGACCAGTTTTCTATTAGAAGGACATTACCAAATGGCAACTCCATTCGGAATTTCACTGATCAGCGATTTTTATTTCCAATGCTATTTGCTATTAAAAATTTGGCTTGTATGGGCGGATTCACACCCCGTTTTCCAATGCCCGTGCTATATTTCTTGTCGAAAGACATTTCCAAAAATTAAATTTATACTGAGTTTAAATATTATGAAACATTAAGTACCACAGCTATTCGATATTAAACATTTAAACTATGTTGATGGTGTCACGAAACAATTTCCAATGCTTGCTGAATTTTTCCAGTGGATGGACACGACTAAATGTTATATTCCTTCCGAGTTTCACAAATTTGTGACTTATGTTTCTTAAATTATACTGAAAAGTTTGAATGCCTTAAAAGTGTCACGCCCCTTCTGCAACGGCTTTAAAATTTTACCAGTAAAACAGCACGTGAAAATTGAGGTCAAATACAGAATTTTGGAGCTGTGCAACATGTAATTCTAAAGCTATTCGATATCGATGCCAAACTTCACAGGAGCGCTCTGCAGACTTTGCTAGAGTTTCCCTGAAAATTTCATAACAATTGGTTTAGCGGTTTTGAAGTCTACTTGTACATACAATCATTTTAATATACAAAGAAGATGTTAACAGCTTGTTTAAAATATGCTTAACTTACGCATCCTTTAAACACTAAAATATGCGTCAAACATACGTTTTCGATGCGTTTTACATGCGCTGCGTAGCTTATGCCAGGCTGTCTAATATAATGGAAAACCATTCAAAAGTTGAATTATAATATTAAGGTTCAACTAAAACTACTGGAGACCAATGCAAATGCATTATTTATAATGCTATTATAAAAAAACAGAGAAACCAACCAACTTGAGACCCTCCTCCTTTTTGAAATCGGTTAAAAATAAAAAATATGCTCCAATCACAATAACTCTTTTAAGGTACTATTACAGTGTGAAGCTATTAAAAACAACACCTTTTTTATTAATTTTTTTTACATAGTATTGTTAAATTATTTAATTAAAATGTATTAACATTATGTACAGCTAAAGTTGAAGATATTAAAAAAAATGTTTTTTTTGTTTTTGTATTTGTGGTTTCTTTTCTAGAGGTCGTTGAAGTTGGCGTGTTTAAAAAAAGGTTGTAAGTTGGTTTCTCGTCTCCAGCATTTTCAAGGCGTCGGAAAGTAAAAAATCAAAGTGCATTCTTCAGTTAAGGGTTGTAGTTGAGCACTCTACCTACGCAAATAAAAAAAAATACAAAACAAAAAAAATGGCATGCATTGAAAAACAAATTTACAAAAAACCCCTCTTTTTGGCAGAAATTCTTAGCCGTAAAAAAACAAAATAAAAAAGTTTCTCTGCTTTTTATAGGTAGAGTGCTTAACCGAGTTTATGACGATCACAATAAATCAAGATTCATCGAAATCGATCAAGCAGAACTCGAGATATCTTAGAAACCAATTTGAAAAAACTTGTTTCGAGAAAAACGCGATTAGATTTTCTTCTATGAACGATAATATATGAAAAAATGAGCGACATACGAATGTAATGAATGCTATATCTTTTTTTTTATTTGATATTTTTTTCTAAAATTTCGTATACGCATTCTTAATACCTTAAGAAACCAGATTCTAAAAAAAAACAAAAAATTATTTTTAATTTTTTACACACTGTAATAGTACCTTAATGTGCAACATTTATTAACACGCGAAATAAAAAACTTTGAGGCTTCTGTTTGGAACAAAATCGAAAATCGAACTAAATTAAAGAAGTTATATTGGTATTCCTCTACATTTATGGTCATCATTTTGTTACAACTTCATTTCATAGTACCAACCTATTTGATTTTAAAAAAGACGTTGGAAAATAAAAACAAAAATTATTTTCTGATGCGTCCAATATAAACCTATTGAAAAGTTTAAAGGAAATCTATTTTATAAGGTTGTATGCATGAACATAATTTCTGCGCAGATGAACACAAACAATGACATATCAATGCGACCAGAGATAAAGAGATGGGAGACTTCGAGTTTTATCAAAATAAAAAAATTTTCGCGCGTCGACTTTACTTTTCTACCAATTTTTTATGCACACACGTATTGTGAATGTGAATTCACCTCATAATTGCCAAGTTCAGCTGTAAACAGGGTTACGTACAAATTAAAACGTACTAATAAAAAAGAGTTGCCTTAGTATAATAGGCGTTTTCGCTTATTTCTTCAGAGCAGAGCAAATAATGTCAAAAAACTTGTTCGTAATTTTTATTTTATTCAGTGTGATAAGAGCAGATTGATCGAGTTTTTGTTTTCACTCACAGCACAACAAGAGTACTCTCGATGCGACTCTATATGCTCTGTATCAAACGTTCGAGCACGTAGAGCATATATCAGATAATACTTACATGATATAAATGAAAATTAATAATCTTTAACAAAACTAAAAGAAAACAATAAAAATAGCATAAAATACATAAAATTGTGCAAAATATATGATTTTAAATAATAATTTAACAAAAAATACTCTTAAAACACAGCTAAGGCATTTGATGGATGGTTTGATGTTTTATTAATTCAGAGTTCTCTGAACTAAGTCAGAGTAGAGTGTTTTTGAAATTTACTCCACGGACTCTAGCTCTTTGATCTGCTCTTCTCTCAACATAAAAACGAAAAAGCCTAATGACTACATTTCTTTATTCATTCCGGAGAAAATAACAACAAATAGAGATGAATGTTGTTTATCCAGATTGGAACAAATAAACAAACAACATTGAATGTGTTATTGAAAATTTTTTGTAAATGTCAAACTTTGTAGTTCATAAAGCGACCCATACACGAATAAACATAACCCACAACATGTACAAGTACCCAGATTTCGGTTTGCCACACACTACGATTTAATGCAGCCTTGTTGTACCTCAAAAATGCATACGTGATGAGCTGGATTTGTTTAATTTGTGTTTATTTTTTTGCTTCCCTTCGGTAAGAAAACCTAATATTTCCAATTTTATTTTTCAAGTTCGGAACTGTTTCATTTGATATAGTAGTTTTTACGTTTCTTACAAAAAGTTACACGCTTTGCTCGTTTTGTACTTATTTTGACCAAGGAATATCTCTAAAAAATTCTTTAAAAAGTCCATCCAAGCTTCGCTGTCCATAATATTTATCATTTTATGTGATTACTGACGATAAAAATAAATAAAATTGCCAATTTGTGCTTCAAAATTCAAAACTTTGACTTTAAGTACGCGGACACCATTATTAACTGAGAAAACTGTCGTACAACCTGAAGCTCCTCTCCCACAAAATCAAAAAGTTTTGATTTTCTTGAGACCAACTCATGAATCTTCATATGTCTGCCAAAAAGGCCACAAACGATCAAACATTTCATGTATTTATCCAAGTTCGCGAACAAGTCCGCCTATATATGGGCCCCATAATAATATTTATAGTATATTATTTTTGCATCACAAAAATAAAAATAATTAAAAAAAAAAGTTAATTTTAAAGCACCCAAATATTTTCTTTACTGACCCAAATACAGACACGACCTATGAAATACCTTTAATAAAATAGTACTATGACAAGACTTTTTTAAATTCGTACTGTAACAATAAAACCTACTCCATATTATAGAAAACTACGCTTTCAGGCAACTCTGCGATTAGGTTCAGACCGTGGTGGGTAACAGATTAAAGGCAGTGGCCGCCTTCAAGCGACACAATTGTTTTGACAGTGACACTTTCGTTAGCGCTGTTTTATATTATTAAATAGTTACGACAAATGTCAGGCATATTGCCCAAATGTCGAAATACGGGTGCATGTGTCAACTTGGTTAGCAAAATAACATTGAATGCTTATGTTATTGCAGTGTTAGTGCATTTTTTACACGCAAATCTTAAAATTTTAAGTGTTTAATAATCACTTCATATTTTTTAATAGTTGTGATTTAAAAGCATACATATATTTGTTTGATTAAATGGCAACAGTCACTTAAAAGTTCTAAAGTTCAGCGCTACTTGGAAGCATTTAAGTTCGCTGAATGCATTCAATGAGTTTCCACCATGGTGAAAACCTGAACCTGAACCCAATCCAGCTGAGTTGGATTAAAGCTGAACCCAAACTAGCTGAATTTTGGTGAAGATTTTACTAACACACTTACAACATTTGTGTTAGTGTTGAAAATTTTTGACATAAGGTGCACATTATGCTATCCCTTTCATACGAGAAGTTTCCAATCTCTTTATCTCTGAATGCGACATTTCAGATCGTACTGAGATCCTCTGAGAAGCATTTGAGCATATGCAATGGAATATTTGTATACTGAAATAACTACAACAATAAAAAATTTCATCCCCCATTTCATGGTAAGATTTTAATATATTTATATTTCTCTCTGAGCAAGAAGTTGACTGTAAATAAAGTAGCTAGTGTTGCCATAAAAACAAATTTTAAATCTGAACTATTGTATAAAGCTTTCAATCCGTCGAGATTGTGTTATTGTCGATGAATAACATTTGCAATAAATAACAAAATAATAATTTGGTTATATATCAGGCTTAAGAGGAAAAAGATTTTTTGACTGTAAATATGTATAAACAATTCAAGTCTGAAAACCATAACAAATACGATGTCAGATTGTTGGCAACACTGCTCAACAGACCAAACTGAGAGCAACTCCCGACACAACACAGTGATGGAATTTGCTCTTTTGGATTTCGTAACGAATCAAGTTGAAAATAGTACTAAATATAAGTCAATCGTATCGAAAACTTTAAAATTTGCATTCGACCCTTTATTTATATATTATTTATATTCTTACGAGTATTTATGATTTTAATTTGATTTTATGAAACATTTTCTTACACAGCTTTACAATTTCGTTGTCTATTATCGTGTCCATTATAAATATTTTTTTATATCTTTTAACCTTAGGTTTACTGAAGATTTTTTTTCGTGCGAATTTAACGAATACGCAGCCAGGTGACCAATAATATTTTGCTTTTCTTTTGCACTAGATGTGCTACACTATTTTTATTTCATACAATTTAAAAAGCTCTTACTTTTGACAGTTATTTTAAAGTTGTTTAGCACTAAACATGCAGTGAGAGCGGTCTTAGGGACGTTTAATTCACTATCATAACTCGAGAGTTATCAATAACTTTCGAATTTTTATATGGAAAACTTGAAAGTTATTCAAAACTCTCGAGTTATGAAAGTGAATAAAACGGCCCTTAATATTTCTTTTCGTTGCTGAATAATTGAAAAGTGAAAATCTGAATGGGCACTCGGGTGGGTATTAGTTATCCTAAAATTAAGATAGTTGAGTGTTATAACAAGAATTATTATTGAATTTTATAGCAAAATGATCTCGTGTTTGAAATCAAGTTGAAAAAGTTTTTTTATTGTATATGTTTTCTCAATTTTGATTTAACCAAATTTTAGATTGAAAAAATATATTCAGCAGTTCCTCTAAAAATATTTCCAACAAGGGCATATCAAATCAATTTTAAGCATAAGAAACTTTTCTAAAACACATATTCTTAAACATATAGATACGCATTTGGGTAAAGATCGGCATATCTGATTCAGTGTTTCTTAATATTTGTTTGAGTTTTGAATCAGGGATTTTATTTGTCAAACCTATTCATTTAAGTCTGCCTTGGTTACTTTCCACATATTATCCATATTAAAGAAATTTGAATTTGAATTGAAAGTTTGAATATCAGTTGATTTGAAATAATGAAAGAATTGAAGAAAAGTTTAAGCGTTATACAAATTAAAGGAGTCAGGCCTATATTCGAACCCAGGACCTTTAAAAGGTCAGTCATGCATGTTTACCACTTGACTAAGGAGTTCGCTTTTATACTTTGAAATATACTGTTCGGTATTACAGAATTTTCAAAAATTTCAAATGTCTTTTTTCCGGGAAATATTTGAAACTATTGCTAAAGTAATGATTTATAGAATTTATCGATTTCAGTTGGGTTTGATTTTGACGCAGCCAACGCATTTAAATAAAGAACACGATAAACACCTTAAACACACGATACAATTTTTCCTAAAATATTACTTTAGTGCTGTCCAAATGCGCTAAATCTTGATTTTTTGATGTTTTTCCGCATTGTCATCAGATTAATTTATTAAGAAAATTACGAATTTTTTAAAAATTTATATTTGAAGCATTTGGAAAACCACAATTTTCCTAGAACTAACTACAAAAGCACAAAAACACTGGGTTACTCGTAAGTACTGTAAAATTAAGAGTAGAAGAAATACAAAATTTTCTATATTTTGAAGTATAATGTTGGTTTTGCACAAATAGTACTGAAAATGCCTCCGGGGTACTTACGTACTTTTGATAAGGGTAGTGTACTGAAAAAAGTACAATTGTATCGAAAATCCCATCACTGACACAACATGGCAGCCGTGCTGAGTTACTCTCACAGCCAGAGCTTAAGCATTGGTTTTCTGCTGCTTGTTGTGCTGCTTGTACAGCATTAGCATGAATTAAAAGACATGAATTCTTAAATAATTAAAGAAAAAGTTTTGTAAAAAACGTAGTACCCTATTTTAAGTTCGCTTATCATAGCAATTGAATAGTGAAAAAATTATAAAAATCGGTTCAGCGGTTATTGAGAACACGTCGCCGCAAATCCGTGAGTCTCCTTTTATATAATAGTATAGATATCGCTTGTGGTCGACCAATTTTTGTTTGTCTATTTTAAATTATTTCTTTGACACTGTCGCACAGTGATTCGAGTCAATACAAACAATGAACAAAAATAGGAGTGGTCAGAATTGAATTGAAATTTTGTTTTCAACTGAATAATGGTAAAAAAACAAAAAAAAAAAAAAAACAAATTGGCCATTTCAGCCCTTGAAAGGACTTTAACCGAGCTTCTTATGATCAATTGTGTTGTGTGTGTTATTACATGTTTGCCCACAATTGACCGAGAACTGGACCTACATGCTTTGTGCCGACTCCGAACGGCTAAAGTTCATGTTCTCAAGAAGCTTTACATGGCATTATTTACTCTCTGAGGTTTGCCATTATCTGCAGAGAGGTGGTGACCGATCAGAAAAATGTTTTATTGAAAAAAATTTTTCGTAGCGGCTGGGGATCGAGCCCGGGCTCCGAGCATGCTAAGCCACACACTTAACCTGCATGCCACAGTCACCACTAAAAGAAGAATAATGATAAACTAAAAGGAAAAACGTACAAACATTTTTGTACAAAATCAAACATCAATTTTAAATAAAAAACAAGTAAAGAAATACCTTAAACCTACTTTTCAAAAACAAAAAGTTTTTATTGTAAATGATCGTCTCCGTGGGCGGATAAAGCCTATACTTTATATGCATTTAAATTTAAACTGTAGCTCACAGTTAATGCCTTTATTGTGCTTTCGCTATGGTAGGTGGGCATGTTCATAAACGGTGCAAGAGACATCCCTGAAAGCAATTGCTTCTGACTCGTTACTTTACTTTCTTCTCGCTTTTCGTTATAAGTAAAGAGCTGTCAAAAAAAGCAATTTACGCAAGAAAAGTTTAAATAATGTCAACTTTGGCTGTGCTCACACGTGAATCAAATGATTGAAGAATAACGGGATTTTTTTGTGCATTTTACTCTCTGAGAGTATTTGAACGAAGTCTGCTCACACGTGGTTGTTTGATTGAACCTCCGAAGCAGGCTTTTCTGCTACCTACTGTTTGCGGTTAGTATCATTTTCCTACTATTTTATTTCGTTGTGTTTTGTCGTGCTGTCTGCATAAAAGTTTACAAAAATTGAGAACGGCAGTGAAAATTTGTATCTTTACGGATTGAAATTGATTTCGTTAGGAAATCAATATGCCGGATATTTTTGTTTTTCTTTGGAATGCATTTATACAATATTCGGTCAGCTGTCTAGTTCACGAAATGGTAATTTTGCACTTTTAATATTTTAAAAACAATACACAACAC
Source organism: Tetanocera ferruginea (assembly GCA_958299015.1). Lineage (NCBI taxonomy): Eukaryota > Metazoa > Arthropoda > Insecta > Diptera > Sciomyzidae > Tetanocera > Tetanocera ferruginea. Next base: position 52,093,369 of record OY282641.1, on the reverse strand, counting down.
TCTACACTCACAAACATTTTCTCATTTTTTACTTATAAAAGTACTTTTTTGTTAAATCTACTACCTTCTTATCAATAACTTACTACTAAGCAGCAGCTGAGTAAAAGTTTGCAACGCTTTGACTGAATGATTCAGGTCTAGAGCGTGGTCAAAACTTTGAATGAAGCGATGACGTATTCAGAGTTCATTTTCTCTCTCACAGAGAGTTCATTTTTTTTTTAGCTGAACAAACAACAACAAATTTGAGTTCATTCAATCATATGATTCACGTGTGAGCACAGCCTTTCTTGCGTAACTAGCGTTTTGCCAGCGTAACGTTCACAACCACTGAACTCGCTCCCATAAGCTTTCACATACTTCTATTTTATAACGCCAGCGAGTATAAGGATGAAAAACGCAAATGCATCGAATGAACTTCCAGCTTTAGCGTGAATGTGAACGTTGCATTTACAGCACATGTAAATGGTAGTTTTGTGGCATACCTTACAACGCCAGTGTTTGCCGACAGGATCTCGTTCAACCAAATACCTGCCTTGGGGACTACGTCAAATTTGATCTTAATTTATTTCGAATTTGTTAAGGCACTTAAAATTTTTTAAACTTTCTGCAAATAAAAAAGAAGAAATTTAAAATTTTGTTCCAGCTTTTTACAGTTTTATGGTCCAAGATTCATTTCATAAGAAATAATACAAAATAATTATTTAACCTAATATGAAAAATATTTTTGCTCCAAATTTTAAAACAATATCTCAAACGGTTTAGAAGTTATGAACAATTAAGTGAAATTTATACCAGAAAAAATTGAGATTACGAAAAGCATATCATTCGGCCATTATAATTTTATTTTGGTGGAAACTTAATTTGTTTCTTAAAATTACAAAAAAGAAGTGCTTTTTTTGAGATGTAAGCAAATTAGATTTATTTTCAAGCGTAGGAAACTCTAGCATAGGAAACTCTTATATTTTACAAATATTTTACTTATACAAACATTTTTAATGTAAATTCCCCTATTTGTAGGATTTCTTTTTATATGAAGAAGTGGTACATCAAAACTGTACTAAAAACGTTTCTATAAAAAAAAAAATAAATGAGAAATATAACAAATTCACCAAATCACTGTTTGGTGAAGCTTATAAATAAATACAAAAATATTATGGTTCACGTCGGGATTCGAACTCACAACCTTCTCATTATTAGGCAGAAGCTCTGTTCTCTGAGCTATCGATGCTTTATTAATATTTTCAAACTTAACATAACATATTCGGCAGGAAAATTAACAAATTTATTAAATGCGTGAAAACTCAGAAAAACAGCTTTTCCCAGAGATGAGATGAGCTGGATTGATTTTTCAACCCCCTCTTCATCTATACTGTAAATTTCATCGAAATCGTTAGAGCCGTTTTCGAGAACGCAATTGCAAATATATATACAAATATTGCTCGTTTAATAGAATAAGATAACTCTGAAACGGCACAAGTAAAATCAAGTATTGTTTTTCTAGATTGTTTACAATTTTACCATACTTCAAACTGCATCATTACTTTAATATTTTTTGATAGAATTTTTAAAAGTCATAAAGATTTTTTAAAAAAATTACGAAATTTTTTACGAAAAAATTTAATGTATCACATCCAGATTACAAACAAAAACAGCAAAAACTTCTAATTTATGTAGGGTAAAGTAAAGTTTGGACATTTTTCTTTCAAAATGATGACTCGAACACTTACAAAATGTCTGTATTGACCAACTTATGATTGAAATTCGAAAAATCTCAGAAAAACCAATAAGAAGAGTATTATTATCTCATTATTTTAAAGATATCAACGGTATTTAGTATACACTCAATATGTTGGATATCGAGTGCCTTAAGAGAAACATGCGTGCGTGCATATTATATATTACAGTGTAATCAGTGTGAATATATTACAGTGTAAGAGCGCGAGCTAAGCTTGCGCTGCATATATCGTAACAACTTCGGAATACATTTGTATCAGAGAACTGCAATGAGTATCCGACAGAAATCGGATACTCAAATCATACCCGAGATACCCGAGTTTCTTTCTGTTATTTGCCCTATCCATACTCAATAAAATATGTAAACTACTTAGACTCATTCGCTCATTAAAATATTTTTGGGTATGAGACTCATACTTAAATCCATAGTAGAATAAATAAGGTATATGCAGCGCTGATTGTGCTCTCTTTTCGGTACTGCCGATATTGTCAAAATCAGCTGTGTGTTCTGGGCCAAATTAAGGTTGGTGGGGCCCTGAGGCCAGTTTATTGGTGAGGGCCCCTAACAATGAATGTAAGAAGTTAGTTGCACAAAAACGTATGCAGAGTAATTATTATAGATTTAATTAAATCATTTTTATTATGTTTAAAATATTTAATTAGAAAAATCGTTATTTGTTCTATAAATATCGTTAATGACAATCATCAGAATAGTATGAGTGGTTATTATTTAGAAGTTTTACGAGATTTAATCGAAGCGAACACTTCAATAACATTTTCGAAAGATAAATCACGAATAATGTCAATTTCTGTACTAAGAATCATGAGGCTGGTAAGACGTTTCTGTCCCATACTCGTACGCAATCTATTTATGAGTTTCATTTTGGAGAATGATCTCTCTCCACTACAATTGGTTACCATCATGACCAAGTATATGCGAAGAACTATTTTAGTATATATTTACAAAAGTTGAGCGAAGATTGTTCTCCATTATTATGCGATAAAGAAATTGTGCTCCAGATTCTGCGATTTTTCGTTTAAAGAGCCTTGCAAGCTCGGCGAGTTGAACCAGTTCATTACCAAGAGTCGATTCTACATGTTCTGGGCAACAATCAACAAGATTTTTTGCTTTTGCGTTTAACACTTCAGTTGGAATCGTTTGAAGATCATTAAAAAATCCGAACCTTTCGCAAACTTCAAACTTCAACTTCAACTTCATATACTGTGATTCTTTTTGATAAAGACATGGTCAGCGAGTCCACAACTGGAAGAAAAGCTTCAACAAATCCTCAGCAAATTTTCTTTTCAGATTCATTAAAATATTAAGAAATATTATTTTAAAATAAATCTTATTTTTCTCCGAATTTTGATTAACAAGAAAAGTTTATGATAAGCAAAGTGGCCAATTATTCTGAAATTTTCTTTAATGAAATAGTTAATTTTTTAGAAAACAACTAGGATGAAAGAAAATGTGTTACTACCGTGTAACTATTTGACGTAAAACTAGTAAATTTTCTTAATTTAAAGTTTCAAAAAATTTTTCTCTCAATAATAGAAAAAATGTCTTTCCGTGTTCGTATGCAAGTATTCAACATAATATGAGCTAGCTGAGCTGATTTTATTGCGACATATAAAGTACAATATACATCAAGAATCCACACAATAATCGAGGTTTCTTTCTATAATAATTCGAGTACTCGATTCGACATTGGTTTTTTTTTTTCAAATTGAGGGCCTGAGGTCAGTGGCCTCACTGGCCTCCAGCTTAATTCGGCCCTGTGTAAGGAAATAAAATGTGAGTAATTCCAATTTGCATTTTGTGTCGTCTTCTCTTATACATATATAAACTCAAATATTTGTCTGTCTGTTTGTCTGTTTGTTCCGTATAGGCTCGCGCACCGTTCATCCGATTGAGCTGAAATTTGGACACCGAGTACGTTTCAAAGAGAAGAAAATGATAGGGGGCGGTGTAAAAAGTTGTAAAAAAGTGGACGGAGTCTGTGGGCGTGGCACTTCATAATAACTCCTAAATGCCTGGACCGATTTCAATTCGATTTGGTAAGAAGGTTTAACTGCACCCAAGATAAAACATAGGCTATAAAATTTTGCAAAGATTAACTCAAGAGAGCGCTTTAAATAGTGAATTTTTAAGACTCATTAACTCCTAAACGACTTGACCGATTTTGCTAAAATTTAGATTGTTAATTAACCTGACTCCTCAGGAAGAGGGCGCTTTATGCAATTAACTATATCTGGCTCATTCACATCAAAACGGAACAGCTGATTTCGATAAAACTTGTTCACCGATCGTATCTATTACTTAAATAGATCCTATGTTTTTAGAAGTTCTTTCGACAAAAATCAATGAATGCGCCGAAGGCAAACCAAGTCAAGGACCAAAGACTAACGAAAAAAAACGAAGTTTAACGAAAACGAGCAGAAGCTATATAAAGATGAACAAAAATCAATCGAACAGTACCGACCAAAACCGATAGTGAATGAAGACAATACAAAAATCGAATCGATCCCAAAAGGATTTTTTAAAATTAGAATATTTTTTTCTGAGATATAAATGCATATTAAATAAATGTTAAGAAAAACTTTAAACGCGTTTTTTAAAGAATGATTTTTTCAGACGTCGGAGCGAGACCTGGAAGATTTAATATTTTTCAGGTACTGTTTTACCGAAATTTGACTAAACACTTACGACGAATTTAGGTGGCAAAACCCCAAAAAACGATAATTTAAAACATTAAATTCATAATTTAAAAAATGTTAAAATCAGAGCAGTTTTAAAAATTGCTTTTTTCTGTGCTCGAGGAACAATCCCGAGCAACACCGGGTAACATCAGCTAGTTTTAAATAAAAAAAATTTTTGACTTTTTCAATTGGAATTTTTTTTCTTGCTTTCTCATTGTTTTGAGAATGCTTTGGGATTTTATATGAGTTGTCAACTTTGTTTTGACATTTACGGCAGTACGCTCTCTTCTAGCGAGTTTACCTTATTTATTCTACTATGCTTAAATCCTAGAGCGGCGTGATCCGAACCACTTTGATTTCTTTTCAATGAGTTTGTTGAGTTTGGCTGTGCTCACACGTGAATCAACTGATTGAATGAATTCAAATTTGTTGTTGTTTGTCCAGCTAAAAAAAAAATGAACTCTCTGTGAGAGAGAAAATGAACTCTGAATACGTCATCGCTTCATTCAAAGTTTTGACCACGCTCTAGACCTGAATCATTCAGTCAAAGCGATGCAAACTTTTACTCGGCTGCTGCTTAGTAGTAAGTTATTGATAAGAAGGTAGTAGAATTAACAAAAAAGTACTTTTATAAGTAAAAAAAGGAGTAAATGTTTGTGAGTGTAGAGTGTTGTGTATTGTTTTTAAAATATTAAAAGTGAAAAATAACCATTTCGTGGACAAGACTGCTGACCGAATATTGTATAAATGCATTCCAAAGAAAAACAAAAATATCCGGCATATTGGTTTCCTAACGAAATTAATTTCAATCCGTAAAGATGCAAATTTTCACTGCCGTTCTCAATTTTTGTAAACTTTTATGCAGACAGCACGACAAAACACAACGAAATAAAACAGTAGGAAAATGATACTAACCACAAACAGTAGGTAGCAGAAAAGCCTGCTTCGGAGGTTCAATCAAACAACCACGTGTGAGCAGACTTCGTTCAAATACTCTCAGAGAGAGTAAAATGCACAAAAAAATCCCGTTATTCTTCAATCATTTGATTCACGTGTGAGCACAGCCTTTGTGTATAGGAAGGAAGCTCGACCCGAGTGTATTTTGAGTGCATCCTGAGTACTGCTCTTTCTCTGCCAACGTCCTTTTTTGTTTGGATTTGATTTTTGCGTATGTTTTTTCGTAATCGCACTGCATGCAATATCAGCTAAAATTTTTGTTATTGTGTTTTTGTAGGAATTTCGTTGTTGGTATTTTTCTGTTACTCTATGAAGAAAAGAAAATAACAACAACGTTTATGAGTTTTGTTTGTTTTTCTTTCTGTTACGGGTTCGTTCGTGTAAGCTGAATACATAAAACAAACAAAATAAAAAAACAAAAAAAAACTCGTATTTCTGTTACACACAAAAAACTGGTTTCTCACTGCTGCGCTCATCTGCGCTCTGCTTCACATCAGTGGCAGAATGAACCGAGTGATTCGGGTGTTTTTGTCGATTATGAGTTTTTGGGTAAGTATGATGAGTATCAGCAAGACGACAACAACCATAAGTATTTATGAACCGAAAAACCCGATCATTGCCCGATCCGACTTGTGATTAAGTATAAAAAAAAAAAAAACAAATTGGCCATTTCAGCCCTTGAAAGGACTTTGACCGAGCTTCTTATGATCAATTGTGTTGTGTGTGTTATTAAATGTTTACACACAATGACCAAGAACTGGACCTACATGTTTTATGCCGACTCCGAACGGCTAAAGATCATGTTCTCAAGAAGCTTTACATGGCATTGTTTACTCTCTGAGGTTTGCCATTGTCTGCAGAGGGGTGGTGACCGATCAGAAAAATTTTTTATTGAAAAAACTTTTCGCCGCGGCTGGGGATCGAACCCGGGCTCCGAACATGCTAGGCCACACACTTAACCTGCATGCCACGATCACCACCACGGTGATTAAGTATACTCATATTTATTTGAGCCGCCGTATTGCAGCTTCGTGAAAGTGAGTATGAATAGGGTTGCGTGCGGTTAGGGTTGAGTAGGTTTTTGGACTCATTTTTTTCGGATCTACTCAGAGTCTCAAAAAAGCTACCCGTTGCAGTTCTCTGATTTGTATGTATAAATAGCTTTAAATACCAATAAGGGATCGGGTTATATTAAGGTCCCAAGAGTCGCCGATAGGTGGCGAATTACACAATAATTTTGGCTCCCGCAATAAAAAAACTAAAGTTTAGGGGTTAAATACAACTTTAATCTGACATAAAATTATTCTGATTTGAAAAATAATCGGCTACTCACTCATCATGAGTCGAAGTAATAATATAAAAATTAAATCACACTCGGATCATAAATGCGATCATTATTTGCGATTATTTTTGGTAAGCGCAAAATTTCTGAATTTGCAATAACCGAATATCTAAATAATTCATTGAAAAAATACGTCAATGACCAGCTTGATATTTCTGATTCTAGGTTTCCGACTAGTATTTGTAGCTCTTGTAAAAATTTTATTATTGAACGTGAAAAAAGTATTATGAAAAGGCCTGTTCCAATCATGCCTAATTATCAAGATATTAACTTAGCCAAAGAAACTAGAAACATGTCTTGCAATTGTTATGTATGCTTGACTGCCCGATTCAAAGGACACACTAAAGAAAATAAGGGAAAAGGCCATAAGCGTACTTTTTCTGCTTCCAAGATTACCAAAGATAATGGCCTTGAAGGAACAATGACAAATTTACAGGTAGGTAGCACGCATTTGGGTAAATGCGGCGAAGCAGTCGTACCTAAAACTTCTATGAAAATATGTAACAATTGTTTCCAACAGCTAGCAAAGGGTTTACCACACAATTGCAAAGGTGCTTCTTCAACTACTGCTCGTGAAAATGTTTTTGATCTGGTAGAAAAATTACCTGAAAAACAACAAAATCAAATAATATCATCTCTCTTGAAAAGAAAGTCTACAGATTCTAAGGACAACATTATCCTTAATTCCTTAGGAAGTAAAGTTCAAGTTACTTTAAATAAAATAAAGAAAAAAAGTGGTTTTCTCAGCTGAAAGTTAAGATAATTTTCAAGCAATAACTGGAGTATCTCGAAACCATATGAATAAAATGACAAATTTTATTCGAACTGTGGCCGGGAGAGATTGTATTTCAACAAATTATAATGGTCATATGCATCGAAAGTCTACCTTATTAGAACATGTGTATGAAGACGCTGTTTATTTATTTGAAACCGAAAAAGGTAAAAAAGAAAGTAGACCTGTCGTATACGCCAATGCATCAAAACTTCTCGAATTAATTTTTGAAAACCGAGATATTAATACCAACGAACATTGTAAAATTAAGTTGATGGCGGATGGAGGGCAAGGATTCTTCAAAATTTCCATCGCTGTTTTATCAGAAGAATTTAGTAAACCTGACGAACATGAAAATCAAAGAGCACTATACTCCGCTGGTGGAAGTGCTTCGAAAAACCATAATTTAAATAGTGTCTACCGATTACTTTTACTCGGCATTGTACCGCGAATCAAAGAAAGTCATGAAAACATGAAAACTTTATTTGAATTAACAAAAATTAATGAGATACCATGAGTTATGAGTTAATGGGCAGCAAACAGCATCATCAACATATCCTTACCCTTACTGTTTTAATACTCTAAATGAGCTGCATAGTTTAGGGAAAGTAAACGTGAGTCCTGAAGACGAAAATATAATTTTAAAGTCGTATAAAGATTTGAAAGATGATTATAATAAGTTTAAACGCGTTGGAAACGATAAAAAAATGGACAAGGACTGCCACAGCACCATTAATCATCCTCTTTTTGTGAGAGAAGGAGATGACGAAGATGATAATTAGCGTGCTCACAGTTCTGTATTATCTGCTCTGTTAACTTTGCCGTCTATTAACTTTAGAACATTTTAGCACGTGTTAACTTTGATTGTTTTTGTTTTACGTACAAATTTGAGATACCACTTGTTGCTAAAGTTATCTCACTTCTGCTCATGTCTTTCTTTTGTGTTAATGTGGTATCACTAGTCAGCTGATTGAATTTTGTTGCAAAAAAATGGAAGAAGAATGGATCGTCGAAGAAGTAAGTAAATTTTTTCATAATTCTTTGTTTCCGTTCATTCGAGGCATGTTTTTGAACAAATTTCAAATTTTTTAAAACTATTTTTGCAATTTAGCTCCAAAACACAAAAAGAGGTGCTCACAGTTCGATTGAAATATCTTTGTAAAGTTGCCAGGTGTTAACTTTAGAAGCAAACTGTGAATTCCCTAAATATATACATAATTCAAAAATTCATTTTGCCTGAGCTCCATTTACTGCAAGGTTTTGTAAACCATATTTTTTGGAATGGTCTTGTTCCAGAGATTGGGCGTGAAAAAGCTCTACTCTGGCCCCACAAGTTGTCCTTGGTTCCTAAAACCTATCAAGGTGAAATTTTCGAAGGGAATCACTGTAGAAAGCTTCTGAAACACGCAGATAAATTGGATGATCCCGAAATCTACGAAAACGTAGGGCCATTTCACTTGCAACCTTATATTTCTTCGTTTAAAATTATGAACAAAATTGTAGACTCTTGTTTTTCTACAAAACGAGCCGATATTACCAATTTAGATGTAAATTTGACGGCTCTTCGTAAAGCTATTGTCAGCACTGGAGTATCTCAGACTCTAAAAATTCACGTGCTTTTAGATCATCTGAAAGACGGTCTTGCTTTTTTAAATAATGACGGCTTAGGATTGTGGTCGGAGCAAGCGGGCGAATCAGTTCACCGTGAGTTTTGGAAGTATTGGGAGCGCTTCAAAATAAATGCAATTGATGATAAGTCATTCTCGAGTAGATTGAAGAGGGCAGATGTAACTTTTTCGTCTCAACATATGTAAGGGCGCTATGTGTGGATTAGGCCTAAAGGGGATACCACGTAAAAAAATAACGCGCCGCGATATATATCTCATTAGATGGTGTGGAAATTATATCAATGTTCTTATGAATTTGACAGATATTGATTATTTTCGCAATAATTTTAGTCGTATCTAAGGTTGTACATAAATGTTTATATAATATATACATTATATTTATATACGTACACTTATATGATGTGTGTTTTATATAAATATAAATAGTTCGGTCCTCTTCTTACAGATCGTAAAGAAATAAATAGAGGTTTTTGGATAAAAATAGAAAAATACGTATAACTTTTGAACAGGATCAGTTAGGATTTTGGTTCGAACTGTTTTTCATCTGTGATTGACCGACTAAACATTGGTGCAATAAGTTATGGTGGTCATTTTGATGAAACCTATCGCATACCAACCATAGAAAAATGGGCGGCATTAACCCACTAACACGCCCATCTCCCATACAACCCCAAAATTGAAAACTTTATAAAAAGGCTTATATTTAAACTGCAGGAAAACAATTTGATATTTACGTATTTAAGGCACATAAAAATAATAAAGTTTATTCTAAGCTTTACATCTTAAGCCTAGTACTCTGTTCTTTTGCGTGAAATTTCGCTCACAACATTTACTTTTTTGTTGCGTGAAAATTCTGATATTGAATATTTTGTTGCGCAGAAATTGAAAAATTAAAATTGAGAACAATAAATATACATATATAAAAAAAAAACAAAAAATTGTCGACAACTGTCACTTTTCACTTTGAAATAAATAGGCAGTTCAATTCAATTGTCGTGAAAAAATGTTGCTAGAAAAATGTTGCGAGTATTTTTCACAGCGGAACAGAGTACAACTTTCACGAACATGTTGCGAAAATTTTCACGCATATTTCACGCATCACAGCTATTGTTTTTTGTATGAAAATTTGAGTGAAATTTCACAAGACACTGAACAGACAGCTAGGCTTTAAAAACAAATTTGTTGCTAAGTGTTTCGGAAAGTGGTAAAGCACTTCATAAGATAGATATAAACCAAGACATATAAAACCTCACCCCCTTATATCAAAGTTTACCTTGTTTCTGCGCCATAAAGTATTTCTTTTTTTAAATGATATTTGTCAACAGCCAAAATGGTGTTGTTATCACAACTTTATTGTTTTCAACAAACAATGATCTTAATTAGTAGTTTAACTTATCAGCTGTCACTATCACTGTTTTGATAATTTTTCGTTTTTATTCACACTATCAAAAAATTCGACTTTTTTCTTATAAAAAACAAAACTTTTGTGGAACTAAATGCTGCTGTGCTGCTTACAACAACACTTATAGCAGATGAAATTATAGTGTTCAGCAGCTTTTACTCGTTACAAAGTTTTTTCAACGAATACAAAATTTTTCACAAAACTTTATTTATTTTTTTATGTAAAATAAACATCTTCTCTCGCCTGCACTATGAATTTGGAACTTGAAAATTGTATTTTAAAATATGAGGAATGGAAGAGAATGGGTACAAAGGCTGTATAAAAAAAAATGAGTGACACGAACACTTAAGAAATCCTGGTCTACAGAAATTTAAAACGATAGGGGTATTCACACTGAGTTCGGTACGGGTAGATTGAGTACTTTTGATTACTGCGAGCACCCTTAACAGCAATTGAGTACTTTGTAGAATAACAGCTGATGAGAGATGATTTATAGCTAGAAAAGAGTTACCACCATATTATTTATGTCATTTTATGAGCGCATAATTTAGGCCATTGTTCGGGAGTAAAAAAGTTATTTTATATAGAAGTAATTTTTAACGTGAACTTTGCGGCATTTATTAATTTTTATCTCAAAAATTTTAAAACATTTGTCTATTTTATTCACTTATAATTTGTTTACTTTGTTTTAGTTTTTTGACAATTCAATTATTGGCTGCTTTTGGAAAAGGTGGTAACCCATAAAAAAGGCACTCAATCAATCTACAGAAACAAGTCAGGGGGTCAGCTAGAGTAAATTGGTAGATGGGTATTACCTACGATAATATTTTCAAATTAAGAATGTTTTCAACTTATTTAATGAGCATGACTCACCAACTGATAAAAATCAGGTAAATAAAGATATAAAATAACTAGAAGAAGTTATATGTATCAATACTGAATCGATTTAAATTGGAGCAGGAGCTCCTTTATTTCAGAGAAAAACTTTGGCAAAAAAAGACACAATATATATGGGGAATTCACTCTGACTTGGGTACTTGGGTATGGGTGGATTGAGTACTTTTGACTACTGCGATCACCCTTAATTGCAGTTGAGTACTTTGTAGAATAATTTTGAGCAGTGTTGCATATTTGTTTTTATCTCTTTTACTTTTTATTTTATTTTAATTTACTTTGTTTTAATTTGATGTCAATTCAATTATTAACTACTTTTGGAAAAGGTGGTAACCCATGAAATTGCACTAGGGTAAACTGGGGTACCTTTGACTTTGGGGCACGTTGACTTTGACGTTTTCGGTATGAACGAACCGTTATTTTTCAATAATTTGTTTTATAAATTTTGCATCATAGTATTTCAGTAATCGTCACGAAGTTTGACGCTTCTTGCCTAACATGAAAAAAGAAACAGGTGTTTTTGTGTTTTTGCACGTGTAACTGTTATTTTCCGGCATTGATATGTAAGGACCTCCTGGTCAAGTTATAAAAAGTATCTTTTGCAAAAGGTAAAAACAACTATTTATGTTTTTAAAAATATAAGTGAAATTCAATAAAACTAAATATAAACTAACAAATTTAAAAAAAAGAAGCCAAAGGCGTTTGGGGTACATTTGATATTTTTGATTGGGGATCTTTTGACATTTGTCACAGTGCCCCAACACTTTTGACATTTTTGGGACCTTGGTAGTCGAGCGGTTAGCGTGCTTGACTCCCAACCCAGAGGTTTTGGGTTCGAATCCCGGTCTAGCCATGATCATCAATATTTGGAGCAATAACGCTTTGAAAAAAATGTGTCAAATATACCCCAGCTTAACCTACTATAATTGCACTGATCCTAAAACTGATCAGCGGTATCAAAATATCGCTTATATCTAATTCAAGTATTTCAAGTACCTCATCAGTTTGATAGTAGATGTATTGCCAGTACCAAAACTTCTTGTCCGTATGACCTGGTATTAAATGGTGTTCGGGAACGAATGGAAAGAATTTGCCTCGTCCTTGTGAGTCTCTTGAATCGCCTGCAATTACTTTAACATTTTCCAAACATTTTCCAATTTCAACGTCTTCGGCGCCGCTGTTACTTTGTTTACAGAGTTTTGGTTGTGGTATGGCTTTGGTAACAAACCGACGCACTGCCTCCCTACTCAGTACATATCCAGCACCACCAGACATATAACCCTGTTGCCAAAGAAAATCGAATAAAAAATTTTTTTTTTATAAAATAAAATGAGCTTACCTGCTTTACAAAAGGTTTGAACTTGCATCCGAAATAAATAGGAGTTTCCGGGGAATAAGGATACAAAAGGAACCGCATATTTTCGACGATAGTATAACTAAAAGAATGTAATGTCTTCATGCATGTTTCGAACAAATTGAAAACTTACGTATCATCGTCAGCCTTGAAAAACCAATCGGCGTCGTCTATGTGGTGCTCATAGATGTACTTGTACGCCTCTTTTGTCTTGGCCCATAGATTATTTCTGCCTTCACTGACAGGCAGCGCAACTGTGCCCAATGAACTGTCCTCCACAGAGCTCATAAAAATAAGTTTATTACAGCGTTTACCCCACGTACGTTTAACATGTCGTGCCTTCGTCTGATGATTCTTGGGGTTCGTCATGATCCAACAGAGAACACGCACTTCATTGTACAATTTTTGAGCGACTGAAGAATTTTCATAAGAATGTGTATGGGTTCCAACTTCAGCTTCAGGACCTGCTGCCTCTAACAGATCATGACTTTCGTGTGCGTCATTGATATCTCCATGTTGGTGACCCTCATATAACATCCATTCCGGTCGAGAAGGCGTAGAAAGTACAAACAGCTCGGCCAAACAGAAGCCAACTACAAGACCCACAATAAGTGATACCAAAGAACGGCGATTAGATCGCGATCCTGAGAAAAATTGTTTTTTTTTATTGTAAGAAATTTCGGCATTCAAAATATTGCTGAAAACTAACCTTCATACAAGACGGTTCTACCAAGCAGGTCGTTAGCAGTCATTTGAATTTCTAAACACTTACTTTATTAAAATCCTTAAAACAGGAATCAATATAGTTGGTATATTATTTGGTATAATCTTTCTTGTATCATGAATCACTGCTTGCATACCCTAGAAATAAAATAAAAAAAATTGTTAAATAGATACCGTTCCAAGTGCTCTGTTTTAAAGCATTCAGTTACATGGGCTTGACTGAAGTAATGTTTATTATTTTGAACTAAGTAATGCATTGGAAAATGTTTTTCGAAGTCAAACGCTGGAAAGTGCTATTGATAATGAAAAACGTGCAATTCGTTTTGTTTTTATTCGTTTCTTCTGACCTACAATATTATGAGAGAGTATTTTTAGCTCATTCGTTCGTTTGCCACACCTAAACTAAAGTGGCTTTTTAGTGCAAGCTTTGAGATATAAATTACAATATGGGTAAAAAGAGACGTTAATAACACCCTGACAGCCTATATGGCGCCTTTTGGTTATTAGGCAAAATTTATTAAATTGTGTATATATTGAAATAAATCTGTGGTAGACCACCTTTGAAAATGAGATATTGAAATAAATGTTTTATATTTTCGGTACAGTGACCTTGTTATTTTATAAACACACATTAAAGTATTAGGGGTATTCACACCGAACTCGTTAGTTTGCTAGTTGTTACTTGTTATTTTTTTACATACACTTTGTTTTTGTAAAATTATCGAACTATTGAACTACCGAGTAACAAAGTAACAACTGAGCAACCCTGATAAAGTTTTCGTTAGTTTTTAACATTTTTATCAATTTACATGCAATTTCAATAACGATTACCAGGCTAACGAAATTAAACATAAGGGTGTGTTCACAGTTAACAAATTTAATAAAGTAACAACTAATCAAATAACAAACTAACGAGTACAGTGTGAATACCCCTATTGTGTTAACATTTTTAAAAATGTCAGAGTTATTGCTTGTAGACGGCGGCGCACCGAAGCATTTTGTTGGACATGTTGCACCCTGAGTCTTAAAAAAAAATAGTTACAACAGAATATATCGTATAAATACAAAAATTAAACACTTTAACAAACACTGATTAGAGAAAAACTTATTTCTATTGAAAAACTTTCCATTTTAGAATTGGTTGGGTGACAACCAGGGATGGCATTTTAAGCACAATTTTGCTTTTTACGGCACTTTCAAGATTTGACAGCACTTTTCGCACATGCCTTTTCATTTCGGCACAATTTTAATATCCCAAAAAATTGAAAAATAATTGCATAGTTTTTGTCATAGTGTTAAACTTCACGCAGATTTTCACTACAAGCTACGTCAAATTTTGTGATAAATTAACTCCAACGCGATGGTCCTTCCGACAGGTTTTATAATCCATTTAAAAAATATTGATTGAAATGCAGTGCTTTGTATCATTTGGGGTGCACTCGATAGAATTAAGGAGTAGTGGGCTGCGCTTGAGTATTATTTTGGACCCACGGATTTCGAAGTGCACTGTGGCAATGAAAATATATTTTCGATATTGCGACCCGTTCATAAAAATGTATATATTTTTGTATCTTATATTTAAAAAATTGGAAACGACTTGAATATTCAAATTTAGTCAGAGTATACCAGAGTTCACATACTTTGTTCTAAATCTAAATATTTCTTTAGACAAATTTGCCGAAATTTTATTAAAAAACTAAATATTGATTAATTAATTAAAGACGATGTTTATTGTGTTCGAACTACAGTCGAAATATTTAACAAATCAAAAACATATCAGAATATGATATTTTAGAGTTCAAAAGAAAAATTGTATACAAATTTAATATTACTTTTTGTACAGACTTAATAAAAAGAATTGATTTCCTTGAGGTCTATTACGGTTCACAGCAATAAACTGTTGTGTCTTCTATCGAGTAGCCAAAAAAAAAAATAAAAAAACGAGCAATTTCTGTTTTAATTTGAAAAAGTTGCAAATGAAAAAAAATTAAGAACGCGTTGGACATTCTTTTTTGCATATTTATTATAAAGTGACGTGAACACGATGTGCCAACTGTTGTGCATCATAATAAGTGTATTGAAGAAACAGTATTGTTGACAGACAACAGTGGAATGTATTAAGTTGTATTGTTGTCTAGCCTAACAGCAACTTACATATTGAAGACGGAAATTACTGTTGTGTTGTGAACCGTAATAAGGCCGGTAGTCTCTGGTGAAACGAGTAGCATTTTGTAAATAAAATTTTGTAAATATTTTGAATAGCACTTTTACACTTATTTCCAGAGAAAGAAATTTCTAAAGCTAAAATAATAAATATGTAATTTATTTTTATTTAATTGCAAGGAGCAGGTAATCTAATTGAGTTTGTTTTGCAAAATATGTCAGTTTGATAAAAAACTAGAAGGTAAATCTTCGACTTGGCTAAGTTGAAATACCGCCACGCCAGATTCGTAAGGGCAAGAAATCATAAGCTCTGTTTGTATGAGATTTTAAGAGATTTTACGATTTTGATGACGTCAAAAATACATACATATCAAATTGTTTACATGCCTCAGTTTTGATATAAAATAAATAAAAACCAAATTTTATATTTGTAGCTGAAAGAGAAGCCTATTTATAGAGTTTTCAAGTTTGGGGTTGTATGGGAGATGGGCGTGTTCGTGGGTGAATGACGCCCATTTTTCTAACACACCTCAGTTTTGACATAGAATACACATACAGTTGTATAACTTAAATATAAGCCTCTTTAAAGTTTTCATTATTGGGGTTGTATGGGAAGTAGGCGTGGTTGTCATACGATTTAGCGCACTTACGAACTTGTTCTTTGGTTTTTAGAAAAAAGATCAAATATCAAATTTCAGTACGATAACTTAAAAATGACGGCTGTAATCGTCTCCACAGACAGACAGATAGACGGAGAGATAGACGGGGATGGCTAAATCAACTCAGGTGGTGATGCTGATAACGAATATATTTAATTTTCTATGCATACCACGCCTGCTTATAGGCATTACACACATCGTGACAAAATTATTTACCCCTTACGAAGTCCGCGTGGGGGTATAAAAATTTGTCAAAATAAAAATTTATTGCTTTAAATTAAAAAAACCTTGATCTCATTTTAACTATTAAATTATTTTACGTATGCATCTAAGTGAATTTATATTGAAGTGTTTATATTTAAATATCACGCTAATTTCCTGTAAGACAGTTACAGCTTAAAATTTTAAATTTTTATGGAGATCGTTTTTTACTTTTTAAAGTTCTCTAACTTCCAAAGAGCTTATCTACACGGAGAAAATTATTTTGCTTGAATCAAGCCATTACTTTGCTTAAACGCAAATCAGCAAAATTTTGCTCAATAGCGGTTTGATTTTAGAAAACGTTTTCTAAATTGAAATTACTTCTCATATAATTTGAAAAAAGCAAAATAAAGATAAATTTTAGCAATAATTTGCTTACTTATTATAAATTCAAATAGCAAATTTTGATTTGATTCAAGCCAAACTTTGCTAAGTTATTATAAGGTAATTGTGTTCAGGCAAAAGCAAAATTTGACTCAATGTAATCAAAAATTTGCTCAGTTATTATAAATTGATATTGCAAATTTTGAATTGATTCAAGCAAAAAGTTTCTAGGTTATTGAAATTTAAAACAAAATTCGAACTATAAATAGAAATACCGTGGCATGCAGGTTAAGAGTGTGGCTTAGCATGCTCGGAGCCCGAGTTCGATTCCCAGTCGAAATGGCCAATTTGTTTTTTTTTTTTTTATTTTATTTTTTATAAATAGGAATAGCAAATTTTGATTTGATTCGAGCAAACACTCGCTCAGTTATTATAAATCGAGCGAAAATTTGCTAAGTTATTATAAATTTAAATAGCAAAATTTGCTTGATTTTTGCTGAAAATAAGCAATATTTTGAAGTGGCTGAGAATTATGCTCAAGTTTTGCTTAATCTCCATACAAATTTAGCAAACAGTTTTCTCCGTGTATCAATTCTTTCTTTATACTTATCTTAAGAATGATAAAATTTGAGTTTTAACAGAAATGACCTCGATATATTAAAATTCGGCACTATTTTGTTCTAAAAATCACTATTTATCACTCTAATAAGGTACAATAGTAAAAGGTTCGATTTCATCCCTGGTGAGAACCCGGGTCACTTTCGTTTTGTGAGCGCGTAGCCACGACCGCCAGACAGAACAAAAACTCAGCTTATAACTTCAAGTTATGGCTATTTTTCTTAAAAATAAAATCAAGTCAAATTTTCTCTGCACTAAAAACTTACATTTGTGAGTTAAAATATTAACCATCATTATGGGGGGATTAATAAAGTGGATATCTCATTGTCTGAACTGATCGACCATACCGTTTGTACTTGTCTGATTAATATGTCACCTCCTTGATAAAGTTCAGTTGATATTTTATTGATTCTATGAACAATGAGTGTTTTATTGGTTTGTTGATTTAGGTGCTGCGTTACTTAGACAGACACAGCCACAACGAAATGCAGCAATATGCTAACAATACTCAAGAATGATAACACATTGTTCGCAAATATGACATAAATTAAACAATAGAAAAAAAAATTAATTGCATTTCTTTAACAAAAATATTTTGGGGTAATCAGGTCATCGATCCATAAGTTAACATTTTTTTAGACAATCGAGTTCAAGGCTAAACAAAAATTCTTTAAATACATATGCTTGAACCCATGATGAGCAAAGTTGTGACTGTAACGCAAAGTAATATAATATATTACGTAATATTATTACTTTTCGCTTAAACTTAGTACTAGTGTCCGACCGATTATTCGGCTTCGGTAATCGGCATAATCGGCCAATATTTTGATCTTCGTCTTCGGCTTCTGCTTCGGCCATAATAGCCGATTATTTTTGCCGAATATTTTTACTGTGCTAAACATTTTTTTTTATAAGTTTTTTGAATTTTTTTGAATTATTTAGTAAACATTTGAAACATTTTCATTGTTCATTTTGAGTTTCTCTCCTTTTCTGTTCTTTCATGAGTTGGTGTTCATTCTTTGAACATTTTATTCAAATGATAAATGCAGCGAGTCCGACTGTTACGTTTTTGCTTTTGTTATGGACTGAAATATAAAAACCGAGTAAACGCTAGAAATTTTCTGCCAGATTTCAGTTAGTATAACGTTTCTGTAGCTTTTCTCGACTGGATCGAAAATATATTCAATTTTTTTCTACTTTATCCTGACGTCAATAATTCGATTACAGAAAAATCCGAAACTCTTGCGTTTAACTCTAATTTAATGATTTCAGTAAGTTTTTTTGTACTGAAATGAATATAAAGGGTGGTTAAATTTTAAGGGCCGATGTTGATTTTGAATAAAACACAAATTATTCAGAAAATTACTCTCATTTCTTTTTATTATGATAATATTCGTATGGTTCAATTATGTATGAAACAAAATATCGGCCATATGGCTTCCGCGACCTCGGCGGCACACCTCCATCCGATGGTCCAAATTTTGATGACGCTGAGGCATAATTGAGGTTCTATGCCCTTAATGTGCCGAATTATCTCATCCTTTAACTCTTGAATTGTTGCTGGCTTATCGACGTACACCTTTTCTTTCAAATAACCTCAAAGAAAGAAGTCCAACCGTGTCAAATCACATGATCTTGGCAGCCAATTGACATAGCCACCACTTGAGATAACACGGCCATTGAATTTGTCGCGCAAAAGAGCCATTGTTTCGTTAGATGTGTGGCAAGTGGTACCGTCCTGTTGAAACCACATTTATATCTACTAATTCGGGCCTTAAAAAGTTCGTTATCATCTCACTATAGCGAACAACATTCAGAGTAACTGCCTGATCGGCCTCATTTTGGAATAAAACCCGATGATGCCGCAAGCCCATAAACCCCACCAATTAGTCATTCTTTGTGGGTGCATTGGTTTTTCGACAATTATGGTTTGCGCCAATTATGCTTATTAACGAATCCACTGAGGTGAAAATGTGCCTCATCACTGAAGATGATTTTCTTCAAAAATTGATCATCCACTGTTGCCATTTCTTGAATAACTTTAATGCGTGGCTCGATTATGTATCTTTTTATGGTTCAAATTGAGTTAGTCTGAAATTGAGAAATGCGAAATGAAATGCAGAAAAAACTTGACGTTTAGGTGTGGTTCACATTCAACATTGGCCCTTAACAAAAGCAAAGAATAAACTTTATAGTTTTTTTTACTTGAGAACATTGGTTTTTTATTCGGCTTCGGCTTCGGCCTTCGGCCGATTATTTCCATTTTGCCGAAGAATCGGCTTCGGCTTCGGCTTCGGCAAAAATTCACGTTCGGTCGGACACTACTTAGTACCGTCCGCGAAAGTAATATCACCAAGTATTCTGCATTCTGTCTGTTCCGGTTGATCCGGATAGATTTTAGAATGTAAGTCGTGCATGCGTATAGTACGGGCTATACCTACGTATTCATGAGATTCCACACTCCTTTGGCGAATCCAAAAAAAAAAAAAAAGTAATATTATTATTTAAATCACTTTAACATTGATTTGTAACTAATATTTAAATAACTACTCATTTTAAAATTTCGTTTCGAATATTAAACGCTGTTAATATTGTGGTTTTCTGTAAAAATGTTGGCTGAAGTAACTCCATATATTTGAGTTTGTTTCAGTTCTTTTTTTCTTTTATAATATCGCCTGTTGGCATTATAAACGAAAGTATTGATTTAACTTTAGATATAAATCCCACATTGCTTTTACCAGAATTTTTCACCAAAACAAGCCCTGGTATACATAGAGGCTGAATTCGAATTAATGTAATTTTTATTCAAGTGTACATATGTAAATATTTGTTTTTTTTTAAGGATTGTTAAATAGTTATTTAGTTTATTAGATTTAAGTTTTTCATTTCGTTTGATAATACATCAACGTTAAAGAAAAATGCTTTGAGCGAACATTTGTTTTTAAACTTAATTTATATTGATCCAAATATAATTCCTTGTAATTGTAATAGAATAAATTTTTAAAAAAGATTTATTTTCAAATAATTGTTTTTAGCAACAAACTAAATGCTAAAAGTGACAATTAATCCATATTACAATATTTATTTTTGATAATCAAATGTATTCAATATGTTAGGGACCTATTTAATATTTCTGACTACAGGCACACTTTTAATAATTATAATAAAAAAAGCAGTTTTCATAGTATAGTTTTTTATGTTGTTATAATATTTAACTATGTAACTATTGATTAATAAAATAAAAAATTGTTCATTAAACTGAGTCTCTTATGTTATTAAAACTGAATCTGAAAAAGCCTAAAATATGAAATAAAATGACAAACAAATGCAGAGGTAAAAAAAAACTCAACAATTATATTTGAGATCTTCTTTAAATTGAAATAAATAAATACTTGATTTGCAACTATCTAAATTTTGTGATATTAAAATTGTGCCGAAATAAAAAGGTACGTGTGTAAAATGCCTTCTGGTCTTGAATGTGTCGAAAAACGCACAATTGTGCCTAAAATGCCATCCCATCAAAAAACCATGACAAAAATTTATCAATTAATCCAAGGATTCATATATACAGATCATTTAATGACCGTTTGTAAAATGACATAAATTATCATAACAAACTAGATCCTTGGCATTACAAAATAAACAAAAGTATTGAGTATTTAAGGTAACATTCATATGGTTCCGTTCTTTAATTTAAGTTAGTTTCTATCTAACCTATCCTAACCAATTTCATGAAAATTCATGTTTATGGCAAAGAAATATTTTCGACTTATTAAAGTCGTTGTTAATATGTTGTTTGAAAAAAAAAAGCAAAACAAACAAAAAACTTGTTCGTCAATTGATTTCATTGTAAACTTAAGTTGACAGCAATACTGATAGTTTTCACAACACGAGTTCATTTTGTGTACCTTTCTTTGTCTACACACAAATTTTCACTGATAGTGAGTGGATTTAATTGCTGTGTTTAAGATAAAAATTATAACTGATTAAAATATTGTTTTGAAATAAACACAACTAAGGTTTGCCCGATAAAATAAACAGCTGATTTTCTTATCGCCGCATTTAGATTTGAGCCATATTGTTATCTAATTAGTTGTTTTTGATTTGGTTTGTTTTCATAATATAATTGGACTTATATCATTTATAAAAGATTAAATAGTAAAAAAACTGAGGCATGTATGTCATCATAATTCTAATGAAATCTACTTTGATATATTACAATTTTTTGCGTGTTTTTAAATCACTCATAGCGTTTTTTTATATCGGAAGTATAGCTTAATTATTCAACACGGAGAAAAATATTCTTCCAATGTTAGAATTTGGTGTATATTTCTTCATTAAATTTAGTATGACATATATATATATATATACATTTTGTATTTGGTTTTGTATTTGACTCACAATAGCAATTAAAAAAATTTTATTTAAAAAAAACAACAAAAAGCAAAAAATCAAAAGAATTTACATAAAAATAACTTATTATTATAATAATTGTTTGAGAAATATTTTGCATAATATGATTTTAATAACAGTCTTCTTAATTATTCAATTAACATTTTAAAATCTCTTACATTTGGGCATTTTATTCTTCAAAATAAGTCTTACGATTTTGTCCCATTTTCTTTGAAATTATCAAATAAATATTCTTGTTTTCGAATCTATATGCTACTACGCAAACAAAAATTTCGTGATCAAATTTATACATTTTTATAAAGAACTTATATCAATGAAAAGGAATTTTCGAATAGATTTTTCCTTAATTTATTTCCTTAAAATATTTGGCAAAAAAAACTTTTAAAAATAGTCAGTCCACTCCTTCTCCGCACCCTGATTCATTTAAAACAAAAAATTATCAAAATCTGTTGAGAAACACGTGAGAAAATGGTTCTAAACTGTTTTTCCCACTGGTTATGGTACAGTCTAAGAAAAAATGGCGAGATTTTACTGCAATTATTGCTAAAATAATTTTTATAACTTAATAACAGCAATCATTGTAGTCATAGTAGAATAAATAAGGTACATGCAGCGCTGGTTGTGCTCTCTTTTTGATACTGCCGATAATGTCAAAATAAGCTGTGTGGCAAATATGTGGCTTGCAGTTAATTTTCTTTATGGGAACAGGTTGTTTGAAGCTGTTTAGAGGCCTTAAACTCTCGAATGGATTGACCGATCTTAAAATTTATTTTTCTGAACTGTTCTATGCTTCCTAACTAAGGTTGTTTCCTTAGAAAGTTTTTTCAAATTACATTTAGCTTAAAAGTTAATTGAAAAAAATATTTCCGTGAGTTTTGTTGTTGTTATTCGCTGAAATAGTTTTCTTCTAACATGCTTGTGTATGTATCAATCAATGAAAAAACCGAACGACATGAAACGACAACAAAAATCTTGCTTCGAATGTTTTTCGCTGCCACAGCTATTTATATAATATAATAATAATTTTAAAGAAATAATAATATTTATTTAATAAATAGTAAAATAGAAAAAAACTAGTAAGGTATATCTTCGACTTGGCCGATGTTAAAATACCCCCACGGGCGTTTCGCAATGGTACAAAATCTTAAATTGCAGCTCTTTTTATATGAGATTTAAAAAAAATTTTTTCAATTAGGGTTTGTATGGGAGGTGGGCGTGTTCCTGAGTGGTTGATGCCAATTTTTCTAACACGCCTCAATTTTGATATAATATACACAAATACCCAATTTTAGATTTGTAGCTTAAATATTAGCCTATTTATGGAGTTTCCAATATAATGGGTTGTATAGAGGTGGGCGTTTTCATCGGTGGATGACGCCCATTTTTCTAACACAGCTTAATTTTATTATAAAAAGAATAAATATCTAATTTTACTTTTGTAGTTTCGACAGAAGCCTATTTATATAGTTTTAAATTTTGGGGTTGTATGGGAGGTGGGCGTGTTCGAGGGTTGACGTTCATTTTTCTTACACGTTTTAATTTTTATATAAAAACTAGCGGATGTTACCCGGTGTTACTCGGGGTTGTGTCTCGAACACAGAAAAAGGGCGATTTTTAAAACTGCTCCCATTTTAACTTGTTTAATATTATCAATTAAATTTTTTATATAATTTAAAATGATAGTTTTTTGGGGTTTTGCCCCTCCTTCCGTCGAAAATGTTTAGCCAAATTTCCATAAAACTGTACCTGCCGGATACGATAACAAAAAATTATATCTTCAACGTCTCGATCTGACGTCTGGTTTCTGAGGAAAATGGTCACCCAGTTTGAAAAAAGCCATTTTGTAAAAAATGCGTTTAAAGTTATTCTTAGCATGCATATAATATGCATTTTTATCTCAAAAAAAATTACTATGCATTTTTATCTCAAAAAAAAATTCCAACTTTAAAAAGTCCTTTTGGCATCGATTCGATTTTGGATTGTCTTCGTTCGGTTTTAACTTCGGTTTTAGTCGATACTGTTCGGTTGATTTTTGTTCTTTACATAGCTTCTGCTCATATTCGTTAAACTTTTTTTTACTCGTTACTCTTTGGTTCTTGACTTAGTTTGCCTTCGGCGCATTCATTGATTTTTGTCGAAAGAATTTTTAAAAGCATAGGATCTTTTCAGTAACAGATACAAATGCTTACCAAGTTTCATCAAAATCGGTTCATCCGTTTTGACGTGAATAAGCCGAACATAGTTGATTGAATAAAGCGCCCTCTTACGGAAGTTTTCTGAAATTTAAATAGTCTCAATTCTGTTGTAGAGTCAAGTTATTTCATGTATCAAATTTTAGTAAAATCGGTCAAGTCATTTAGGAGTAATTGAGTCTTAACAAAACACTACTTAAAGCGCCCTCTTGCGAAAGTCTTTGGAATTTTGTATAGCCTATGTTTTATCTTGGGCGCAGTTGAACGTTCATACCAAATTTCATTGAAATCGATTCACGTGTTTAGGAGTTATTATATAGTGCCACGCCCACATCCTTCCGCCCACTTTTTAACCTATGCTTTATCTTGAGTGCAGTTGAACCTTCATACCAAATTTCATTGAAATCGGTCCAGGAGTTTAGGAGTTATTGAGTCTTAAAAACGCACTACTTAAAGCGCCTCTTGCGGAAGTCTTTGAAATTTTTTATTGCCTATGTTTTATTTTGGGAGAAGTTGAACCTTCATGCCAAATTTCATTGAAATCGGTCCAGGCGTTTAGAAGTTATTATAGAGTGCCACGCCCACAGATTTGCGCCCAGTTTTTTACACCCTCTATGTTCTTTTTCCTTATAAAAAGTACTCGGTGTCCAAATTTCAGCTCAATCGGATAAGCGGTGCGCGAGCCTATACGGAACAGACAGACAGACAGACAGGAGGACAAACATTTGATATTATATTTCTTCTTTATAGCTTCGGCACAAGCCTCTATACATAGGTTTCAATATTTAGGTTGTATGGGAGGTGGGCGTGTTATTGAGTGGATGACTCCCATTTTTCTAACACACCAGAGTTTTGTGATAGACTATGCAAATACCGAATTTAAGTTTTGTAGCTTATTTATTCGCTTCTTAATGGAGATTTTATCATTGGGGTTGTATGGGAGGTAGACGTGGTTCTCATCCGATTTAGCCCATGCTCGAACTTGATCTTAGTTTTTTTAAAAAAAAGCTTAAATATCGAATTTTAGCACGATGGCTTAAAAATTACGGCTGTTATCGTGTCCACAGACAGACAGACAGACAGACAGACGGACATGGCTAAATCAACTCAAGTGGTGATTCTGAGCAAGAATATATATACTTTTCTATACCTACCACGCCTCCTTATGGGCGTTACACACGTCGTGACAAAATGTATATACCCCTTACGCAGTACGCGTGGGGGTATAATAAGACTACGAATTTTATTTATGAAGGAAAATAGTTAGAAAATAAAAACAAAACATGAAATCTTTTTATGTTTGCATATGTAGGTGAACCCTGTTAAATAAAATAAATTTGCAGTTTTAATTCTTATTTTAGGGTTATTTTCTTTCATAAACAACATTTGTTGTTGTTTAACAGACATTTGTAGTTTCATAAATTTCAGCTCGCGCTTCTGTTTTGCTGCTAAAGAAAATTGCAGCGCATGCAAATCAATTTTTGTTCTTTACTGTTACAACTATAAAATATTAAAAAATTCTAATTGGGCAAGGAATAATGAGCTCGTAATTTTCGCAGAGAAACAGAGTGTTATTTTGTTGTCATCAGCAAGCCATTTAGGATATTTGATAATTATAATAAATAAATAAATTTAATATTATAATAAATTTATTAAATTATTTCTAAAGATACATATTTACATGCAGATTTATTTCGTTTGAAATGGAAAGAGAAACGCATTATCATGATAATCAGTGCACTGAAAATTTGTCTGCTTCGTACTTTCTCGTTCTTTTTAACCGTTCATTAAAAATCAACGTTTGAATAGATCGTCCGTTCTGAAAAAACTTTTGTATGCAGCGCTCGACTATAAGAGCATCAGCATCGTCAAGTGATTTTTTTTGTGCATGCGTCATCGGTTCGGTTCGCGTTGTTATTGTTCTAAATGTTTTCGTTTTTGCGTTATCGTGGAGAAATGAAACCAATAAGAAATAAGAAAAAAAAGTTTGGAAATCTGTCTGGAAGAACCATTTAAATAATTAAGTGCCGGTCGTGAACAAAGTTCCTGAATTATTAATTCAAACGCTCATTTTGAATAAGTGATAACAAACGAACATTCATTGTTTTTATTTTTATTGTGTGAAAAAATCGAAATAATCCAATTGGATTTTTAATGCCTTTAAGTATTTTTTAAACATCTTTAGATATGAGTGTTCATTTAATTCACTTAAATAACATATTTCTGAAGCTTTGAACAGTTCAAAAGTAAAATTAATTAAATAATTATTTTTTTTAGATTTAGTTGAAAAAAATTATAGTAGTGTTAGTCTGTTAACTTGTGAAAACGTGATATTATAAAATTGTTATATGTTAGTGTTTTTGTTTTACATTATCATGCTCTTTGACTTATTTACTTGAAATTTTGTCTATAGGTTCCTTTTCTACTTATAAGAATATAAGTTATTTGCTTTTTTATAGCAATTTTTTCAAAAATTATGGAGATACCAATTTTTTATTTAAGAAACAATCTTAAAAATTATTTGAAAATCAGTCATTTCCGATAACTCATATCTCCGTCATCTGTTACCTTATTTTCGTAAATAAAGTACCATTAGAAAGCTATAGAAAAGCGATTTAGAAAAAATTTAATATCTTTGAAATTTTTATGCTAGAGTTGCCAACTTTTTGAAAAAAACTTTAATTTGGTTACATCTCAAAAAGAGATTTTTTTTAATTTTAAAAACAATATAAACTTTTCACTTACATAGAATTACGATGGCCAAATGACACGTTTTTTCGCAATCTATTTTTCTGACATACATTTCACTCTATCGTTCATAACTTTTGTACCGTTCGAGATATTTACACAAAATCTTCAACAAAACTTTTTACCTTTTTAGAGCCAATACTTGTGTTATATATAGTAATGACCTCACACGTGAATTTGGCCAATAATACTGGAAAAAAACTGGAATAAATTAAAAAAATTTAATTTTTTCGTTTAAGATAATTGGAAGAGATAATAGGGTTATTCACACTGACTTGGATAGTTGGGTACGGGTAGATTGAGTACTATGATAACTGCGAGCACCCTTAGTTGCAATTGAGTACTAATTTTAAACGTGAAAATTGCGGCATTTAATAATTTTCATCTCAAAAATTTTCAATTAACAGTTATTAAAAATTATTAAAACTTATTATTGAGCTTACTGGTCAAGTAATTATAATTATTTAATTATAATTACAAGTTTTTTAATGAAGAGAACAACTTTAACAGCAACAACAACTCTGTTAGAGCAAATCACATATCATTGACTAGACAGTCTGTTTCGTGGCTGCAAAACCAACTCATCAGTAGTCTTGCATGATTTTCGCTGTGGTCCACTCAGTTGCTTAAGTTTTATTTGAACACAAGAACAGCTGAAAAAGTGTCTTTGTTTACTTTTTCATGTTGTCGTTATGAACAAATCCAACTTATTCTATTTTTAACAACAAGAGCTTTTTTTGTAATTATAATTAAATTAATTAAGAAACTTGTAATTATAATTAAATAATTATAATTACTTGACCAGTAAGCTCAATAATAAGTTTTTATAATAAACACGTAGCATGGTCACTAATAATTTAAATCAATTATAGTTATCAAAAATTTTAAAATAACTCATTTTAACACATTTGTCTATTATATTCACTTACAATTTGTTTACTTTGTTTTAGTTTTTTGTCAATTCAATTATTGCCTGCTTTTGGAAAAGGTGGTAACCCATAAAAAAGGTACTCAATCAATCTACACAAGCAAGTCAGGGGGTCAGCTAGAGTAGATTGGTAGATGGGTACTTGGGTAGAATGGCACTTTTACAAAAACAAAATGTGTGACATTTGCCAATCTTCCCAACTACCCAAGGCAGTGTGAATACTCCTAATATCTTCTTTTTTTTTGTTTTTGTCAACAACGCGTGATAACCTCATTAAATTCAAAGGTAATTTTTTGAAATTTAAAGAAATTGCAGATGCATTTTACAAATAAGTATGCTTGTGATGCATTTAAGAAGAATACACTCAGATGAGTGTAAGAGTAAACGCAGTAAGACTCTTTTTAAACTGGATAATTTTATATTCAAAATTGAATAAGTTTGCTGTGATCCGAGACAAATTCGAGGCACACTGAGAAAAAAACACATACCTTGCTCCGGTAAAAAATTTCTCTATTTTCGATAATAGCAATTTTCTCTTTTTCAGATAAAATTTTCTTCAATTAGAAAAAATTTTCTCATTTTCGAAGAAATATTTCTTTACTTCTAGGATATGGAAATATTTCAATATCTCTAATAATGGTAAGTATTTTTCTCGTACAAAAATTTTCTCATTTTTAGAGAAACATTTATTGAAAATGAAAAATTTTTCTTATATTTTGATAAAAAATTCACTACGAGAAGTATTTTCTTCAATATAAACAAATATTTTCTCAAAAATAAAAAGTATTTTTCTCTAAAAACTATATATTTTTATATATTTTTCTTTTTCATGGGCACGATTACGATTTCCGGGGCGCCGCGATTTGAAGATGTTTTCTGGTAGAAAACAACAAAAAAACATAATTCGCCGAACAAAAAATCGATAACTCTTTTAGTTATCGAGTTATCGATTTTTTAAAAAAACTTTTTTGTTAAAAGATCTGTTCAAAAAAGCATCTATATCTTTGCCGTTACTCAATGGATCTTTAAGATTGATATGTCATTTCAAAGGTCATTAAATGACCTTTCAAATATATTTCTTATAAATATCATTGCTACAATATTTTTAATTTTATAAGCGAATTTATTCCAAAGTTGAATTTTTTAATAAAAAGAACCGTTATTTTCTAAAAAATTTACGTTATTGAGTTACTAAAAATATATTTTTTTTGAAAAGCTTACAGTTAGACCTTTTGTTTGACATATAAAAATATACATTTTTTATTTAAGTTCACACTATATTAGATAAAATTAAAATTTTCCAAGTGTTTTCTTTGTTAAAAAATCTGTTCACAAAATTTTCTATATCTTTGCCAATATCCAATGAATCTTAAAGATTGACAGGCTATTCGAAAGGTAATTAAATGCCTTTTCAACGATATATAATACAAATATAATTTCAAAAATTTTTTTAAATTTATAAGCGAATATATATCAGATTTGAATTTTTTAATTAAAAGAACCGTTTTTTTCTGTAAAATTTTCGTTTTTAAGGTACTAAAAATATATACTTTTTGATTAGCTGAAAGTTTTACCTTTTTTTCGATAGATAAAAATATTTATATTTTTTTATTAACTGATCGACCAAAGTATACAAATTTTGTTCACTGACTCGAAAATCCCGTTAATTTATATAAATATTGTATTGTAATGGCGATATTCGTAAATATGGAGTAAGAAAGCAAAACATCTTAGGTACAAATGAGTGAAATAAGCAATTTTCCGTACAAGGGCAAATCATTGTATCATAAAAAACACGAGAAAAAGTCAAATAAATTATATATTTTATATACCAAGTGAAAGATAAATTTTCAAGCTTTAATAATTTACTCTTTATAATTCATAGTAATAACGGTAATTTTTGAGAAAATAACGGTTTTATGTAAGAAATTCTTTTTTTATTGCATAAAAATACCTATAAAATACAAAGTTCTCAACAGATTTCATTAATTTAAAATTTTTCTAAAAGCCTTATATATAACCTTTTAAATTTTAATATCGGTTATATATTAAGAATAATATAGCCGATTTTCTTCATAGACTTTATAGCAAAAAATAAAATTTAAAAAATCGATAACTCGAAAACAAATCGATAACAAAACATTTCCTTTGGCTATTCTTATTTTTATTAAGAGTACTCTTGGAATCCATCGTCAAATCGCGGCGCCCCGGAAATCGTAATCTCCCCTTTTCATGGAAGCTTTTTATCATTTTTTGAGAATTTTTTTTATCGTAATTAGAGAATATCATTCTCTGGAGCAAAGTCTATACCTTTTTTCTCTAAATATGATGCCTTTTTTATCATATTCTGATTAACTTTTTTCTGAGTGCAGAAACTTGGTAAACACTTGCTGATAATATAGTTCCATAACAAAAACTCTGAAAATATTTTTACAAATGTGTATTGACAAGCGTTATTTGCCCTATACCCACTCGCTAAAATAATTATTTTGTTTATGGACGTTATAAA
The DNA here is from genome assembly GCA_958299015.1 of Tetanocera ferruginea. Taxonomy (NCBI): domain Eukaryota; kingdom Metazoa; phylum Arthropoda; class Insecta; order Diptera; family Sciomyzidae; genus Tetanocera; species Tetanocera ferruginea. The sequence goes on along the minus strand of OY282641.1, from coordinate 52,063,048 downwards.
TAACAGTTATTTTCGAAATTTCAATTCAAAAAGTCAGACGGCAAAAATTTGTTTATTCAATATTTGAAAATAGCAGTGCGATGCTTGTTAGCTAAGGAATAAAAATCTTAAAAGCTTTTCTTTTGTTTGACTATCGTAAAAAAAGAAAAAACAAATAGTTACTTTTTGACCGATTTTTTTTTTGGTCAAAAAAATAAGTTAAAATTTGACTTTTATTTTTTGAGTAAAAAATAACAGTTAAAATTTGACTTTTACTTTTTCGGTCAAAAATAAAAGTTAAAATTTAACTTTTTGTTTTTGATCAAAAATAAAAGTAAAGATTTAAATTTTTTTTGGCCGAAAATAACTGTTAAAATTTAACTTTTATTTCTTCGATTAAAAGTTGTAAAAACATAACTAAAGTAAAAATGTCATTACATTTTTAACTTTTTTTCTGCAAAATAATAAATTTGAGGGAATTTTTTAGGCGTTTTGGCTTGTATAAAGCTATTTTTTTCCCATCTAGTTTTCGTCTTCAAGTGGTTTAGGTTCCTGTTAAGAAAGTTGTGTTGCACAGTATAATAATTAAATCTGTGTCGACAAGGAATAACAGCTAAACTCATTTTTAAAATTTCAGGAAAGCATTTTTCAGATTTAAATTGCTTCCTAATATCAGGGTACCCAGACTTTTGCTGTTAAGATTTGATGGCCTCGAACATTTAATTTTCAAGGTTCAACTTTAAAAATTTGCATACTATTGTATTTCGTTGCGAAAAAACGCAATGAAAATCATAACCTCACTTTGTCCTAATTCGACTTTAGCGGTTATTCCTTGTCGACACAGAAATATTAATAGAGATCATTTTCAAACAAGCGAAAATGCAACCATATTATTATGAACAATTTTTATTTTAAATTTAAGAAGCACGGCAAAAAACAGAAAAAATAAAAGTAAAATTTTGACTTTCCTTGTTTTGTTTTCCTTGCGAATAGCTACAACTTTACTGAAGACAGGAAAACATTATTCCAAATACCTTACGAGATATAGCCGTGAGAAAAGAATCAATTTTTTTGAAAAATCAAGTTTCAACTTTCAGGTACCAATCCAATCGGTAGCCAAACTATCAAATTCCAGATAGGGTTTTTCTACTTAAGTCCCCAACTTTAAGGAACATCAATCAAAAAGTTGTTTGAGTTTTACGTGTTGCGCCGTGTAATTGTTCGTACTATTTCAACAGAATCAATAAAAATTCATAACATTTTTTAAAGAAATTATGAGCAAACATCGAAGACGACGCTTTTAAATCGTCATATATAAATGGAATTCACTTTGCAAAACAACTGCAAAAGTTCCATATCTGGCGTGGCAACTATTTTATAACTTGTTTTTAAGTACTTTGTATTTTATTGTCAAATCCCCTCCAAGGAAAATCTTGGCAACGGCCCTGATTTATAGCTTTAAGATTGTTTTAAAGTCTTCATTTATTTAAATAATAAATGAAACATTCTTAAAGAAGTGAAAATGATTTCATTCACTTTTTTGATTTACCTTTTTCTGAAAGGAAGGTTTTAGACAATTCTTAAGTTAAAATGTTCGTTTTTAAAAAAATTAAGAGGTCAAGATAACATACATAACTTAAGTCAACTTTTAAATATTCAAAATGCTGGATCTAATAGGGTGGATGCTGACAAGAAGAACATTAAATTTGGAAATAAAAACTATGATAATATTATGCTTATAATTTGAATAAATTTTCATCTGAAAATTAATAGTTCTGAGAACGAAATTAGTATTTTCATGTATTTAAAAATAAAGAACGGGAGATCTATTTTCTCCCGTATGTAAGTAAGTAAAGTAAGTAAGTACTAAGTAGATCTTTTTCTTTATTTGAGGTTCTGTCAAATTCTGAAAATAAACTATTCGTGGTTAAAAGCTTCGTCATAGATTGTGAATTTGAAGTCAGATTTTAAAAATTAAAAGATTGTGAATTTGAAGTCAGATTTTAAAAATTCAAGATCAGTTAGGTAAAAGCATAGAGATGTTTCCTGCTCAAAGTGTGAGTTCAATTGAATGCTTGTTTAAATAGCACTTATTTTATACACAATTGAAGTTTAAATTTTGAACTCACACTTGAATACAATTATCTCAAATATTATTTGAACGATGACATTCGTATTTGACACAGTTCTAATTAGCTTGCAATAAGGAGAAAGAAAGCAATTATTTTGTCTACTGAATATTATTTAGAAAATTATTAGCTTACAAAGTAAAAAAAAAAAAAATAAAAACATTTGGCTATTAAAAGTAAATTTTTATATTTCATCTTTATAACAATTTTATTTCTATACAAAATACCAGCCTTCTTCTTTCTATCAGGGACCGAAAATAACTGTTATTTTACAATTTTTAAATGAAAAAGACACAATGAAAAAATGTCGAAGGACTTTTTCAAATGTACCATTATGTTACAAATGGCCTCAGCTTCACGAATATTAAGTGTCTTTTAAATTTTCGACTGATTCTATAAAAGTTAAAAACTAACTGTTATTTTTTGCCTTTTATTTTTTCGGACAAAAATAACAGTTACATTTGACTTTTATTTTATTGGTCAAAAATAACAGTTATTTTGTGACTTTTATTTTTCGGTCAAAAATATCAGGCACTTTGTATTTTTTTAAAGGCCACTTGATCAATTATAAAACTATTGATACCATATGTAAATTGTGTGCACTGACGAGACGAAAATAATGGTATCAATAGTTCTTTAGTCGGTAAAACAGCCTTGGAAAAAACACAAATTGCCTTATATTTTTGACCAAAAAAATAAAAGGCAGAAAATAACTGTTATTTTTGACCGATAAAATAAAAGTCAAAAGTAACTGTTATAATTGCCCGAAAAAAATATAAAGCACACAATAACTTTTTTTTCTGTCGGAAAAAATAAAAGTCAAAAAATAACAGTTAATATGTGACTTTTTCGATAAAAACCATAACCGGTACGGTCCCTGCTTTCTATACAAAATACCAGATTGCTAATTAACACATAATTGGGCGATCTTGAACTGAGATTATCGCCAAGTATCAGTTTATACAAAGTTTTATTTATGTGAATAAATTTTGTAAATAAAGTAAAAAATACACTTGACCATAACTCTCGAAAATATCCTTTGCATGTGTTTTCACTCTGGCAAAAATGATAAAAAAATACTTGAAAAATCTAACCAATGAAATCTAACCACAAAGTTATAAATTTGCTTATAACCCGTTATATCTAACACCAGCTACAAAATATAACTTATTTATAGCGCGTTAAATTTTAATTGCTTTGAATTTTGATAAAATTTAATTCCGGGCGATAATTTTTTTATCAAAACTCACTTGGTCCGCACATAAGGTAATCTTCTTATTTCGATTCTTTTCCAATAACAACATATTAATCTAAATGTGAACGATGGCTGACTCAATGCAGCCTGCCTTGCGGATAAGTTAATAAAACATTAGAAGTGAAATTAAAAACACCAAAAAGCTATTTAATTTTACTTTATCGGGGAAGTGAATTGTAGATATGGCCTGCACAGAGAGCTTAGTTTGATTTTCCAGTACAAAGTTGAGTTTATCTGTTGAACTCAGTAATAACTGTTGAATTCTTAGTATAATTATGCAAGATGAAACTCAACTAAACTCACCTTGCTTCTCCGTTTACCAAAACTCAATTTGAGAAATCCCTTAACCTATGCCTATGTTCAGATGAAGAGGTACGTTCAGATGCATTTTTTTAAGATGACAATGTCCATCCACAATGGGTCTGTTTCCGTTCTCACTTCGAGTAAAGTTCGAGTAATAGAGAGTAATTTGATATTATGTCGAATTGAAGAAATTTGTCAAAAAGTACGGAAATGGTTACAAAAGATGAGGTTTTCTTGTCAGTATGATTCGAGAAAATTTTAGATTTGAGCGAAATTCCAAATTGGCGATCATTTCAATCCATAATAAACTCAATTCTGCCTCTAAGTGAACAGCTGTGGTTAAACTCAAACTAAACTCTCTGTGTAGACATGGTATAAGTATGTGGAAATATTAATTTATATATAAAAACCTCTTACATTTTTGATTATGTCTTTTAGAAGAGGGATCACAGAGATGATTCGGTGCAGCTATGCCAAATATTATTTAGTTTGAAGCTGTTTACAGTTCGCAGCGGTTTAATTTTGAAAATCCACAACATTTTGCCATTAAAGAAAAAAACTTTTAATATTCCTTACTTCACATCAACATTAACACCAACATCAATTAGAGGATTCACGAGCACAACAAAATATTGCTAGTTCTTCCCAGCTTGGTGTCATTTTTTTTCTATATAATTGTTTACTTCTTTATTTTTTAACCATCATTGTAATATTAAAAATTAAAGCTTATATTCATCATTACACTGAAAAAATAATTCCTTAGGAATTTTTCAATGACAGACTGACTTTGCGTATTTGCGCGCGATTTTTTACGCTTAGAAAAACTTCTTACTTAGCAATCGGCTGACGAATGGAGTACTGAAATAACTAAAGAGTAACTCCAACAAGCGATCGTTACAAATTATTTTAATTCAGTCAACAATTCTACTAGAAACGAACCCGTAAAGCACAGTAATCAAATAAAACTAAAAATTATCACAGAATGGCAGCGTCAACACATTCTCCACTTCCGTAGCATACAATCGGCAACAATAAACCGACAACAGCAGCAAAAACAAAAGTAAACGTTACAGCCCAACAATCAGTCAAGTCCACAGTTACAGTAGAAAACATCGATTAGACAGCAACTCTAGACCAGTGCTGTGGGAAATTGTTTTTGTCAAAAATTTTACCCTGAAATGGAAGAAGCCGAAAATGCGTGTTTTTGTTGGCATTTTTTATGTGTTAATTTTCAGTTTAACAAAAAAATTTTAAATTTTATCAATTAAGCCGTGTACAATGTACATCAGTGAGCTTAAACAATTTCAGTTTTACTCGGGGAGAGATCAAATTTTGAGAAACAAGTTAGAAATTGGTATATATGTATTTATTTTCTTGAAACACTTTAAAAACAATTAAAACGTGCATTATTTGGAAAAGTATCCTTATCCTTTTGGTGGAGGGTACACTAAGGGAAAAAATGCTGTTATATCAAACAAATCAGGGGTTGAAATAACAGATTGCACTGTTAAATACCATCCAACAAATGAAACTTTCAAATCAACAGTCGGTTGACTGTTCAAATCATTCAATCTAACAGTGTTTTGAAATAACTGTTAATATTACAATTGATATTTTTCTGAGTGTAGAGAACCGCTGCTTATTACTATTATCTTGTAACCACCTTGCAATTATCGATCACAATTGTGTAATTTTTTTATAAAATTAATAAATCACTTAATAAAAACTTAAGTTATTAATATGAATGTTATCATTGTGATAGAATTTTTTGTTTTTTTTTTTTTGTAATGGGATTGCTTTGTAGGTGGGTTTGAAAATTTTTATTTTTTGTATTATGAAATTGTACAATATGTCAAGAATATTCTCCCTGAAGTTTAAATCGGTTGAAGTAAGATTCTAAGGGATAGACCATTTGGAAATTGCCTCATTATGTAATTTCAGCCTGGATTTAAAACTTGAATCGCGTTTTTCTCGAAACTTTCTGTTGAAATTGGTTGTCACGATTTCCTCAAAAATTATGAACCGATCTTGTTCATTTTGGCACACTCCTTTATGATAATATTATCAAGTGCTTGTTGCAGTGCTTAATAAACAGTATTCTTCTATTTTTCAATATATTATAACATCTCAAAAGTTAATTTCTTTGGCTCAAGAATATAAATCATGATAACTTATTTCCAACGATAGGACATTTATGCCTGAAAAATTGTTCTCATAGAGTATAATATGATCCTATGTTCGGTCATATAATCATTCAAAACTAGGCTTGGTCGAAGTTAAAATACTCCACGTCTCTTTATAGGGCGGTTTAGGGTGGACGTTTACATTCATACCAAATCTAATTTTCATAGCATGAATATTTGCCCTCTTTATAAAGTTTTCACTACAGTGGCGTAACTAGATGATCAAGGGCCCGTGTGCAAAATTGAAAAAAAAGGGCCCCTACCAGAAATATTAAAAAAAAACATCTTCAAAACAAAAGAAGTACGGAAACATTATTTTTTTATTTTATTTTACTTCATTTATACCCCCATGCGTACTGCGTAAGTGATATATTAATTTTGTCACGACGTGTGTAACGCCCATAAGGAGGCGTGGTAGGTATAGAAAAGTATCTATATTCTTGATCAGCATCACCTAATGAGTTGATTTAGCCGTGTCCGTGTGTTTGTCCGTCTGTGTGTCTGTGGACACGATTACAGCTGTAATTTTCAAGTTATCGCACAATGTGGCTTTTTTTCAATTCTAGAGAATAAAAAATCAGATTACTAATGAAATTGATCTGATGTTACATGTTACATTCTTAAGTCGAAAAATTATTATTTCAATTTAAGATGACATGACTAAACACTTAGTTTTTAACTAAATAAAATAAATTTTACATGGAAAGTCATTCATTCTCAAATCATACATTTTTCATGTTTTTTTTTTTTTCAATAAGAAATTTAAGTAGATTTTAAAAGTATCGAAATTAAATTTTTGGAAGTGTCTGAAAAACAATAAATACCTAATGTGTCCGCAGATACCCGCAGCTAAAACTATCTCTATTCTATTAAGGAATGATAAATAGTTGCATGAAAATTAAATGCAGACTGGCATCAGCCGGAAGAATTTTCTCTGAGACCATTAAACTATGATTTACAAACAATAAATTTCTTTTTTTTTTGTTTTTCTAATAAAATTATTTTATTTTATGTTACAACAAACCAATTTCAAAACTAAATATGCAGAAATGTACGCTAGCCTTCTCACTCACTTACCATGAAAAACTAAACATCTAGGAAGAATATTCTGAGCTTCAGTGAACTGAGGAAAAGTACACTGATTTCTTATAAAAATTTAACCAAAAAATTTCTTCAAAATTTCAATCAGACAATTGATATTTTTACCATGGCTTATTTAGATATATATCAACTTATGTCTAAAAAAATGTTCAAATCGGAAGAAAAAACATTTTGATTTTTTATTCTCTAGAACTGATAAAAGCCACACTGTGTATCGTACTGAAATTCGATATTTGAGCTTCCTTATAAAAAACAAAAATCAAGTTCGAAAATGGCTTTATAATGGGGCTTCTATTTAAGCTACAGGAAAATTATTTGATACATTTGCATTTTATATCAAAACTTATTCGTTGAAGAAAAGTAGGCGTTATCCGCCAAAGAACACACCCACACCCCGTAGTGACTCAAAAATGAGAAATGTTAGAAAAATTGGCGTCAATAACTCAAGAACACGCTCACCTCCAAGACAACCCCAAATTGAAAATTTTACAAAAAGTCTTTATGCTGCAGGAAAACAGTATGATACGCATGTATTTTCGACGTCGACAAAAAAGTAAAATCTCTTGAAATCTCATACATAAAGATTTCATAAAGATTTTTTTAACCTTACGAATCGGCCGTAGGGTATTTTAACTTTAGGCCCAAGTCGAAGATATGCTTTACTAGATTTTGTCTTGCTTTATCATTAGCAAAAGTTTTTTATTAATTGGCTTGAATCTTATTCAGACGCCTGATTGTCCTCAATTGCAATCAATGCTCAATTCGGCAGCCTGGATTGGCTTGTCTTACACTAAGGGAAAAAGTTATGTAGTCAGTACAGAGACAGCTATGTAAAATCTATTCACTGCAACTTGTATGAGAACGCAACGAGAGCAGTATTTACTGAGTAAAGGGAGCGTGTAGTGACTACATATCAATTTATTCACTTTTTAAAATGAATAAAAAAATGTATTCAATACATCATGTTATGTGTTGAATACATAGCAGACTTCAATAGATACAAGCAACGTGTACTCAATCAACGTGTTATGTAATTTTTTACAAAAACTTTACTCAATACATAAAATATAGACTCAGTACACGTCCCTCTTATACGATTGAAGTGACACATTTATTCAGTACATAAAATATGGACTCAGTACACGTATCTGTTGCACATCGGCAAACGATTTTGCTGTTTTATGTCATTCGTTTCTTGATTTTCAAATAAGCAATACCTCTAAAGTCTGTAGAAAATCAGAGCTGGAATGAGTTTATCCACTGTACTCTAGAACAAAAGCGATGATTGGATAAGAAATAAATGGCTGGGTTTCTATAAGTTGTTGGCAATTATTTTGTGAAATCTAGTCATTTCTTTCTTAAGTTCATTATTGCATGTGATGAGAGGGTGATTTACGCACAGACATTATGCATGTACTCATTGCATAAAATTATGTTTTTAACATATGCAATGAGTAAATGATGTATGTACTCATTATATAAATGTATGCACTAAAAATATGTAATGAGTAAATTATGTATGTACTCATTACATAAAATTATGCATTTAAAATATGTAATGAGTAAATAATGTATGTACTCATTGCATAAAATTATGTACACCAAATATGTAATGAGTAAATTATGTATGTACTGAGTCAATAATCTATGTAATACGTACATAAGATCTTTACTCATTACATAAAATTATTTGTAACAGTTTGTGATGAGTACAGTGTGCATGTACTCACCACATACATCCATGAATTCACGACAAATCTTTATGCGTTGAGTACATAAAATTCTTTATTGACTACATAATCGCTGAAAGCATTATGTAGTCAATAGAGATTTCAATATGTACTCAATACATGAAAAATGTAAAATTTTTGTGTGCAGAAAACTATGCGATGAGTACATAAATTTATGTATTGAGTCCATAGGTTTTTCCCTCTGTGAATATTTAGTTCGAAAGTTATCGCATTTTTTATTATATCAGATTCGTAACCATTTACTATTTGTAGTATCAGCGAAGGGCCCCTATTGTTCAAGGGTCCCGGTGCTTTACACCGTTTTGCACATATGGAGTTACGCCCCACTGTTTTACTATATTTTGTTCTATAAGACTTGGGTGTGTACATTTATATATATTTGATTGTTTTTAAAAAAAAAATTGAAGGGGAATTTTAGGGGGATTTGAAATCCAATCCAGGGGTAAATAGTGAGAGGCATCTGGTAACAATGTGTATGTATTTGGATTTTTTTTAAACTAATAGTAAGCCTTAAACAGCTCACTGCTGAATTGGAATGTAAATATTATGATTTTATTCGCATAGTTAGAATAATAATAGTAAGGTAGCAATAGTTAATAAGGTAATAATAGTAAGGTTTCAATCGTAAGGTAACATAGGAATTAAAAGATTTTACACGGAATTTTCAGAAAAATAATCCCCATCACTGTTCTAGAATATCCCACAAACAATCGCAACGTATTTTGACTTGTACTCACGTGCAATGGAGATGCATCTCTTTTCAATATGCTAATCGTATTTATAAACCGATTGAATTGTTGTTCTCTTCATTTAACTTAAACAACATATGTATATAAAATATGTCTCTTATTGTTATCAATGTTGGACTCATTACAGTCACTTATACACTAGAATGATAGCAAGTTTTAAAGCACTAAAAGAGAATGAAAAATAAACAAAATAAATATAACTTAAAAACATTTACATAAATCATTGCAACTTCATGTTAAACGAAACAGCAGCATATTTGGAGCTGGTGACACTCTAAGTTTAATGTCACAGACAAGATTTTAGTTTATTCAGTAGAGATAAAATGAAAAGATTTCATAGTAATTGGTTTGGTTAGATAAGATATGATATGACAAATATTCTGCATTTTTTGTGACTTCCGTCACGATGGCAAGAGAAAACCATTGTTACTTTCGTCTTTTTAGCAAGGCAAGAAGCATACTCAAGCAGGTTAAGCGTCTGACCCAAGGTTTTAAGTCCGCAGCAACCACTTTAAGAGATGAAAATGGTGATCTGATTACAGATAAGCAGTGCGCTTTGAGATTATGACGGCAGCATTTTTCCAATCTGCTTGTGGGCAACGATCCCAACAATTCCACCCTTGAAGAATACAGTCTGACACCACTAATCAACGATGATGGAGTGGAAATTCCACCACCTAGCCATGATGAGGTTAAAATTGCTATCCAGCGACTCAAAACAACACAGCAGCAGGCACTGATGGCTTGGCTGCTGAATTCTTTAAAACCGGCGGCAGTGAATTGATAAGGTACATGCATCAACTCATCAGCAAAATATGGCTAGCGGACACATACCGCTACATATGGCTAGCGGACACATACCCGACGATTGGAATCTCACTTAAGAAAGGAGACACGACAATCTTCGCCAACTACTGAAGTATCAGTCTTATTTCCATCGCGTACAAGGTTCTTTCAAGCGAATTGTTTGAAAGATTGAAGCCGCATACCAAAACACTGATTTCGTATGAGCGAAGAAGTTCCAGCGAAAAATATGTTTGAGGCGAAAGTCGAGGGTCGACGACGAAGAGGAAGACCATGTCTCCAATGGATTAACCAGGCCAAGAAAGCCCTAACCGCGCTTGGTGAAAGAGATTGGAGACGCCGGACGTTGAGAAAAAATCAGGCAAAACGCGCGTATTGCGATGACATCTGGATTTTTTTCTTGGTTTTTTACAATGATTTTATGATTTTGGATTTGTTAAATGATAGAAATCCATTTTTTTAAGGTCAGAGGCCTTACCATTTTTTTTAAGGAAATCCAAAGTCATGCCTAACTTCTAAAATGATCATAAAAACTTCAAACTAAAGTCAAAATAAATGAAATTTTTAAAAAAAAAACCCCAAAAAACTAGACTTTAAATATGTATGCCTTAAAGTTTGGTTCTGTGACAAAATAAGGAGATGTTCTTCCTTGAAATAGTATAAATTTTAAGAAAATAAAAATAAATAATAAATTTTCTTTCAAATGCAACTTCCACAGGTAATCGCGGGTAATGACCAAAACAATATTTATGAAAATATAAAGCTTTATAAAAAAAAAATTTTACCAAATCTGTTTGCTACTTTTTGCAATATTTTTTGTTATTATTTATGTTATAAAAGCCTTAAAATGCTTTTTATTTTTTTTTTAAATTTGTTTACATTAATAACTCTAAATAATATAGATTTAACCAATCAAGCTATACAGAATTCTTAATTTTATGATATTGTTTGGCATCAGCACTAAAAATTTTAAAAACTGTTGCACTGTTTAGAGATCTTTGGCAATTATCATATATATGAGTGATCTTATTTTACTTTCATAGATAATCTGTTTCAAAAATTTGACTTACATTGGCGAAGCCACGCCCAGTTTTTCAATGTTCGTTCCAGTTTTCCAGTATAAAACTTGATCAATTACACTGGTTTACAGCCAATCCTATCCTTTTCTCATGTAAAATCGGTCGCTAATTCCGAAAAAAATTTTGTTTTTTTTTCGGTCACTCCGTTTTCGAGATATTGCCCACTCTAGGGGTTTCAACGAAAAAAAAAAGTTGGTTCCACTTAATTGCATATAACTCCAGAACCTATAACAGTAATCAAACAAATGATATATCAAATAAAAGCTAATAAAATTTCTTACATACAATGCAAACATAATTTTTTGCTCGAGCTGTTAGTTTTGGCGAAATAAATTCAAATTTTTTTCTCGGAATTAGCGACCTCGATTGGGCGATTTCTCGATTGGGGCACATTTTCGCGAAACTTGGCAGTTGCGAGCGTTACAGCCACCTTGAATCCCGAAAAGATTTCGAAAATTCAAAAAAATTTTATTATTTTATTATGATCCAAAGTGTTATTCTTTGCAAAATAGGTCGGAAGTGCTCCTAAAATCCATTTTTTCGATTTCATTTCCTCCCATGGTTATAATGATTTTTTCAAAGCTATAATTTGTTGGACTTTTTTGAGCAGGATAATATGGCAGGAACGAAGATCGATTGAGTAATCAGTCGAAAAAAAAAAGATTTGAGGTAAAAAAACATCAGAAAATATTTGGATAACACCAACAAATACACAGATATAAAATCTTTCGGATCGAACAAGAAAGACCGAAGATATAACGAAAAAACCAAAATAGCACCATAGGGACCACTTTAAAAAAAAAAAATATTTTTTTCGAAAATGTCTTTCAAATATCTAACGATTGAGGCGGGGTCAAAATAGGTATATTTTTCTGCCATACAAGGTGATACGGTTTAGTGTACATACCTATAGTTCTAAATTTATACCTAAAATTAGTGTTGATCAAAAAGTGACACGCCCCTTGTATAAAGCTTACAAAATGTTGCCAATAGAGCGGCACGTGAAAATTGAGATAAAATTCCTTATTCTGAAATTGTACGACCTGTAATTTCAAAGCTAAGCTAAGCGGTGTTCAGGTGTCAATATATCAGCTTTTATTTAAGTAAATGTAGAAATGAAAGCAAAAATAGACTCATGCGCGCGTTTTGCTCCATTTTCCTAACGTGCGACGCGCGCGAAGTAGAGACGCCTGGTGAGAGCTGATGGAGTCCACGGGTTGTCATGGCCACCTAAGTAAGTAAGTAAGTGATTTATATTTTGTGATTGTATGGGAGGAAGTCGTGTGCGCAGGCTGATCCCAAAAATATTCAATAGAGCGGATCCTTGGGCTTATGTGAACATTTGTATAAAGTTTCAAGCCCAGTTATCTCAACTCTTTCTTATTAAACTGTGATGTACGGACGAGTAATTTTTTATACCGTACTCACTTATTTCTTTCGTTTCAAGTATTTGTACAAAGTTAATATACTCTGACCTGCTTAGGGATAGGGAATAAAAAGGAATCACTTTGTGATATATTTAAGTGATTGTTTTTCAAAAATTAATTTGAATGACAAGTTTAAGTTTTACAGTTTAAGTACAAGTAGCATATTAAAAAAATAATCTGGGTCTGCTGTTTTAATTTTATTTAAAAAATTAACGACAATGAAAATTACAGCATTTTAAATTGAATCCAATTGAATTGAAAGAAAAAGGCGTTTGAAAGTAGTGTAAAGAGTACCTACCATGGTGGAAAAAATACCGAAACAGTTTCTATTGCAATTCTTAATGTCGCAATATAAATATTAAAACACATTTCAGAAGAATTATTACTACCGTGCTATGCTAACGGAACTATATAATAATTCTCTCATTTGCATAAGTTTAAATAATATTATTATATTAATTTTTAGTTAATTGAATATATTAAAAAATTCATTTGAAACAAATGCCTATATTTCATTAATTTATTATCTTGTTAAAATTTTAATAACAAAAAAAAAACAAGCAAAGAAACTCTTAAGTCGGTCTAGCCCGACTATGAAATACCCTAAACCTGGTTTTTCAGAATATAATAATGGTATTGAAAATGGGCGTGTCCGTGCGGGTATGACACTCATTCCTCGAAAACAGTTTTGTTTTGCAGTTTATTTCATAAACTTAATATAAACTTAAACCTTATATAATTATTAATTTTTATATTATGTTTGATTTGAGACCGATTTGTGAGCAAGTGATATATTGTCACTATCAATTATTTCTTTCTTTTGCTTGTTTTCAGTTAACTTGTTTATATATTGTATTCTCATCCCAATCAACCATTTAGGAATAGTGCTTGGATTAAGCTTACATGCAATACAAAAAGCAAGCCTTATCCAAGTACGCTTGAAAAACACTTGCCCGGGTAATAAATTTCCAAGTTGCTTTGTATAACTATTGCGTAAAACTCAAAAAGCAAGTGATGTACAATAATACTTGAAAAGGCTTGCATTAAGTAAGTGTTTTGCAATCATACTTAGAAAACGCTAAAAACGGAAATAGTTTTACAACTGTTCAAAGTTGTGATGCTCTCATAAATACATACATAAATGTATTTTATTTTCATTTTGTTCGCTCAGCAGCCATAAGGCTTACGGCAAGCTGTTAGAGTGTCCGACTCATATGCGGTGGTTCGCGCGTTCGATCCCTGGTGTAGCAAACACAAAAATTTTTGAAGGCATGCAATTTTTCATATAAATATATGCTTCAATTTTAACAAACGAAAATAAAAAATAAATAAAAATAAAAATGTTCCGGTTGGGAATTGAACCTTGGATGTCCAAATCACAAATCAAATAAACAAGAGGCTTACCAACTGAGCCACGGAATAAAAATTTTTCGCGAGTGCTAATTGATTTGTTGAATGTAGCACACTTGGAAAAAGCTTATTAAAACACTTACATCCAATTGCAAAAACAACACTTGGATTAAGCTTGAAGTAAGGAATATTATTCCAAGGGTTCACTTTCGTTTATCCTACAATTACATGTAAGCGTTCTACAATAGTAAATGAAAGCGTTATCCAAGCTTGAGGCTTACGTTTGTAAGCTTGTTTAAAGCTTATTCCAAGCTTGTTTGGCTGATTGGGATGTATCGTGATTCTGTTTTTTTTTCTTAGGCTTGTGTTCGTCCTACCGTCTATTTCCAATTATGTTGTCATTATAAGTTTTAGATTTTTCGTTGCTTATTAGTTTGTTTATCAGTTTTAATGGGTAGCCGTTTTTTTGTAATATTTTACTTATGTTGTTGAAATTTTCTTTTAAAAATAGTGGATCACTTATAGTTATTATTGTTGTTATTTAGTTTTTAGCTGTATTAATTTTGAAGTGAAAATCCGTAGAGAAATTTAATATTCTCCCTGATGATGTTACTCTTTTATGTTCATTGGTGTCAGTTACAGAAAAATAATTGTTTTGTGTATGATAATGTCATTATGTTGTTTAAGAAAATCACTTGTTAGTTAGTAGAGTAACGTGCCCTGAAGAAGGAGTCAAAAAAACACCGAAACGTCGGCGAAAAATAAATAAAAGATTTTTATGTATAGAGTTTTTAATGTAAATTTCTTTTTTTTATAAAAATCTCGGTCGCTAGGTATCAGCCTTTTATATTAAAAAAAATGTTCATAACACAAATGAAAAGTGACCCTTTTAAATCAAATTATATTTAAAAATATATTAAAATACTCAAACAAATAGACACAACTTCCTATCCAAATTCATGTAATCTTTATACCAATAGAATTAATACAGTAATTACTAATCTGGTTTATATGGTAGGTGGGCGTGTTTGTGGGCAGATGACGCCCATATTAAGCGCACACTTTAGTTGTTATATGACTTGCTCCTATACTAAATTTTATCTCTCTAGGTCAAATATGAACCTTTTAATAGTGTTAATATTGTGGGTTGTATGAGAGGTGGGCGTGTTTATGAACGGATGACGCCCATTTTGTGAACACATCTTAGTTTTGATACAATAATCTCACATACCAAGTTTTGTCTTTATAGCTCATATATAAACCCCTTTATAGAGATTTAACCATAGTGGGTTGTATGGGAGGTGGGCGTGTCGGTGAGTAGATGGCGCCTATTTTTTGTACACACCTCAGTTTTGATCTGAAATTCCCCCATACCAAGTTTAATTTCTCTAGGTCAAATATGAACTTTTAAATAGTGTTTTTAATATTGTGGGTTGTATGGGAGGTAGGCGTGTTCGTGAACGGACTATGCCCACATTTCAAATACACCTTAGTTTTAGTATAAAATACATACATACCAAATTTCATCTCTGTAAGACAAACATAAGCTTATTTATGCAGTTTTCAATTTTTTGGTTTGCATGGGAGATGGGCGTGTCCTTGGGCCGATGACACCTATTTTTCGAAAACATCTTTGTTTTGATAAAGAATACATACGTACTTAATTTTATTGTTGTAAGTTAATTATAAGCTTAGCTTTTTTATTTATTTATTCATTTTGAGTCTTAGCGCTAACAAGAGTTCACTTATAACTAGCGCTAACATTATTAAGTGTAAGGAACACATAGTTCATACAAAAATAATAAAGCCAATAATGCTTTATAATGGGAAAAAAATTAACAAAGCTGCTCTAAATTTTGAATTTAAATAAACTTAAAATTAATAAAATATTAAGATAAGAGAAAAAACTAAAAGTACGTCATTAGTAAATCATGCTAAATAAACATTACAAAAGGAAAAAAAAAAAAACATAAGTTCCTATTGGTAAAACTAAATGGATGATAAATAATTAAAAAGTTTGTTTTTAAACTGCGTTGCGTTACAAGTTGTTTGGATATTGTTTGAAAGCGAGTTCCAAAGACGAGTGGTGTAAACAAAAACGCTATGACGCTATGCAGTTTTTAATTTTTGGAATGTATGTGCCCGTGGGCGGATTCCGAAAATATTCAATAGTATCCAGATCCTTGGGTTTATGTGACTATGTGTCACGAGTTTCATCCAATTATCTCAACTCCTTCTTCCTATCCTGTGTTTACGGAAAACACACAGACGGGCGGACGGACGGACGGACGAACGAACATAGATAGCTCGACTCACGAGGTGACCTTGATCAAGAATATAAATATTTTTCTATACCGGACTCGCTTCGTTCTATACGTTACAAACGTTTGCTCAAAGTTAATATACCCTGACCTTTCAGGTTTAAGGTATAATAACATTTGGTTATATGAAAAAAAAGAAAGCCAGATGTTAAACCACTAATAATCAGATAATCAGTTCTTAATTTGTATAAAACCTGTTGATTACACTGCAGGGACACAAGTATTTAATTTTTTTTAATTGCATATTTTTAGGTTGCATTTTATTTCTTTGGCTGTAGCTCTTTTTAATTTTAAGTGCTTGTATATTAACTAACTTAACAAAAATACATCATATATACATATATTTACCTCTTTGTGTGTGCACAGAAACGTTATACGAGAGTTGACTTCACTCTTGTTGAAATAGTAGGATTGAAATGCGGAAGTATGCTTTAATGAATAGAAAACCTAACAGAAGTTTTAGTTCATTGTTAAAATTTTCACTGCCTGACCTAACTTAACTGTATATTCCTACTTGTTTTTTTTACAAATTTTTTGAGTTATACTTTTGTTTAGAAAATGCCATGAAAATACATATTTATAGGTTAGATAAGAGAAAATTATAATATATTTAATAGAATTAATTCATTCTGAGCTTGTATTGTGTAAATTTTAGCATTTAGCAAGTTTTGCTTTGTTATCGCAGAAAATTATATCGGTCTAATTGTGACTCGTAACACGTTAAGCAGGGCTATTACCGTCACAAATGAAGACAAAGAATTGTTGCTTGTATCAAGCGAAATTTTATGGAATTAGCAATTCCAAACGTTCATACGTTTATATAAAAATGCGAATAACTTAGTACCTTTTATGATAGTAAAACTAACACAGGCCGACAAAACTTTTAACCAGAGAGCAGACTATACTTTTCCGAAGGTTTTCGAAAGTTTTTAATGCGTTTAATTTGAATCCGTCCTCAGAATTGCACTACCAGGTTTTTGAGATATTCTGACGAAAAGGTCAAGAAACACAGTTTTTTGTAAACAAAATTTTTCTCTTTAAAATGGCATTGAGTTTGCTGACATACCTTTCTTTTTTTAGTAACGATTTGTTTCTCATTCAATCACATTGTGTATCCATTTTGAGGTTTTGTTTTTTTAAATTGCTTAAGACAAAATTATTATTTTGCAAAATCAACTAAGTTCATGTAGTACATACATATCAAAAGCCTGCTAATGACAAATTTATTTTATCTTTTAGGTGGTACAAAATTATTTTTTTCCAAGTTAGTGTATTAGAAATACTTTTAAAATTTAACAATGCAACAAGAGGCCTGTTTTCGTAAGCATTTCAATTTACTTGAATGCGTTTCTTAACACATACGGGTCGAGAGAGAAGAAAAGTAAAATGTCGTTTTATCGATTTTGCTTCAACAATTTGATAGATGAAAATAGTTTTATATTGTTTTGTTAATATATAATATATAATAATAATATATCTTTGCACACGCAAAGAAAAAAAACGTTTATTATTATTTATACTTATTTGAAAAAGAGAGCATTTTTAACGACACAAAAGTCCCACCCTGCTTGAATATCATACTAATCCTTAGTACAATATATCTTAAGAATTCTGAGTCAATACATTTTCTTCTATTTTTGTGTTTTGAAGCATCCATCAGATGATTTTTAAAGGTTCTGCGACTTCACAGCGTCCGAGCTTGAAATATTTTCACAAATTAAGGGCTAACTATAATAGCCACATGCTGGCATACGCTTATGTCAAGAACTGAACGGAAAGCCAGCCGGCTGTTGTCAAAATCGAAGAATGCCCATAACTGCCCGACGTTGGCTTTGAGAAGTGTCACAAAATTATTTTGTTTTGTCTGTGATTATTTGTCAGTTTTCTTGAAAAAAAATATATAAAATGATATAAAAAAAATAAATTAACAAAAACAACCCTTGTTGCTTTGCTTGAACTGTATAAAATTCTTATTTTCAATTTGTTTTTGACACTTGCCTATGCTGTGAGCGATTTGAATCGCTCTCCAATAAGCCAATGAAAGTCACGAAACTTAACGAAACTGTGGCTATTCCAATTATGGGTATACTCATATATTTATATGAGCTCGATTTCATTTTGACAATTCAGTCTGCCAGCATGTGGCTATTATATACTGAGTTTCCATGGCGAGTTAACTCTGGGTTTGGGTTTTCGTTGAGTTGACAATGTGACTTTGCTGACTCGATAGTGTTTCCATGCACGACACCGAGTCGAGTTGAACTTGTCAATTGTTTTTTGTAATTTTTGTTATTTTTTGACTAGTTTCTGCGGCACTCCAAAAAACTCTTGCATTCGACATTTTAATATTTTTGTTAAAATAAAAATTTTCATTATTTTTTCAATATTAATGACAGCAATCACTTTGACATTGATACACATTCTTTAAAAAAAAAAAAATACAACAAAACACTGAAAAATTATTTTTTTTTTTTGAGGAGAGCACAGAACCGCTGTTGTCATTTATTTTCGTGAGAGAATATATTTTTGTTTACAAAATATAAGGGTATGTCAAATATCGGGATAACCTTATAAATTATTAAATCATGCTGCAAACTAACTTCGTTTGTGTTCCTTAAAGTCATTTTTTGCAAACGTTTGAACAGTTGTCATGATAATGGTCAGTTGCGGGAAACACGTTATTAAGTTGCAAGAAATTAATATTGTTTGCCATTTAAAAATAACTCAATGGAAGCGTGCTAGACTGTCATGCGGAATTCGTAGGTTCGAATCCTGGCTGAGTAAATATGAAAAATTTTAATTTAATTATTGAAATACTAAGTCTGTTTCATTACCTGCTTGGTAAAAAAGAACCGTCAAAATAAGATTTACTTAAAACAAATTTATTTAAAAAAAAGTCTTTACTGTTCTTTTCTGTGATTGGACCCAGGTCAATCGAGTTCTAGACTCGAACGCCAGCACACGCGGCTAAACTTGAACTTCCAAAACAATGAAAAAAATTCATTATGCTCGATGTTTTTTCGTTTCAAGTATGATATATTTTTCAGTTGATGACAACTGAATATTCGTTTGCCCAAAATCCAGTTCGAATTACAGTGAAAAGCAGTAAATTTGTCAGTTGCGGTAAACGAAAAATTTCTTTGCGTGTATTGTTCTTATATATTGGTGATTCCATGTCAAAAGCACACTTTTCTGACAACACCATTTTTGAAACTTCTGAAACTTTTTTGGTGGATTGTTCATCTGATAAATATAATAACTGCGTACTTTTTTTTGCAAGTTAATTCTTTTTTGCAAAGTTATACACTCTCAAAAACATTAAAAATGATAAAAAAACTAAATAGGTACATGTATTTAAACAGCGCACAGACAAGAAACTCATTTATAGTTTAGGTACCTTGAATGGATCTTTCTGGTGGTGTCATTTGTTTCTAGTTCTTATCTTCTTATCCCGAAATTTACTATCATATTTTTCACAGTCGGCGCAACAACTTTTTCACCTTTTTTACGCAAAATTTTAAGTTGGATCTCCAACGATTGCTATTTTTAATGAATTTTTTTAAAAAAATGCTGCTTATTTTGATAAAAAAAATTTATTGTTCCTTACTAAATATATAGGTACATCTGCAACCAATGTGGTCTTGTGATTGATCATCATAAAAAAATATTTTTTGTATGTATGGACATGTGCACTGCGACTCAGCGAATCAAACTTCAGCTCTTTCGCCTTAAAAATTTTATAATTGGGTGTCAAAAAACTTAAGAACTATTAATACTGAATGGTCTTCATCAAAGCAGTTCTTACTTATTTACAAGGCCATTAGATTGGTATCTATATTAAAACTATGCAGCTTAAGGACAGAAATAGTTGTACAATTTAAGAAAATACAAGTATGGAAGATTAAACAAAAGCGCATTCAATTGATCATTCAGTCGTAAAACACATGGCCATTAATTTGGAACATATTAATTTTTTATGATGATTTTTTATGATATATAAAATAAGACAATATCTTTTTTTAAATTAACATTAAATTATCTGTTTACAAATATATGAAATCTTTAGCAGGCATTTTTTAAAAAATTCATTAAAAATAGCAATCGTTGAAGATCCAACTAAAAATTTTGCACAAACCTTCAGAATGAATGCCTACATTCTACATTTTATTAAAATGGTGAAAAAATTGTTGCGCCGACTGTGAAAAATATGATGGTAAATTTCGGGATAAGAAAAACAAAACTTTTTGCGATAAAAGTACTTTAAAAAATTACACCACCAGAAAGATCCATTCAAGGTACTTAAATCATACCTGAGTTTATTTTATGTACGACTTGCAGTTTAGAAGATAGAGCTCTTTAAATACATGCATCTATTTAATTTTTGTAAGATTTTCAATGTTTTTGACAGTGTATAACTGCATAAAAAAAAAAATTCCCAATAATAAAAAACACAGAATATGTTTTTTAATGTGAACTTCTAACCTAGAGAGTTTCACAAAAATCGGAAGCACTAAGGTCAGACTTTGATAAAAATTTGTCGAAATGATATGGAATCACCGATATACAAGTGTTTAAATATGGTTTATAGTTTTGTTTTTTTTTAAGAATAACTTATTAATTTCAAACAAATCATCAAGAAATTGGTTTTTGAGAATCAACTTGAGATAAAACTACGAAGAACATTTTTATACTGTAAACTTTGAACTATGATCGAATATTAATTGAAGTTTGTATGAAAACATACGTTATATGACGGAAAAGCAAAAACCTAAAATTCTCAAAACCATGAATGTGGGACCTAAGGCGGTTTGAAATGTATTGACTCATGTAATCCAATTAAATATTTATTTATTAAAAATTAAAAATTTATGATTATTAATTGCAATTTAAAAAATAAAAAGTCAATCGTCATCGCCTTCCTTATATCTTATACTGGATAATATGACAAAACGTAGCCACGTCATCTTTCAACCATAAAATGGTGTTTATTCTCGACTTAAGGACAGAAACCATAAGAACAGCGCCTATGAGCACGCCAGCCAACACTAGTATTTTGATTATTATCAAAGCGAATGCTATTTCAATTATTCAATCATCTGCATTTTCAATCAAAGCAACTGCGTTTTGCGCTGATACATATACATTTTGGCTGCAGCCACTCGAACGATAGTCGAGTACTTAAAAAGCAACGTAAGCGAATAGCATAACGTGTTCGAAACACAATGAGAAACGATAACAAAGCGAGCTATAGAGCAACCGCAGAAGGCTGGAGCTAGTGCTGCCAGAGTATTTTTATTGAATTTCCCTCAGATACCTATAATTAGAAAATAATTTTTATCCCTCAGATCAAATACAAATTTTTTAGTCATATCGTTTTATTTTCTTAAAATATACACCGAAAACGTTCATGTCCGAATCTACCATACTAATGTACCACTCTAAAATAATAGAATTGAAGCCTTCAAAAAACAATTAAACCAAAGAAAATCGTTTTGCATCAGCAGTTTATAGTGGGAAAAGTGTTCATAAAAAACCCACTTTTATTATTTTGCTTAGAAATTTTTCACATATTAAAATCATCGAGTTTAAAGCGATCAAATTTCAACATGAATCAAGTAGACTATATTTATGGCGGCTCTCGAGCTTAGAAAAAATGTGACTCATACGTTGTTCATCGGTGACAGAAATGGCAGATTCATGTACTTCATGGACAAAGCGCTCAGCATTTTGAGAATGGCTTAGACAGGGTATGAAAATGTTTAAGTTTAGTAAGAACAGATATGAAATGAAGTTGTTTATTTTACCTGGGGTCGAATTTTATGTTCCGTGAACGTATAACTTGTCACTTAAAAACGTAAATTTGGTACTTTAGCATACGTGATCCAATAAGACTTAACGTAATTGGGTACTTTTTCCAACGTTAAAGAATAAGCAACGTGTTCGTTGCTACAAAACTTTTTTTTTGTCACAATCGCAACGAACACTGACATTTATTATCAAATCGTGACATAAACCCAATTTTTATTTATGTGTCACAGATATTTCGATGTGCATTTGAAAAGTAGCTCTATACAATATTTAAGGTAAGTTTGTTTAGAAACAGTTTTTCCACTTTAAACTTTTTGTGTTTGATTTTTAAGCATAGTACTCTGATCGGTACTGTGGTGACCGTGGCATGCAGGTACAGTCATGCAGGCCTAGCATGTTCGGAGCCCGGGTTCGATCCCCAGCCGCGGCGAAAAGTTTTTTTCAATTAAAAAGTTTTCTGATCGGTCACCACCTCTCTGCAGACAATGGCAAACCTCAGAGAGTAAACAATGCCATGTTAAGCTTCTTGAGAACATGAACTTTAGCCGTTCGGAGTCGGCATAAAACATGTAGGTCCAGTTCTCGGTCAATCGTGTGCAAACATTTAATAACACACACAACACAATTGATCATAAGAAGCTCGGTCAAAGTCCTTTCAAGGGCTGAAATGGCCAATTTGTTTGTTTGTTTTGTTTTACTCTGATCGGTACTACTCAAATCTCCATACAAAAAATGACAGCTATGAAACAAGCGTGAACACTTCACAACTTTTTCTACAAAGCGCAACATACATCCAGCAACATTGTTTTCACGTCAATTTTATTGAAACGACCATTTATTTTGCAGTGAAAGGTGACAGTTGTAATTTCATTTAAGAACAAAGTGCAAGAAAAAAAAAACAATTTTTTTAATTGAAATTATATTTTTGTACTATTTCAAATATTTTGCAATTTTTTATTAATTTAATTTAATGAATATAATATCATCCATATACATACTCGTATGAATATTTATTTTGTATTGATATCGAGCCATAACCGCGAAAAAGATGTAACCAACAATTTACAAAAATTTGTTTTTTTATCGAAACTTACAATTAATTTCATTATTAATAATGTATAGTTATAAAATAATTGTTATTATACTAATATAATCATTTATATATTGAGATTCTGTAAAAACATTGGCGTAATTCAAAATCTTAAGTCGAAAATAATTAAAAGAAATCTTCTCCTTTAAAATTTTAGTTTTTATGGATACATCTTTTTCGCGGTTATGACTCGATATAATTATAAACAATAAAAATTAAGGCTCTTTCATGATTTACTAACATGTAGAATTTAAATGATTTTCTGTTTTCCCTTTAAGAAATTCTAGCTGTGTATTTACTTCTTCTCGAAATTTGTAAGCTGATCATTAGCTGTTCGTTCGCAACAAAATATCTGTCAACATTTTCACGTAACAAATAAATGAATATTTCCAGCGAAATTTCACGCAAACGAACATAGTACTAGGCTTAATTGATAAAAAAATACAAATTTAAATAGAGTGTTCTTAACTATTGGACTGTTAATGTTAAAGGTTTGACGAAGTTTAAAATGCTGCAAGAATTGCAGGTTTGATTCGGATAAGAACGTTTTCTATATATATTTTATAAAAACAAAGCCTGGATTTTACTATGTCATTTCCGATGGTCAGTTGTTGTCAGTCTAACAGTTTTGACTACAAACAAATATACCGAGCACTTTCCGCCGAAAAAACGTGATCGCCAATTTTTTGGAAACATACTTTTTATCCCAAACGGTAATAATATACCTATGCCATCACCACTTATACAATATAACTTCTTAGACTAGCCGTTACATAGTAAGATGCGTTACAAAAATCGACACACTCAGGGAAAAAAACTGTAAGTTTAATAGTTTTTGACTTTTAAAAGGTTGTAGCACTCATACCTTTTAACTAAGGAATATTTCTATCGAGCAATGTTAATGCTTTTGAATTAAAAGCAACAATGCCGCCTTTGACTCCAATACCGTTAAGCTTTTAATTTAGCAAATCATTAAAGTTATTTGCAAATAAGGCTAAAACTGTGTGATTAAAACACGTCTTCTTTATAAAAAATCAAAACTATTGACTTTTCCGGTAAAAGATTCGCTTTTACAAAAAAGTTTTACACTTATTACAAAAGCTCATATCCTTTATCTCAAAAACTTTTCGATAAGTGCTAAGATAGCCTTCTAAGATGCACAAAATATGTATCACCGTCAGAAGAATGCCATTTTGAGTCTAGCAGATTTAAATCAGCCTATAGTAAAATGTAGCCATTAGTGTCACGAATACTTGTTTTTAAATTTGAACGAAAGATTTCAGGTGTCAAGCCTATTCTGTCAAGTCGGTCTTGTTTCGAAAATGGGGTAACATATAAGAAGCAAAGAAAGCTTAATCAAGTGTAGAATGTTCTATATGCGGCGGAAGGCTATATAAAAAAGCGAATTTACCTCCAAATGTTGTACCATTACTTTCAAAGTTGTTTATTTTGATAATTTTTTAGTTTCAATTGATTAGAAAAATGAAAAGAAATTAAGAAAGCTTAAAGCGTTGACCCATGACCTCTCTGAGATTCAAATCCAGGATTTCAAAGTTCGTACTCAAGCACTCTTTCCATTCGACTACCGAGGCCGCAAATCAGTTGAGGAACTAGTCCTTACAGCTATAGAAGTGGCTTCCGAATGGTGTTTTCTTTATTCAAAAAATCTGCATTTTCTACCCTCTTTGAGATTCTGCACTTTTTATGTTATTTTCTCGTTAATTTTGACTAGAAGAAGGGACAAAAAAGTGTCATGAACGAAAATATTAACCATTGTCATTGATGTTTTATTAAAGTTTGAGCTTCTTTACGAATCGCATAATGATACACAATCATAATATGGCTGATATAAACGAAATAGCAGTATCAACAATTAGGTTTATTGGAAAAGAATTGCTGGAAATGAGCCAAGCAGCTAACACAACGTTAAATGTTGCATTTTTTCTCGACTTAGAACAGGTTAATATTATTTGAGTTCAAGACAAAATGTAAAATATTTTGCACTCTCATTGTGCACAATTTTTTACCGAAAAAAAAGAAAAAGCCATTAGAATGCAATCTATTTAATTTTGTGTTGGGTCTGACGAGCCATACTGACTTATGTCAAAAAATCAGCTGTTCATGCAACGAAGCTGTAAAAAGTGAAAACGTAAAGAAGAACAAACAGAAAGATTATTGTGGAATAAGTTGAATTGTGTATTTTAATAAATTAATAAACAAGCATTATTTGTGACAAGCTGAGAGCTGATGAGCCCATCGGTGGCAGTTAATCGACTACGGGTTGTCATGGTCACCTAACTAATAAATTAAGCTGAGTCCTAGACATTGAACCGAATGGCACCGCGATAGGTATGAAACGCCTCACCGAGTGTGACAACTTATTTATTTTTCGATTCGCCGATCATGATACAACAACATGGACAGAAGACTTTGTTAGATGGCGTAATTAGGAGCGAAATATTTAATAACTACTTTGGTTTTATTAATTTTAAAATTTGTACATTTACGCAATTTATATTTGTTCATTCTCTCTCTCTTCATTGCATAAATTAAACAGCTGTTTTTGACAGATGCCGGTCAGTAAAGCAGCGAAAAGAACTGTCACTCCTAACTTCTAATAACTGTGCCATGGCCTTTTCTTTAAAATTAAAAAAAGGGGAATTTTCCTCGATCCGGCAGCACTACCTTTAGCTGCTACTAAAATCTCGCTTTGTACAGAGGTGGGATTCGGTGTGATAGCGCCCTATTAATTGTGCATGACTAGATTCAGTGGCTATGTTTTGCATTTGTTATCACGTTCAAAGACTGACGTTTGTGTTGATGCTACTGTTGCGATTTTAGCCATAGAAATAAATTATATATTTTTTTTTTTTTTTTGTGGATACAATTGTTGCGACTCTTTTGTGCGTGCGTCGAGTACCACTTCCGGTAGCACGTTTGAAATGATTGCGACGCTATACAGTTGAATATAAGTAAATAATTACATGCATACATATATAATAATACGCATGGAAACATTATTATATAACTTAGAACAATTAGATAAGTTCGACCTTCAAGTTCCACCCATTAAAGAGAGGAAAATTAAAATAAACACAGCAATATAAATTAATTCAATTATATGACGAGAGCATTTCTGCTATTAAAAAAAATTTATAAATTAGCAGTCGTCAAAAAAAAAAACAATTAATTTTATGCCACAATTATATGCAATTTTAAAGTTAACAGCACATATGCTGTTGTAGAATATTAAAAACACGCAAAAAGCAATAAAAAAAGAAACGAACGCTTATTTTTAAAGTTCATTAATCCAATTGTTTTCAACGAAAAGCTGATAAAATTAATGAAACTTTGTTTTTAATTTTGAAATACATCATGAAATTTATGTTGAAATAAAGATACCGAAGTAATTAACTTTAAGAAGTTAGTTGAAGAACTAAGTTTTATTCAAATCAATAATTGGGCCAGTTTCACCAACTATACTTAAGTTAAACTTAGTATCAGGCAGGGGCGCAACCAGGAATTTTTTTTGGGGGGGTTTTATCAAATGTAGAACTTATATATAAAAACAATTTTACGTAATTACAGCGGCTGAGTTGTAGCGGTTAGTGCGTTCAATTTTTGCACTAATGGTTCCTTGTTCAAACTGCAGGCATGACCAGCACCATATTTTTTTTTTTTTTAAATTACAATGGTCACTGTCAGGACCTTCTACCCGTACAGAAGGTGAACAGCAGTGGTAGCGGTCGTTTTAAAATAAACTGGCTTCAACGTTGTTTAGGATCTGTTCGGCCAAAATATTTTGTAAGCACCAGTTGTAGGCCGTTTAAAGGATTTTTTTCTTGTTTGGCAGTTGTACGAAGGTTATAATGCTTGAGCTAAAATATTTTAATTTTTACTCGGGTCCCAATAAGGTTAGCAAAAATTCAATATTTCGATTCTTACACATTCAGAAAAAAATACCTACCTTTCTCCGATACAAAAATTTCAAATAATTCAATTAGAATAAATTTTCACATTTTCAAATAAATATTTCTTCACTTGTGGGAAATGGAAATATTCCAATGTCTCTAATAATGATAAGTATTTTTCCCGCACAAAAATTCTCATTAATAGAGAAAAATTTAAGAAAAATGAAAAATTTTTACTAAATTTTGATAAAAAATTCATTGTGCGAAGTATTTTCTTCAATAAAATTAAATCTTTTTTCAAAAATAAAAAAGTCTTATTCTCTAAAAACAATATATTTTTATATATTTCCCTTTTTCATGGAAGCTTTTTATCATTTTTAGGGATTTTTTTAGTACCACATTTAGAGAAAAGCATTCTCTGGAGCAAACTCTATAACATATTTCTCTAAATATTATGTCTTTTTACTTATTCTGAGAAACTTTTTACTGAGTGCAGTGAACATTTTTCATCCATACATCACTTCGTTGTAAAAATACCCAATTGGCTCGCACTAGCTTTAAAATTCATCCTTTAGTGAGCACTAATTATGCTCAATTCCGAAAGTAAAAACCGCTAAATTTCTGACACCTTGGAATGAAAAACAAACAAGTCTGAATTTGAAAAAAAACGTTTGGTATTAGTTGTCCAATGCGCAAATGCTGACGAAATCGAAATAATATATTATTAACGATAGGTCTTTCCTACACTTTTCCAAAATCGGTTAATATTTGCGCAATTTTGAGGAATTTTCATGAAACTGATTTTGAATATCCAATGGAAGATTATGAACAAGGCGTATAACTATATTATGTCACTGGATGGGCGAACAGAAGAAAAATTAAACCAACATGTTTTTTTTTCCTAATAAGCCATAATTCCTTAATATCGGATAATATTTAAAAATTTAGAGAAATTTTATGAAACGGATTTTGGAAACTACGATGGAAAATTAGAAATTGTTAATTTTTTCTCCACTTTAGGAAGTCAATCGGAATTACTTTTATAATGAATCACATGATTTCACTATAAACTTAATTCTGAAGAGTTTGTGTTATCGAAGTTTAAAAAATGACTTTAAAAAAGGACAAAAAATAACAATTTAACGGGAAATTTTTTTTGATTTTTTCAATTGAGGCTTTTTTACTATGTCTTACTTTTGAATTAATTTGTTTCCAAATATTTCAAGTTTCCTCCATGCTAGAATTTGAAAAGGTAACTCAAATCGAAGTATTGCCAACGACCCTTCAAGTGGTCAGAATCAGAATATAACAAAAATTAAACATGTGTAGTAAGCCGGATCCAAATTGAAATTTGACTAGACACTGACTTAAAAGTTAGAGGGACTTTTAAAAAAAATGTCTGTATAATTTTGTTTGGATCGGAGAAATCCCCATGGAGCGGTTTGGTTCTTCTGAACGTATTTTCTGCAGAAAACGATTTTTTTTTTATAAACTTTTTTCTTCAGAATGCATACCCAAATAAGCAAAAAACTAAAGATTTTCATGGTACACTAAATAAATATTTTGTCATTTTCAAAAAGAAGTTGTTTTAAATACGTGTACAATATGTATTTTTCCTGATATTCACATGAATTTAAATTTATTGGAAAATTATTGAGCTCTTCTTTCCATTGATATATCGTATGGTGCGGTTTAACCAAAACTAAGTGCCACAATTATATAAAATGTGAAAAATCGATATTCAAAAGCTTCCTTCAGCTCAATTATTATTTAATTGCCATAATTACTGTTTGATTTTGGCATATCTTGGTGGGTATATATATATAAGTGGGTACATAGAGTTTCAGTATAATGAGCTCCAGATAGCGCTCTAGTACAAAATTCATGATTTTCGAATATTTATATTTTTTAAACACTTATAAAAAACGCATTTTTTATAGTACTCAGTTTTGATTAAACAACATCATACGATACACCAAAAGAAATAAGAGCTCAGTACTTTTCCAATCTCAGTACTTTTGTAATCTTAAATGCATTTGAATATCAAGAAAAATAAATTTTTTATAGGTGTTTAAGTTCTAGTTTTTAAGAGTACTTCTTACTTTTGAGTCGGTGTCCGGCTCACTTTTTTTTCTCCATACAAAATCGATCCGGCTTAATGTGCAATCTGAAGGAATAAAATATGACTAATTTAGTAGATTATGCATCAACCAGAATCGATTTGAAATATACATTTGGGGTTTTCACTCATTTCATAAAACGTGTGTTGCTTTTTATGTGACTCACTTTGATTGAATACTATTTTGCTAGGTACTACAATAATTTGGGGGGGGGGGGGTTTACACCCCGAAATCCCCCCTTTGGTTGCGCTTATGGTATCAGGTATCACAGAGGAATTGTCAAAACTTCGCCGTTTATTTCGTGTATTTAAAAATGCTTAACTTGTTTCTATAAATGATTTTAAATCGCTTTGGAGACTGAAAACTGTGGGCCAACGAAAACTGTATTCTTAATAAGCTTATTTTGATTACATACATACATATCTGATTTAAAACAAAAATCAATTGATTTTAAATTTAAGTTTATTTATTGTACTTAATCAGTTATTTCTACATTTGCAGCTTTTTTACTCCTAAAAAAAGTGACATAAACGCAGTTTTATATAACCTTGGTATTAAATGAAATATTTGAACATTCTTTCGAAATATTAAAAACTTACTTCCAAAGTAAAGTTGGCACGATTACGATTTCCGGGGCGCCACGATTTGAAAGTGTTGTCTGGTAGAGAACAACAAAAAAACAGGATTTGCCGAACAAAAAATCGATAACTCTATTATTTATCGAGTTATCGATTTTTAAAAATTTTTTTTTGTTAAAAGATTTATTCAAAAAAGCATCTATATCTTTGCCGTTACTCAATGGATCTTTAAGATTGATATGTCATTTGAAAGTTCATTCATACCCCTATCACCGTCCGCGAATCGAATACAAAACACATAAAATTCGCCAAGTTGGTATCATTGTTCGCGAATTTCAAAAATTTGATTCGACTCAAAACTCAAAAACAGACGAATAAAAATACTTGGTGAGCAACTGGCGAATCATAACAATATATAAAACTTTTGCTTAAAAAACTTACAAAATAAAGAAAAAGGTATATAACGTGCAATGTTTTTATATTTTTACCGTTTCTTTATGGTGTCTAGCAAATTTTAAATTAATTTTAGCATGAAAAAAACCAACATTCGGCAGTTCCCTAAAATTGTGCAGCTTATGGAGCAAAATTTTTACATTTCGTCTGGACTAAGAAGATTTGGATCTACAAAAGTCAGCCACAAAGACGTCACGGAACAGTTTTGCGGTAGAGTTCAATCACTGGAACTGCCTCTACGTGAAGGAAAAGAACAGCAAAGGGCGGTGGGCCCTTTCACTCTTGGAACTGGCTGTTGATGCTTTACTAAACTTGAGGCATACTGCAGCCCCCATCGGACAATAATTTGGCAAGAACCAAACAGCAACAGTTCCGGCTTCAACAGATGTAAACTCCTTTGAAATCAACGAAGAAGCGTCTAATGAAGAAGAGGATGTGGTAGCTGTTGATGAATATTCTCTTTCTGTGAGAAAACCTTTACCGTAATCTGCACAAAGTTTGTGTTTTCTCAAGTTATCCAAAGATTAGCATCGTGTTGCTTAATATTTTGTTTTTTTTTTTTTATATTAAAGAATAAAATACAAAATTTGAACTGAACTACATTTTTTTTTGACGTTTGTTTATATATTTCAACAGTTTTTGCTTTGGCAGCACTGAATTTACGGCGAATAAGTGTATTCGCTAACGATGATACCGCAAGAATAATAGTTCGCCAGCTGAGTCGATTCGACCGCAACATTCGACTCGCGGACGGTGATAGGGGCATAAATGACCTTTCAAATATTTTTATTATAATTTCTATTATATATCATTGTTATAGCATTTTTAGTTTTATAAGCGAATTTATTCCAAAGTTGCATTTTTTAATAAAAAGAACCGTTATTTTCTAAAAAATGTACGTTATTAAGTTACTTAAAATATATATTTTTTTAAAAGCGTACAGCTAAACCTTTTGCTTGATACATAAAAATATGTATATTTTTTTTTAATTTCACACTCTAAAAACAAACAAAAAACAAATTGGCCATTTCAGCCCTTGAAAGGACTTTGACCGAGCTTCTTTTGATCAATTGTGTTGTGTGTGTTTTTAAATGTTTGCACACAATTGACCGAGAACTGGACCTTTATGTTTTATGCCGACTCCGAACGGTTAAAGTTCATGTTCTCAAGAAGCTTTACATGGCATTATTTACTCTCTGAGGTTTGCCATTGTCTGCAGAGAGGTGGTGCGCGATCTGAAAAATTTTTTTATTGAAAAAACTTTTCGCCGCGACTGGGGATCGAACTCGGGTTCCGAGCGTGCTAAGCCACACACTTAACCTGCATGCCACGGTCACCACCGTTTCACTATATTACTATATTATTTCACACTGTATTGCTTAAAATTTAAATTTTCCAATTTTTTGTTAGTTAAAAAATCTGTTGGATTTGGATCCAATGGATCTAACATTTATCATTAATGCATTTTTTGGCAAATGGTCATATAAATCCCAATTGACTGTGACAACATTTGCATTCGTTAATGGCTTAAGCATATATCAATTATTCAATTTAATAAAATGGAAACCAATGTCCGAAACTGATCGATTACATATTACAAATTTTTCTGGCTCGAAAATCCCATTAATTAATATAAATTAGAGATGTAACGGATATCCGGTTACTATCCGGTATGCCGGATATCCGGCATAAATTAACTATTAAATTTTTTTTTATCATATTGGTCGTACCTTTATGTGCCTTTAAGGGTTAATGCTGAGAAAGTGCGAAAAAGCTGTAGTAGCTGAACTTTAGTGTTATTGCATGTAAAACTGTGTTAAAAAACGAGCGACCATATTCGGACACAATTAACCGACGAGTGCCGATTCGGTCTTCGTTCGTACACTGTGCCTGCCCAAGGCTTTCCAAAACTAGCTTTTTTTTCGGTGCAGAGATTGGACATTTTATTGACACAAAATATGAAATTGTTTCTCGGGTATGTTAAAATGCAAAAAATTCAATATTTGCTATATTTCGGTACAGAAGAAAACAAGACTTAGTTTTAGTGCCCTGTTTGTTCACAAAACTAATTTAGAACAACGAAAGCAATATTTTTTGTTAAAATAAGAAATAGTATAGCAATTTTTTAGATATTTTTGCGCAGGTTTTAGATATTTTTGCGCAGGTTTGATAATTTTTTGCGGCTTGTGGTCTAAAAATTGTGAAAAAGTAAGAGAAAAAACACAGTATTTTGGAATTTTGACCTAAAAGAGCCCAAGACCTATTTTTTTGGTATTAGCTATGTTTACAAAAGATAAAGACTGAAACAATCTGAACAACTTTTCTAGATAAATCTTGCCGAAAAAGCCAACCAGATACAAATTACAATCCGTAAAACAGGAGATAAAACCTCAATAATCTTAATTTGTAGGCAAAATTTTAAAAAAATTTTGTATGAATGCGTACCTAATATACCGAAACAAGATGAAACTTGATTTTGGATCACCAATTTTAGTCCAATTTTTGGTACACGTTTTAATAAAATTAATAGAAACTAATATTTTAAAAAAATACTAATATTTGTGCGAAGAAAAAAATGTAAAATATGTACATACCCAGTGGAGAAATGAGAAGTAATTATTACCATAACTAGCTCAACAACTGGTTACCCTTAACGCACAAATCATTACGTCTTCGCTTACAGTATTTTAAAAAATAATGCCAAAGAAAAAGCTTCGAAACAATACTTTTAAATTTAGCCCAAACTCAACACCTTACGCCCTCGCTTAAAATTACAAAATATATAATCTATGCTGTAGTACCTTAGTTTCCGTTTACAAAGTATAGTATGGAATAAGAAACAGTGTGTTGCCACGCGACGCTCAAAAAAATTGTTTATTCATGTTTTTTTTTTGTGATAGCTTCTAGATTTTTAGTACTCGAACTGTTTTCCATTCGTGCGAATGAATTTTTAAGCGAAGAAGTTAAATTAAAAAAAAAATATACAAAATATATATACAAAAATATATCCACAAGGTAAGTCCATATATTTTTATAATTAATAAAATTTCTACTTAGGGCATTAGCAAAAGAAATTTAGCTAGACTAATTAAAGAAGAAAAAGAAAAATATATTTTGATCTCACAATTATTCAGAATATTACCAAAATTTAGGAAATTTAGAAAACAATTATCAAATAGAACGAATAATTGAAGATGAACAAAAATTAAATTATATTAAATTAAGTAAAATTACATTAAATTGAATTTCATTAAATTAAATTAAACTAAATTATATTAAAGTATATTAAATTAAATTAAATTAAATTAAATTAAATTAAATTAAATTAAATTAAATTAAATTAAATTAAATTAAATTAAATTAAATTAAATTAAATTAAATTAAATTAAATTAAATTAAATTAAATTAAATTAAATTAAATTAAATTAAATTAAATTAAATTAAATTAAATTAAATTAAATTAAATTAAATTAAATTAAATCAAATTAAATTAAATTAAATTAAATCAAATTGAATTAAATTAAATTAAATTAAGGGGACGTTACACCTTCAAAAAAATTTTCTTTTAATGTTTTAAAATGCCTATTAGTCCAATAAAATATAAGATATTATTTTGAAAAATTAAATGTATATATTTTTTAGTAAAAAAATTGCACAAAAAAGTTTATTTTTGATTTTTTTTATTAACATATACGGCTTCTGGAATTATTTTAAAAAAACATCAAAAAATCATGGCGGGCGTGATAACAACTCACTGGGACATCGGAAACAAAAACAAAGAATGGAGTTGTTATCAGCATCAAAACCGCCATGGAATGAACTAGAAGAAACAATTTTGGTTGAAAAATAACAAAATGGCGGCGTTTTTTCAAAAATTGTCAAAAAGATTTTTGGACAAAAACGGCCAAAAAGTCAAAAACTATTGAACCGATTTTTCTGTCCGTAGTTCATTCCATGCATCGACAAGTGTAAGACAACATGCTTAAATTTCAGTACGATCGATTTTTTAAAATGATATCTTATTTTCTATTCAACTTATACGCATTTTAAAATATTAAAATAAAAAACTGTTTGAAGGTGTCACGTCCCCTTAAATTAAACTAAATTAAATTAAAATAAATTAAATTAAATTAAGTTTAATTAAATTAAATTAAATTATATTAAATTAAATCGAATTAAATTAAATTATATTAAATTAAATAAATTTATTTAACTTAAACTTTATTCAATAAAATTGAATTAAATTAAACTAAATAATATTAATTAAAAATTAATTAAATTAAATTAAAATAAATTTAAATTACATTAAATGAAATTAAATAAATTAAAATAAAATAAATTATATCTAATATAATTTTATTTCATAAATATAATTAAATTGAATTTTAAATTAACTTAACTTTATTTTATTTAATTAATTATAATTCTATAAAATTTAATTTAAAGTTAATTTTATATAATTTAATTTAATTTTCTTTAATTCAATTAAAATTAATTTAGGTAAGTTTAATTTATAAATGTTTTTTCAATTGCAAGCATTGTTCGAAGCCTTCTCTCTCGAGATTTGGCGAAAAATTTGAAACATTGTTTCGGTGAGGAAATTATAATTAATTTTAACGTCGACAGATTTTGAAATAACATACGTTTTAGGAACTAAAATAACGTTGTTCAAATGCTATATGTACATATATTTATTTAGTTTTTTATCATTTTTTAATTGAGTCTTTTTATTATAATAAAGGTAAGTAGTTTATTTTTGACTTATAAGTATGTAATACCGAAGGTAATGAGTTATCCTCGCACTTATAGGTAATGCTGGAAGTAATTAGATACACTCTGACTTATAGGTAATATTGGAAGTAAGTAGTTACACTCTGACTTATAGGCAATACTGAAGGTAAGTAGTTGACCTCTCACATATTGGTAATTCAGGTTATAAGTAGTTTACCCCTTATTACAGCTAATACTGGTGGTAACTAGTTATTCTCTGAATAACTAGTAGTACTGGATGTAAGCACCACTCATTACCACCTATGATAAGCCCATGTTAAAATAATGCCTTATTGCTGTGTTTTGTAATCCAGCAGAGAAGTACCTCCCATTACCAAGTTATCATTAAGTGTAGTTAGAAATTTTTTCTTGACAATGCAATTTTTTAAAAATGTTTAATTTAATGTTTAAAATTTTAAAGTTTTCATCATAGTAGGTATACTTTATGAATTTCGGAAATATGGCTTGAAAAAGCCAGTTTAAAAAAAGTTTACAAAAAAGAAAAAAATAATTAAGAAAATTATAATACTTGTATCAAAAGTACTTTTTCATTCATTTATGTACATAATACCATGAAATATTTTCCAAAATCAACAATATTCGTGGCCTTGTAGTCTTTCATAAAAAATATGAAATTCGGCTCTTTCATAACACATATGCATTGAAAGAGCCAACCAAAGTTTTAAAAGAGCCAACTTCTTATTACAAGACTTCAAACGGAAATTTTATTGAAAATATTTATTATCATAATAAAAATTATTGTTTTTTAAAAAATAAACTAAATAACAAAAAAACATTCAAAACTTAAAATAAAAAATAATTAAAAACACTTAAAAATATATTCAGCAAAAAAAAGTTATCGCTTTGAAAAAAATCTATAATAATAATTTTCTAAAAACAAAATAAAATGTTAATAAACTGAAAAATATTTTGACAAAAATAATTTAAACTCCCGTTTACGCCACAGAATTCATAAGCTCAACCGCTACAAATTTAACATTGAAACCATTCTTGATTGGTGTTACTATAATTTTAATTGCACACCACACAATCATTAGCATGGCTTGATTCTATTTTATTTTTATCCTTGACTGAAACCCTTTTTTTAATTGTAAAAATACTATATTATGGTCAAAATCTGTTGTGCTTGAAGCTGTTTCATTATTTGTTTTATATTTTGTAGCAAGAAATCTTTTTGTAATTTCCTTTAAATTCTTTCTCTTTTGGCTTAATTCTATTTTTTCTGCTATCTTCTTTTTCTCAGGAGTATCGGTTATAATGACAGATGATGGTGCTGATTCCAGATTTTCCGGGTTTTTGCGATCCGTGTTTTTTCTGGGACCAGCCTTTGAAAAGGGTATAACCATTTCTGGTGACATATCAAGTTGCTGTGATATGCTTGCAACTGCAATTACATGTTGCGAAGCAGGCAAAGATGAAGGAGGTTTTGAATCATCTTGTAATTCGAATTGGTTTCCTACATATTACCTACACTCTAAGAAAAAATGGCGAGATTTCACTACAATAATTGCTGGCAACACTTTAACAGCAATAATTTTAGTAAAATCCCACAGCACGAAAATAAAAGTATTTCACGCTAAAAATGCGTGAATGCTCTCTTTTACAAAAATATCTCTCTCATGTAATTATACCTCTCGCGCTCATAAAAAAACGCTAGAAATGCGTTTTATCGCTCATAATTATCTCTAATTTGCTCTTTTTGATGGTTTATGCAGCTAATGCAGCGTTTTTTTTCTATTTTAACGCGTGAATAGTCGATATTAATTGCATAAAAATACGCGAAACAGACGAGTTTTATCGCTGATTACAGCGTAGTCTTTTCATTACTTTTAAGTAAGTCCAATAAAAAGATGTTATAAGACGCAGTTTTCAGCTTAAAAATTAACAACAAATTAAATATTTTAAAATCGGCAATTATTAAAAAAAGAAAACACATTCAACTGAAAATAAACTGAATACAAAATTTTATTTTTATCAATATGTAAATAAATTTAAGAAACATGAACAAAACATAGAATAACATTATAAAATATTACATTTTATGGACTTAAATAAACATGCTTCTAAAACTATGTGATGTTAATGATGACAGTTAATGAAAACAGCTTTATTGTGGCAGATGGGCCTGCTTGCTAAATGTGTGACGTGCTGGCCAACTCAGTGAGTAAAATCTATCATTTAAAGCTGGCTGACATCGACATAACACGTTCGGAATTGGCTTTAAAAATGTTGGCCCAGTTTTTGATCAATTGTGTAAAAACATTAATAACACACACAACACAATTGATCTAAGAAGCTCAGCTAAAGTCCTTTCAGGGTTGAAATGGCAATTTTTATTTTATTGGGCACAGACTATTTTTATGTAAGATTAAATGCCGTAAAGTTTATTTTTATTAAATTACTTCTTTAAACACATCAAATATTTATTAATATTATGGATTGTATATTTCCGGCACTATTTTTTTTTTTTAAACGAAACTGATGACTGCGAAGCTTTTGAATTATTAAACTTTTTAAAAAAATGTCCGTAGCTCAATTAAAATTTCCTTGTGTATTATTATAATATATACATATTTTTTTTATTATTTTAAGTAATGGAACTATGTTTTTCTTTAAACTTTGGTTTAACGTTGTCGCGTGTGATGCTCATGTAAGACTAAAGAAAAGTATATGATAGCTATTGCTCTGAAACTTTATCAAAAAACCCGCTGAAATAGCGTAAAATATCGGTTCAGAAGCGTTTAAGGAATAAATGAGCGAAAAAACGCTGAAGTAGCGTGAAAAAGAGAGAAAATATAATCTTTATGGGAAAACACGCTTGAGTTTTGGCTGAATTGAAAGATCCCACTTACAATGCGTGTTATTTTTTGAAAATCGCAAATATAAGCGTGAAATTTCACAGCAATTATTGTAGTGATATTACAATCAGTTTTTAGAGTGTATGTAAGGGTTATGCTTGTAGGATGATTCGCCAGAAGTTTTGACTTTCCTTACTATTTTATCTAAATAAGCTCTTGCAACATTAAAGGAAAGGGCAGTCTTATTTATAGACTGTCCTTCCAACGCACCTGGATCAGTTGATGAAAATTTGATTTTGGTTGAGGCTTCTACTGTTCTTCCTATCATAAATGTAACCACTGATTCTCCGTCTACTTCGGGCGCTAAGTTGACTTGTGCTAAGACGTGCGTTTTATTCAGTGATGTTAGTTCTCCTGCTGTTCTCAATGCTAATTGCACAGGTGCAATACCAAAACGAATCATGGAAAGCAGCTTTACTCAACCATTTCACAAGAACCTTGTAGTGATTCCACCTGCAAGATCGATATTTGTTTCCCGTTTTGCAACTGACACGTCAGAAGATGACGTCATTTTCTTTATTAACTCTAATCTAAATAATCTAAATATTTTACATAAAAATATTTCTGTGTATAAATTCAAGTTCTCTCATAAACGGGTCACGTCTTCCTTTAAAATATCGTTACCAGCTGATCTTTACAGTAAAGTTATTGATCAGAGTTTTTGGCCAGAATATACTGTGGTTCATGAATTTGTTCCCAGGTCACAACCTAGAACTTTTCTTGCTACTTTACCTGTTCGTGATATAAACCAAAAAAACTAGATTGCTGCCTTCAGTTCCTCATATTATATCAAAATGTTCGTGGTATTAATACAAAATTGATCAATTTATTTATTATGAGTCACAATCTTGAATATGATATAATTGCCTTTAGTGAGACTTGGCTTAGGCCTAACACTTTGAATTCTGAAATTCTGTGTAACAAATTTAATATACATCGTAAAGATAGAAACTCCATTCCTGGTAATTGCTCTAATGGTGGGGGCGAACTAATTGCGGTTAAGTCAACACATTTCTCTCAAGAAATATTTATCCTAGAAGCTGCAGACATAGAATTATGTTGTGTTCATGCAAAGTACGGTTCTGTGAGTTTGTAAATTACGTGTTAATAAATACCTCCCTTTTCCAACTTAAAAGTGTATAGCAAACATTTGCTTTCTATTAGTAAAATTTTCCTATTGCTGCATCCTAATGATCATATTTTAATAACTAGTGATTTTAACTTACCCAATGTTTCTTGGAACTGTTATTCTGAGAATCCTACAAACTATTTACCATCGTCTGATAGTTCATCTGATAATTTCTTTTTAAATGAGCTTTCAATCCAAAGTCTTTTCCAACTAAACTATCACTTGAACAAGAATAACACTGGTTTACAAATAACGAAAACTTGTTTGTACTTTGAATGCCACTATCCTTTTCTCATGTAAAATCGGTCGCTAATTCCGAAAAAAAAATTTTTTTTTTTTTCTGTCACTCCGTTTTCGAGATATTGCCCACTGTAGGGTTTTCAACGAAAAAAAAAGTTGGTTCCACTTAATTGTATATATCTCCAGAACCAACAACAGTAATCATACAAATGATATATCAAATAAAAGCTAATAAAATTTCTTACAAACAATGCACACATCATTTTTGGTAGAGCTTTTAGTTTTGGCGGAATAAATTCAAATTTCGGGGATTTTTTTTATTTTTCAGAAAAATTTCCAAAAAAAGATAAAATAGTTGCAAATTTCGTTAAGAAATCAAAATATTTTGTTACTTTTGATATTTTTTACTAAAAGCCTTTATTTTTCCAAAAAAAATAAGCTATTGTTGAAGAAAATCTATTGAGAAATGAAAAAGTTGTGTTCAATGGAACGAAATCACCCAAATTGTGTGATTATCAATTTATGCATTTGGACTTATTTTATTGCCATAAAAAAAAAATGAGAACTAAAGGTTGTTGTAATAAAATCATATATTCTTCATTTTTATTGTTCTTTTAATAATTTACATTATTTTTACATTATTTAAAATGGTATATTATTATTATTTATAATTTTTATTGTTCCCTTGTATCATTTTTATTGTTATTTACATTGTAAATAATTTTTATTTATCATTCAGAAATTCAAAATGATTAGAAATCTTGTTTTGTCGTTTATTTAATTTGGGATCGGTTTCTCTGATGAAAAACCAACAATAGTCGCCCATCATTCCTTTGTCCCAAAATCCTTGGTACCGATTCTCAATTACTTTCATCTGTTGGTGGAAACTTTCCCCATGTTCGTTGCTCTCGTCACCGAGATTCTTCGCTTTCTTTGTCTAACGCCTTGACAGTGTTTTTCATAAGTCCAAGTTTGATGTGCAACGGTGGGAGAATTATGTTTTCCTTTTTGACGAGTGGAACGTTTTTGACGTTGCTCTCTCCAACTTTCGACTCAATTCTTTCTGGCCAGTCCTTTTTGTAATAGTGGTGTTTACGTGCTCGACTATCCCACTTGCAGAGAAAACAGTAGTACTTTGTGTAGCCACTCTGTAAACCACAAAGCATACCAACGACTTTGAGATCAGAACATATTTTCCAGTCGTGTTGTTCATATTTAATACATGTCAATAGCTTCGCCATTGTTTCGTACGTTTCCTTTTTGTTGACTGTATGTGCGATCGGAATCGATGACTTTTTGTTTCCTCTATGAAGTAATACTGCCATCAAGCTCACTTTGCTTCCATCAATAAAAAAACGCCACTCTTTGAGAATGTACGGCTGACCGAAGGTTTTAAATAAGCCAGGAATGTCTACGCAATAGCAGATATTGTCATTCTTAGTAATGTGTATAGCAAACGGTTTTTTACGATTTCTGTAGTATGTCACCTTAACATCGGGTCTCAAAAAGTTGAATTGTTGCAAACGAGAACCATGCAATTCCGATTTTTCATTTGACAGTTCCAAATCTCTTATCCAATCATTCAGCTGCGCTTGCGATAAAAGGTGAGTTGTGTTTTCAGTTGTAATAGTACTACCACCTGTGGTTTCTTCCGACTCCATTGAATCTACGGATTTTCGATTGTTTTCGCGTGTTGAATCGGGACAAGTAGGATATGGAACATAGTCAGAATGAGATACTGGCAATGAAACAGTCGGGACAGTGGCGTATATCACTCGTTTGTGTTTTCCAACACCAGTCACTTTGGCTGGACAAAAATAGCAATCGTTTAGGTGGCAAAACGGTTGTCTTCAGATCATCGGAGCATCGAATTTCATGTATCGTTTTTACCCGAGCTCCATTCAGACAATATTAATTTGCACGATTGACACAAAATACTTGGCTTACTGTATTAACTGTAAATAACTGTCAAAAAAACACAAAATACGTATTCACATGGTATAATAAAAACAGGTAGGCTCTCTTTCGTATAGCCATAAGTGTCGAAATCAGGTGTTTTGCTGTGACGGTTTCGACGACTGAGAGTGCCGTGAGCCTACCTGTTTTTATTATAGCCTGTTTGTTCTTATCTTTTCTTTCGCAAAACCCTTGACTTGTTTCCTATGAACAATAAAAATGAAAAATAAAAAATTATAGTACAATAACACAATTTATTTATATGACAATAAAATTTTTA
This sequence comes from Tetanocera ferruginea, assembly GCA_958299015.1. Taxonomy (NCBI): domain Eukaryota; kingdom Metazoa; phylum Arthropoda; class Insecta; order Diptera; family Sciomyzidae; genus Tetanocera; species Tetanocera ferruginea. The sequence goes on along the minus strand of OY282641.1, from coordinate 52,021,403 downwards.
AAAATAACATAACTTGGGTGCTTTCGTTCCATTGAACACAACTTTTTCATTTCTCGATAGATTTTCTTCAACAATAGCTTATTTTTTTTGGAAAATTAAAGGCTTTTAGTAAAAAATATCAAAAGTAACAAAATATTTTGATTTCTTAACGAAATTTGCAACTATTTTGTCTTTTTTTTGAAAATTTTCTGAAAAATAAAAAAAATCCCCGAAATTTGAATTTATTCCGCCAAAACTAAAAGCTCTACCAAAAAATGATGTGTGCATTGTTTGTAAGAAATTGTATAAGCTTTTATTTGATATATCATTTGTTTGATTACTGTTGTTGGTTCTGGAGATATATGCAATTAAGTGGAACCTACTTTTTTTTTTCGTTGAAAACCCTACAGTGGGCAATATCTCGAAAACGGAGTGACAGAAAAAAAAAAATTTTTTTTTTCGGAATTAGCGACCGATTTTACATGAGAAAAGGATAGTGGCATTCAAAGTACATATTGGCTGTAAACCAGTGTAACCGTTTGCTCGATCTTGTATTTTTTGATGAGAGCAATATTGCTTCAGTCTCAAGGTCCGTTCCTCTGGTCACTCCTGAAGATTCTCACCATCCAACCATTGAAATCAGTCTTAATTTTCCTAAACCATCTATGCAGAATCTTTCTAGTCAATCGTTCATTGAGTTCAACTTTAAAAAAACTAACCATGTTATTTTGAAAAATAGTTTGTCCAATATAAATTGGTCATCTATACTGCTTCTTAATACAAGAGTTTTATCATCACAGAATCTGGATGCTGCAGTATGTGCGTTTAATACAACGCTCATTGATTGCTTCCTTAGAGCTATTCCACAAAGAAAAGCTTCTACAATTGCAGGCCCTGCGTGGTACACCAATGAATTAAGAAAATGAATTAAGAAAAAACTTGAAATCTAAATATTATACAAGATACCAAAGAACACATAGCTTAATAGATTTTGGCCGTTATACTTCGACTAAATATAGTTACCAGCAGTTGTGCAAGCAATCCTATAACATATACTTAACAAAAGTAAAATTAAACATTAAGTCTGATGCAAAATCATTCTGGAGCTTTGTAAAGACAATACTTTGTAAATACAAATGTGGAATCTGATAATGATTATAGCGTTAGTAACCTTTCTGCTGACTTCTTCAAGTCGACTTACTCATCGTCATCTTTTGCTATAACATGGTAGCTATTAACAACAATACATTTTTATCTTATCTAAAAGACCTTAAAACTTCGTATAGAAGTGGTCCTGACAACATTCCATCTTGCATTTTGAAATATTGTTGTGAAGAATTAGTAACTCCTATCACTTGGCTTTTTACCTATTCTTTAAAGTCTTGCTATTACCGTCTGGAAATCATAACTCATTATCCCATTGCATAAATCTGGTAATAGATCTTTAATTGATAACTATCGTAGAATTGCGAAATTAAGTGCTTTGCCCAAACTTTTTGAGGCTTATTACTTCACAATTATCACATAGTGTTAAATCGTTGATGTCCCCATGTCAACATGGATTCCTCTCGGGAAAATCTACGGTGTCTAGCCTTCTTGAATTTACATCTGAAACAATAGAAAATTTTGGAAAAGGTTTACAGACTAATGTTATCTACACGGACTTTAGCAAAGCTTTTGATGTTGTAATCTGTTGTATTTAAACTCGTGAAATCATACGAGTTTCCTGTTATCTCTGGGGTACCCCAAGGAAGTCACCTTGGGCCTCTTTTGTTTCTACTTAATATAAATGATTTGCCATCGGTCATATAGCATTCTAACATTTTGATGCATGCTGACGATGTCAAACTATTCCTTTCTTTTAAGAATGAATTCGATTGTTTATTCTTGCAAATTGACATCAACAATCTCCATAGCTGGTGTAGAGTAAATCTCATGAATCTTAATATGAAAAAATGTAAGCACATGACCTTCTCGCGAAAATCATTCTTAAAGTGTAATTTCAAAATTGGGACTGCATATTAGAATCCTTAGATAGTTTTCATGATCTTGGAGCTACCATGGATCCTAAACTACGATTTCATATTCATATAAATAAAATAGTAAATAGAGCAAATAGTACCCTAGGATTTATTAAACGTTGGGCAAAAGAGTTTAATGATCCTTTTATTACGAAAACTTTATTCACTTCTCTAGTTCGGCCTACTTTAGAATATGCTTCAATTGTATGGTGCCCACGATACGGTTGTTACATCGATGAGATTGAATCCGTTCAGAAAAATTTCTTTTGTTCTGCCTAAATAATCTTTATTGAATACTAACTTTAATCTACCATCTTATGAACATCGGTTATGCTTAATGTAAGTTGGATTGTTTAAGCTTTCACATGGATATGTAGACAGTCCATATTTATTAAGTAAAATTTACTTTAATATTCCACTTCGTCCTAGAAGATCTTTTGACCTACTTTTTATGAACTTTTGTAGAACTAATTACTTGCAAAATGAACCACTAAGAAGCGCTTGCGGAGACTTTAATTCCGTTTCAGATGTTATATATTTAAATGAATCCATGTACTCAATTAAACTTAAAATTATAGATTATCTGCAGTACCGACAGTGATTCTGATCATGCTGACGTCTGACATATCTTTTTCAACTGAATATGGATATAAACAATAAATACATATGAATGAACCTGAACATATTTTGGACCTCCTAAATTAATATAATTAAACATGCTTGGAATGTTAACGCATTTTTTGTCGTGCCGTGCTGGTTGTATTTTTTGGACTTTTTGCTTCAGCTATACGAGGACGATTTGTATAACATATATAATAATATGAAAGGCCAATGAGACCTATTTGTCTTAGTGCCAGCGTTCGCAACCATTTCTTTGCATCTAAGGAAAATGGTGTGGTAAATATGACCTTGTTTGTCGAAATACCACCTCGCTGTGACCAATATGTACTATATATATGATTATACTTATCAGTGTAGCGTACGGACCTTGTTTGTCTAGATACCTCCCACCGTCCTAGGCCGACACTATAATCTGTATTATATTAATATATCGATTAACATTAATTACAAATATTATCTTATTTTTGTTATTGTATTATATTTTATATTGTTATATATAATAATAATAATTTTTTGTGTATTGCTAAATTTTAAAAGCTATAAAGCCTCAAAATACATGATATTTATTGTGGGGTGAAAAAATTGCATTTTTGTTGACCTTATTGGGACCCGATTAAAAATGAAAATATTTTAGATCAAGCCTTACAAACTCTGTACAACTGCCGAACAAGAAAAAATCCGTAAAACATTTTGGCAGTACAGATCATTAACAACGCTTAAGCAAGTTCATTTTAAAACGATCGCTACTACTCTTGTACAGCTTCTGTACGGTCAAAATGTCCTCACAGTGCCCGTTGTATATCCGTTTTACAACTTTTTTTTTTAACATTTTGCGTGTTCGGCCATTGTTGGAATGGTGTACAGTTTGATCTAAAAAATTTTAATTTTTACTAGAAGAGAGATCAAATTTTGAGAAACAAAATTTTCGATTTTTGTATACATATGTTATTTTATATTTTCTTCCAAGGCTTTGGAAACAATTAAAATGTACATTATTTGGAAAAGAATTCAAATCCAAGTAATAAACACATTTTTGGAGCCACAAGCTACAAACAGATTCCGATATTTAATCTTGATTGCAAGAATTGCATGGTTTGATGGAAAAAGTGAACAATTAATAGCAATTTTTGAAATATTTTTAAAAATAATAAAACGCTATTTATAAAACTAACTTGAATTTTAAATATGGAAGTTATCATTGTGGTAGAAATCTTCGTTGTTTTTTAAGGGTTTGAGTCAGTTTGAAAATTGATTTCGTTTTTGTCTTATCACGTTGAACAATATGTCCAGAATATTCACCCTAAAGCTTAAGACGAAACGTATTTTTTGTAAATTGGTTGTCATGATTTATAAAAAACTTTGACGATAGTTTTAATATGATTATTATAAAATATTGGTGATTTATATTTAAGTTATAACCAATCCTATTCAAATTTCGAACACTTATTCAAGGTTCATTAACTAGTGCTTGAAATATTAAGTTTGTATATTAAAAAAGAACTAGTTAACATATGCTTTGTTTGAGTTTCCGAAAACCATTTAGCTCATTAACTTAACTTTACTTTTATTTGAAAGTATTACTCCCAAGAGTTGAAACTTATTGATGTAATATGAAAACTTTGTAAAATAGGCTTTATATAAACAATGAAATAGAAAAAAAAAGATCGTTGAGGGGGGAATTTGGAATTGTGGAGGAAGTGTTCTCTTCTTCTGCCACGGTCTGAGATAAATAAATTAACTTTGGTTTCATCTGACCAAAGAATGTTTCGCCATTTGCTCGTTGGCCAATCAGCAAGATCCTTTGCGAGTTGTAATCGCTTGTGGAAATTAACTTTGGTTAGGAACGATACCTTCCGAGCAGCTTAAGTCCGTTCGTTTTTAATTAAAAATTGTCGATTCATTGAAGTGTCCATGTCCAAGGAATATTGAGTTGATCGAGCTTAAGCTCAACTACCTGGAATAAAGAGTTTTCTCATGCTTGAACTCTGTTTCGCATGCAGAAAGATGAGATTGAGCTCACCACAGAAAACCCCAGTTCTTTGAGATGTAGCTTCTCTTTGCTATATGGATTTGTTGTTGTAAGCAACTTCCAATTACAGTGGGAACCAATTTTGTTGCGACACGAACTTTATACTGCAGAATAGGAAATCGCTGTTTTAGTTGACCAAAGCAACGTTCAAGTATGACTCTCTATTTTGTAAATATTTTGTTTTAAGTTTTTTCAACAATCGTTTGAGGATTTCTAGATGGTGTCATAAGCCATTTCGAAAGACCGTATTCTTCGTCTCCGAGTAAGAGTGCTTCATTTGCTGCATTTTCCATCGTTGGGAATATTTCACTGTTTCGCAAAATTCGGAAATCGTGAACTGATCCAGGCCAAAATATTTCCACACTACTGAACAATTCATCTGCATCGCATGTAGCCTGGACATTAATTGAGAAGTACCCTTTTCGATTGATGAAGTTGTCACTATGAAGTTTCTTTATTCTTATATGTACACAATCGATAGCTCCGATTGCAAAAATAAATTTGTATTTCGAAGCCCATTTTGCTTGTGCTCTTGTGCTCGATGGCTCCATAATTGTTTGGGAATACAATCCAATTGTTCCCTTTGCTTGCGATTGCGTTGGCAACTTCCTTAACAGTACGCGAAACTGTGGTTTAGTGTAGTCCAATATCTTGTCCGATTCCAACTTGAAATCCGGGGTCACCAACAAATCTTAAAAAAGGTTCGCATTTTCTCTAGTTTTGTTATCCTCCTCCTCGGGTTTCATTAATATTCCCTAAAAAATACTCAGCTAGCCATTCTACATATTCTTTTTCAAACCGGTAAAGACGTTTTACGTTGTCATTTTGACTAATTGATGAACGCTGTTTGTATACCTTTTGTTTTTTCGCACATAAAATATTCAGCCATCTTTATAAATTGCTTCCTTTTTCAAAATTGAGTTGAAGCCTTCCAGTCTCACTAAATTAGGAGCATCATCTCAAGAAAGTGAGTAGAAGTTGGTTTTTTTGCATACGAATATGAGCTTGAACTCACAAAGAGCTTTAAATTTTAAGGAATTTCTTAACAATGAAATCAATTTCATCACTTGAGATGAAACTTATAAGCCAACTTTTTTATGCAAACCATACCAAAAAATTGGTCAAAAACTTGAGAAACAGGTAAGATCTCATTTTTTTATATACGACCCATAATTCTGTGAGAGCAAAAAAGATCACAAACGGATTTATTTTTACGTGACGTAGGATTCGTCTTTGCAAACTGGTACATATTTTGGGTTGTTTCCATCTGGTTTCTGATTTTTGTGTAAACTTTAATGCATTCTCATCCATTTTTTTTTTTGAATAGCCAACTAAAGTGCCTACTTCCCTTTGGCTTTTACATTGTTTACGCAAATTTTGTATAATTTTCAGGTTTTTAATTTTCAGGTTAAATTATATTAAAAACTATCTTTTTATAATACACAATTTTCAATTATAATGGTTGACTCTATTTTAACGCACACTTATATCACAGTTTCACAGATTTGCGAAAAACAAACGCGGAATTGTATTAAAAAACAACTGTATAATATTCATGGGAGAAATGGTTTTTAAACTAAAGTTGGTTCACAGCATGATAAGTTGTTACAAAAAAATTGTAATTAAGTTAAAGCATTAGCAAGTACGTGGCTCTATTACATTCATTGGACAGTTTAGTGTTAAATTCTTTATATCGCTTATAATATAGAGAATTTATTTATGTCACACCACTTGCAGTTGTTTATATTTTCAATCTAAGTTTTCAATTGCTGCTGTATAATCAGAAAAAAACACATGATTCAACACTTATCTCCTATTCCTCATTTTCGTTTGCAAATTTTTGACAATCCAAGCCAAACTGGAGAAATTTTTTAAACGTCATAGCCCATCCACAATGACGACAACGAGCGACGAGCGTCAAACGTCACTTTTTTTCACATGTATTTCTTATGGGACGAACTTTTGGAGACAATCGCGACGACATTGTTGCCCGACATCGAATGTCGCTGTAGCCAGCTTCAATTTAATTCTAATTTGGCGACGAAAGCAGACGACAAAAGTAAATGTCAGCCATTGTTTACATTCGTGTTTTTTTCATGCCGGCTGCTCGAGTGCTCGTTTTTGTGTTCAATTTGTATGGCTCGAATAATTTTTTTCTTATTTTTATTAAACGTGTATGAACCTTCTAAAACCAATGGTGAAATAAAAAATTGTCGTTCTCGATTGGCTTAAGAGATAAAATTCGCGAAAGTTTGAAAATTCAGTGCAAATGTTTACGTGTGTGGAAGACAATTTAACCTTTTACATTTAGGCTATTCACAGTTTAAGCGTATATTAACAAAGCGTATTTATAGCATTTGTTATTTCTGAAACTCTGAACACCTCAGTATTCAATAATTATGCAACGCTGTGACGTTTATCGTTAGTGTTGCCACTACGTTGAAAACTCTTTGAAGGAAAAATTTTATTACCTGTGGGGATTATTACAGTATCTGATATATAAGGAGTTCAATGCAAAACATTGAGTTTAGGAGATATCGAGCCATAACCGCGAAAAAGATGTAACCATCAAAACTAAAATTTCAAAGGAGCAGATTTCTTTGAATTATTTTCGACTTAAGATTTTTAGTAACGACAATGTTTTTACACAATTTTAACAAATAAATAATTAAATTATTATATTTACTATTATTTTATAATAATAAATTGTTGATAATAAAATATTTTATAAGTTTTGATAAGAAAACAAATTTTTGTAAATTGCTGGTTACATCTTTTTCGCGGTTATGGCTCGATATATTCACTCCTATTTCTTAATAAATTTTATGCGAAGTTGAGGTTCTATCCTTAAAACCATTTCACCATTCAAAATAATAAAAAAAGAGTTTTATATGTTAAACAAAATTAGTGATATTTTGCACAAATGCAGTGGCACCACTGTCTTATTTTCTATCTGACAGAACATTTAACACGAAGTTGGCAACTGTAGACGGCTTAAAAATACGATGCTCAAAAAACACGTCCAAGGGCTACTTTTATTTACGCGTGTTTGTGTATTTGCGTTTGCATGCAAAACAACAATAAAGCAAAATACGCTTGCATAAGTTGGCGTACAAATAACAAATCGTAAATATAACAGACCTGTGTATTCGAACTGTGAATAGGCTAATTATGATTTCTTAACCTAAATGTGGATTTTTAAGGCTCATTAAAGGAAACAATGCAATATCGTGAAAAGCACAAAAACTTCATCCCTCATAATTCGAAATTGAATTATAAAAAAATTTGTACATTTTAAGGAGAATAGAAAAATTTTTATTTAAAATCGCCGCGCTGTTTTCTTTAACAAAATATTGATTTTTGTAAACCTATAAGAAATGTTGAAAAATTGTTATTAAAAATCGTGGCGATTAAAATCTTGTCAATTATTGGAAAATAATGTTTTCACTATTAACTATTTCGAGTAGTATAAAAGATGAACAATATGAACTTTTATCAGAAAAACACAACTTCACTTAAAATAATTGCTTGTAAATGTCAAAAGCACTTTCTGCTGAAGCTTGTTGCTGTCGCTTTTAAAGAATTCAAGTCGCCCGATATTTCTCTACAACGACAGAGTGAAGACCTGTCGTTCGTCGTCCGTTGTCGTCATTGTGGATGGACTATCACGTTCACCTAGTAATTCCACCATGCTCTGATGGGGGGATACGTTTTAACCCACCTCGATAAGTTGAAATTATTAAACGTCATACAGAGCGTTGCCATATCGTCCGATATTTCGTATTTGTTATGATTTTCGGTCTTGAATCCAATGCATGGTCGAAATTTATCAGAATGTTACGATTTCAGAAAAAATAGATCCGATTTTGCAAATTTTTATTTAAGTATATGTAATGAAAAAATTGGTGACAACTGTAAACTTTGTGTTGAAATGCCTATATCAAGACTGCTTTGACTAATGACAATGTTTAGTTAAAGGAATTACGACTATTTAATTTTATTTTTACTCTTTTTTTCTGTGCTGAAAAGTATTTTGAAATATATTTTATCACACTAAATTTTATATATATCCAAAAAACCAAACGAATTTGGCTCGAATTTGAGGTGAATCCGAGATCTCAGATATTTATTTCGAAAACGAAGTTCGAAAACATTTTGCTAATGAACCCGAGGGTGGAAAAAATGCACAGTTCATTCTCGAAGCGAGATTTTTTTCATATTTCAGCAGTTGTTTTCGAAATGAAATTTTTTAATATATTCATATCTGACGCAAATTATTATTATTATTTTTATTATTATTATTATTATTATTATTTTTATTATTATTATTATTATTATTATTATTATGTTTATTATTAATATTCGAAATTAGTACAGTAAGATTCATGAATATCTTTAAGCGTACAACATGTTTTTATACTTATATAATCAACACTTAAAAAGATAATCTGTATCATACTTATTATGATAAAAGATAATGAGATTATTTTTGTTATAAAGAAGAAAAAAAAAATATTTTTAGGAACCGTTCCCAAGTCCCTTGGGTGCAAGTTTTCCACGTTATCCACTAGCATATCTCAGTTGTAACTTTACAGCTGCGTAATTTGATTGTGTATGAAAATAAGCACTTGGGAACGTGGGTTTGACTTCCAGCTGAGGTAGGAAGTATTGTTGTTTCAAAAATGTATTGTTGTTTTTTTTTTATTTGGTGTTTTATCTCTATTTTTGGAAAAATCTGAAGGAATCACGAATTTAAAAAAAAAAAAATGTTGCGTTGATTCATCTAATACATAAAATCAAATGTTTGTCCCTCTGTCTGTTCCGTATAGGCTCGCGCTCCGTTTATCCGATTGAGCTGAAATTTGGACACCGAGTACCTTTCATCGATAAAAAGAACATAGGGTACAACAGTGGACGGACGTATGTTGACGTGGCACTCTAAAATGACTTCTAAACGCGTAGACCGATTTCAATGAAATTTGGTATGAAGGTTCGACTGCGCCCAAGATAACATAGGCTATGAAAAATCCAAAGACTTCCGTAAGAGGGCGCTTTAAGTGTGCGTTTTAAAAACTAAAAAAAACTCCTAAACGCCTGAACCTATTTCAATGAAATTTGGTAGGAACGTTCAACTGCAATCAAGATAAAACATAGGCTATAAAAAATTCCAAAGACTTCCACGAGAGGGCACTTTAAGAAGTAAATTATTAAGACTCAATAACTTCTAAATGGCTTGACCGATTTTACTAAAATTTAAAAACGTCAAAACGGATGAACCGATTTTGACAAAACTTGGTAGGCATTTGTATCTCTTACTGAAATAGATCCTATAATTCTAAAAGTTCTTTCGACAAAAATCAAGGAATGAGCTGAAGACAAGCGAAGTCAAGAACCAAAGATTAAGTTTATCGAATACCAGCAGAAGCTATACAAAGATAAAAAAAAAATTAACTGAACAGTATCGACCAAAACCGAAGTTGACAATCCAAAAATCGAATCGATGCTTATAAGATTTTTTAAAATTGGAATGTTTTTGACATAATATAGCATACTAAATGCATGCTAAGAAAAACTTAAAATGTATTTTTCTCGAAATGACTTTTCATACTGAACTCAGAAAAAAGTTTCTCGGTATATGATAAAAAACGCATCATAAATACAGAGAATGCCTTTCTCTAAATGCGATCCTAAAAATTCTCTAAAACTGATAAAAAGCTTCTATGAAAACGAGAAGTATATAAAAATATATCGATTTTAGAGAAAAAGACTTTTTATTTTTGAGAAAACATTCGTTTTTATTGAAGAAAATACTTCTCAAAGTGATTTTTTTTTATCAAAATATAGGAAAATTTTTTCATTTTCAATAAATTTTTCTCTATAAATGAGAATTTTTTGAGCGAGAAAAATTTTGATCATTATAAGAGACATTGAAATATTTCCATTTCCTAGAAGTGAAGGAATATTTCTTCGAAAATGTGAAAATTTATTCTAATTGAAGAAAATTTTATTTGAAAAACTGCTATAATCGAAAATAGAGAAATTTTTCACCGTAGAAAGATATGTGTTATTTTCTGAATGTGGGTGACCATTTTCCTCAGAAACCAGACATCAGATCGAGACGTTGAAGATGTCATTTTTTTTAATCATGTCTGGCAGGTACAGTTTTTCGGAAATTTGACCAAACACTTTCGCCTGAAGGAGGGGAAAAACCCCAAAAAATAATAATGTAAAAAATTTTAAAATTGAATTGATAATTTAAAAAATGTTAAAATGAGAGCAGTTTTGAAAATCGTCCTTGTTCTGTGCTCGACACACAACCCCGAGTAACATCGGGTTACATCCGCTAGATGTATATATAAATGAATTTTATTTAACGAGATTGTGGACTGGATAATTAAATAGATCAGTTTTGAAATTAAGTTAGAAAATTGTTCTTTATTCCGTTGAAATATTAAAGTCAACTAAATAAAAAAATTTTTTGTTTCTCAGATATCTTGGATTTGTAGATCAGCTAGATTTGAAATAAATATATCTCTTAGAATTATGTAATTTTATATTAATATGTATTCGCTATTTTTTATAATCTCGAATTCATCATAATCGAATACGAGATTTCTGATCCAAGTTCTCGGTTTCGTTACTAATTCGACGAAAAGCCGGGAACGCTATGTGGCTTATAGGGTAATTATGTTTCTAATGAACTGACGAAATTTTTATAGTTTTTTCAAAAATAAATCTTAAACATCTACAATGTTTTTTTATATATCTTTTCTATTGTTAATGGCTTCCGAAAATTTCTACGTTGTTGTTGTTGTTTTCAAAAATTTCACAGATACGATGAGAATCCGACGAGCATAGTGCAAAAGTTACGTTATGAAAATTTTTTTGATGGCAACACTGGTCATACAGTTCAATATTTTATTTAAGATTATTTTAAGTTGTCCAACACCAACCAAAAGGCATTATTAGTATTGTTGTTGAACTGTTGTAATTAAAGATAACGAATTTTATAATTATTGACTGCTTTTATTTTTATTGTCTTCACAATCATATGTCCCAAAGAATTAATCGACATGATGGCACTGGGGCGTTGTAATAAACATAACATTTCATAGACTGGGAATGTCTGTCATATTGGTTCTCGCAGTAGAGTATCAGCTGCTCTCCGCAAGGCTCACAACAAATTTTTATAGCAGTTAAGGGGTTATACTATCCAGCAAATCCATCCAGCAAGTCCATTTTTAGCTTAAGTAATGTATATATTTATGATATGCAGAAACTATTTTGAGGGGAAAATTCGATCAACAATTTCAAAAAGTGAAACTATGATTTAGGATCAATTAATACTGTATAGTAAGTAACTCGCTCAATTTTCGTCGGATTTACTTATAATTTTAACTGTAACTTCTAAGATAAATTAGATCTTATAAATTATTAATTTTTTTTTTTAAACAATTTAAGGCAGAGTTTAAGCAAAAAAATATGAACAAAAATACAATATGGCGCCATTTTTCGAATTTTGAAAACTTTATAACCATGGTTACCTTAGGAAAACCAATGTAGATTAACGATAAATTTTATTTTTTGCTCTAGATGTTTTTCGAAGATTGCTTTTTGATTGATTGATTGAAAAAAAGAAACACATGATGAAGCTAAGAAATGCCAAGAACCTTATTGCTTCGTCAATTTTAATATATATTTTTTGTTGTTTACTCCAAAACATGTTAAATGAAGTCTGAAAATTAAAGTGTAATCCATTGAATAGTTTTTGAGAAAAAATTCTCAAAAAGAGATTAATTTTTCAGTTATCTTGAGTACTTAACCCCCTTAATAGAAAATTATGACTCTACTTGTGCATCTATAACAGCTGTATCTCCTTCATACGTTCTAAAGATACACCCTCAAGTAAGAAAAATATTTCGTTAATTATCCATCAAAATTAAGTGAATCCATTGAATTTTATATGCTATGTAAAACACTCAAAACGGCTGTTCTGCTGCCAAGATTATAAACTTACAGGGGAGATTACGATTTCCGGGGCGCCGCGATTTGACGATGGATTCGAAGAGTACTCTTAATAAAAATAAGAATAGCCAAAGGAAATGTTTTGTTATCGATTTGTTTTCGAGTTATCGATTTTTTACATTTTATTTTTTGCTATAAAGTCTATGAAGTAAATCGGCTATATTATTCTTAATATATAACCGATATTAATGAATAAGGTGTTATATAAAAGGTTATATATAAGGCTTTTAGAAAAATTTTAAATTAATGAAATCTGTTGAGTATTTTGTATTTTATAGGCATTTTTGTTCAATAAAAAAATATTTTCTTACACAAAACCGTTATTTTCTCAAAAATTACCGTTATTACTATGAATTATAAAAAGTAAATTATTAAAGCTTGAAAATTTATCTTTCATTTGATATATAATATATATAATTTATTTGACTTTTTGTGGTGTTTTTTAATGATACAATGATTTGCCCTTGTACGGGAAATTGCTTATTTCACTCATTTGTACCTTAGATGTTTTGCTTTCTTACTCCATATTGACGAATATTGCCATTACAATAAATAATTGTTTTTAAGGCAACATTGTAGCTACAATATTTATATGAATTAACGTGATTTTCAAGTCAGTGAAAAAAATTTGGGGAGATTACGATTTCCGGGGCGCCGCGTTTTGACGATGGATTCGAAGACTACTCTTAATAAAAATAAGAATAGCCAAAGGAAATGTATTGTTATCGATTTGTTTCCGAGTTATCGATTTTTAAAAAATTTTTTTTTCTATAAGGTCTATGAAGAAAATCGGCTGTATTATTCTTAATATATAACCGATATTAATGATTAAGGTAAAATTTAAAAGGTTATATATAAGGCTTTTAGAAAAATTTTAAATTAATGAAATCTGTTGAGTACTTTGTATTTTATAGGTATTTTTATGCAATAAAAGAATATTTTCTTACATAAAACCGTTATTTTCTCAAAAATTACCGTTATTACTATGAATTATAAAGAGTAAATTATTAAAGCTTGAAATTTATCTTTCATTTGGTATATAATATATATAATTTATTTGACTTTTTGTCGTGTTTTTTAATGTTTCATTTCATTTTTTTTTTTCATTTATTTATTTTCATATTTACCTTAGATGTTTTGCTTTCTTACTCCATATTTACGAATATCGCCAATTCAATACAATATTTATATGAATTAACGGGATTTTCGAGTCAGTTAAAAAAATTTGTATTTTTTGGTCGACCAGTTAATAAAAAAATATAAATTTTTTTATCTATCGAAAAAAAGGTAAAACTTTCAGCTTATCAAAAAGTATATATTTTTAGTACCTTAAAAACGAAAATACTGCAGAAAAAAACGGTTTTTTTAATTAAAAAATTCAAATCTGATATATATTCGCTTATAAATTAAAAAACATTTTTGAAATTTTATTTGTATTATATATTGTTGAAAAGGCATTTAATTACCTTTCGAATAGCATGTCAATCTTTAAGATCCATTGGATATTGGCAAAGATATAGAAAATTATGTGAACAGATTTTTTAACAAAGAAAACACTTGGAAAATTTTAATTTTATATAATATAGTGTGAAATTAAATAAAAAATGTATATTTTTATATGTCAAACAAAAGGTTGAACTGTTAGCTTTTCAAAAAAAATATATTTTTAGTAACTTAATAACGTAAATTTTTTAGAAAATAACGGTTCTTTTTATTAAAAAATTCAACTTTGGAATAAATTCGCTTATAAAATTAAAAATATTGTAGCAATGATATTTATAAGATATATATTTGCAAGGTCATTTAATGACCTTTAAAATGACATATCAATCTTAAGGATCCATTGAGTAACGGCAAAGATATAGATGTTTTTTTGAACAGATCTTTTAACAAAAATTTTTTTTAAGAAATCGATAACTCGATAACTAATAGAGTTATCGATTTTTTGTTCGGCGAATCATGTTTTTTTGTTGTTCTCTACCAGAAAACATCTTCAAATCGCGGCGCCCCGGAAATCGTAATCGTGCCAACTTACACAACGCACAGCGAAAATTGATTTTCCGAGTAAATCCTGAGTAATTTTTTGAGCTGATTACAACCACAAGTTATCGAACTTTTCCATTGTATGAGAAGATTATCACATAGCTTAAATACAGACACTTAATAATCGACACTATTCTAGCATTAGTTGTAATTTAATTTTTTTTGTTTTGTGTTTTTTAATACTTTGGGTTTTGCATATTCCTTTATTTTTATTTTTTCACGACGCACATTTCAGTTTGTGAATAATAAACAAACAACAGCCTTCGATTATGAGCCACGGCACACCACTGAGCATTGCATTTGACAGGGACTTCGTCATTGTGTTACTATCACAGCAGCCACCACCATCAACCCGACCGACAACCAACGCTCCACACGGCATGATGGGCTAATGAAACGTTCTAAGAGCGGGAACATCTGTCGGTCTGTGCCTTGGTCTTTCTCTCAGCTGCTTATGACTAAGGTGACCAGAGTGAAAATTAAAATTATTGGAATTAATAAAATAGTAATTAAGGTGCAGAGAATAGAAAGGTCATATGAAAAGAAATCAAAAATTAAATTTTGAAATTATATACTTGAACAATAAAAACCATTTCAATCTTATAAGAAATTTTATAAGAAATATTCATTTTATATTGAATATTTTGGAAGTTTTTTGCAGAAAGTTTAAAAATGTAAATGCTTTTGTTAATTTTTTCATATGAAAAATTATATTTACATAAATTCAATATTTTATATACGAGTTATTAAGTCAGTCGTTATATGTTTTTGTTGTGAATTTTAACTGTGGTAGGGTTAGAATTTAATTTGAAGTAGAAAAAATATATTTAAAATTTTTTCAGTTTTTCAAGCCGTTAAATTGACTTGAAAGTAGCAAGTTATCGTAATCGTGGGTTGTAAGATGGTTGTGGGTGTATTATATAACACACAAATTGAGTACTACAATTTGTTGAACCAAAACTCATAAAAAAGCACAAAACCACAAAAATTACTTTCTGGTATGACTATCGTTTGATTTTCGAGAAATTTTTCACGGTTTTTCTCTTAAGGTACGCAATCTTTTATGGTTTTTTAATCCAGAGTGAAGCGAATTTTGTTTCTCTCCGAATCAGGCTTACTTGAGGATAAGAGGACAATGATATTAAGTTGGATCCTATAGTTAATTGTTATTCAAAACTAATATAAATTTATTCCGATGACATTGCTAGTTTCTGCGATATAGAATCACCCCTCAATGAAGAAATTTATTTTTCAGATTTCAAATTAAGCAAGAATTTCTTCAACACGGCTTAGATATTGTGTAGCATTTAAAGGTGATAAATGACATAGTAGAAACAGCGGTTCATCTATTTTCTGGCTACAACGATCTCTTGAGTACACTCAGAAAAAGTTTTCGGAATATGATAAAAAAGGCATCATATTTAGAGAAAAATGGTATAGTCTTTGCTCCAAACAATGCCTTTCTCTAAATGCGATCCTTAAAATCCTCTAAAAATAATAAAAAGCTTCCATGAAAAAGAGATATATATAAAAATATCGTTTGTAGAGAAAATGACTTTTTATTTTTGAGAAAACTTTTATTTTTATTGAAGAAAATACGTCTCTTAGTGAATTTTTATAATATATAGGAACAATTTTTAATTTTCCGTAAATTTTTATCTTTAAATGAGAATTTTTCTGTGCGAGGAAAATATTTATCATTATTAGAGACATTGAAATATTTTCATTTCCTAGAAGTCAAGAAATATTTCTTCGAAAATGTGAAAATTAATTCTAATTGAAGAAAATTTTACCTGAAAAAGAGAAAATTGCTATTATCGACAATAGAGAAATTTTTCGCTGGAGAAAGATACGTGTTTTTTCTGAGTGTAGAACCAAAAAATGTATGTCTGTGTGCAGCAAATTATCTCTGAATACTTAAAAATATTTCCTGACCCAAAAAAAAGGAATTTGAAACAATTTCAATTCAGTATTACCCACTTTTCTTTGGAAAAAGTTTAAAAGATTTTAAAATACGACGCTAGTAATACACTGACATCGAAATAATTATAATTAAATAATGATCTTAATGTGTTAATTTTTGAGTGTTATAAAACTCAACAATTCTTCATATAGAATACAGATGAAATTAGTGCACGGTTCCAGAGTGATGTAATACACAATTATATATAATTTATAATTTTTAGTGTAAAATCTACTCAAATTGGTATTTTTTTCAAACAAAAAAAAAATAACTTCGTGAATTTAGGGGATATTAAGGAGTGAGAATGAAAATCGAACAAAGCAGGATTTAAGCATTTGGAACCAAAAAATGTCCATCCAAGACGATCTTCATTAAACGACCACCTTAATATTTAAGGGATCATAGTCTGACATTTTCCACAACAGAAGTTTAATTGGTGAAATATGGTTAACCAAATTGTATTCACTTTGAAATTGTGAATGGTCCGACAATAATTAACAATGAATTTTATGTTTTCGGAACCGTGTCCTCAACTTTAGGACGAAATTTAACTTTGCTCGGATTATATTTTACTCAAATCAGCCAATTTTCGTAAAAAATCCATTTTACTCGAGCTGCTTTACTTGTTATTGCAGTCTAAACAAATGAAATAAGGTAAAGGTAAGGAAAATAAAATCAAGAAAGTCACCGTGCTAGTATTTAGTAACTCAGTAAGAGGAAAAATGTTTAAATCGAAAAATCGAATTTTTACGAAAATAAGCTGAACTGAGCAAAATAAAATGAAAGTAAAGGAAATTTCCCAAGAACTAAAAATAGTAAAAACTTCGGTGTTTTTTCGACAAAATTTCAGTGGAATTTGGATTTGCTTAAAAAACTTATTTTTTGAATTTAGATGCTCGTAACTTTGTGACTTTATAGAAAAATTTTGTTGTGGTAACTTGAAAGAAATTTCATTTTCTTATTAAAACCCTATTATGCTTGGTATTTATTGTAAAAAAATTTTAGTTATGGATTAAGACGTAATGACACTTATTTTTTGTTTTGCCCTCCTATCTCACTCACACAATTTTTTGCTTGCTTCATGATGGGGCCCACACTATTGTCCCACACGTCTGAGACACCATGTATAAATATTATTTTAATATAGCATTTCGTTTGTTTTTTATTTAACATTTGTAGTTAGTCGACAAATACAGTTTTCATATTATCATGACGAATAAATTAATAGCATAGAAGCCATAGTGATTTCCATTGTAAATCAGATGAAAAATTTTTAACTACGTCTGTGTTCAGATTGCCATGAAATATAAATTATATATTCAGCAAATATTGCATTTTTTAATGGTGTTTGCTTGAATATCATATCATATATAAATTAAACTTTTGGGCACCCTACATACAATGTCTCTTTAAAATACATTTGCTGAATGAAGAGAGACAATAAATTGAGCACTCTCTACAGTGGTGTGTTTTCCAAAAATAAATATATGCTTAAAATTTACATATTTACAAGACTGATCATATTTTAAGACATACGGATTTTGTTTTGCATTCTCCTTTTTTTCGAAATAATTTTATTGCACTCTTTGCGACTATTGTAAATAAATTAATTTTTAGTTGAACCCTTCAGTCTTTGTCAACTTTTCCATCACACAACTTATTTACAGTAATTGACAATACATTTAGGTAAAAACATATTGACCTTTCCCTGCAATTCAATATTAAAAGATTAAAAGCTATAATTTTATTGAATTCAGAATTTTGCAGTCGAACCTTTTCTGCTACATTATATTTAAAAAATCCCACTGTGCTCCATGTCAACCATATGGCATGTTTTGTACCGCGCATGCTAATGAAACAACCCTTGTTATTTTATACTGAGTGTACTGGACAAGCTGTCGCTTATGAGCAAATTTTGTGGATTGTAAATTTGGCTCCGATAAGATTTTTAGCTGCATACAGTGTTGCCAGAAGAATTTTTGACATAAAACGGAAAATATGAAAAGTAGGCTTGAACATGATAGAATAACAAGGTAGGCGCATATTAGAGAGGAAGTGAGCTAGATGTCAAAATCAGCTGTTCGAATTTGAATTGTTCTTATTGTTGTTGTTGCCTTTTCGTTTGACGTTTATAGCACCTCACAGCATTGTTTGTGTAAAACTAGACATTTGAGCAGCCATATTAATATGAGCCTACCTTATTATTCTATCATGGGCTTGAAAACGGGGAAAATTATGTTGGAAACATTTCTTTATGAAAAATGTTAATTTTCATAAAGTCGGACTACCAATAGACAAATTAAATAATTGGGTTTTTTCAAATATCGATTCTAACATAAAGTCGACTCTTTCCCAATTTCATACCAATAAGCAAAAAATGTTTAATACTTAAAAAAGTTGACTATTTTAAGCACCTAGTTATTTTCTGTGTGAAATCTGTCAAAAACGTTAAACAAATTATTGTTTCAATGAAGTTAGTTTTAAAAAAATATCAACTTTAAAATCAGCTTCAACTGATATTATTTCTTAATACATAATTATATATATATATACTAGCAACTAAGGATCCCGATCTTTTTTGTGTCCCGAAAATCCCGGTATTAGTCGATTTAAATCCCGGGACTGAAAAAAAATTTTTTTAATAGCTAATAAAATTTTCAAACTTTTATCTAAAACTAGCAACCCTCCGCGGCTTTGCTCGCGACATGTTTTAATATAAGAAACAATTAGCCTATTCAGTTTGAATACGCAGGTCTGTTATATTTACGATTTGTTATTTTTGCGCCAACTTACTCAAGCGTATTTTGCTTTATTGTTGTTTTGCATGCAAACGCAAATACGCAGACACGCGTAAATAAAAGTAGCTCTTGGACGTGTTTTTTGAGCCTCGTATTTTTAAGTCCTGTCTACAGTTGCCAACTTCTTGTATAGAGTTCTGTCAGTTAGAAAATAAGACAGTGGTGCCATGCTATCCATGCTATCCATGGATATTTGATAAAAGAAGTAAGAATCTAAAATTTTCAGAAACTTCAAGAATTTGCTCTGAATTGTTCCAATTTTTTTGTCTACCGGCTTATAAGTTGTAAGAGATACAGATTTACTATCAGTAATCCACACAAAATCAGTTTTAAATAATTTAAGAATTGGCATTATGAAGTTATAAAAACAATAAAAAGTTTAGTTAGTTTAAGTTAGTAATATTTTGCATAATTGAAGAAAAAATAGGACCTAGAAGCAAATCGTTGACAAATTTTCCCTCAATGACCCTGAATAACTATTAATATAAATATTTTTTCGAAATCAATCCACGTCTCTACATACAATTTAAATGAAAAATTTAAATAAAATATTAAAATTAATTTCTAAACATTTTTCATAATTTTTATCAATTTCTTTATGTGTAGTATCTATATTAATCTCCGATTCGACTTTGATGGGCAAGACTGAGGTCTATAACATTTGACTGCGTTATTCTCGACCATAAATATCACAGTATCACAATATACCAAATTGATATCAGAAATTTGTTAAATTATCATTATCTTCATAATTCCCAAAGCAAACTTGCCCAGGCTGGACAAGGTCAAAAGTCATGAATAGCTCAAAAAAAAGCTTGCAATTCCAAGAAATCTGTTGATTCATCACATTCGGTGATTGAGAACAAAATGTAATTTTAATAATTTTTAAGGAACTGTGCATCTTATCTTCTATTAAAAACTGTATTTTTGATGGTTTCTGTTGGTTGATTTAATCATAATAATAATTAATTTAGTAAATTAAAAGAGTCAAAAATCCGTCATAGAGTTTTTAATAGATAGTACCAGGGCGACCGAGCTCCGCTCAGATTCCCAGCGTATATTTAAATGTTTACGGTTTTAATGTATCGAAAATGCCAATTTTATCTTAGAAACAACATAAAAGATCCTAGTTTTCAATAAACTTGATATAGCTATATTTTTATTTTATGATACTTTCGTTTTTCAACTAAACGAAATTGGTATTGGTTTCTTTATCACTATACAAATACTAAATTATTTCGATAATTTACTTATGCTAAACGAAACTTAACTCTGACTCACTTATTCATAGTGCCGGCCATTCCAATGCAAGTTTTTTTTTCCAAAAAATTTTACCTCAAGCTCCTTCTCCACTTATAAGAATAGAAGTTATTTTTTTTTATGTCGCCATTTTTTCTAAAGTTATGGTGATAACAATTTTTTATTAAAGTTAAAATCTTGAAAACGGAGTCATTTTCAATAAATCATATCTCTGTCATCTGTTACCCTTATTTTTATGAATGAAGTATCGTTAGAAAGTAATTGAAAAGCGATATGTAATAAAAATAAAATATTTTTGGAATTTTTTTGGCTAGATTTGCTTACTTTTTTGAAAAAAAAGTAAGCTGTTCATATCTCAAAAAGTGCATTTCCGGTTTTTTGACGTAGAATTACGTTTTACAGAGCGGTTTGTATTGGGTCGTTTTAACAAATTTTTTTAAGGTCATGAAACATTTTGTAACCTGTACTTTAGGGTATACCTACAGTAGGCCGAATCATTCTTATATGGATACAAAAAATGTCAGCCGGTAAGAGGAACTCATTAAAATGATTTATGCATACTTTTTTTTCAAATCGGACAGAAACCGCCGAAGCAATTTTGATTCTACTGAAGGTATTTTTTGGTAAAAAAAAAGATGTTTTTTGCTTGTAACTTTTTATTTTTCACAGAACGCATACCCAAATCTTCTTAAATGTTAAACTTCTTACTCATACTTACATTTTGACATAAAAAAATTGTTAAAATTTTGTTTCATTATAACTCTTATTGACCATCAAAAATTGAACTTTTTGCTATTTTTAAAAAGGCATTTTTTTTAAAACCGCTGTAAAAGACACATTTTTATTGGATTTACGTGGAATTGTTATTGTTGGAAAGGTATTAAGTTCTTCTTTCTTTTTGTGTATCACTTTTATCAGACCACGGGCGACCGAGCTCCGCTCAGATTCCTACCGTATATTCAAATGATTTACGGTTTTTAATGTATCGAAAATGCCAACTTTATCTTAGAAATAACATATAAGATAATATTTTTCAATAAACTTTTGACAGTTTTACAAGTTTTAGTTCAAAAGGTACGGGAACTATTAACTGATGTTTTCAATTTAGTTTTGTGCGATGTTTTCAAAAGAAAAAAATGTTTTAAACTGACAAATCGAACTTTGTGTCTGTAGAAAAAACCGTCAACCAGTTTTGCGAGAAGTTGCTTTTCTATAGGGCCCTTTAGAAGAATCTGTTGGCTGCAGGCAGGGCTTCAAACCCTCTATAAAAGTATCTTAAAACACTGGATTCATAACTCTTCATAAAGAATTCTAGTCTAAAATCAATTGAAAAATAAAATCAAAAAGCATTAAATCAAAAGCATAAGACGACCTCAGAAGTCGATTGAAAAGCATGCTTGACCACCATACGAGGTACCACGTTTGAATCCCGGGCAAGACATGATTTTACGCTGTAACCTTTCTTTAATACTTTCCTCATTCTTTATCAGCTGAAATTCAAAATTGATCAATGTAAAGGACTTTGAAAGTTGAAATAATGGCTGAGATGTTTGAGGATGGCATAACTAACGCACCCATCTCTTTTTTCACCAAAAACATGACAAATCGACAATTTTATTAGATTTTACTTGTATGTACATTGTACAAGGCTTGAGGCTACAAACACTCAAAATATATACAATTAACCCATTTCCGTTTAATGGGTAGAAAAATATCCATGAAAATACTTTTATTTCAAAAAGACACTAAAAAGTTTGGGTAAGAAATATTACAATACTTTTGATGGGGATGGTAAGGTAAAAGATCAAAATTTTTTAGAATACTAGATGTAACCTTGAAGAAATTCAATGAACTATTCAATTGTTATGACAAACGAAAATACTTTAGGGTATTTCGTTTTTTACAAAACGTTTTCTTTAATTATTTAAGAATTCATGCATTTTAATCCATGCTTACAAACAGCACAACAAACAGCAAAAAACTAATGCTTAAGGCTCAACCATAATAGGCTCGAGCTGGCTGCAGCGAACATCAAACTTTACGAAAAGCCAACTTGAGATCTGTCAAATTGTTAATTTAACCATAACGACTTGAGCTAGCTCGGGCTTATGTCAATAGCATTTCTCTTTTATTTAACAGACCTGCTTCATGTTTTCTTACTATTTTTTCATCAGAGCACAAAATAAACAAAATATCTAATGTTTTCTAAATTCTTTTTAAAAAATACTCACATACAAAATTTTATTCATGGTAGTTTGATATAAACTTAAAAAAACATGTGCTTTGACTCGCTCTCTCTGCAGCCAACTCAAGTTAACGAAACTTGACGAAAAAGCTGGGTGGTGCTATTATGGCTGCTACAGTATAATTTCCATGCGTTCATAGAAAATTTGACATTGGCTGCAGCCAGCTGAAGTCTATTATGTTTGAGCCTTTAAGCTCTTGTTGTGAGAGTTAGGCCGCGTGCATAGTAAACGCCGATTCAGACTGGTAGGCAGACGGGCAGGTTGAAATCTGTGTGAACAAACGAGACCCAAATATTTACCATTTCGCTTGTTTACACACCCTGTCTGCCTGCCTGTCTTAACAGGCGATTACTATGAACGCTGCCTTACTCTCAACACAGCACGGCTGCCACGTTGTGAGCAGTGTTGCCAGAAATTTATTTTATTTTTATTATTTTTTAAAAAAATTTTTATTTATTAAAATTAATATTTAATTATTAATTTTATTTTTTTTTTAAAAAAAAAAATATTATTATTATTTTATTTTTTTTATTAAACATGATTCTGTGAATACGTTTGTATACCATGCATTCCGTGAAAAAGTAAACCGCAGATTCAAAGGACTAATCTCACGTATAGCCCATAATACTATATTCATATTTGAGCTACAGAGATAAACTTTATCATGTGAGTATCTTTATATATAAAATTCTTCTGTACATGACTTTGTCACTGAACTCCTCCTTAACGGCTGAGTCATAACACTTGCCACAGATTCAAATTAGCATGTTGATATAGCGCTCCGCCACACATACAACATTCTACATTTGTTTCTCTTGATTTCACTTTCTCTCCTACATATCTATCTCCTTATTTCCGAACCAAGGCAGACTTGACTGAATAGGTTTGACACCTGAAATCCTTGGATCAAAGCTAAAAAAATACAAAAAAAACTTTCATTAAAATCGGTCCAGCCGTTTTGTAAGAGTTCAAACACTAACACCGTGACACGAGTTTTTTTATATAATAGATGAATATATGGTGATGAATATGTGGTGACCGTGGCATGCAGGTTAAGTGTGTGGCTTAGCATGCTTGGAGCCCGGGTTCGATCCCCAGCCGTGGCGAAAAGTTTTTTCAATAAAAAATTTTTCTGATCGGTCACCACCTCTCTGCAGACAATGGCAAACCTCAGAGAGTAAATAATGCCATGTAAAGCTTCTTGAGAACATGAGCCGTTCGGAGTCGGCATAAAACATGTAGGTCCAGTTCTCGGTCAATTGTGTGCAAAAATTTAATAACACACACAACACAAGCGATCCTAAGAAGCTCGGTCAAAGTCCTTTCAAGGGCTGAAATGGCCAATTTGTTTTTTTTTTTTTTTTTTTTAGATGAATATATACATAAAAATGAATATGTGTATGTTACAAGTAGACTCCAAAACCTAGAACATGGGGCATGGCCACCCCCATACAACCATAATTTTCGATATCGAATAGCTTTAGAATTACAAGTTGCACAGCTCCAAAATACGGTATTCGAGCTCGATTTCCACGCGCTGTATTACTGGTAACATTTTATAGGCGTTGAAAAAGGGGCTGGACACTTTTTTAAGAATTCAATCTTTTCAGTATAACTTTCGAAATATAAGTCACACATCTATGAAACTCATAACGAATATCATATTTAGTCGTGTCATTCGACTAGAAAAATTCAGCGAGCATTCGAAAAATTCATGGGGCGTGGCGGTCAACCATACAATTAAAATATTTAATATCGAATAGCTTTAGTACTAAATATTTTATAACATTTAAACTCAGTATAAAGTTTATTTTTGGTCATGTCTTTCGACCAGAAAAATAGCACGGGCATTTGAAAACTAAATGTGGCTCCTCCCATGCAAGCCAAATTTGCTATACTTACAGAATAGCTATGAAAGTAAGTCACAGGTAATTCCAACTCAGAATGGAGTTACTACTTAGCGACATCAAATAGCTTTGGAAGTAAAAGTCGCTAAGCATTGAAATTCAGAATGGAGTTACCGTTTGGTAATGTTCTTCTACTAGAAGACTGGGCCGGGCTTTCGACAAGTGGGTGTGTGCCCCCCATACAAGCTACATTTTTGATCGAATAGGTTTTGAAGTCACAGATGGAGTACATGTGTTTGTCTAAGGTGTAGCAACGCAACGGGTATTGCTAGTAGATCAGTGTTCACGGAGATAATTGAGCTCAAGAATAAAGCATTTAGCACACAATTCATGCAAAAATTAGCCATGATTCTATGCTTTAAAACACAATTCATGGTATATGACTTATGATCGCATGATTGTGGTTACTTGCACTTAAATTCTAAAATAATATAATTTTGCTACGAACGGGCACCTTCTTATTGAAATTGAATCACAATTTTTAAAGTTCGAGTTTAGCCGGACTTGCAGATGTTTGCTTTAAACGCTGGACTGCCTGGGTTCAAACCGGGATGAGGGCAGCAACATGTTTTTAATTAATTATTTTTTTAAATAAAATAAAATATTACATGTAAGACAACATATTTTTTGGATGCAAGTGCAATCTTATTTCGGAGGTTATTTCTGATTAAGCAACCATTGTGACATAGAATTGGAATTTCATAATTAAATTTAAATTTTGATACTTACACAGTCGGAATTCGAACCAACGTCCTCTTCCACTGAGATGTTGGTAACAATAAATTAATTGTAGCAAAAAATATTTTAGAACTGCTCATCTCAAAAACTGTCAGAAAATTCGAACAAAAACTCTTAGGTTTTTGTATTAGATGTGTAATTTTAGCTTAGCTATGAACCATAAAGTTGTTTTTTTATTACTATAAATATTTAGGGTGCTCATAGCACAGAGAGTATATTATAACAAGAGGTTTTATGAGAATAACAATAATAATAGTTATAATCAGTGTTGCCAGTCTAGCCTTTTTGAGGCTAGATCTAGCCTTTTTTTTTGTTGTCTAGCCTCGAAAATTACCATCTAGCCTCTAGCCTTTTTTTTAGCCTTTTTTTGTTTTTTTCTAGCCTTTTCTAGCCTTTTTTAATATATTGCTTAAAGATGCATTACTACATCCAATTTTTCTGACGTTGCAATTTTGAAAGTGTAAATCTTCTATTGCTCTTTTTATTCTTTTAAAGTGGTTAAACCCAAATATTTTCTGTTATAGAGAAAGAAAACTCCAGTTACTCTACAGAAGAAATAACTATAATTGAAATATAATGGCAAAAAATTGTAAATCACAAGTAGAATAGGAATCTAGATGGGCAGAAGCTAGAGATTCATTGAATGAAGATCCGTTCCAAGAGCTATCAGATTTGATTTTTAGTTTTATTATTTTAGCATTAAGCAACGCTGAGGTAGAAAGAATTCTTAGTACAACGAAATTTCAAAAAAAAAACTAGAAAAGAAACCGTATTCAACTGTTCTTAAAAGAAAACGAGTAAAGAAAGTCTAGTCCGACTATGAAATACCCTAGACCTCCTATTATATTTAAATAAACTATATATTAAAATACTAAAACAAATAGAAGTAACTTCCTATTTTTGTTTAAAATCCCTGTATTTATAGAACTATATAGGTTTTACTAATGAAGGTTGTATGGGAGGAAAGCGCGTTCGTAGGTGGATAACGCCTTTTTTTGTGAGCACACCTTAGTTTTATATACTATGATCTCATACCAAGTTTTATCTCTGTAGGCCAAATATAAACGTTTCTATTGTGTTTTCCATATTGTGGGTTTCATGGGAGATGAGCATGTTTATGGGCGGATGTCGCTCAGTTTGTGAACACATCTTAGTTTTGATACAACAATCTCAATACCAAGTTTTATATTTTTGGCTCATATAAACCTCTTTATAGCGTTTTTACTATAGTGGGTTGTATGGGAGGTGGGCGTGTTTAAGGGCGAATGACGACTATTTTACATCTAAGTACACATCTAAGTTTTAATATAAAATACATATCTGATAAGTTTAATCCCTGTAGTTCAAATAAAAGGGTCTTTATAATAGTGTTTTCAATGTTGGAGTTGTATGGGAGGTGGGCATGTTCATGGGTAGAGCACGCCAATTTTTTGTGTACGTCTACGTTTTGATACAAAATAAATACATTTAAATTTTATTTCGGTAGCTTAATTACAACCATCTATACAGCGATTTTTATTTGTTAGTTGTATGGGAAGTAAGCGTGTCCGTGGGCGGATTCTAAAAATATTCAATAGTGCAGATGCTTGGGTTCATGTGAACATGTGTACCAATCTCATCTCCTTCTTAACCTATATTAACAGATAACACATAGACAGACGGACGGACGGACATGGTTAGCTCGACTCAAGAGGTGACACTGATCAGGAATATATACTTTTCTATACCGGACTCGCTTATTTCTATGCGTTACAAACGTTTGCACAAAGTCAATATACCCTGACCTTACATGTTTAGAGTATAATAGCGTTAACAAATCTAGCCTTTTTTTAGCTTTTTTTTTAAAGCCATCTAGCCTTTTCTAGCCATTTTTTAAAGGCCATCTAGCTTCTTTTCTCAAAACTTTCTGGCAACACTGGTTATAATAATAGTTATAATATACTCTCTGTGCTCATAGTTCTGTATTATCTGCTCTGTTAACTTTGCCGTCTATTAACTTTAGAACATTTTAGCACGTGTTAACTTTGATTGTTTTTGTTTTACGTACAAACTTGAGATACCACTTGTTGCTAAAGTTATCTCACTTCTGCTCATGTCTTTCTTTTGTGTTAATGTGGTATCACTAATCAGCGGATTTAATTTTGTTGTAAAAAATGGAAGAAGAATGAATCGGAGAAGAAGTAAGTACATTTTTCCATAATTCTTCGTTTCCGTTCATTCGAGGCATGTTATTGAACAAATTTAAAATTTTTGAAAATTATTTTTGCAATTTAGCTCCAAAACACAAAAAGAGGTGCTCACAGTTCGATTGAAATATCTTTCTAAAGTTGCCAGGTGTTAACTTTAGAAGCAAACTGTGAATTCCCTAATTGTCATTTATATTTGTTTCAAAAAATATTAAAAAAAAATTTGTTGGTCAAACCCGGGCTCGAACCTGCTTGCATTTTTATAAAATCTCAACATTCAGCACGCTCGACCAACAAGGCAATGAATTTTCATGTTTCTATTTCAATATAGAATCATAAACAAAATATTTGTAAGAATATAAAACATGATTCATGCGATAGTTGCCCAAAAAAATGTGATATAATTTTTAACAAAAAATATGGCTTATGAAATAGTTCTCAAAATTCATGAGCAAGAAGACCTTAACACGTGAATTTTTGAGTATGGTGTATGCGAACAGTAACCATGTGCCATGCATAACTTTATGTGCCAGGCTTTGCAAGAATGATGCATAAGGATGCCAGCACACGTGAGTTAAAGCAACAATCTAAGTGTTAAGTCGTATGAATTGAAAAATAGGAAGATCATATACATTTATGAGTCGGCTATGCATGAATCACCCAAGTAATTTTCTCCGTGTTGGTACATGTAAGGATTTTTTATCGTAAATAGGCGTAGGGAACAAACGGACAGATTTTTTAAATTCTCTGAAATAGGGAATTTTCAGCAAACTCAAAAAATTTACAAAAAAATATAAAAAGAGCAGCTCATCTGCATTAACATTTATTTGTTAACCTTTATTCTTGTAGAGATGTTGCTGCATTAAATTTTTTATCTCTCTGGCTATTCATTACATTTGGCAATGTTAAGTATGCATAGGATCATTCACGATTCAGAGTACTCGCCAATGCAGTTGAGGACATGCACTTATGTAGTTGAGTTTTCGTGAACACACCACACTTTAAATTGAGATTATTAAGGTTATAATTAAGATAATTATTATAAGTTGATTGATTATAACTTCTCAAGTAATTGGTAAATAAAGGTGGCGGCCGTGGTCGTGCGTGCTAAGTGTGTGGCGTGCGAAACAACGGATCCTGAGTTCAAACTTCACCTCGGGCAAAAGTTTCTTCAATATAAATCAATTTTTCTGCTCAGCCGTAATCTATCTGCAGACAATGGCAAACCTCAGAGAGTAAATAATGCCATGTAAAGCTTCTTGAGAACATGAAATTTAGCCGTTCGGAGCAGAAAACTACATGAGACCATTCGTCATTTTTTGCCACTCGAATAACAATCGTCGTCAGCAGTGTTGCCATATGCTCCGATATATCTTATATGTTACGAGTAGGGAGTTTTTTTATGAGCGTAGGGAAAAGTAGTGATTTTTTTCGGTTGCGTAGAGATTTTCTTAAAAAGTATGTACCAACACTGTAGTAGATATATATATTACATAATATTATCAACCCTGTTCTACAATCCGATTTTAGTCAGAATCGGATTTGTATCCGATCATTGGTGCCATGCATTCCGATAATTACTTCGAATTGAAACTTACCAAAACAATCGGAAAAAATCTGTTCTACAATCCGATAAATCAATCGATTAACTGATCACCTTTATGGCTGTGAATTTAACTCCGCACTTTCATTTTGTTGCTGTCAAATTTGTTAACAGGGTTGAATGATCGTTTTTAATTTGTTTATTAACAATTTAAAATATAATTTAACATAGGGGGTAACCACAAAAATAATTTGGAAAACAGTAACATTCAGCAATACATGAAAAAGCATCCGAACATCGCAAGCGGCTCATAAAAGAAGACGTTCAAAAAGATGCGCATTGGCAGAATCTCTCGAAGATTCTACACTAAAAATCAATATATTTACCACAAAAGTAATGGGAGAGGAAACTATTATGTTTGAAAACTAATTGCGAGCAAACAAGTTTAGTGTTACTAGAAATATGTTTCTTCTTTACGGTTGCCAAAAAAAGTTTGCGTAAGCAATTTACTTTGTTACGATTTATACATAATGTTCACTAGCAACTAAGCTAATTTGATGCAATAAACATATTAAGGGTATTCATGCAACTGGGCAAAACCCTTATAAACGGTATAAACCGTATAAGTTTATTCTCCTTATAAATGAACTGTCAAAGTTTGTATGAAGAAGCTTTTGCACAAACCAGATATCTTTGCTCAACGATTTAGCTGGGCAAACGAACAGGCAAACTTATAACATCAATCAGCTGATTTATTTTACTAAAGCAAAAGAAAAAATTAGAAGCAGGAGAAGATATAGTCAAAATTGTACAACTAATTAAATAAAATGGAAGAGGTAAGAATGGAAATTTTGTGAATTGAAGAAATTACAAAATATTTATATACTTCATTTGCAGAAAGCAAACCCTGAACTTGCAAACAGCTGATATATGATGCAAATGCTCAATCGACTTTAAGGGATGCTCATGCAACCTGCCTGATAAAATTAACTAATTGCCCAAATTATATTCTTGCCTCTTTGCATGAATACCCTTATTAAGGGTATGCCAAATTACCCTTATTATGGCATGTGAGCGAACAAAATTCAAACAAAACAAGCAAACCAAACACGAATATTGCATGAACATAATATGTTGTATACGACCATGTTTTATTTTTCTGACAAATATGATATGCTCATGGCAAAAAATTTGACCACGATTTTTACCACGTCCATGCCTTTATTAAAGCGATATTTTGAAATAAACCTATAAATTATTCTTTATTCAGGCGCTATTGTGAAATTTACTTCATAAAAATTACGCCGTATTAGAAATTTCTAAGGGTTTACGGTGTCCACTCTTGCCTAATAAAATAATTCTTACAAACATTTTATATTTTGTTATAATCAAAAAGTAAATTAGTTTTCTGTTTTTTAATCCAAAGCACTTAATTAACTTAACACTTAAAGGTACATGTTTATGACTTAAATACATAGAATTGTGATATAAATGTACATTGTATATTACAATTTAAAAATTATTTTGTAATTTATTTTAACGCGGTTTCTTATATGCTTTGATTTTTCATTTTTTACATTTAAAAATACATTGTCTTTTTACTTTTGTATGCATTCTTGTATCACATTTAAAATACATTGAATTTTTACTTTTGTATCAATGAATTTCTTCTTTTGTATGTAAATGTTGTTTATGGTCTCATAATTTTTTTCTGATAAGTGTTGAAATTTCCAAAAACAAAATACGTTTTCAAATTTAGTACAAAAAATCCTATAAAATTTTTGTTTTCTCAGTGAGGATATCGATTTTACGCGCACTTTTTAAAAAAAAGTTCACTTAATTAGTTTTTTGTTTCGGTCCCAGTACACCGCGTTAAAATAGAATTTAATTTTAGTAAACTTTATAATCTTTAGAATTATGAATAAACTAAATTTTTGGTTTTTTATTTAAAAAATTCATCAGCTGATCAACAACACATACACATTTGCTCATTTTGTATCCATGTTGTTATTTATTCGTTCTATTCTGAACACACAACAGTCCATTCTATGTTATAATAATTGGCAAGGTAGCATTGACAAGTGTTGATTTTCTCATCTCTCAAATGAGCTCTTGTCATAAACAGCTGTTTGTTGTTATATGCGTTGGCCACATTCAGCTGTGTCAACTGTTGTGATAGCGACACATTGGAAGTGTCAGAAAAGTTGTCAAGTTGTTGAAATGTCAAGCATTGTTTCAAAAACCAATGGAAACTTTACCGACAAATAAGAAATTTTTTTTTAAATGCATTTTTATGCGCAACTTCATATTTATATGCATCAAGTTTGGACTTTACAGTTGCCAGCTGTTGAGTTTGCTGAATGTGACCAATGAAAATCAATTGTATGTAATGGCGGATGGTGAGCGCTCTCTTCTTTGTTATATTTTTTGATAGATGCTCTTTTCCAGCAGAAACGTTAACACTACCTTGTGAATTAATATACCATGGTCCATGACCCAGTAAAAAATATTAATTCAATAGTACTTCATACAAGCTATAAATTTAAGATTGCGTCTTGATTTATAACATTTTCTATTCTTAATCTTAATAAAAAAAAAATTTTCTCTACAGCGTCTGTCTCCAAGAACTAGTTTTCACAGGAAAGAGCAGCTAAGAATAAGTATCAGAACAGTTATGGGGAAAATTGCATAGACTTCTGTGCGTGGATGACATGTTGAGATCAGGTACGTGATATCATCTTCCTCGTGTTCGATTCCATCTCTAGTGGGCACCTCAACAAGCACAATTTCATCTGATAGAAATCCGATGGGAAACGTACAGTTGGTGGCATTCACACATCCTCGCGAATCGCTTAGGTTAGAGTACTGAAAAGTTGGCTTGTAGATGTCGAAGGTGGCATGTATGTCGTTACGCACCAAATCGTTGTCACTGTAGAATATATAGTAGTAGTACCCATCTTCAGTGACCTCATGTTTCGAAAGCATGCGGTGTGAGCCATTCTCCAAAAAGTGCGCATTTAGACAATCTGCCGAGGACGGGAATCCTTCGGCCAGTAAAATATCTCCATTGTAGCACTCTAGCAGTCCATTCTCAAAGCTGGAAATGGAGTTAGACTCGTCGCTTCCTGTGAAATTGACAGCATTGCCGCCATGGCTGTACTTGCGATCGTAGACATGCTCACGTTTGGGGCGTTTCTTGTAAAGCTGATCGTAGACTTGTTGTCGCTTGCGATCTTGCTCACTTTTATGCTTAAGCAAAAACACTTTTTCCTCCTGCTGGGTGCTGGAGGGTAAAGTCTTGTTGGGCGGTAATTGAGTATCAGTCTCTTTTATTTTGTTCACTTCAAAAGCTTCATTCAGTTTTTCAAGAGCCTGCTCCTTTGGAACTTGAGACTTCCTTAAATGTTCATGTCTACGCTGTCGGTTTCCCGGTTCTTTTATCTCTGCACTTGTTGACAGACTATTGCTTATCGTAGTGTCTTCAGTCTTTTTGGTTTTATATAAATCGATGGTGCCTTTCTTTGACTTTTTTCTTGACTGTTTCGTTGGTGTTTGTTCAGGCGTGTTTAGTTTTACTGTTGAACGCTCTAAATCGTTGTCATTCAAATCCTCTCCACCGTGATTTTCAAGTTCCATGTAGATGTCTTTGTCGCCGATATTTTTGCCAGTAGCATCTTTTGTGACATTCAAACGATCAACTTCTTCGGCTGCTATGTATTCGGTTATTTCGGTTATATCCTCAAAGAACACCTTTACCTGCTCGTGGCCCTGAGCAAAATTTGCACCTACTTTGTTTTTGTTGTGGTCGAGTAAACCACATGTCTTCAGTTCACGCTGACCTTTTACCACCAAGATTCTTGAACCATCGTAACGCGAGCAGAACTTGAGATGCACCTTAGCTCCCTTCAGCAAATAGAAGCCCCAGTATTCAAGGGTATCATCCGGTAATGTCATTGACTTCTTTAGACGGATATGCTTACGATTTGCAGAAATCTCTGGTCGGCTGCGAAGTTGGAAGGCATTAAAGTTGGTACTCATACGCAGTGAGTGTTGCTGACAAAATATCGACGAGATGCCATCACGAATTTCTATTATATCCGACTCGGCAACCGGATATGTAACATCGGCAAAAATAGTTTTACGAAGGTACAGTGGGATGATTATCAGAGTTGCCGGAAGAATCACAATTAGGATGCAGAACACAATCACTCGCTTCACTCCAGTCATTTTGCGATTTTCTGCAAAAGAAACAAAAAAAAAATTATTATGTTTGTCGTTAAAATTATTTATGTCTGAATAAAACGAAAATGCCTCACTTAGATTACCATCAGGCAGATATTCCATATTCTGTGACTGCATTTCTTTTTTGTTTAACGGAAGCTTGTTTATACAAACTTTTTTTTTTAATAATAAAATAAGCCTTTGAAATAATAAATAAAAACCTTCCAAAATAACTTGAATGCAGTATGAACGGTTATCAAATGGTCTGTTATCGCCTCATGAAGCATGTTTCAAAAGAATAAAAAAAAGTTTGTTTAGCTACGTGAATTAGTATGCGGGATGTGCGTATTTTTTGATATGCTTCAAAGCAGCTAGACCGATTTGTTGAGTAAAAAACAGCAAAGATTATCAAATTGATATTTTTGAGCTGAACGGCTTTAGAGCATAGCTGAATGAGCTATAAAAGAAGAAAAGTTACTTACGCTAGTTACACTTCTGACATTCCATGTTGCCGGTCATACAGCATTGGTTGAGTGATTCAAGTTTAATCTTTTAGTTTATAGTTTATCACGTTTTACTCTCCATTTGAAAAATAATACCAAAGCAACAAATTGTAAAGAAAAGAATATGTAAAGTATGAAATAACCCAGCAGAAAATGGAAAGTCTTCTCTGCTTGGAATTCAGGCCTGACAAAAATCAAGGCCTCTTAATTTCAAACCCTCCCTCAAAACAAGCTAGAATGTTTCGAACATATGTTCGCCTCATCATTTCGACATCATAGCAGATCTTTTGTTAAATATATTCAAAATAATACAACAATTTTTATAAGTGGATATACATATGTATATGGATTTTATAAGTACATATACTTCCTGATAATACCTGGCAACACTTCTATTTTTTAATTATATTACTAATTTTTAGTGGGGTGTTATGGGGAATGATGCGCTATTCAAAAATTGTACTGGTTGTCAATTCAATAATTTAAGTTTTTGTTTATGTGTGATATTTCGGTATAATTATTGTAAATTATTTATTAATTATTGTGTACGTCTAGGTTATCTTATCCCGCCCATATTTATTTAAGTAAATAATTCTGACAACATATCTGATTAGATATAAATACATTTCGAATTCAAAACAAGTAAATAAAGTCTTAAGTCCGTCTAGGCCGACTATGAAATACCCTAAACCCACTTTTCAAAAACAAAAAAATGTTTATTGTGAATGGGCGTCTCCAAGGGCGGATGAAGCCTATATTTTATATCATTTAAATGTTGATGAAAAATTTACAAACATAACCTTATTTATTGAGTTTAAAACTTTTTGGGTTGTATGGGAGATAGGCGTGTCCGTAGGCGGATGACGTCCATTTTTCAAAACCATCTTTGTCTTGTCATAAAAAACATACGTGCCAAATTTTAGCTCTGAAGGTTAAACAGAGGCTTATTTATTGCGTTTTCAATTTTTGGGTTGTATGTGTTCGTGTGGGTGGGCGTGTTCGTGAGCGGATGACGTCCATTTTTCGAAGACATCTTTGTGTTTGTATAAAACACATACATATCAAATTTTATTGTTGTAGGCTAAATATGAGCTGAGTTATGCAGTTTTCAATTTTCGCGTTGTATGGGAGGTAGGCGTGTCCATGGGCGGATGATGTCCACTTTTCAAAACCATCTTTGTTTCGTTACAAAAACATATGTGTCAAATTTTAGCTCTGTAGGTTAAACAGAGGCTTATTTATTGCGTTTTCAATTTTTGGGTTGTATGGGAGGTGGGTGTGTCCGCAAGCGGATGAGCGGATTCAAAGACATTTTTATGTTGATATAACACACACACATACCAAATTTTGTTGTTGTAGACTTATTATAAGCTGAGTTATGCAATTTTCAATTTTCGCGTTGTATGGGAGGTAGGCGTGTCCGTGGGCGGATTCCAAAAATATTCAATAGTGCAGATCCTTGGGTGCATGTGACTATGTCTACCAAGTTTCATCCAATTATCTCTACTCCTTCTTCTTATCCTGTGTTTACGGACAACACACAGACGGACGGACGGACGGACGGACATAGATAGCTCGACTCACGTGGTGACGCTGATCAAGAATATATATACTTTTCTATACCGGACTCGCTTCGTTCTCTGCGTTACAAACGTTTGCAAAAAGTTAATATACCCTCACCTTTCAGGTTTAGGGTATAAACATACTTGAGTGGCACTGTAGTTAAAATTGTACAACTTTGACGTAGAACATCAAAATATTTCAAAAACTTTTGATAAAATAATGCAAATTGTCAGTTTCATTGGAATATTTTTTTTTCAAAACTTAAAATATGTTTTTTTTTGTTTATAGTTTTGAATTTTTTTAAGTATGATTTTTATACACCCACGCGTACTGCGTAAGGGGTATATACATTGTGTCACAACGTGTGTAACGCCCATAAGGAGGCGTGGTAGGTATAGAAAAGTGTATATATTCCTGCTCAGCATCACCACCTGAGTTCATTTAGACATAACCGTCTGTCTGTCCGTCTGTCTGTGGACACGATTACAGCCGTAATTTTGAAGCTATCGTGCTGAAATTCGATATTTAAGCTTTTTTCTTAAAAACTAAGATCAAGTTCGAGAATGGGCCAAATCAGATGAAAACCACGCCTACCTCCCATACAACCCCAATTATGAAATCTCCATAAAGAAGCGAATATTTAAGATACAAAACTTAAATTCGGTATTTGTATAGTCTATGACAAAACTCATGTGTTAGAAAAATAAGCGTCATCCACCCGCTAACACGCCCTATGTATAGAGGCTTGTGTCGAAGCTATAAAAGTAAAATTAAATATTTATTATTTTTTTGCAAAAATTAAACCGTGCGAAAAAAATGGGCGTTATCCACCCTCGAACACGCCCACCTCCAATACAACCCCAAAATTGAAAACTATATAAATAGGCTTCTGTCCAAGCTACAACAGTAAAATTAGATATTTATTCTTTTTATAATAAAATAAAGATGTGTTAGAAAAATGGGCGTAATACACCGATGAACACGCCCACCTTCCATACAATCCATAATAATGGAAACTCTATAAATAGGCTAATATTTAAGCTACAGACCTGAAATTGGGTGTTTGTGTATATTATATCAAAATTGAGGCGTGTTGTATTGTATTTTATGTTGAATGTATTTTAAACGACATCAAAACAGTAACATTTTTGAAATCTCATATAAAAAGAGCTGCAATTTAAGATTTTGCACCATTGCGAATCGGCCGTGGGGGTATTTTAACTTCGGCCAAGACGAAGATATACCTTACTAGTTTTATTTTAATGTTTTAAAATGCGTATAAGTTTAATAAAATATAAGATATCTTTTTGAAACACTAAATATTTATATATTTTATTAGAAAAACATTTCGCAAAAAAAAAATTTGTTTTATTATTTTAATCACATATATTGCTACTGGAAGTTCTTTTAAAAATCATTAAAAAAACCATGGCAGACGTGATAAAACAAAAACTACGCGACTGATAGTACTGAAATTTTAATATGTTGTTTTACAGTTGTTTTACGGACAGACAAATCGGTTTTATAGTTTTTGAGTTTTTGGCCGATTTCGTCCAAAACACTTGAAAATTTTCGAAAAAACCAAAATTGTTTCTTGTAGTTCATTCCATGGCGGTTTTGATGCTGATAAAAACCCCGTTTTTTGTTTTTTTTTCCCCGATGTCCCAGTGAGTTGTAATCACGCCCGCCATGGTTTTTTGATGTTTATTTAAAATAAGTAGCCATATATGTAAATAAAAAAAACAAATTAAATTTTTTTTTTGTGTAATTTTTTTACTAAAAAAATATATATTTAATTTTTGAAAATGATATCTCATTTTTATTTAACTTATAGGCATTTTTTTTCAGGTGTCACGTCCCCTTAATATGTATAGCTTTATAGCTCAGACTTTCTTCGTTATAGGTATAGAGCATTTTTGTATGGAAAACTTTGCAATGAAGAGGTTTTTCAAGGGACTGAGCAAATAATTCGTTATATTGAGTTTTTCGTTATAACGAAGTTCGTTATATCGAAGTTTCACTGTATTACAAAATATTGGAACAAATTACAATTATATACATTACATTTTAATTATAATATATGAAATTATTCATCAACAGAGTATTTAACTTACATTTTATAAACAATGTATAATTCGTTGAGAGTGCAATATATCTTCTTCGTTTTTGTTTGGTGCGCATTACAAAATTTTATCGTTTTTTTTTCTGACAAATCTCAGTCTTTTAATAAATATGCAATTGATGCTATTTGTTATTTTTAAATTCGTTGTTTGTAGTATGAAAATCGTGATTCGTAAAACAAGTGGTTAAAGTTGTAGTAGTTAAAGTCTTACAGAATATTTTAACAACGTTGAAGGTTACTCAGTGCGACAAATATTTCTGTTACTCGCAGCTGTTTGGCTAACTCCAACACAACAATAGCTGTCAACCAGATGGAGTAAAAATATGTCTTTTTATTTATTTACAATAGCTAGTCATCAAAACTCTATAAAATTTAACGAGACTAAAAGTTCATGTTTCATTTTATGGCTTGAATATTTATGTTCTTTTTTTCAACTCAATTATATGCGCAATTAGAAAATGTCTTATTCACTAAATTTATTATTTTTTTACATATCGACATAAAACTATCACATATATATATATATATATATATATTTATATATATTTCACATTAAAAATGTTATCACAAAATTATTGCACAGCACAAAACAACTTTTAATTAAAATTAAATTTAATTAAAAACAAAATTAAGCAATATTGTAGTTCGATTATTATTTCTTTCTCTTGATTTTTCGTAGTTAGACATTGTTACACATTGCTTGTTACATAGATAAGATGAGTGATTTTTCTTATCACTTAGATCCGTACAACATATTGTTTATTTACGTATTTTTTAGTGTTGTATTTATAAAATTCTTCGTTTTGAATTTAAAAAATTTTCCATTAGCCTCTCCCTCAAAAGATACAGAAACATCTCACTGCCTCTGATAACACGCTGCAACTAATGACAGACGGAAAACGCTTTATGGAAAAGAGGAAAAGCAAAACAAAACTAGTGAAACCAATGCTAAAGCGTAACGACAACAAGCAACCCTGACAATTTGGCTTTCATTAAGTATTCAACAAGATTTGACATCAGAGTTGCCAGCTTAAGCGAAACTTGATTGTAAATTTATATCAGAAATTCCTTCCATGAAATCATTCAGCCTTTACAATAACCCTCCAGTACTGGCAATCACAATTAGTCTTTTAACGGTCATGATATCATGCATGAATAGTAGCTAGTGAATTTTAGTACCCGAGGTAATGTAGCAGATAATGCAAATATATTTATTTCATTTGTTTTTTCTTCCACATAAACTGTATAACAAAAGGAATGATGAGTGTAGCTAATGAAACAGCTAGTGAATAATCATGCAGAGAGTAATGGAATCATTACCGGCAATGACATCCCCGTGTTAAATTCATGAGTGAATTGCATTGCAGGTAATCTGATGGGTAACCAGTGGTGATTACCGATAGCTAGTGAACTCACTCATTCGTCACTGGTGAGTCGATCTGGAGGGAAATCGCCACTAACTTTGAAAATCCCACTTTATCACTTTACGTTGATTTTTTGTATTATCCGTACTTATAAAAAATATATAGCCGGCTTTTTCAAAGAGTCAACTTTAAAGAAAAACTTCAGCTTCAACTAAAGTCCCATCTATGTAATAATAATCCAATAACATTCTCAATATTCTTGTTTAAATTAATGTTTTGATAATATTATTATTAAAAATATGATTGAAGATATCGATTGGATAAAAGATTCAAACATTTTCAATATTAGTATACTTATAAGTTCATAAGAAATTTACTGCAGAACTTTACCTGCAGAAATTGCATTTATGAAATTGGCTATAGAAAATATTTATTATTTATTTATATTTAAGAGCGAGCAAAAAGCGATTCTTCCTAGTGAGATGAAACTGAAAGTCTCCTTAATTCTTGATTCTACTTCTTATAAAAAAAAATTTATTTATTCTATATTACTTATTTAATTTTTAATTTTTTTAATTTAAGACCAAAGTTAGTTAAATAAAAATCATATGAACTAAAAACAAAATAAAATGTGATTAAAATTTATGTTTAATTCGTTTATTCGCGCCAAACAGCATCACATATATACTCATGATCTATATATATTGTATATATATATTAGGCTGGGTCGATTTGAATGAAATAAAGATTGTGCCTGCATAAAGATTGTGCCTACAGCGCCACCTAGGATGGATTTTCAAAAACAAAAAATTCCGTAGCACCTCACGAAGATATGGTGTGAATAACTGCAGTTAATAACTAGGTCGTAGCAATCGCTGAGCAAATGCATAAGCTGGCCACATAAATAGGTACGTTGAGGATACAAATTAGTTGGGTCGCTCGCTTTCAAAAATTTTTTCTTAAAACTATAAAAGAAAAGATATTAGGGGCCTTGGGTTGTTGGGTAGATTGGCAAATGCCATACATTTTGTTTTTGTAAAAGTGCCATTCTACCCAAGTACCCATCTAGGAATCTACTCTTGCTGACCCCCTGACTTGTTTGGGTAGATTGATTGAGTACTTTTTCCATGGGTTACCACCTTTTCCAAAAGTAGGCAATATATGAATTGACAAAAAACTAAAACAAAGTAAACAAAGTATAAGTGAATAAAATAGACAAATGTGCAGAGCTGTAAAATTTGCATTCATATCCAGAATTCTAAGTACAAGTGAATAAGGACAAAATAATGCTATTCATTGAAAACAAAATTGATCCATGTATAAAATTTTCAATTCACATTCAATTTCAGAAAATTGATTTATTATTCATTTCGATTATTCATTTTTCTTTATTCAGAATAATGCATTCATTTTTTTATTCAAATGAATGCTATTCATAAAGAATGCAATTCACAAAGAATCGTTATTCATTTTGCATTCATGCATTCATTTTTTATTCATTATTCATTTTTTATTCATTATTCATTTTTATTCATTATTCATTTTTTATTCATTATTAATTTTTTATTCATTATTCATTTTTTATTCATTATTCATTTTTTATTCATTATTCATTTTTTATTCATTATTTATTCATCATTCATTTTTTATTCATTTCTTCATTTTTTATTCATGAGAGAACACTATTTGCACTCAATTCACGCGAAGCTTCCCAGTTGCGAATTTAAAATTGAAATTTTACTTCAATTAAAAACATAAAACAATTGGCCCAAGATCCCGGTAATTGCGCTGTTGCACCGAACTAAAAATATACTACTTTGGTTGCAAAATTAACACCACAGGCATGAATAACACATTTGAACTGTGTTAAAATGAGTTATTTAAAAATTTTTGAGATAAAAATTATTAAATACCCTAAAGTTCACGTTAAAAATTACTCCTATATAAAATAACTTTTTTACGCCCGTACAATGGCCTAAATTTTGCGCTCATAAAATGACATAAATAATATGGTGGCAACTCTTTTCTAGCTGTCACTCATATCTCAACAGCTGTTATTCTACAAAGTACTTAATTGCAGTTAAGGGTGCTGGCAGTAGTCAAAAGTTCTCAATATACCCGTACCCAACTACCCAAGTCAGTGTGAATACCCCTATTATCTCTTCCGATTATCTTAAACGAAAAAATTAGAATTTTTTTATTTATTGCAGTTGTTTTGCAATATTATGGGCCAAAGTCACGTGTGAGGTCATTACTATATATAAAACAAGTATATATATTTTGTATAAATATCTCAAACGGTACAAAAGTTATGAACGATAAAGTGAAATGTATGGCAGAAAAAGAGATTGCGAAAAAACGTGAAATTTGGCCATCAAAATTCTATGTTGGTGAAAAGTTTATTTTGTTTTTAAAATTAAAAAAAATATCACTTTTTGAGATATAACCAAATTAAAGTTTTTTTCAAAAAGTTGGCAACTCTAGCATACAAATTTAAAAAATATGAAATTTTTTCTAAATCGCTTTTCTATAGCTTTCTAATGTTACTTCATTTACGAAAATAAGGTAACAGATGACAGAGATATGATTGTTTATTTAATAAAAAATTGGTATCTCCATAATTTTTGAAAAAATTACTTTAAAAAAAACAAATAACTTATATTCTTATAAGTAGAAAAGGAACCTATAGACAAAATTTCAAGTAAACAAGTCTAAGAGCATGTGATTAATTTTTAGAAAAAAACTTGCATTAGGCTTGAAATGACCGTATATTTTTTGATGCAATGAATATGATAATTTAAAACAAAAACACTTACATATAACAATTTCATTATATAACGTTTTCGCAAGTTGACAGACTAACACTACTATAATTTTTTTTCAACTAAATCTAAAAAATGTAATTATTTAATTTATTTTATT
Organism: Tetanocera ferruginea; assembly: GCA_958299015.1. NCBI lineage: Eukaryota > Metazoa > Arthropoda > Insecta > Diptera > Sciomyzidae > Tetanocera > Tetanocera ferruginea. The sequence continues at coordinate 51,979,349 of OY282641.1, read as the reverse complement.
TTTGAACTGCTGAAAGCTTCAGAAATATGTTATTTAAGTGAATTAAGTGAACACTCAAACCTTAAGTGTTTAAAAAACAATTAAAGGCATTAAAAATCCAATTGGATTATTTCGATTTTTTCACACAATTAAAATAAAAACAAGTAAAGAAAGTCTAAAGTCGGTCTAGGCCGACTATGAAATAGCATAAACCCACTTTTCAAAAACAAAAAATTTTTATTGTAAATGGGCGTCTCCAAGGGCGGATGAAGCCTATATTTAATATGCATTTAAATGTTGATGAAAAATTTACACATACCAATTTTTATTCCTGTAGCTCACAGTTAATGCCTTTATTGTGCTTTCGCTATGGGAGATGGGCGGATTCATGGACGGATTACTTCCAATTTTTGAACACACCTTAGTTTTGGTATAAAATCCATACATACCAAATATAATTTCTCTATGACAAACATAACCTTATTTATTGAGTTTAAAACTTTTTGGGTTGTATGAGAGGTAGGCGTGTCCGTAAGCGGATTACGTCCGTTTTTCAAAAACTTTTTTGTCTTGTCATAAAAAACATACGTGCTAAATTATAGCTCTGTAGGTTAAACAGAGGCTTATTTATTGCGTTTTCAATTTTTGGGTTGTATGGGAGGTGGGCGTGTCCGTGAGCGGTTGACGTCCATTTTTCAAAAACTTCTTTGTCTTGTCATAAAAAACATACGTGCTAAATTATAGCTCTGTAGGTTAAACAGAGGCTTATTTATGGCGTTTTCAATTTTTGGGTTGTATGGGAGGTGGGCGTGTCCGGGAGCGGATGACGTCCATTTTTCGAAAACATCTTTGTGTTTGTATAAAACACATACATACCAAATTTTATTGTTGTAGGCTAATTATGAGCTGAGTTATGCAGTTTTCAATTTTCGTGTTGTACGGGAGGTAGGCGTGTCCGTGGGCGGATGATGTCCACTTTTCAAAACTATCTTTGTTTTGTTACAAAAAACATATGTGTCAAATTTTAGCTCTGTAGGTTAAACAGAGGCTTATTTATGGCGTTTTCAATTTTTGGGTTGTATGGGAGGTGGGCGTGTCCGTAAGCGGATGACGTCCATTTTTCAAAGACATCTTTGTGTTGGTATAAAACACATACATACTAAATTTAATTGTTGTATGCTAATTATGAGCTGAGTTATGCAGTTTTCAATTTTCGCGTTGTACGGGAGGTAGGCGTGTCCGTGGGCGGATTCCAAAAATATTCAATAGTGCAGATCCTTGGGTACGTGTGACCATGTGTACCAAGTTTCATCCAATTATCTCAACTCCTTCTTCTAATCCTGTGTATACGGACAACACACAGACGGACGGACGGACGGACGGACATGGATAGCTCGACTCACGTGGTGACGCTGATCAAGAATATATATACTTTTCTATACCGGACTCGCTTCGTTCTATGCGTTACAAACGTTTGCACAAAGTTAATATACCCTGACCTTTCAGGTTTAGGGTATAACAACGAATGTTCGTTTGTTATCAATTATTCAAAATGAGCGTTTGAATTAATAATTCAGGAACTTTCTTCACGACCGGCACTTAATTATCTAAATGTTTCTTCCTAACAGATTTCCTTACTTTTCTTACTTATTTCTTATTGTTTTCATTTCTCCATGATAACGCAAAAACGAAAACTTGTAGAACAACAACAACGCAAACCGAACCGATGACGCATGCACAACAAAAAAAAATCACTTGACGATGCTGATGCTGATGCTGATAGTCGAGCGCTGCATACAAAAGTTTTTTCAGAACGGACGATCTATTCAAACGTTAATTTTTAATGAACGGTTAAAAAGAACGAGAAAATACGAAGCAGACAAATTTTCAGTGATAAAAAAATGCGCTTCTCTTTCCATTGCAAACGAAATCAATCTGCTTTTAAATACACAGAGGGAAAAACCTATGGACTCAATACATAAATTTATGTACTCATGGCATAGTTTTCTGCACACAAAAATTTTACATTTTTCATGTATTGAGTACATGTTGAAATCTTTATTGACTATATAATGCTTTTAAACGTTTCTGTAGTCAATAAAGAATTTTATGTACTCAACACATAAATATGTGTCTTGAATTCATGGATGTATGTGGTGAGTACATTAACACTGTACTCATCGCAAACTGTTTTATGTATTTACAATTTTATGTAATGAGTAAAGTTCTTATGTACGTATTACATAGATTATTGACTTATTACATAAAGTCATGTAGAACATTTGCGATGAGTACAGTATGTTAGAACAATTTGCATGTACTCAGTACATACATACTTTACTCATTACATATTTGGAGTACATAATTTAATGCAATGAGTACATACATAATTTACTCATTACATATTTTAGTGCATACATTTATATAATGAGTACATACATAATTTACTCATTACATATGTTAAATACATAATTTTATAATGAGTACATGCATCATGTATTGATGACAACAAAATAACACTCTGTTTCTCTTAAAAAACTCTACGACAATTACGCGCTCATTGTTCCTTGCCCACTTAGAATTTTTTAATATTTTATAGTTGTAACCATGACAGAATAATAAGGTAGGCTCATATTTTTACGGTTGCTCAAATGTCTAATTTTACACTAACAAAGCTGTGAGGTGCTATAAACGTCAAGCGAAAAGGCAACAACAACAATTGATTTGCATGCGCTGCAAGTTTCTTTAGCAGCAAAACAGCAGCGCTGAGCTGAAATTTATGAAACTACAAATGTCTGTCAAACAACAACAAATGTTGTTTATGAAAGAAAATAAGCCTACAATAAGAATTAAAACTGCAAATTTATTTTATTATACAGGGTTCACCTACATATGCAAATATAAACGGATTTCATGTTTTGTGTTTTATTTTCTAACTATTTTCCTTTATAAATAAAATTCGTACTCTTATTTTTTACTATTTATTGATCAATGGCTGTTGCAGCGAAAAACATTCGCCGCAAGATTTTTGCTGTCGTTTCATGTCGTTCGGTTTTTTCATTGACTGATACATACACAAGCATGTTAGAAGAAAACTATTTCAGCAAATAACAACAACAAAACTCACGGAAATATTATTTTCAATTAACTTTTAAACTAAATGGAATTTGAAAAAACTTCCTAAGGAAACAACTTTCGTTAGGAAGCGTAGAACAGCTCAGAAAAAGAAATTTTAAGATCGGTCAATCCATTCGGGAGTTTAAGGCAGTGGTCGGCGCCCATGAAGCACATGCTTTGAGAGACTCACACGTATTCTTATGCTCTTTCGCTCATTTAACAAATAAGCAATCATAGTATAATTAACGAAGTAATATCAGGAGTGAACGTACTCTCTCTGTCAGTACCCTAAATGTCAAAATCGGCCATCTTGGCGAATGCAGACAAAGCAAACAATCCAAAGCAAACAAACAAATCTAAATTCAATGGAACATCGTGTTGTGTTAAGTACAAATAACATTTAATATTTTCGTTGTGATATTGTTTTATTATAACAATAAACTAGATAAAATAAAGATAGTACAATAACTGAATAACAGTGACTTCAAGGTGTTTGCAGCGAATTGTCTGAGCGAGAGGTCTGAGTTTCCGCAGCAGCAACAGTGACTGCAAACAGCATCCAATGAATTGCAGTTTATTCAATAGTACCTGGGCGACCGAGCTCCGCTCAGATTCCTGCCGTATATTCAAATGTTTTACGGTTTTTAATGTATCGGAAATGCCAACTTTATCTTAGGAACAACATATAAGATCATATTTTTCAATTAACTTTAAATGCATTTTTATTATACCCTAAACCTGAAAGGTCAGGGTATATTAACTTTGTGCAAACGTTTGTAACGCATAGAACGAAGCGAGTCCGGTATAGAAAAGTATATATATTCTTGATCAGCGTCACCACGTGAGTCGAGCTATCCATGTCCGTTCGTCCGTCCGTCCGTCCGTCCGTCTGTGTGTTGTCCGTATACACAGGATAAGAAGAAGGAGTCGAGATAATTGGATGAAACTTGGTACACATGGTCACATGCACCCAAGGATCTGCACTATTGAATATTTTTGGAATCCGCCCACGGACACGCCTACCTCCCATACAATGCAAAAATGTAAAACTGCATAACTCAGCTCATAATAAGCCTACAACAATAAAATTTGGTATGTATGTGTTTTATATCAACACAAAGATGTCTTTGAAAAATGGACGTCATCCGCCTACGGACACGCCCACCTCCCATGCTACCTAAAAATTTAAAACGCAATAAATAAGCCTCTGTTTAACCTACAGAGCTAAAATTTGGTACATATGTTTTTTGTAACAAAACAAAGATGGTTCTGGACTTCATCCGCCCACGGACACGCCTACCTCCCATACAACGCAAAAATTGAAAACTGCATAACTCAGCTCATAATCAGCCTACAACAGTAAAATTTTATATGTATGTGTTTTATACAAACACAAAGATGTCTTCGAAAAATGGACGTCATCCGCTCACGGACACGCCCACCTCCCATACAACCCAAAAATTGAAAACGCAATAAATAAGCCTCTGTTTTACCTACAGAGCTAAAATTTGGCACGTATGTTTTTTATGACAAGACAAAGATGGTTTTGAAAAATGGCCGTCATGCGCGAACGGACACGCCTATTTCCCATACAACCCAAAAAGTTTTAAACTCAATAAATAAGGTTATGTTTGTCATAGAGAAATTAAATTTGGTATGCATGTATTTTATACCAAAACTAAGGTGTGTTCAAAAATTGGAAGTAATCCGTCCATGAACACGCCCAACTCTTATAGGGAAAGCACAATAAAGGCATTAACTCTGAGCTACAGGAATAAAACTTGGTATGTGTAAATTTTTCATCAACATTTAAATGCATATAAAATATAGGCTTCATCCACCCTTGGAGAGCCCATTTACAATAAAAAATTTTTGTTTTTGAAAAGTGGGTTTAGGGTATTTCATAGTCGGCCTAGACCGACTTTAGACTTTCTTTACTTGTTTTATGATAACTTCGTTTTTCAACTAAACGAAATTTGTTTTGGTTTTATATTTTTTTTATATTTCGTTTGATTATTTTGGTATTTTACTTATGCTGAACTTATACCGGCCATTCCAAGCCTAAGTAAATGTTTTTTTTCCAAAATTAACCTCATGCTCCTTTTCCACTTAAAAGAATAGAAGTTATTTTTTTATGTCGCAATTTTTGATCAAAGTAAAAATCTTGAAAATGGAGTCATTTTCAATAAATCATAGCTCTGTCAAGTGTTACCCCTATTTTTGTAAATGAAGTATCGTTAGAAAGCAATTGAAAAGCGATTATTAATAAAAAATAAAATACTTTTGGAATTTTTTTGCTAGAGTTGCCTACTTTTTCAAAAAAAAAAGTAAACTGTTCATATCTCAAAAAATGCATTTTCGGTTTTTTTTTACGTAGAATTACGTCTTACAGCGCGGTTTGTATGCAGTCGTTTTAACAAATTTTTTTAAGGTCACACCTACAGCCTATAATATTCATCGTTCAAACATAATATTTATAATAAAGTATCACTTTTATATTAAAGTCACAAAATAGCAAAACCTTAGAAGAATAATCTAGATTTTTATATAAGAAAATCAATCATTAGCTGCTTGCATGTTGTGTCTGCTGCTGTCTTTGTTTTTGTTTTTGCTTGTGTTGGTTTTGTTTTGAACGAACTGATTCGCAGCATTGGTGCTCTGCTCCACGTTAAGAGGGTGTTCTAAGTTAAGAGGGTGTTCCGATTAAATGAAAAAAACTATTGGCATTATTTTTCGTTGTATGCTACTACCCAATAGATGTCGTTTTCTATTGACTTAATATGATCTTTGCATCTAAAACAGCAACCGGTTGTGATTGGGTTGCAGAGTCATGGCTCAGTCGGATAAGCTGTTATCGTGATAACGTTAAGAATCAAAGAAGTCTGGTTCGATTCTGAGCCTGGATGATAAGTATACTTTTTTTTAAATTTTTTATTTTATAATCTTTTTTTATTAATTATTTAATGTAACAATTGCATAGTGCAATATTTTTATTTTTTGTCATATCCTGTTGCTTGCGATAGCATGAACAAAATGTAAGCAAAATACAGCTTTTATAAGTCTTTTAGTTATTTTGTATTATATTCTTAACCTAAGTTACCATAATTCAAATTATATTCCCAATTAATTAAATTTACGTACAGCTTTGACTAAAAATATGTCTAGTAGTTTTAATCGTATCAATTCTAAAAAAAGGATTTACATATGTATTAGTTCAATGTATTGTTTAAAAAAAAGATTTTTAACCGTAAAGTTGTTGTACTATGTGGTCTGTTCACACCTTAAGATATTTACAAAATGTGAATTTGTCACTTCATCCTCCCCAGACGGCCGATTGAAAAATATTAAAACTGTTTTGTTTTAAGACCGATTAAAAAATTCTTAGAGTAAATTTGATCTTAATTTATTTCGAATATTTATAAGGCATTTAAAATTTTGTAAACTTACTGCAAATAAAAAAGAAGGAACTAAAAATTTTGTTCAAGCTTTTTACAGTTTTATGGTCTAAGATTCCTTTATTATATACAAAATAATTATTTGACCTAATAAGAAAAACATTTTTGCTCCAGATTTTATAACAATATCTCAAACGGTATAGAAGTTATGAACGATTAAGTGAAATGGATATCAGAAAAAATTGAAATTACGAAAAGTGGCCATTATAATTTTATTTTTGTGGAAACTTTATTTGTTTCTTAAAAAAACAAAAAAGTGCACTTTTTGAGATGTGAACAAATTAGATTTTTTTTTTCAAAACGTAGGAAACTCTTACAAAAATATTTTCCTTTTTAAAATTTGTTTAAGATTTAGTGTAAGTTACTCTATTTGTAAGATTTCTTTTTATATCAAAAATTGGTACATCAAAACTGTACTAAAAACGTTTCTATAAAAAAAAATAAATGAAAAATATAACAAATTCACCAAATCACTGTTTGGTGAAGCTTAAAAAATAAAAACAAAAAACTTATTGAGCACGGCGGGATTCGAACTCCCTATCTAGAAATTAGAGGACAGAAGCTCTATACTCTGAGCTATCACCTCTATAACAACATAAGCAAACTTAACATTACATATTCGGCAGAAAAATTAACTTACTTATTAAATGCGGGAAAACTCGGAAAAACAGCTTTTCCCAGAGATGAGACCTAGCTGGATCGATTTTTCAGCCCCCTCTTCATCTATAGTGTAAATTTCATCGAAATCGTTAGTGCCGTTTTCGAGAACGCAGTTGCAAATATATATACAAATATTGCTCGTTTAATAGAATAAGATGTACTTTTAATTTTATTTATTACTTGTTTGTTACTTTAACAATAACAATAAAAATAATATACAAAGCGACTAATCACAATTTTCTACAATTATTTAACATAAACACTCGAGAGTTGGTAGCGGATCATTGTTTACATTTTGCCTATTCTTAGCATTCTACTCGTTCGTAGATTTTGTATGAGCTCTCAACTTAGTTTTGACAATCACGGTAAGCTGCTCTCCTCCCTGATATTACTTCGTTAATTATACTATGCAAGCAATGGCGAAACAACATCGTTTCGTATGATACTCTCTTATTTTGTCCGTACACATCAGAGCTGCCAGGTGGCGGGATTTTCCCCGTTTTTCGGGATTTTTCGTTCAAATGGGGATGGCGGGGAAAACATTGATATAAACGGAGAAAATAAAAATACAACGTAAAGTAAAGTACCTTACATTAAATTTTAGAGTTACCTTGTCGAAGCAAAATGTGTCATTTCTTATGTCATCTTGTAGACAATTCCTTATTGCCGCTTGCGAAGAAATTTGGGAAAGGTTTGACTTAACGAATGATAGTTTTAAAGCTATGTGCTTTAATTTACCCAATCTGTTAAAAAAAAAAACATTGTCATCATTTGTCCCCTTGTCCTCTTATTTTCCACACGTTTCCATGTTAAAAAAAACAAAAATAGTTTCGTTTAGTTATTGTATTCCCCAAAGCGACATGTACTGAAAGGGCTCTTTTCGTTGTTAATTCTCAGCAGTTATTTTGGAGACAATTGGAAAAACCAACTAGTTTATTTCTAGTGAAATTGGAGTTAGTTGCGAACTAGTCCAAAAGACGCTCAGAATAGAACAGTTTGAATTTATTTTTATATACTTAGTTTTTCTTGTCAGCAGGCACTAACAAAATCAAAAAACAAAAACTCTCAAAACGTGGTGGGGCCCGTTTTTTTTTTTTAGATTCCGAACTTTTTTTAAGTTTCGCAAACATATTCGATGAAAATAGTTAAGTGGTAAATGGTAAATATACAGTTAAAACTATGTAATTACTATACAATAATTAAATTAGTTATATCGTACAAACCCGTGTTTCAAATAAGGCTGATAATAGGGCTTTAAATGACCACTTCTGGACTGTATCAAAACGGACCAGTTTAAAACCATTCATAATGGAACTAGCACAGATATAGGGAAAAAATAATGTTTATAGGGACAATTGTCTTTTCCTATGACATCAACCCGTAAAAAGCGTCACCTCGTTCAATGCAAAACGGTAATGTAGTGGTACAAGTATTAGCCTCTTTTGGAACTAGTTCAGAACTATTCTTAGGTTCATTTTTCTGCAGGCTTTAAACAAAACAAAAATAAAGAACTCTCTTGATCAAAGCTCTTTATCCGGAACTCTCAACACTAAATCTTTGATGAAATTTCAAAAAGTTTTGTAATTAAAATAAATACTGAATGTTTAAGTTTTCATTATAATAATGTATATATTTCAAATAAATTTATACAATTTTTGCAATGATTGTAAAGTTGATCTCAGACCCTTAAGGGTCTGAGGTAAATTAAATATTATAACATTAATAAACTGATACTTCTTTCTAAATTTAAAAACGGGGAAAAAACGGGGAAACTCAAAATAAAAAACGGGGAAAATTTTTTTTGTGTATGCAAAAATGGGGATTTATTTTTGCTGACACCTGGCAGCACTGGTACACATGGAGAATTTTTCGTGCTTAAATGGCAAGTAATGCAACAAGCAAAAAATTTTGTATGCTGGAAAAGCGTTTTAATAGCATGCAATGTTTATTCTGATAGTATATGTCGATAAAGATGAGAACGGAACAAAGTTTGAAAAGGCAGTACCAATGTTTTCATAAGGTATTAGACAAAATTGTAGGTTTTGAAAGAGAAAACAGCCTTTTGAAGAGAAAAAAAAATTGTTTTTATAGATTGTAGTAATGGATGAATGAATCTTTATTTAACTTAAAGAACTTAACCAAAAATCATAACAAAGCAGCTACTGATTTTGTGACTTTATTATACAAGTTACCGCATGCAAAATATTAATACTTACAAAATACATTACTATTTTTTATTACTCAATAAATCTTTTTATATATTTAATGAGTAATACATATTATGAAATCCTTTTTTAATTTTCTGCTATTTTTTTCCCGCAATCAATTTGAACTATATAATTTCTTTCAGTGCAACTTTTCTTCTCTCACTAACACAGTCTCACTTTAAATTTTTCCGACCACTCGTTTAAGGTCTCTAAACAGCTTCAAACAACCTGTTCCATGGGAGCTTCGCTCGCTCGCTCCAATAAATGATATATCTGATAGAGGGAGTTCCCAACCTTCTAAGAGAGAAATTAAATTTTTGAGAAAAAACCCGCTATTTGATTAATATGAAATTTGGTTGGGGGAGAGTTTTTGAATTGGTCGAATTTGAATTTTTTTAAAAGTAACAATTTCTTAAAAAAGTGTAGTTTAATGCATTCGTCAATTGTTAAATTTGTAAAAAAATGTGTTTTGAATTAAAAAATTTGACTTTCCGTGTGAATATCTTGGTCGGATTATAGCGGTTTTTCAATTTTTCTAATTTTTTCTAAAAGTTTGTTAAATTTTCTTTCAAATGTGATAAAAATTACAGCAAAGTTGTAACCAAAAGTATTTTTAATGAATTTTCTTAATATTGTCGTTAGTTATTTAGCGTGTGTTTCAACCAAATGCCAAGAGAGAGAGAAAAATACTGTCTCAAATTGAATGTTCTAAATTCTGAAGCAAATATCTCCGCCATCTGTGAATAGATTTTATTTATTTCTGTTTTGTATTTAAGTCTTATCAGTGACCTTGGTGACCGTGGTGACCGTGGCATGCAGGTTAAGTGTGTGGCTTAGCATTCTTGGAGCCCGGGTTCGATTCCCAGCCGCGGCGAAAAGTTTTTTTCAAAAAAAAAAATTTTTCTGATCGGTCACCACCTCTCTGCAGACAATGGCAAACCTCAGAGAGTAAATAATGCCATGTAAAGCTTCTTGAGAACATGAGCCGTTCGGAGTCGGCATAAAACATGTAGGTCCAGTTCTCGGTCAATTGTGTGCAAACATTTAATAACACACACAACACAATTGATCATAAGAAGCTCGGTCAAAGTCCTTTCAAGGGCTGAAATGGCCAATTTGTTTTTTTTTTTTTGTTTTATCAGTGAACTTAAAAAAACCGAAATAATACCGTTTTTTGTTTGTTTATATTTAAATTACTCTTTTAAAAAAAGACCATAAAATTTGATTTATTCTTAAAATATGGGGTAAAAATAATTTTTGTTGTAAAAACAAAAACTCAAAAATGCATTTTTGATTTTCTTTCAAAGTCTGTACCGAGTTTTGGGTGAATTTGTTTTGTCTTGACACTAAATTAATAAACTGTCCGTGCCATCAAAAAATGATTTCTTTGACAAAATTAAATTTTTTTAAAATGTTGTTTTTCTGTTTTTGAACAAAATAATAATATAAAAAAATAATTCTTTTGAAGAAAATAGCTTTATATCTCTAATCAGTTAAGAGTTATAACCTCGAACTTATTTTAATCATCTCGCATATCTTATATATTAATACGTGAACATTAAAGTTTGTCGTACGCTTTTTTGGTATTAATTAAAACTCAAAACAATTGAAACTTATATCATTTGAAAGGTTTTGTTGTCCAGATGTGCAGAATGTATATATAAATGATATATCTGATAGAGGGGGTTCCCAACCTTCTAAGAGAGAAATTAAATTTTTGAGAAAAAATCTGCTCTTTGATTGATATGAAATTTGGTTAGAGGAGAGTTTTAAGTTGCTCGAATTTGAATTTTTTTTAAAAGTAACAATTCTTTAATAAATTGTAGTTTTATGCATTCATCAATTGTTAAATTTGTAAAAAAATGTGTTTTGAACTCAAAAATTTGACTTTCCATGTAAATATCTTGGTCGGATTTTAACGGTTTTTAAATTTTTTTCATTTTTTCTAAAAGTTTGATAAATTTTCTTTTAAATGTGTTAAAAATTACAGCAAAATTCTAACCAAAACTATTTTTAATGAATTTTCTTAATATTGTCGTTAGTTATTTAGCGTGTGTTTCAACCAAATGCCAAGAGAGAGAAAAAAACTGTCTCAAATTGAATGTTCTAAATTGGGAAGCCAATATCTCCGCCATCTGTGAATAGATTTTATTTATTTCTTTTTTGTATTTAAGTCTTATCAGTTAACTTAAAAAAACTTTTAAAAATAAAACCGTTTTTTGTTTGCTTATATTTAAATTATTCATTTTAAAAAAAGACCATAAAATTTGATTTATTCTAAAAATAGGGGGTAAAAGTGATTTTTGTTGTAAAAAAACCAAAAACTCAAAATTGCATTTTTGATTTTCTTTCAAAGTCTATACCGAATTTACGGTGAGTTTATTTTGTCTTGACACTAAATTAATAAACTGTCCGTGCCATCAAAAAATTAAGGTTTTTTTTTGACCCCTATGATTTTTTTGACAAAATTAAATTTTTTTAAAATGTTGTTTTTCTATTTTTGAACAAAATAATGATATAAAAAAATTATTTTTTTGAAGAAAATAGCTTTATATCTCTTATCAATTAAGAGTTATAGCCTCGAACTTATTTGAACCATCTCGCATATCTTATTCTATTAAACGAGCAATATTTGTATATATATTTGCAACTGCGTTCTCGAAAACGGCACTAACGATTTCGATGAAATTTACACTATAGATGAAGAGGGGGCTGAAAAATCGATCCAGCTAGGTCTCATCTCTGGGAAAAGCTGTTTTTCCGAGTTTTCCCGCATTTAATAAGTAAGTTAATTTTTCTGCCGAATATGTAATGTTAAGTTTGCTTATGTTGTTATAGAGGTGATAGCTCAGAGTATAGAGCTTCTGTCCTCTAATTTCTAGATAGGGAGTTCGAATCCCGCCGTGCTCAATAAGTTTTTTGTTTTTATTTTTTAAGCTTCACCAAACAGTGATTTGGTGAATTTGTTATATTTTTCATTTATTTTTTTTTATAGAAACGTTTTTAGTACAGTTTTGATGTACCAATTTTTGATATAAAAAGAAATCTTACAAATAGAGTAACTTACACTAAATCTTAAACAAATTTTAAAAAGGAAAATATTTTTGTAAGAGTTTCCTACGTTTTGAAAAAAAAAATCTAATTTGTTCACATCTCAAAAAGTGCACTTTTTTGTTTTTTTAAGAAACAAATAAAGTTTCCACAAAAATAAAATTATAATGGCCACTTTTCGTAATTTCAATTTTTTCTGATATCCATTTCACTTAATCGTTCATAACTTCTATACCGTTTGAGATATTGTTATAAAATCTGGAGCAAAAATGTTTTTCTTATTAGGTCAAATAATTATTTTGTATATAATAAAGGAATCTTAGACCATAAAACTGTAAAAAGCTTGAACAAAATTTTTAGTTCCTTCTTTTTTATTTGCAGTAAGTTTACAAAATTTTAAATGCCTTATAAATATTCGAAATAAATTAAGATCAAATTTACTCTAAGAATTTTTTAATCGGTCTTAAAACAAAACAGTTTTAATATTTTTCAATCGGCCGTCTGGGGAGGATGAAGTGACAAATTCACATTTTGTAAATATCTTAAGGTGTGAACAGACCACATAGTACAACAACTTTACGGTTAAAAATCTTTTTTTTAAACAATACATTGAACTAATACATATGTAAATCCTTTTTTTAGAATTGATACGATTAAAACTACTAGACATATTTTTAGTCAAAGCTGTACGTAAATTTAATTAATTGGGAATATAATTTGAATTATGGTAACTTAGGTTAAGAATATAATACAAAATAACTAAAAGACTTATAAAAGCTGTATTTTGCTTACATTTTGTTCATGCTATCGCAAGCAACAGGATATGACAAAAAATAAAAATATTGCACTATGCAATTGTTACATTAAATAATTAATAAAAAAAGATTATAAAATAAAAAATTTAAAAAAAAGTATACTTATCATCCAGGCTCAGAATCGAACCAGACTTCTTTGATTCTTAACGTTATCACGATAACAGCTTATCCGACTGAGCCATGACTCTGCAACCCAATCACAACCGGTTGCTGTTTTAGATGCAAAGATCATATTAAGTCAATAGAAAACGACATCTATTGGGTAGTAGCATACAACGAAAAATAATGCCAATAGTTTTTTTCATTTAATCGGAACACCCTCTTAACTTAGAACACCCTCTTAACGTGGAGCAGAGCACCAATGCTGCGAATCAGTTCGTTCAAAACAAAACCAACACAAGCAAAAACAAAAACAAAGACAGCAGCAGACACAACATGCAAGCACCCAATCAGCCAAACAAGCTTGGATTAAGCTTTAAACAAGCTTACAAACGTAAGCCTCAAGCTTGGATAACGCTTTCATTTACTATTGTAGAACGCTTACATGTAATTGTAGGATAAACGAAAGTGAACCCTTGGAATAATATTCCTTACTTCAAGCTTAATCCAAGTGTTGTTTTTACAATTGGATATAAGTGTTTTAATAAGCTTTTTCCAAGTGTGCTTCATTCAACAAATCAATTAGCACTCGCGAAAAATTTTTATTCCGTGGCTCAAATGGTAAGTCACTTGTTTATGTTGAATTGTTGGATATCCAAGGTTCAATTCCCAACCGGAACATTTTTATTATTATTTTTTTTTTTTTTTTCGTTTGTTAAAATTGAAGCATATATTTATATGAAAAATTGCATGCCTTCAAAAATTTTTTTGTTTGCTACCCCAGGGATCGAACGCGCGAACCACCGCATATGAGTCGGACACTCTAACAGCTTGCCGTTAGCCTTATGGCTGCTGAGCGAACAAAATGAAAATAAAATACATTTATGTATGTATATATGAGAGCATCACAACTTTGAACAGTTGTACAACTATTACTGTTGTCAACGTTTTCTAAGTATGATTGCAAAACACTTACTTAATGCAAGCCTTTCCAAGTATTATTGTGCATCACTTGCTTTTTGTGTTTTACACAATAGTTATACAAAGGAACTTGGAAATTTATTACCTGGGCAAGTGTTTTTCAAGCGTGCTTGGATAAGGCTTGCTTTTTGTATTGCATGTAAGCTTTATCCAAGCACTATTTCTAAATGGCTGATTGGGCAGCTAATGATTGATTTTCTTATATAAAAATCTAGATTATTCTTCTAAGGTTTTGCTATTTTGTGACTTTAATATAAAAGTGATACTTTATTATAAATATTATGTTTGAACGATGAATATTATAGGCTGTAGGTGTGACCTTAAAAAAATTTGTTAAAACGACTGCATACAAACCGCGCTGTAAGACGTAATTCTACGTAAAAAAAAACCGAAAATGCATTTTTTGAGATATGAACAGTTTACTTTTTTTTTTGAAAAAGTAGGCAACTCTAGCAAAAAAATTCCAAAAGTATTTTATTTTTTATTAATAATCGCTTTTCAATTGCTTTCTAACGATACTTGATTTACAAAAATAGGGGTAACACTTGACAGAGCTATGATTTATTGAAAATGACTCCATTTTCAAGATTTTTACTTTGATCAAAAATTGCGACATAAAAAAATAACTTCTATTCTTTTAAGTGGAAAAGGAGCATGAGGTTAATTTTGGAAAAAAAACATTTACTTAGGCTTGGAATGGCCGGTATAAGTTCAGCATAAGTAAAATACCAAAATAATCAAACGAAATATAAAAAAAATATAAAACCAAAACAAATTTCGTTTAGTTGAAAAACGAAGTTATCATAAAACAAGTAAAGAAAGTCTAAAGTCGGTCTAGGCCGACTATGAAATACCCTAAACCCACTTTTCAAAAACAAAAATTTTTTATTGTAAATGGGCTCTCCAAGGGTGGATGAAGCCTATATTTTATATGCATTTAAATGTTGATGAAAAATTTACACATACCAAGTTTTATTCCTGTAGCTCAGAGTTAATGCCTTTATTGTGCTTTCCCTTTAAGAGTTGGGCGTGTTCATGGACGGATTACTTCCAATTTTTGAACACACCTTAGTTTTGGTATAAAATACATGCATACCAAATTTAATTTCTCTATGACAAACATAACCTTATTTATTGAGTTTAAAACTTTTTGGGTTGTATGGGAAATAGGCGTGTCCGTTCGCGCATGACGGCCATTTTTCAAAACCATCTTTGTCTTGTCATAAAAAACATACGTGCCAAATTTTAGCTCTGTAGGTAAAACAGAGGCTTATTTATTGCGTTTTCAATTTTTGGGTTGTATGGGAGGTGGGCGTGTCCGTGAGCGGATGACGTCCATTTTTCGAAGACATCTTTGTGTTTGTATAAAACACATACATATAAAATTTTACTGTTGTAGGCTGATTATGAGCTGAGTTATGCAGTTTTCAATTTTTGCGTTGTATGGGAGGTAGGCGTGTCCGTGGGCGGATGAAGTCCAGAACCATCTTTGTTTTGTTACAAAAAACATATGTACCAAATTTTAGCTCTGTAGGTTAAACAGAGGCTTATTTATTGCGTTTTAAATTTTTAGGTAGCATGGGAGGTGGGCGTGTCCGTAGGCGGATGACGTCCATTTTTCAAAGACATCTTTGTGTTGATATAAAACACATACATACCAAATTTTATTGTTGTAGGCTTATTATGAGCTGAGTTATGCAGTTTTACATTTTTGCATTGTATGGGAGGTAGGCGTGTCCGTGGGCGGATTCCAAAAATATTCAATAGTGCAGATCCTTGGGTGCATGTGACCATGTGTACCAAGTTTCATCCAATTATCTCGACTCCTTCTTCTTATCCTGTGTATACGGACAACACACAGACGGACGGACGGACGGACGGACGAACGGACATGGATAGCTCGACTCACGTGGTGACGCTGATCAAGAATATATATACTTTTCTATACCGGACTCGCTTCGTTCTATGCGTTACAAACGTTTGCACAAAGTTAATATACCCTGACCTTTCAGGTTTAGGGTATAATAAAAATGCATTTAAAGTTAATTGAAAAATATGATCTTATATGTTGTTCCTAAGATAAAGTTGGCATTTCCGATACATTAAAAACCGTAAAACATTTGAATATACGGCAGGAATCTGAGCGGAGCTCGGTCGCCCAGGTACTAATTATAAATAGGCAATCAATAATTTGGTCGAATTTCGACCCTAGGCGATACTAGTATATATAATAATCCTATAATTCCTTATATCAGAAAAACAACCAAAAATAATGTACTTATTTAAGTTTTAAAATAATTTGAAGTTTGCATACATTAGAAAAATAAGTCTCTTCGAACAATAATACAACAAATAAAATAAAACATTGTTTCTTATATTAAAACATATCAGGAGCAAGGCCGCGGTGGGTTGGTAGTAGAAGTATATAATAACACAAATACGGAATAAAAGATTTACAAAAAATACCTACAGTCATATTGTCTCCTTTTTTTAAATAGCACTAAGAAATTCAAGCTAAATGCGCGTAGCTCTTCTACATTTATACATACTAGTATCGCCTGGGATCGAAATTCGACCAATTTATTGATTGCCTATTTATAATTATATGCGAGATGGTGCAAATAAGTTCGAGGCTATAACTCTTAATTGATAAGAGATATAAAGCTATTTTCTTCAAAAAAATAATTTTTTTATATCATTATTTTGTTCAAAAATAGAAAAACAACATTTTAAAAAAATTTAATTTTGTCAAAAAAATCATAGGGGTCAAAAAAAAACCTTAATTTTTTGATGGCACGGACAGTTTATTAATTTAGTGTCAAGACAAAATAAATTCACCTAAAATTCGGTATAGATTTTGAAAGAAAATCAAAAATGCAATTTTGAGTTTTTGTTTTTTTACAACAAAATCATTTTTACCCCATATTTTAAGAATAAATCAAATTTTATGGTATTTTTTAAAAAGGAATAATTTAAATATAAACAAAGAAAAAACGGTATTATTTTCAAAAATTTTTTTAATTCAACTGATAAGACTTAAACACAAAAAAGAAATAAATAAAATTTATTGACAGATGGCGCAGTTATTGGCTTCAGAAATTAGAACATTCAATTTGAGACAGTTTTTTTTTCTCTCTCTTGGCATTTGGTTGAAACACACGCTAAATAACTAACGACAATATTAAGAAAATTCATTAAAAATACTTTTGGTTAGAATTTTGCTGTAATTTTTAACACATTTAAAAGAAAATTTATCAAACTTTTAGAAAAAATGAAAAAAATTTAAAAACCGTTAAAATCCGACCAAGATATTCACATGGAAAGTCAAATTTTTGAGTTCAAAACACATTTTTTTACAAATGGCTCATTCCACAGAAATGAGGAACGGGAGCATGAATTCTAAAATGCATGCATTTGAAGTAATTTTTGGTTTTCGAATTGAAGTGGAATCTTAAGTTAGTCCAGCTGCAAAAAAATTTTTAAATTAAATGCTTTTTTATATTATTTTGACAATTTAACTAAACAAACTTCGAGTTGAAAAAAATTTTTAAATATTTTGATTTAATTTAAACCTTCAAATCAGTCATCTTTTGATACAACTTTAAAAAAAATAAGGTTAGTAATATTAAAAAAGATATTAATGTTGTGTTAGAATAGTTTGTAATAATGATTGGTTACTGCGTTTCCAAAGTACAAAATATTTAAACTGAGTGTTTTTTCTGTGTCACACCCGTCCCAAAAAAGGCTATAGTTTTCCTAAGATGCAACATGGGCTTATGATAAGAATGAAACTTTCCTAAAGTAAGGATGTTGATGTTTTACATAAATTTGTTAACTTTTTTCATTCAATAAATTATTTTTATTCTTCATTTCCGTTACAAGAAGTTGGTCACACCCGGAACGGTTTTCAAAATTTTTTTCTAATAATAAAATTTTTGCAAGTATATGAATAAATTCTTTGATTAAAACAAGTTTTGTAAATTCATGTATAGCGAAATCATTTGTATAGGTATTAATTTGATCAAAAATTCATGCGAAAAATTTTTTGCAAAAAAATATTTTTTTTTTAAATATATTAAAAACTTGAAATTATTTGAATAGGTATTAATTTGATAAAAAATTCATGCAAAAAAATTTTTTGCAAAAAAATATTTTTTTTATTTAAATTAATACATTAATTAAAAACATATTTTTTTGATTTAAGTGTCAAAAATATGTGAAAGTAATTATACCAATTAAGTTCTAATATATAATTCCCACATCATTCGCACTAGTCACACCCGGGACAATCTTATGTCACACCCGTCCCATTTAAAAGTTTAAAAAAGAATGGTTATCGCCATTTTTTCAAAATATTTTTCACTATTATTCAACAGAAAATATATTAAATTTGAATATATGCAAGTTAAAAATGGTCTCATTGTGGCATATGGACTGAATTTCAATGTTAAACTCAGAATTTTTTTTTTTAAACTTGTGCTCGTCACACCCGTCCCAGGTGTTTAAGCGAATGTAACTATTAAACTGGTATAAATAATTGCATTTTGTTTTACTATTTCGAAACCTTGGGGCATCTTCTAAAATACCCTATAGTAAATTGATAGATAAAGTAGTCAAAACGTCACACTCGTCTGTATGGAATGAGCCAAATTTAACAATTGATGAATGCATAAAACTACAATTTTTTAAGAAATTGATACTTTTAAAAAAAATTCAAATTCGAGCGACTTAAAACTCTCCTCCAACCAAATTTCATATCAATCAAAGAGCAGATTTTTTCTCAAAAATTTAATTTCTCTCTTAGAAGGTTGGGAACCCCCTCTATCAGATATATAATTTATATATACATTCTGCACATCTGGACAACAAAACCTTTCAAATGATATAAGTTTCAATTGTTTTGAGTTTTAATTAATACCAAAAAAGCGTACGACAAACTTTAATGTTCACGTATTAATATATAAGATATGAAGAGATGATCAAAATAATGTCGGGGCTATAACTTTTCATTGATTAGAGATATTAAGCTTTTTTCTTCAGAAAAATTATTTATTTATTTAATTATTTCTTTCAAAAACAGAAAAACAACATTTTAAAAAAATTTAATTTTGTCAAAAAAATCATAGGGGGTCAAAAAAAAACCTTAATTTTTTGATGGCACGGACAGTTTATTAATTTAGTGTCAAGACAAAATAAACTCACTGTAAATTCGGTATAGACTTTGAAAGAAAATCATAAATGCAATTTTGAGTTTTTGGTTTTTTTACAACAAAAATCACTTTTACCCCCTATTTTTAGAATAAATCAAATTTTATGGTCTTTTTTTAAAATGAATAATTTAAATATAAGCAAACAAAAAACGGTTTTATTTTTAAAAGTTTTTTTAAGTTAACTGATAAGACTTAAATACAAAAAAGAAATAAATAAAATCTATTCACAGATGGCGGAGATATTGGCTTCCCAATTTAGAACATTCAATTTGAGACAGTTTTTTTCTCTCTCTTGGCATTTGGTTGAAACACACGCTAAATAACTAACGACAATATTAAGAAAATTCATTAAAAATAGTTTTGGTTAGAATTTTGCTGTAATTTTTAACACATTTAAAAGAAAATTTATCAAACTTTTAGAAAAAATGAAAAAAATTTAAAAACCGTTAAAATCCGACCAAGATATTTACATGGAAAGTCAAATTTTTGAGTTCAAAACACATTTTTTTACAAATTTAACAATTGATGAATGCATAAAACTACAATTTATTAAAGAATTGTTACTTTTAAAAAAAATTCAAATTCGAGCAACTTAAAACTCTCCTCTAACCAAATTTCATATCAATCAAAGAGCAGATTTTTTCTCAAAAATTTAATTTCTCTCTTAGAAGGTTGGGAACCCCCTCTATCAGATATATCATTTATATATACATTCTGCACATCTGGACAACAAAACCTTTCAAATGATATAAGTTTCAATTGTTTTGAGTTTTAATTAATACCAAAAAAGCGTACGACAAACTTTAATGTTCACGTATTAATATTATAATATATATATTATAGGAATATAAGGATTGGATGGATTTCCTATCCTTAAAAGACCAAAATATACCGGAAAAACACGGACGATTTTAAACTATCACGGACGATTTTAAGGCATTCACCTTGTGCTTGGTTTATTGTTTTAGTAAAAAATGTTCATACAGGAATTGGAATTGCTTAAACTGAAAGGGTAAATCTGAGGGGAGCAAAGGGATATGAGGCATTAAAACTTTTTCTACCTTTGCTGGACCCGTCAGAATAGTACACTTAACCAAAATTTTAATAAATTTGGTAACACATAACCGAATTCCATTGCATAAAAATTCGAAATGAAGACATGTTTTGTTTTCAGTGCAATGCTCAAGCATGAAGTAAACTTTATGACATTATACAGCTGTCAGAACTGTTGAAGCAAAGGTACCAGCTTTAATGTTACCGCGAAGTTGCGCTCGAATATTCGTGCGCAATTTTACAACTTGCTCTTTATTCCAAACCAATGATTTTTAAAGGAAGCTTTTTTAAAATCGCCCGAAATCGCTGGAAAAAACACAATATTATCCAAGCATTACTTCATAAAATGAACGAATATCTCTTTCGCTAAGGAGATTGATTCGTTCTTTTTATTCTCTATTTACATATGTAAGTTCTGTTACTGTACAAAGTTTGTACTACAAACCTTAAAAAATAACTTAC
This sequence comes from Tetanocera ferruginea, assembly GCA_958299015.1. Classification (NCBI taxonomy): domain Eukaryota; kingdom Metazoa; phylum Arthropoda; class Insecta; order Diptera; family Sciomyzidae; genus Tetanocera; species Tetanocera ferruginea. Next base: position 51,958,260 of record OY282641.1, on the reverse strand, counting down.
ATAGCTTTTTAAAAAAACTAATACTGACCTTGTGTAAAAAAAAGTTATTGTGTGTTGAAGATTAGAAATTGACTAATAAAACTCGCATGATTGACATTGTCTTTGGTTTATAATACCATTTTATACTTTTCTAACCATACCCCTATGAAAACATTTTTATTTTACCACGAAGTAGCCACGAAAAATTTATGGGACTCCGTTTTATTTTTAAATATTTCCGGAAACCAAATACGGCAATTTTAAAAAAGTTTCCCTTTTTTTATTCAATTGTTATTTCATACCTCACCCTTTGAAAAAAAACTCGTTACTGTAGTTTTTTACCAAATGAAGGACAATATCGATAATTTCCTTTTTTCAATAATAATTATTTCTTAAACGTTTGCGAGTTAAGCAAAAAACAGGAAAATTTGGACTGTTGGACTGAGGCGAATTTGATAATTATTTAAGCATTTATTTGATAAGTTTGACTTTACTTCTGACATTTTGATTTATAAAACGAAAAGATCTTCAGTTTATCTTTATATATTGCACTGACTATCTATATATCAATTCAAATAAAGAAAATCCTAATGAAAAACAAAGCAACTTCTAAAATATCATGCTTATGTTCAATAATTGTTTCGAAATCAATAGAAGATTTTTTCGCTTTTTAATAATTTAAAACTCTAAGTCAAAGTTTAATTTAAATCAATGATATAAATCGTGAGTTATTAAACAAACTAAAAAAAAGACTCTTTGGCCCGTTAACTGATCTCCGAAGTTTAAATTCCTTAACCTCAGATTTCGTAAACAGAGTTTAAATTTTAAACTCAGTTAAAATTATTTTCGTAACTTATGTCATTTTTATCGGCAGTTTCTCTTCTTAAAAATTTAAACTGAGATTAAAAAACATACTTGAGTGGCACTGTAGTTAAAATTATATAACTTTGACGTAGAACATCAAAATATTTCAAAAACTTTTGATAAAATAATGCAAATTGTCAGTTTCATTGGAATATTTTTTTTTCAAAACTTAAAATATGTTTTTTTTTGTTTATAGTTTTGAATTTTTTTAAGTATGATTTTTATACCCCCACGCGTAACTGCGTAAGGGGTATATACATTGTGTCACAACGTGTGTAACGCCCATAAGGAGGCGTGGTAGGTATAGAAAAGTGTATATATTCCTGCTCAGCATCACCACCTGAGTTCATTTAGACATAACCGTCTGTCTGTCCGTCTGTCTGTGGACACGATTACAGCCGTAATTTTGAAGCTATCGTGCTGAAATTCGATATTTAAGCTTTTTTTTTTAAAACTAAGATCAAGTTCGAGAATGGGCTAAATCGGATGAAAACCACGCCTACCTCCCATACAACCCCAATGATGAAAACTCCATAAAGAAACGAATATTTACGCCACAAAACTTAAATTCGGTATTTGTATAGTCTATGACAAAACTTAGGTGTGTTAGAAAAATGGGCGTCATCCACTCATTAACACGCCCACCTCCCATACAACACTATTATTGAAACCTATATATAGAGGCTTGTGTCGAAGCTATAAAAGAAAAATTAAATATTTATTATTTTTATATAACAATTAAGACGTGAGAGAAAAATGGGCGTTATCCATCCATGAATACGTCCACCTCCCATACAACTCCAAAATTTAAAACTATATAAATAGGCTTCTGTCGAAGCTACAAAAGGAAAATTAGATATTTATTCTTTTTATAATAAAAACAAGATGTTTTAGAAAAATGGGCGTCATCCAGCGATAACACGCCCACCTCCCATACAACCCATAATATTGGAAACTATAAATAGGCTTATATTTAAGCTACAGACCTGAAATTGGGTATTTGTGTGTATATTATCAAAATTGAGGCGTGCTAGAAAAAATTGGCATCAACCACTCAAGATCACGCCCACCTCCCATACAACCCCTAATTGAAAACTTTATAAAAAGGCTTGTCTTTACTTTGCACGAAAACAATTTGATATGAATGTATTTTAGACGTCATCAAAATAGTAAAATTTTTTAAAAACTCATTTAAAAGAGCTGCTATTTAAGATTTTGTACCATTGCGAATCGCTCGTGGGGATATTTTAACTTCGGCCAAGTCGAAGATATACCTTAATAGTTTTATTTCTTGTTTATTATTGAGAATATTTCCAATGTTCTCAGAGAATTTTTGACAAAATCTAAGTTTAAATTTTTAAACCTAGAATTTCTGTGTTTAAATTTAAACTTGCCTCACCAAGTTAAACTTTGATTTGTTGAGATAAGTTATCGGCGTTAAAGTTTAAACTAAGGTTAAGGCATTTTAAACTTTGTTTAAGCTAACCTTTGTTTAAAATCCAGATGATTTAACGGGCCTTTTAAATTAATTTTTATATAATTCCATAGATATATTTAGCATGATGCCAAAAAAACAACTTTTTTTAACTTTAAGATACAAAGGTGTAACTATACTCATTAAAGAGACTATAGATTTAGCTTCATTTCGTAGTACTCCAAAATATCCTTGCTTACAGGGTGCCTGATAACTAGATGTTTGAAAAAATCTCTTTTTTTTTAAGGTGTTGTGTTTTTAATCTTTTTATCCATTTTCCTCGTAGAAAATCAAACATTTTATAATTTTGTATTATTAAAAAAGATATCTTCTTTACAGAATAATGCTCTATACTGCAAGTTTTAAAATACAAATTATAAAAATAGTTGTTTTAAAAAATGCAAGAAAATTGCACTTTTTTATTTAAAATGCCATGAATATAAGAAGGAATAAGAAAGAGTCGTCTAAGCAACATTTGTTAAGCTAATGGATATCTAAATTTTCACCGAGTGGCTTTACGATATTTGCAATGGTTTTGTAGAAAAATGAGCTACAAAAAAAGTTCAGTATAAAAAAAGTCTGTTTTTGACCCTTTTTCTGCATCAAATGCCAACCTATCCGCTCCATGCCTACAAAAATTAATCATAAATTAATTTTTATTGATGGATTTTTAAAAAATTCACCGAGTGGCTTTAAGTTTTTTCTTACCATTGTTGAGAAATTAACCTTAATATGAAGTAAGGTTTGGAAAAAAAAAATTAAAAACAACTAGAAAAAACAATTGTTTTTTGCTCAACATTAGGCATAGAGTAGAATTAAAGTTTGATTAAATGTTGTTTTAGGCCCATGGGGACAACGCTCAATGTGTATATTTATGTATACGTGATCAAATAAAATCTTATGTGGAATTTAAATTTTTAATATTGTATGTTTTTAACTTAATTTTAACTTTTAATTTTGTAATAACATAAACTGAAAGGATATTTTTGCAATGACAAAAAGAAATTAGGATATGTCTCATTACAAGGAAATATATGCTAGGTGTCAACAAATCAAATTGGCGTTCAAATAAATGTACACAAAATATCTTCGATTCGGTAGAAAATGACCTAAAAAACATTAATTTCAACGTGGGCACAAAATTGGTGAGAAAATACTTTGACTGCAATGCAAAATGGAATGCATGAAACGTTTAGCTGAAAATGAAGATGCAGCTCTTAAAAAAGACGTGTCAAAGCAAGGAAATTATTTTGAAAGCTTTTAATGTGCGGAATCATAGCGTAGAAAACAACTTATAAAAAAACTTTTAAATTTTCTTTGTTATACATAGATTTTTTTTAAAAAACCACCTACCTTAAACATTTTTTCTTAAATATCTCTTTTGTTTAAAAATCATTTTTAACAAAAAAAACGTTGTTGAAAAGGTGATGAAATCTTCTATTTGGTCAGCAAATAAATTTAGTAGAAAAAGCTTCAGAAGATGTCGCTTTTCTTATTTTTTTAAAAGGGTCAGCATTTTTGACATCCAAAAGTCAGAATTGACATTTAGAATGTCTTACCAAAATATGGGCTTTACAGTCAATTTTCAACTTTTAGAAGTTTTTAATACAAATTGGTTAGTTTAAATATTCAAATTGAGCTCTATCGGAAGTAACCTTTAAAAAGCTTCTAAATTACCACTAATAAAAATGACAGCCAAATCCCTGAACAAACATTGCTGCAACTATATATCTTCACCATCTTAAACAGTAAAAAAAAACTTTTTCTAAAAAACGCTGTTTTGGCATCATGCTAGATATATTCAAGCTCTTTTATACTGCATTTGAAACCATTTATATACCATACAAATATGCAAATGCTTGTAACACATAGAAATAAGCGAGTCTGGTATAGAAAAGTATATATATTCTTGATCAGGTGTCATCTCGTGAGTCGATTTATACCTATATGTCCGTTCATCCGTCCGTCTGCGTGTTGTCCATAAGCATAGGATAAGAAGGAGTTGAGAATACTCCATCTTGGTACACATGTTGAAATGGATCCAAGATCTGCATTATTGAACATTTTTGGAATTCACTCTGGGACATGCCCACCTCCCATACAACCCAAAAATTTAAAACTCCATACATAAGCATATGTTTGGCCAAAAGAGATAAAAGAACAACAACAACGCGATGTCGAGCAGACGCAACAAGTGCTTTAGTTCGTGGTTATAGTCAAATTAAAGATGCAAATTTTGAAATTTCGGAAGACAAAGAAGACACGGGAAATAGAAATAGAAATTGGGACTTACACTGTATTTTGGGATGATATTTTGAGCCAAGTTTATAAAACAAGCAAGATTCTACAGAGTTCAACATTAGATCTATGTACAGTAGTTGCAACACTGAAATCACTAAAAGTATACATAGAGGTCAAAAGAAATAATTTTGAAGAGTATGAAAAAAAAGCTGCCGGATTAAGTTGTTGCACTGAATATCAATGTACATGTGTTCTCACATGATGTTCTCACATCGGCACAAAAATTTAGAGTGCAAAACTTTATTCCTGCTATAGATCAGTTTCAAGCTCCATTGCAGCAGAGGTTTGAGGCATACGAATTGGTTGACTTCCGTTTTGGCTTTATCAATAAGTAAGACGAACTAACGGATGAAGAACTAGTTGTGTCGGCTAGCAATTTAATTAAAATTTATGATAATGATTTGGAAGATAATTTTGAAAATGAGCTGATTCAAGTTAAATATTTTTTCAAAGAATTTAAAAATGCATAAAAGCAAAATATCTCTTAGGCAATGTGGATTCTTGAATTAATGTACGAAAAAAATGTAAAGAATTGTTTTCCTTATGTTGAGAATGCTTTGAAGATCTATCTGTCTCTCATGACAACTAACAGTACTTGAGAAAGATCATTTTCTAAATTAAAACTTATTAAAACAGACTTCGAACGTCCATGGTGAAAGAAAGATTAAACGCTTAAGCTTTATTAAGTTTAGAAAACGATGTTCTTAAAATAATGGACTTCGAAGATATTATAAATGCGTTTATTAACAATAAAAATAGATGGACATTTATGTCCATTTAATTATAATTGGAAAAGAGCTTTTTTATTTTATTAAAGTTTTATCTATGTAACTTTTTTTCAGTATAAGGACCCGCACCACAAAGTCCGCCTACGGTCTTAGATGGTCAAAATCCGGCCCTGCCTTATATCGATGGAAAGATATTTTTGAGTAGAAGTGCAGAATAATATTTTTATTTGAATAGGATGTCATTAAGATAGGTAAATTGAGGGAAACGTAAAAACACCTTTTTCCCAATGTGTTTTTTCCAGAAAAAAACAAAAAAATAAACGCCGACAGCCAACAGAAATTGTAGATTGCTGTTGTAGAGAATAACAGAGCTTTGTCGTATGTTTCTGCTTATATAACTATAAATAGGCAAACACAAAATTGGTCGAATTTCGACCACAGGCAATACTAGTAAATATTTTTTAATAGAAGAATATGTTCATAAGACTGGGTCAGATTTGTATGAAAAATGCAGGGTTAAAGTACGAAGTTACTATCAAAGAAAAAAAAACAAAATTCTTGACACGATATGAATATTTACACTATGTAAAAATTTTATTTTTTGAGGACTATTTCGTCCTTGGATTGTCCTATTAAGAGATATTATAATTTGCTATTCTTCTCTGAATGCATACCAAAATATGACACTTATATAAATTCTTCAAAATTTATATTTTATCTCGAAAATTCAATTTCAACTATCCAATTTTATAAGACTTTAAAAATTATTTTTGCACAAATCTCTCTAAAAGGGGAATTTTTTATTGAATTCTTATAAATATGGTCTGCTATAGAGTAAATTCACATTCTGATGAAATAAATGCATTTATGTCTTATATCCGCTGATACAACGATTAAAACTAAACATTAGTAATTTATTTATTTATTAGATTTTATTTATAACCTTTAAGCCAATAAGGCCAAATCGATTACATAGTGAATTCAAATTTTGTTGTGATGACATAAATACAATAATAGATGAATGAGATAAATAGTTAAAAAAATCATTAATTGTTTTTGATATATCTTATTTCAACTACTGATAATTCATAAAGTTATATTTCATTAAAGCTTATTCTACCCGCCCAGCACGACTATGAGAAAATGTTACATTAAAAATAATACAACGAAAACAATAACAATAACAATAGCTAGCAAATACATTCGTTAGAATTTATTTATAAAATCAAATTTAAATGTAAATTAAAGTTCAATTTCAAATGTGGCTTTCAATGATAGATTTAAAAACAAGTATACTTTTAGAAAACCCACGTTCATCATATGGTATCAACGTGTTCCAAAGCCGTGAGACTCGCACTGTATAAGATCTTTGCATAATTAAAGAATTAAAAGTAGGACATATTAAAGAATGCGTTCTGGATGAGTTAGAAAAGATAAAATGTTCAGTTAAATAAGTTGGCGTATTGAATTTAATAGTCTTGTAAAACAGAATTAGGAGTCGTATTTTTATATAATCATCAAAACTGTGTCCTAAAAATCGTAAAACATAGGCCGATATTGAGTCATGAACACGGAGTTGAAACACAAATCGCATTACCCGATGTAACAAACGCTTTAATTTATCAATATTTCTCTGTGATGTACCAGTATAAAGTTCCAACCCATACAAGAATATCGGCATAAATAAAGCGTGACCAATTTTAATTCTTATATGTATGGGTAAATAATAACCTATATTATATAGTTTTCGCAGCGCAAAGGAAACTTTTGATATTAAGGAGTTTATGTGAAAATCGAATGTGAGGTGATTGTCAAGAAAAAAGCCGAGAGACTTGTAGTGGGAAACAAACTCAATGCACTCATTATTTATGAAGATATTCGGAAATGCATACACATTAGAAGAAATTAATAAAGCTTTCGTCTTGGTCGGGTTTAAACTAACGCAGTTTAGCAACGACCAATTAAAAATATTATTTAAGTCAATATTTATATCGTTAGCAAAGTTCGTAATTTAAATATGAAAACATCAATCTCTGGATTTTTCATATTTGATTTAAACATTTTTCTTGAAAACAAATACTATTATATTATATTTAGCATGATGCCAAAACAAGGTTTTTTGGAAAAAATTTTTTAATGTTGAAGATGGTGAAGATATATGTTTGTAGAAATGTTTGTTCAGGGACTTGGCTGTCATTTTTATTTGTGTTAATTTAGAAGCTATTTAAAGGTTACTTCCGATAGAACTCAATTTGAATATTTAAACTAACCAATTTGTATAAAAAACTTTTATTTTTCCATATTTTTTAAGAGATGCGTCTTCATTTACAGCTTAACGTTTCATGCATTCCAGTACATTCCATTTTGCATTGCAGTCAAAGTATTTTAATAAACATTTTAGTTTTTTTTTATTATCTTGCATATTTTCAAAGAAATTGAAAAAACAAACAGTTTTGTACGTTCCCTTTACCCCCCCCCACCCCTTGTATCCGCGCCTGCACCTAGCATATATTTCCTTGTGTGAGACATATCCTCATTTCTTTTTGTCATTACAAAAATATCCTTTCAGCTTATGTTATTAAAAAATTAATAGTCATCATCAAGCAGTCTACTTAAATATATTTTTATTGTTGAATCTTAAGCCAAAATTAAAGCATCCTTGTATAACTAACGTAACTGGATTGAAACGGTTTAAAAACTGAAGTTAAAAACATACAATATTAAAAATTTAAATTCCACATAAGATATTATTTGATTACGTATACATTTGTGATTTTTTTGAGGTTATGATTTTCATGCATTAGTATTTGACAGATCACGTGGGATTTCAGACATGGTGTCAAAGAGAAAGATGCTCAGTATGCTTTGACATTTCATCATGAATAGACTTACTAACGAGCAACGCTTGCAAATCATTGAATTTTATTACCAAAATCAGTGTTCGGTTCGAAATGTGTTTCGCGCTTTACGTCCGATTTATGGTCTACATAATCGACCAAGTGAGCAAACAATTAATGCGATTGTGACCAAGTTTCGCACTCAGTTTATTTTATTGGACATTAAACCAACCACACGAATGCGTACAGTGCGTACAGAAGAGAATATTGCGTCTGTTTCTGAAGACCGTGAAATGTCGATTCGTCGCCGTTCGCAGCAATTGGGTTTGTGTTATTCGACCACATGGAAGGTTTTACGCAAAGATCTTGGTGTAAAACCGTATAAAATACAGCTCGTGCAAGAACTGAAGCCGAACGATCTGCCACAACGTCGAATTTTCAGTGAATGGGCCCTAGAAAAGTTGGCAGAAAATCCGCTTTTTTATCGACAAATTTTGTTCAGCGATGAGGCTCATTTCTTGTTGAATGGCTACGTAAATAAGCAAAATTGCCGCATTTGGAGTGAAGAGCAACCAGAAGCCGTTCAAGAACTGGCCATGCATCCCCAAAAATGCACTGTTTGGTGTGGTTTGTACGCTGGTGGAATCATTGGACCGTATTTTTTCAAAGATGCTGTTGGACGCAACGTTACGGTGAATGGCGATCGCTATCGTTCGATGCTAACAAACTTTTTGTTGCCAAAAATGGAAGAACTGAACTTGGTTGACATGTGGTTTCAACAAGATGGCGCTACATGCCACACAGCTCGCGATTCTATGGCCATTTTGAGGGAAAACTTCGGAGAACAATTAATCTCAAGAAATGGACCGGTAAGTTGGCCACCAAGATCATGCGATTTGACGCCTTGAGACTATTTTTTGTGGAGCTACGTCAAGTCTAAAGTCTACAGAAATAAGCCAGCAACTATTCCAGCTTTGGAAGACAACATTTCCGAAGAAATTCGGGCTATTCCGGCCGAAATGCTCGAAAAAGTTGCCCAAAATTGGACTTTCCGAATGGACCACCTAAGACGCAGCCGCGGTCAACATTTAAATGAAATTATCTTCAAAAAGTAAATGTCATGGACCAATCTAACGTTTCAAATAAAGAACCGATGAGATTTTGCAAATTTTATGCGTTTTTTTTAAAAAAAAAGTTATCAAGCTCTTAAAAAATCACCCTTTACACAGAAGGCGTTGTCCCCACGGAGCTAAAACAACATTTAATCCAACTTTGATTCTACTCTATGCCTAATGTTGAGCAAAAAAATTTGTTTTTCTAGTTATTTTTAATTTTTTTTTTTCCAAACCTTACTTCATATTAAGGTTAATTTCTCAACAATGGTAAGGAAAAACTTAAAGCAATTCGGTGAATTTTTTAAAAATCCATCAATAAAATTAATTTATGCTTAATTTTTGTAGACATGGAGCGGCGAGGTTGGCATTTGATGCAGAAATAGAGTCAAAAACAGACTTTTTTTGTACAGAACTTTTTTTGTAGCTCATTTTTCTGTAAAACCATTGCAAATATCGTGAAGCCACTCGGTGAAAATTTAGATATCCATTAGATAAACAAATGTTGCTTAGATGACTCTTTCTGATTCCTTCATATATACATGGCGTTTTAAATATAAAAGTTCAATTTCTTGCATTTTTTTAAAACAACTATTTTTATAATTTGTATTTGAAATCTTGCAGTATAGTATAGGATATATTATTCTGTAAAGAATATATCCTTTTTAATAATACAAAATTATAAAATGTTTGATTTTTTACGAGGAAAATGGATAAAAAGATGAAAAACACAACACCTCCAAAAAAAAGAGACTTTTTCAAACATCTAGTTATCAGACACCCTGTATGCAAGGATATTTTGGAGTACTACGAAATGAAGCTAAATATATACTCTCTTAAATGAGTTAGTTATTTTTTTGGCATCATGCTTACCAGTGTGGCCATTTTAGCCTTTTCGAGGCTAGATTTAGCCTTTTTATTTGCGGTTTAGCCTCGAAATTTACGATTTAGCTTCGTGATTTTTTAGCCTTTTTTTACTTTGAAAACAGCCTTTTTTAGATTTATTAACATATAACAAATTTGCCGATTAAATGCAACACTGTAAGGCAAAAATAAGTACACACTAAAATATTTCCAAAATAAATTTACACCGGTGAGCGAATATCTACATTTTTTACACCGAACGGTGTTTATTTACACCGCTTACCCGGTGTGATATGACAAACTTATCCGATCGGTGTAAAATAAGAAAGGCATAGAAGAAAAGCAACATGGAAATCAAGTTAGCATTGACAAACAAATTGAAAATTGAAATTTCACAAGACTGAAAATAAAAGTCCAAAATTATAAGTCATGTTCGTGAAAACAGTTTTGGCCAAATTAAGTAATAAAATAAAAAACGGTTTAAATAGAATTAAATCCAATCCAAATTTCGAGCATGAATGCCATTATATTTGGTATAAGATTATTCTTAGCATTTTGAATGAATAAATTAAAATTCTAAAAACACATATTTCCGAATAGTAAAAAATTACACCTTTCGGTGTTGAAAAAAATCATAATTTTGCGTATTCTAAATAAACACCTGACAGGGTTTGACACAAACATCCTTCAGATATTTAGTTATTAACACCGATCGGTGTGAAAAAATGTCCCCTTTCGGATATAAAATTCTAGCATTTTGACACGGTGTTTTTTTTAACACCGAACGGTGTAGGACTCCCTGGAACACCGATCGGTGTAAAAATTTTATACAAATTTTTAGTGTGTATTCATGAAAATTTGCATCTGGCAGCAACGCTGGGCCCTTAAAAGCGCTCTCGTTTCACATGTAGGTAAATGTTAGATCGATCGTTGTTAAGCCAAATATATTTTCTCATTTTGCAAATGAAAAGTCCAAATATTCCACAGACGAAGTTATCTCGATTGAGCTTCAATGGCGAAAACTATTGACACGTAAATGGTCAAGCCTGTCCTCTACAATGGGGTAGAAGTAGAGCACTTTAAAAACTCGTTGCCTGAAAATCTTTTTTCTCAGCTCGTCAATTTGGTTTTCAGTTTCTTAGTTTTACCACTTAGTAACGCTGAGGTTGAAAGAATTTTTAGTGCAATGAAAATTGTAAAAACTAAGCAATGAAATAGATTTAAAATTAAAATGCCTAACTCGTTGCTTAATATTCGATGTTCACTGAAAAGATTACAAAAATGTTGTCATGACTTTGAGGTAACTGATAATCTCATACGTCTGTTAGATTCACGTAGTGCTTATGCAAGCTGTAGTTCCTCCGATTTATCTGATGGAGAGGGAATAATTATATCTGAGATATGTTATGTCATGTTGAAATAATATAAGTTCCTAGCACGACAGTGATAAATTTTTCAAACATTCAATTTCATTTAAAATATCTCCCGAGAATTGGAAAACGGAGATTCCCATTTTTAAGGCTCAAGAAATTTTGGAAAATTTTAAACAAATTTGTTCATCAACCGTGAATATTCATGAGTGTTTTAAGTTAAACTTTTAACATAACATGTGATGTCTGTATCCTGCTGTCTTAAAAATGAGAACTCCCTTTTACAATTCCCATGAGCAAATTATTCTTAATAGGACTCAATGTACATATACATCAATATACATCAATTCAATATACAAATTATTTTCATTTATATTTCAATGATGAAATGAAAGGTAATGCAATGAAAAGTTAGTTTATTTAATGAAAAGTAAGCCATTCTGAATTAAAAAGGCTGGTATTATTTTGCTTTATAAATATATACCATATAATTTTTTGCTTTTTATAAATTTGTACCTATGATACTGATGTACCTATATTAAAAAAGAATGTTATGTTAAAACGAAAATAAAACTTGAAGTTGTATGAAAAATCTGGATTTTTTTTAGCTTCTTTTTTCAAAACTTTTAGCTTTTTCTGACTTCTTTTTTTGGCCAATTTAGCTTCTTTCTTTTTCAGGTCGTGGCCACACTGATCCTTACTATATTTCAGTCTCATTCGGCAAAAAGGAGTTTATGATTTCCAGTGGCGTAACTAGATGATCAAGGGCCCGTCAAGAAAAAGGGGACGTGACACCTTCAAAAATTTTTTTTATTTTAATGTTTTAAAATGCTTATAAGTTGAATAAAAAATAAGATATCATTGAAAAATTATATATATATATATATTTTTTTGTAATAACTTTCGCAAAAAAAAATTTTTATTATTTTAACCACATTCATTGCTACTAGAATTTTTTTAAAAAATCATTAAAAAAATCATGGCGGGCGTGATAAAACAAAAACTACTCAACCGATCGTACTGAAATTTGAATATGTTGTTTAATACTTGTCGATGCATGAAATGAACTACGGACGATCTTGTCCAAAAAACTTGACAATTTTCGAAAAAACGCCGCCATTTCGTTATTTTTCAACCAAAATTGTTTCTTCAAGTTCATTCCATTGCGGAATATTCCAGTAGCCATATATGTAAATAAAAAATTAAATAAATTTTTTTTCTGTGTAATATTTTTACTAGAAAATATATATTTAATTTTTCAAAATGATATCTTATTTTTTATTCAACTTATAGGCCCGTTAACTGATCTCAATTTTAAACAAAGGTTAGATTAAACAAAGTTTAAAATGCCTTAACCTGAGTTTGAATTTGTTCGCCGATAACTTATCTCAAAAAATCGAAGTTTAACGTGGTGAGGCAAGTTTAAATTTAATTTCAGAAATTCTAGGTTTAAAAAATTTAAACTAATGTTTTGACAAAAACTCTCTGAGAACATTGGAAATATCTATGTATAAAAAATTCAAACTTCAAAAAATTCAAAACAATAAAAAAAAACATATTTTAAGTTTTGAAAAAAAATATTCCAATGAAACTGACAATTTGCATTATATTATCAAAAATTTTTGAAATATTTTGATGTTCTACGTCAAAGTTGTAGAAGTTTTACTACAGTGCCGCTCAAATATGTTTTTTAATTTCAGATTAAATTTTTAAACAGAGTTTAAGTAAACTGCCGATAAAAATGAGATAAGTTACGAAAATAATTTTAACTGTGTTTAAAATTTAAACTCTGTTTACGAAATCTGAGGTTAAGGAATTTAAACTTCGGATATCAGTTAACGGGCCATAGGCATTTTAAAACATTAAAATAAATTTTTTTGAAGGTTTAACGTCCCCTTAATTTGCTTAAATCTAATTCAGACGCCTGTCTTATTTCTTAAATAATTTTTAATAATTTTCAATAATTTTCAATTTACTATATTCCCGGTCTATACTAGCGAAGATCACTGGGATTGTGAAGAACAATAGCACATCTGTGTAAACTTTTGTAATGTAACATTCAATTGCTTCAAAATTTGTAATGATTTTTTGACACAATTGATTAAC